>CAJQUN010000001.1:6391254-7591254 GCA_907163345.1 Haberlea rhodopensis | reverse complement strand
CCATCCATGGGATGAGTTAGTTTGATGTGAGAATGCATAATTGGCCTGCCTCCGTAGGGTTATGCCAATCACGAGTAGAATATCTTGGGGGTTGCATATGATGCAATTGTGAGCTACCTTTAGTATCATGAGGTCGGCTGGACCCTCGCCCGGGGCTATCATGAGCTAGTTGGACTCGAAGCCCACTAAGAAAATATGATTTTCAGTTCATTTGTCATGAGATGAATTCGAAAAATTTAGTTGGAGCATTCAATAACTAAAATCCATAGTTTTTTAATTAATTAATAATCAAATAGTTTGCATATGTTTTCTATTTATTCTCAATATTATGATTGCCGTGACTTCAATTACATCAAGTCTCGATACAAACAAATTAACCGGACCAAACTATTTTGATTGACTACGTAATTTAAAATAGTGATTGCTTCTAAGAGTTACTATATACCATTGGTGAGAGCATCCTATTGAAGTGTCTCCCGGTTCGTCTCATTAAGAGATCGTCACACTTGAGAAGTGTTGGGACGATGATCTCTCGGCTATGTGCTATATGATAGCATCAATGTCACCAATGAGTTTCAACATAGATATGAGAAACTCGTTCACATTGCTATTATTTTCCAACACCTACAAATGTTGTTTGGTGAAAATACGCGATTACTGAGACTCGCGACTTCAAAATAGCTATTTTCATTTCACATGCAAGAAGGGGCTTCGGTCTATGAGCATGGTGTAAGAAAAATATCTCTTTTGGAGAAATTGGAAAATCTAAATGTGACAAATCCTCATTAACTGGCTGTAGATTTGATCTTATAGTCAAAATGTTGGAAACTCATGAGTCCTTGATTCAAAATGAGAAACATGTTCTTCTTGTCGAATCTTCTACCAATGGTAGGAAGAGTTCAAGGATAAAGAAGAGGAAGGGAAATGGTTCCCAACCTCAAAAGACGAAAAATGATATAATAGCAACTAAGAAAGGAGAGGCATCTATGTTTTCACTGCTGGTCACTGGCGCAAAATTGTAAGGAATACCTAGACTAGAAGCGTACTAGAAAGGGTATGTTTTATATTAAAATTAAATGTTTCTATTGGTTCTACTTCTTTGGTATATGATGCCAGTTATGCTCGCATTTTTGCAAAGAGTTGCATGTAATGTGAAGAAGTAGAGAGCCATAGGAATGTGAAACCTACCTGAGGCTAAGATTGTAGCAAGAGTTGTTGCAAAGGCTGTTTGAAACATTTATTTAATATAAAATCTTGAACTAGTTAGGAACTGGTTTGAGCAATTATTTATTTGTTACTATATTTAATCATGAACATTGTTCCTATTTTGATAGAGAATGATATTCTTTTAAATATGTGAATGTGATTTGCAATATTTTTAAGAATGCATGTTTTATTGAATCTGGTGAACTTATGAATGATTAGTATGATTATATTCAAAGAATATAAAAATAATGATAACTTAAATTCACATATATTTAGCATGTGCTGAATGTCCATTGAATTTGATTCATTGGACGTATGTGGAGCACTAAATGTTAGTGCAAGATGATGTTGAGTTATCTTAAAGAGAATGTGATTCTCTCTGAGTAACTCTCTAAAGTTACATATTGGTTGAACATAATTCATACAAATGCAGTGACCAAAACTCCATATACGATATGAACTAAAAAATAATCCAAATATAGATTTGATATTGTTCTGCTTATGTGAAGCAGCCAGTAGGAGATGAGTTGGATAATTGATCCATCTTATGTTATTTTGTGGAAATTTATATTATCAATTGGAGACAAAGTGTTTGTTTCGCAAGTGCAGTCTTTCTAGAGAAAATGTTTCTATTATAAAGGAATGATAATATAATATAACTTGAAAGGGATCAAAAACCACAAACCACTAGAAAAGTGAAAACGGTGAAATTAATTGAGTCAATCATAACCTTTGAACTACACATACCAAGGAGATCTGAAAGTGTTTCAAGAACTCCTGATAAATTTCATTACTCCTAGAAAGTAGTCAAAAATGTTTTTGACCATGGATGTGATCCTAGGACTTTCAAGGAGACGAGGTTGGATACCGTTTCGGGATATTGGCGAGATGCTATGAAATTTGAAATAGACTCCATGTACTCTAATAAGGTATGGACCTTAGTAGATCCTCTTTGGGAATTGTTTTCATTGGCTGCAAATGGATCTATAAGTGAAAGCTTGGAGTGGATGGGAAGGTAGTGACCTTCAAAGCTTGATTGGTGGGAAACAGTTATTCTCATAGGCAAAAAGTTGTTTGTGATAAAATTTTCATCGGTTATGATGCTAAAGTCTATTCGAATTTTATTAGCTATATCATCATATTATGACTATGAGATATAACAGATGGATGTGAAGACTTTATACAAGGCAGCAAGAGGGCTTCACAACCATTGGGAATGAGCAAAAAGTTTGCAAACTCCAGAGGTCCATTTATGGGCCTAAGAAGGAATCCCGAAGTTTGAACTTCTGTTTTGATAACATCATCAAAGTGTTTGGTTTTGTTAAAAATCTGGAAGTGACATGTGTGTGCAAAAGGGTTAGTGGGAGCACGGTTACATTTGTGATGCTTTAAGTCGATTATATCATGCTCATTGTGAATGGTATTGGATTAATAAATTGCAGCATGATTATCTACTAATTTCACCATGAAAGATTTGGGAGAAACGTCATACGTGCTTAGCGTAAGGATCTATAGGGATAGATATAAAGGATGCTTGAGATCTCAATCTACGTATATAAACACTGTGCTAAAAGGGTTTAACATGGAATCGTCGGAAAAGGAGTTACTTCCCAATATGTCATAGTATTCATCTCTCGAGTCAATGGGTCTTAAAATTGACGATGAGAGAGAAAAGATGACATTGGTACCTTATGTTTCGACTTTTAATAGCATAATGTATGCTATGTTATGTACTTGGCCTGATGTATGTTCTTAAAGTAATGAGCATACATCAGACAGATCCCGGTGAAGGTCACTATAAAACTGTGACAATAATCCTCAAGTACTTATGAAACTTAGGATATGTTTATGATTTTTGGCTCTGTAAGTGGAGAGTTGAAGGCTAAGTTGAAGCTGAATACATTGCAACATACTGTGTAGCAACGAGGCAGTTTGGATATGAAATTCATCCAAGAGTTGGGTGTAATTTCTAGTGCAGTTGACACAGTCTCTGTGTACTATGACAACATTTGAGCTATTATGAATAGCCAAGATCTCATCAGGATCCAAACATATATTAAGAAAATACCATCTAATGAGAGAGATGGTAGACACGACTTGTTGTCATATTATCTTATTATCGAGAGAATCGCTTCAACAGAAAAATATAGTGAATCCACTGACAAAGCATTTACAACGATTGGTGTCTGTCAGACATCTTGGGAAGATGGTCTTGAGACACATGAGTAGTTGGCTTTGATAAAGTGAAAGATGTTGTTGTCATGTGTGATTAAGTAAATCAATAGTTGATTGATTGTAATTATAATCTTATTATGACAAATCTTTGTTTGAATATTAATATATATGGCACTTCTTCATCTGTTACCCATGCATCTTGATGCATTGATGAAGTCTTTGAGATTGCTATAGTCCATAGAATGTGGTTACGCATATGATGGTGACCATGAAATACATTCTCGACTGCGATTTCTAAATGTTCCTGGTCAATGAGCCTTCGAGAATGAGATATCGATATATGCTCGTTAGAGACTGGTATTCATGATGTGTCTAGTGTAGTGCGCCGCATTTCATCGGCGTTGGCTTGGAGAAGTCAGCACACATGAATAGGTGCTCATTAGGAATGAGTTCACTGAATGACCCTGCTCGGAATTCTATAAGTGGTTACCATTTGTCGAGTATAGAATTTCTAGTCATAGTTGTGCACCATTACTCCTCACGACCCTATGCGTCATTGAGGTCTTGATAGATAGTTGTGTACTTTGATTTAATGACTGATCACATGTGGGTCATAAAGTCATTATTTTGGGTATTCAGTGATGCTGTCAGAGGCCTATGATTGTCGTTGGGATTCACCACTGGTTTTGATGAACCAGGATGTTCTATGTGTTTTTCTATTATATGATTCGAGGAATCTCTGGCCAGAGTGGGTAGTACTTGTGAAAAATGGGTTTTTCATATACGCACACAAGGAATCATATAACGTGAAACAAATAAATAGTTATCGAAATCATAAGGGTCTC
Source organism: Haberlea rhodopensis (assembly GCA_907163345.1). NCBI lineage: Eukaryota > Viridiplantae > Streptophyta > Magnoliopsida > Lamiales > Gesneriaceae > Haberlea > Haberlea rhodopensis. Next base: position 7,587,028 of record CAJQUN010000001.1, on the reverse strand, counting down.
GATCAACCAATGCCCTTGATTCAATCGAGACATATTGCGTGAAAGGAATGTACTGCACGCTAACTATGGCGGACAGGTTCTCGTACGCTGCTAGTCATTTGTATCTAGGTCTTCGTGAAGAGCAGATGCTAGGCGCTACCCACGATCGGTAGGTTGTTGCTGAAATTGTATTTCGGCCGTTGTCTATTAAAGGAGTTTAATTGACAATGAGGCATTCAAGGTAAGCCCAAAGAAGTTGTTTAACTTCTAAAATCACAAAGGTTGTGATCATACTGCTATGATACACTTGAGCCTCGCTGGGTCATAATAAACCGGCCGTCGATCTATCGATGAGAATTGAGACTTAAATGTTAAGTGCTCAAATTGAGTGATTTAGAAGAGATGAATTTAATTTTTGAATGCTCCTCAATTTAGTGGAGTTTCTATATTTCAAAATATTTCATTTATAGAAAGTTCTAAAATTAAAACATTTGATATATTTATGTCTCATAATTATGTAAGTTGGTAATACATCAAGTTGTTCAATTGGATTGACTAACTGGATTATGAGTTTGTAGGTTTGTGTTGGCTTTTGGGCAAGTGAGAGATTGTTAGCATAAATGCCCAGCAAGCCAAATGTTGGCCCGATGAGCTTTATGAGCCCTAGCCCAATTAGCTGACTCATTTCAATTATAAATATATGTTCATTCTCTAGGGTTAAGCATTCCACACAACACCATTCAATACACTCTCATAAGCCGTCATCACACTAGCACGGGTACCGGGCTTGTAGATTTGGTCAGGTTGGTTGAACTCGAGGATCACAACATACAGCTTGATTTCGATGTTATCGGTAATTCCTTTCGTGCATTAATATTTATGATATTTGCTTGTTTATATATATGAATCAGGCGTCATCGATCCGTCCCTGGGTCAGATTTGTTTCTGTTTATTTTCCACTGCGTTTGGATCTGACGCCGGGATACGGAAACCCAACATGGAATTCAAGAGAATATGTGATTTTGTTGATTATTTCTTTCTTTCACCTAGCTAGATAGAAATGATATAATCAAACTTGGGGGAAAAAAGGTTACAGTGTATATGACCTGGTCCATTGTGTTATATTTCAGTTAGTTAATTATATATGAAATTAGATTGTTTCAATGTCTGGTTTTTGGTCAATAAACACACAGCAGATCCATTAATGTGGCACTGAAGCAAGTATCCAGAGGCAAACCCACAAATGGTTTTAGTTAACACATGCATGCCCTGAATCAACTTCGATGTTACAAAATGCTTATGTAGAATTGGAAACATGAGCTATCATAAAAATACTAACAATGATATCTTTGTCGTAATATTTTTTCGGTCAAAGTCTGGTGACAGTAATAACTCATTTCGAGATCATAATTGGATAGTTGGAATCAGATTAAAATCATTCCATCATGTAAAAATCTAGTCATTCAATAAAAGAAATCTCGAAACTTTTATGTTATAAGGTGTAAATATGTAGGTTGCAAGAGAGAATAGCTAGCTAACCTATATAGCACGTACAGAAACAAACAAATGGTGATAGAGAGTGTAGGCATGTATATCCGAAGGGCTTGTCCCAGGCGTGTCAAAACCAACAAAATCATTCTGACTATACCTTAGAGCTTCAATCACTGCAACGATGTCAAGAATTTAGATCAGGTCAGACAAAGAGACACACAGCACTCGCATGTCGAAGGGATATCCAGGCTCCATAAAGATGAATACGGTTATTTTCAGCACCCAACAAGTGTATAGCATGGATATTTTTTCATCGCCTTTAGCATAGCATAAATAAATGTCATTGCTAGCAGTTCAATTCAGTCTGTTGTTTCTTTCATCTTCGTCCTCAGAGAAATACATTAGTTGCTGTATTCTTTTGATTATATCCAGGACCAAATCTTACTCAAGGGTTTGATCCATGAAACACAAAGAATATGTGATGCAGTGGATGTGATTGTGCTAAAAACCATTGTGTTTACATCATAAAAAATAGGCATCAGCAGCTCGCCAATTAAAATGAAGAAACAGACTTTTTCCTTATGCAATAATACTCAACCTGTCTCCTTCTAAACAAAGATTAAATTGTTACCAAAATCTTTCGCCAAACAGTTCTATTCAAAAATGGATTTTCTCAAGAGGCATAAAACTTAGGCTGTTGCAGCATTCTGAATGGCTTTTAAACAACCAAGACCGGTGCTTTGCCTCTCAACTTCAGTCAGGGTACATGGTTCAAAACTAGAGGAGAGATTCATGTTAAAAGGATCTTATTGCTCAACTACCTCTCAATTAAAAAAAGTAAGGCGACATCCAGTCACACAGTCCTCTCTAATAAATTGGTAAATAGATACTACCTTTTATTAATAATGCCATAGTGAATCCATTCTTCTAACTTTTATATCTTGAATATAATACAACTACAATACAGAAACAAGCCTGAAAGTGCAACGACATCAGCTGATATACAAGGAACTGAAGATATAGCAGCAGAAACTTCAAAGGAGCGAGTGAGCATCACGGCCAGAAAGAGCATAAGATCAAGAACAAAGTCAAGACAGCTGGCAGACATCATAACCAACCTTTAGTCAGTTACACACGAGTAGAGTGATAAGTGGAGGGTTACTTGTAATCCGTCAGAAAAGTAGTTACAAACACCTTGTATAAAAGATACCATGCAGAATTGTAGAAGTCAAGTTTTACATGAATACAATTTCCTTATCTGAAATTATTCTTCTTCTCTCTAATCTCAATTCTTGCAGGAGATAGCTATCTCGAATTAACTCACTAACATTGGTGCTCTCGTTGGATTTCATACACGGCAGAAGGAATTAGGCAAGCGCGATTAGTGGATCTCGTCGCTAAAATCACCACATTACAGGACAATCATGCAGGATTGTTGACTAAACATGAATCAACGATTGAAAAATTGACTGTTAATATTGAATTCATTACGAATTCAATGAAAGACATTACCATGGGGTTACAGGCGTTGGATGCCAAAGTGGAGCAACAGGTATGTAGGGTTCCGATTTCGGGAATGGTTGCTACAAATACAATTGTGGGTCAGAATGCCCCAATTAAATCCATGAGTTTGGATGTGCCACGGTTTCAGGGGAAAATGCAGTAGCATGGATTTCTAGAATTCAAAGATATTTCTATTTTTACTCTACTCCAGAACCACACAGATTGCTAATTGCTTCGTTTCATTTGGACGGAGATGCCTTGTAATGGTATGACTGGATGAGTCGGAATCAGTCGCTAGCTACTTGGAGAGAATTTTTATCAGCTGTGGTAACGACGATAGAGTATGAGGCCTCCTTTGGGAAATTAAGTAAATTGGTGCAGCAAGGATCCTTTTAGGGAATTATCAGTCTCAGTTTGAACAATTAGCTAACAAAAGTACGGAAGTATCGGAATCGGTTTTGATCAGTTGTTTCATTTCTGGTTTGAAGCCAGAATTGCGGAGAGAATTACAAGTCCAGAAGCCTCAGTCTTGATGAAAGCAACTGGATTGGCACGTTTATATGAGGACAAACAATCGGATCACAAATTTAATCCAAGAACCAAAGATGATCATACACGAGGCGAGAGGTCTTGAGGTAACAATAGACACTCTTCTTTTCCCTCACTACTCCCAACTCGACTACGAACCAACTTACTAAGCCGAACAAGAATGCTCCAGCAATTACCATCAAGAAATTATCAGCTACTGAAATGGCAGCTCGAAGAGAAAAGGGGTTGTGCTACAATTGTGTCGAAAAGTACTCTATTGGACATAAGTGCAAGGGTCGTTTTTTTTTTTATGGTGACGGATGAGACTCAAATTGAGGTGGAAGAGACTTCCGTTGTAGATCCACAAGAAAAGCAAGAACCACCACCTGAGATTAGCCTTCATGCTATGGAAGGCCAAGTTACACCGCGTACTTTGCGATTGTTGGCTCACATTGCTAGGACACAACTTCAGACTCTCGTTGACGGAGGTAGCACACATAATTTCTTACAGGACAGGGTTGCTAAATTCTTGAAGTTACCTGTTACGACATCTCCCCATTTTAACGTGTTGGTGGGAAATGGCCAATCCATGGTCTGTATGGGCTATTGTGTTCAGGTTCCTATACAGTTGGGCACCGAATTATTCCACATAGATTGCTATGTATTGCCAATCAATGGGACTGATTTGGTATTGGGAGTCCAATGGTTAGAGTTGCTTGGTCCAGTCGTTATGGATTACCAGCAAGTTTATATTGAATTTGCATGGAAGGGAAAACAAGTGAGGCTTCAAGGGGAGCCATTGCTGCAAGTGGCACAGGTACAATTACATCAATTCAAACGATTGCCAGAATGGAAGGGATTTCCACATGTTTTCAATTGCTGGCAATCAACAATACAGAACGTGTACGACTAGAGGTAGCTTCTAACTCTGACAGACTTTTACAATTGCTTGAAATGTTTAAGATGTGTTTGAAATTCCAAGGAGCATTCTAACACCAAACCTATCAATGTGAAGCCATACCGATACCCACACTTCCAGAAACATGAAATAGAAAAACTTGTCAAAGAAATACTTTTTATTCAAAAAATCCAAATGTTCGTTTGGCAGCCATCAATTGATTACCTTGGTCACGTAGTTTCCGCTAAAGACATGGAACCAGATCCTGACAAACTCATCGCTATTCAAGCATGGGCTGTTCCCCATTCCTTAAAAGCACTCGGGGCATTCCTAGGATTAGCTGCTTACTATTGTAGGTTTGTCAAAAGTCTTGCGTACATGGCTTCCCTCTCACTGATTTACTCCGCAAAGACTAATTTCAGTGGTCCTCGGCCGCCCAAGACTCATTCAATCAACTCAAACTAGCATTGACAAATACACCCATCCTCGCCTCACCCGATTTTTTTTCTTTACCATTTCTCATTCAAACCGATGCCTCTGGTTCGGGGATAGGAGCTGTGCTGTTACGAAATGATCGTCCCATTGCCTATTTTAGTAAAAAACTCAGTCCGCAAAGTGCGAAATTTTCAACTTATATTCGAGAGTTGATGGCAGTTACTCATGCCATTTCAAAGTGGCGCCAATACTTTCTTGGCCATCACTTCACCATTATCACAGACCACCAAGCCTTCGTGATATCCTGACTCAAACCATTCACACTCTGGATCAACAAATATATGTTGTTAAACTCATTGGCAGTGACTTTAATATTCACAAACCATGGGACCTAGTCCAGTATAGATTTCATTATAAACATCAAAAATTTACAATCATTGTTCTTTACAATAATGGAGGAAAAAACCATTAAACAGCAATAGTGAAAGTGTGAGGAGAAAGGCAGCCTGGTCGAGGCCGTCAAAGATGCGATGAAAAAAATCCCCCTCTCCAACCCTATTGTTCCTTCTTAAATTATGGATATGGGCTCTGGTAATGGGACTTCATAATTAAGGTTAATAGACCTTAACAATTAAAGGAAAATGGGCCGAGTCCATCGAGTTTGGGTTCAAACCGCACAATGATAATATTGGGGTATCACAAGTATCCTCCCTCTAGTCGAGCTAAAGTAATGTTGTCTCGACTCAGACTGGTCAGGTGAGGACCCGAATCGGTAGTCATTGCAAATGTCAAACCATGATGTGACCTTGCGAAGGGATCAGTGAGAGGTGGAATCCCAAGCATCGTGTTGTTCCCAAGTCATGTTGTCTGTAGAGCCATGACAATTCGAATGCCCATCCTTGATAAAGACATATATCCACGATGATAACAGCCCGACATAATCATAGTCATCAGGGCTCAGCTCCGCCATAACAGCGCGATTTCAAGTCACTCATAGCAGGGCGGACTGGGTAGTAGGAATCCGAACTCAAGCTACTATAATCGAGAATTCCGAGCTGACAAAGGTAATCTAGAGTCCCGAGATGATAAAAACTGAGATGAGAAGCAAATAAACATGCATTCAAACTCCAGGAATAAGAAATATTCCGAGTAGATAAAACAAATACGTACTCCGCATGTGATTATGTAGAGCGAATAAACCTCGTATCAACTCGCAAAATATAAAGCCTGAGCTGAGCAAAAAAATAAAGCCGAACGGGTCTGTAAAACTCGAACAACACTGACATGCTTATTTTGGCGGGACCGACCCGTTCTCTTAGCAGGGCTGACCTGCAATGACAACTCCGAAAAAGTTCTTTGATAATTCTAAATATAGAATTAAATATAAAACAACGCTGACATGTTCTCTTAGCAGGGCTGACTTGCAATGACAACTCCGAAAGAGTTCTAAGATAATTCTAAATATAGAATTAAATACAAAACAGGACTGACATGTTCTCTTAGCCGGGCTGACCTGCTATATCATACTAAAATCTGAGCAAATAAATCTCGGCTGAACACCAGAGGATAAGTAAATGTCCTGGGTAGACAAAACTCATCTGGTCCGAACTCCAGAGTTAATACGTATGCGGTGCAGATAACGTTCATCGGAAATTCAGAATCACTAAATGTGGGCAGATAAAAGCTCAGCTAAACTCCAAAACTAAAGCATATCCGAACTTCATAATAATAAATGCGGGTAGGAGATAGAGCTCATCTGAATTCACAAAGTGATAAATGTCATGAGCTCTTGAGCTGATAAAACGCTAAGCAAATAAAGCTCGTCTCATCTTATCCCAGAGAATAAATATAAGCGGATAAGACATGTGCAGTCTGAACTCCAGATAGTAAATATGAGCTAATTATTCTCATCTGAATTCCGGGGAAGACTGCAATAAAACTGTGTCTGGGCGGACCATGGAGATAATACTGTGCATGGGCGGACCATAGCAGTAAATCTTTGCTTGGGCGGACCATGACAATATATCTGTGACAGGGCCTCATACACATGGGCTTGTAAGTGACAGGGCTGACTTGCACTGAATTTATGTCAGGGCTGATCTTAGCAATAAGTTTGTGGCAGGGCCTCATTCACCTGGGCTTGAGCAATCAGGGCGGACCTGTGCTTAATAAAATGCCAAGGCCTCATACACTTGGCTTGAGCAATCAGGGTGGACCTATACTAATAAAGTGCCAATGCCTTATACACTTGGGCTTGAGCAACCAGCGCGGACCTGTGCTAATAAAGTGATAAAGCTTCATACACTTGGGCTTGAGTGACGGGGCTAGTTTGCACTATGTATGTGCCAGGGCCTCAGACACCTAGGCTTAATGGTGCCAATGCATCATACACTTGGGCTTTAGTAACATGGCTGGCCTGCACTATGTATGTGCCAGGGCCTCATACACCTGGGCTTGAGCAATCAGGGCTGACCTGTGCTAATAAAATTCCAATGCCTCATACACTTAGGCTTGAGCAACAGGGCGGACCTATGCTAATAAAATGACAAGGTCTCATACACATGGGCTTGATCAACAGGGCGGACATGTGCTAAACATTTGTCAGAGCCTCATACACATGGGCTTGAGCAATCAGGGCGGACTTGTCCTAATAAAGTGCCAAGGCCTCATACACTTGGGTTTGAGTGACAGGGCTGGCCTGCACTATGTATGTGTCAGGGCCTCATACACTTGGGCTTAATGGTGCCAATGCCTCATACACTTGGGCTTTCGTGACAGGGCTGACCTGCACTATGTATGTGACAGAGCCTCATACACCTGAGCTTGAGCAATCAGGGCTAACCCGTGCTAATAAAATGCCAAGGCCTCATACACTTGGCTTGAGCAACATGGCGGACATGTGCTAATAAAATGTCAAGGCCTCATACACTTGGGCTTGAGTAACAGGGCGGACCTGTGCTAATAAAATGACAAGGCCTCATACACTTGGGCTTGAGCAACATGGCAGACCTATGCTCCGAAGATAATAAATATGAGCAAGTCATAATAGCCGAGCTCCAAAATCAACACCTCACATCCGAACTCCAACATCAATACATCCCAAGAAAATAAGTTCACCCTGACACCTAAACCAGTAAAGATCCCGAGCTGGTGAATAGGATCTCACTGCCGAGATTCCACACCCGAGCTATCATAATAGGGGTTTACTGCAATATTGCATGCTCGAGTTGTCGTAATAGGAGCTTGCTGCAAGATTGCATGCTCGGGCTGTCCGATAGGGGCTTACTGCAAGATTGCATGCCCGAGAGTATTTGATCACTTGGTTGGATCCCACTGGACTATGTGCCACCAATCTCACGAATACACGCATTTTCACAAAGAAGAATTGGGGTCATCTTGATTAGGCTTTGGTGACACATCATGGGTCAAGGATAGGGGTGGGAATCGGGTCGGGTATTCGGGTATTCAGGATCGGGTATTCGGGTATCGGGTAGCTTGGGAAGCTACCCGAACCCGAACCCGAAAATATCGGGTACCCGATAATCGGGTATCGGGTACCCGATATTCGGGTTTCGGGTACCCGAAACCCGCATGGTTTAAAAAAAAAAAAAAATATTCAGCATACATTACAACATGCAACCAGCCACGAAACCCTCATGGTTTTTTTTTAAAAAAAACTATTCAGCATACATCACAACATGCAACCAGCCAAACACTCAGAAAACAGCATCATCCACAGCACCACTTAATAGCATTTAACAACTCAGAAAACAGCACCATACACAGCACCACTTAACAACACTTAACAACTCAGAAAACAACACCACAAACAGCAACATTTAGTGTCAATATTTAGTCTAATAGCTGTAAATAGATAATAGAAAACAACAACATTTATCTCCCTGCATTAGCTACTCTAATCATTCCATTTCGGCATTTCCTATGAATACAGCAACATTTAGCGTCGTCTACACTGCAATGATCAAAGATTCAAAGTAATCGAGTCAGTATTTGCCTCCAACATCAAGAAGTTGTAATGAAAAAATAAATTTACCTTGAAAACAAAATAGTAGATATCATCAAAGCCTTAGATATCAGTTATCAATCGACCACCGCACTACTTCTAGTTGTGTCAGTATTTAGGCCCAAAAATTCTATCAAAAAAGAGATATTAGTAAAGCATATCAACTCCATTCAAATATGAAATAAAAGAAACACAATAAAATGAATGTAAACATAGCAAAAAATTATAACTAGCACCTTTCTCCATTTTGTCAACCACATGCAAATCCTCCTCAATAGATATAGGAACTGACGAACCGCGAAGCCAATCTTGAGAGCATATTAGAGCTTAAACTGTTTTAGGTAATAAAGAGCTCCTGAAGGCATCAAGCACTCGTCCTCCTGTGCTAAATGCGGCTTCTGAAGCAACAGTGGAAACTGGAATTGCTAGCACATCCCGAGCTATCCTAGAAAGAACTGGAAACCTATGTGCATTCATCTTCCACCAACTTAAAATGTCAAACCCATCGTCTTCATCATTCTCAGCTTCTTCAGTTAAATATCTATCCAACTCCGACTTGACATGCTCACTGTTACCTCCACTCTTCAATTTCTTGAACTCAGTTTTCAAATAAGATTTTTGCCTCTTCGAAGGATCAGGATGAGGAGGTCTGCTAACACTAGAATCAACACTCATATTCGATGCAGTATGTGAGCCAGATACAAATGATTCATCATATCTCCTTTTGTATTCATCAAACAATGCATACATACCTTCTCTCACTTCTTTTTTCATTTTCTCACTCTCTAGAACATGATATAGCATGTCAAATGAATAGTTCAGAAAGTCCAATTTGTGACGAGGATCAACAATCACAGCATAATATAAAACCTTGTTCATTTTCTCAATTGTTCCCCAGTACTTGTCAAATTTTTCTTTCATTCTATAAGCCATGTTACTCAATTCAACATCACAATCATCCAACCACGTTCTAAGAAGCATGTCAACAACACTTATCTCGTGAAACAAGCAAGTAGATGTCACATACAATGAACCAGAAATTCTCAAAGTAAGATCATAAAAGTGGCCCAAAAATTTCAACAACAATGTAGCCCTGTGCCAATGATATTCATTAGGTAACCCATCATAAGGCGGCTTTGCGAGATCCCTTGCAAAATTACTGTCAACCTCCTCAAAAGAAACAAATGCGTTTTTTAAGTTTATCGCAGCCTCCAACATTAAGAAGGTTGAATTCCACCTAGTAGGTACATCAAGACACAATAATTTATTGCTTTCTAATTTTTCAGAAGCTGCACATTCATTAAATGCTTGGTACCTAGCTGGAGAACTTCTGATATATTTAACAGCCCCTCTGATGCAGTTGATAGCATCATGCTCCTCCTTTCCCTTCAAACCATCTTGCACTACTAGGTTAATGATATGAGCAATGCACCTCATGTGCAGATATTGATTACCTAGCAAGCTAGTACCCCAATTATTAAATTTCTTTCTCAATGCTCAACAGCGGTATCATTTGATGAAGCATTATCCACAGTGATAGTCAAAATATTCTCAATTTCCCAATCTCGAATGCATTTTTCAACAGCCTTGCCAATTTCCTCCCCTTTATGGCTAGTGATCGGACAAAAATTCAAAATTTTTTTTTCTAACTTCCGATCATTATTGATGAAATGAACAGTTAGACACATGTAATTTATCTTCTGAATTGATGTCCAAGTGTCAGTAGTGATGCAAAACCTTTGAGTATTTCTTTTCAAAAAAGTCTTAAGCCTCAACTTCTCATCCAAGTACATTTGAAAAATATCTTTTGCAATAGTCTTTCTTGATGGGATGTTAAATTGAGGACAAATAACCGACATAAAATGTTTGAACCCCTCATTCTCAACATGCTTAAATGGAAGTTCATCAACAATCAACATAATGCACAATGCTTTTTCTAACTTTAGCCTCATCAAATCTCCAATTACAAGGACAAGGGTCTTTGTCATCATCCATGAAAGATTTTTGCATCTTAAGTCGCATTTCATTTGTTTCCAATTCAAGCGGGGTTTTCTTGCATGCATTTATGTGATTTTTAAGACCCTTTGTTCCATGTTTTTTTGGATCGGCTCTAATTTCGACACCACAATATTTGCATTTACCTTTCCTAATCTGGCATAAGAACAATACGAGGAAGCACGAGATCAATGCCGATGAAATCCGAAATAATTGTAATAATTTGAATGCATGGCACATCATAAGAAATTTATTATAAATTCCCCGAGTTTAAATGATAAAGCCTTGAGCATGCGGAACTAGTCATGCAAACATACATATATCAAATGAAATATCTCCAACATCGGAAATCCGAGGGACCACAATGTTATGGTCGGTGTGATAAATAAGTCAATCAAAGTGTAGGAATCGAAATTGACACAAGATGATAATCAAAAGATGTCAAATATATTAACCCCTTAACAAAGGTTTTAATTACTCGAGGCCCATAGCCTATAAATTGATAGAGAAAGACAAGATATATATTCAGATATATCTCTAAAGTTGTTACCCAGTTAACTATTTTATGAGCTCATGATTCTAGCTTAACATGCTACTCCACCTAGCAAATATCATGATCAATTTGGTGAACGACATACCATGAGACTTGGCATGAAACATATGAATCTTTTCAAAACATATGTAGTCTCAAAATCTAATAAATGATAAAACTATTTTGGTAAATAAGTGTTTAGACCGAAATTTCGATAAAATAAATAATCAACACTGAACAAATTAGACCATGCGATGATGATTCGAAATTATAAAATAATAGGGCCGAGCACTTTCTGACAGAGGGCATGAAGATAACCAAAACAGCGACCCAATCCAACAAGCCACTATATTCTTTACACTATACTCTCAATCTGCCAATACACGAGCAAGGTTAAACATCTGTATTTGTTTTAGTAAGTAGGAACATGTAATTCCAGCATTTAGGTAAGCTTGCCAATTCATATTTGATTTCTCAAATCATAGTGACTAAAGAAAATAATAAATGATTTTGGGAATTAATATACAATGAATATTCTGACCGATCCCAGGACCCGTCCCGCTACACATAAAACCGGACCTGTCCAGTCCAGCCCCGCTTAGACCCGCGAACCCAGCGGGTTTACCCTACCCGTCCCGGTTCCAGTTTTTTTTTTTTTTTAAAAAAAGTTTAGTTAGAAATCAATTTTGAAACACAAAAATTGAGTTTTGTGATTGAATTTCACGTTTTCTCTAGTAAATATTTATCATAAACATTAAGCTACCAAATATTTATTAATTTGTTCTCATCAAAATGTCCAACTTCTTTAACCTGAACACATGGGGTTTGATATAATATTAAATAATGACACTTTATTGTTCAATCAAAGAAGTGAAATGAATATTCAATATTAATTTTAAAAAAAATTAAAAATTTATAGTGGGCAGGTCCGGAGAGGGTTCGACCAATCCCACGCCAGTCCTCAGACCACCCCGCTTCCAAACCCGATTGAAGCAGGTCTAGACCCCCCACCCCCGGCGGGGCGGGTTCAATGCGCGTCTGGGTCCGGGTCCGGGTCTGGACCCGCCCCATTGCCATCTCTAATACAACCCATGTTTAAACAAATTTCTAGGCACACACTAAAAAGAAAAATTATGGACGTATTTGTTGAATATAGAAATACTTTGATTGAACATCTTTCCAGTCTGCCTTATAGGGTTAGCTTAACAACCGATATTTAGATAAATGTAAAATCGAATTCATATCTTGTTGTCACTTGTCATTGGATTGATAATAATTGGTGTATGCAAAAAATGGATTTTGTCTTTAGATGAGTTAGATCGTGCGCATACTGGTTATAAAATTGCTAAATATATACTCAACACCTGTAGACATTATGGAATTCAGGATAAGATATTTTTTTTAAAAAAAGACAACGCTGTGAATAACAACACTACGATGCATGATTTAAAGACCTATCTGAAATCAATGCTTGATATGTTTTTTTCATGTTAGATCTGCATGTCATGTAATTAATTTGGCCGTTAAAGTTGGTTATGAGAACAATCAGTCATCATGTATTGAGCTAAATGGTTATGCACAAGCCGTGTTAAGCGTGATTGGAACAATTATGTTTATCTAATGGTTTTAAGCATCTTCTTTTTCCATCACCAATAGACTATGTGGAATTCGATGTACTATATGTTGAATGATATGTTACTTTACAAAGATATTTTAACTCCATTTTATAATTCATATCAAATGTCTGATACCGATGAAAGTATTTATTTGATTGATGAGGATTGGAAATTTGTTGAAAAATTGTATATCACTGTTAGGTACTTTCAAAGAAGCGACAGAACGCTACTCCGGTGTTACTTATCCAACTTCTGTTTATTTTCTTCCTTTAGTATTTAACATGTTTGATAATTTATAGAATTTAGAGATGAAGCATACTTTTGTTAGTGCAATGGAAACTCAATTTATAAAGTATTGGGAACAAATCTCACACGTGCACTGCATCGCAACTTTACTAGATCCTAGTGAATGTTTAGCTTCATTTGAAATATTTTTTGAATATTACGCTAAATTTTTGGGGAAAGTTGTTGACGATCAAATTACGTCTATAATGCAATCTCTCCAAAATATGTTTCAATTGTATTATAATCAACAGGCAAGTGAATCGTCGCAACAAAGGGCTGTTGAAGAACCCCAAGCTCAATCCAGAGGCGGAGGCATCAATTTGCTTAGGATGCTGGGCAGGAAAAAACTGAAGGGAAAATGACATTCTACTAGCACGTCGACTGAGTTGTAAATTTATCTGAGTTATCAATTTCTAACGGAAGACAATTCTGACGTATTACAATGGTGGAAGACAAATGCAGCACGATTCCCTATCTTAGCCAAAATGGCTAGAGATGTTTATGCGGTACAAGCTCCAAGCGTCGCTTCTGAATCGGCATTCTCAACATGTGGCCAAATTATTGGAGAATACAGAAGTAATCTATCTGCTGATTACAAAAGAAGTTCTTTCAACAAAGATGTGAATTAGGAAGGATTGGTCGACGAAATAATAAACCGAAGACTATTCATTATGCATGCTCACATTACTGAAAGATTGGTTTGAAGCAGAATGTAATAATAGAAGAGATGGGGCGGTTGATGAATTAGTAAATCATTATGACGAGCAAGAAGAATAAAACACCGAAACAATACTTATCAATTATGAAGAGTGCTAAGTATTGATGTTTTTTAATTGCCATAAGTGTAACTATTATTTGTATAAGCATTATATTAGCAAATGAAAAAGAAATATATTGAATTTATTATGAATATTGTGGATACATATACGAACATAAAAAAAAGGTCGATACATATAAAAAAAAACATGGAATCGGATCGACCCGGTCCGATCCGGAACTAGTTGGAACAGAAATCGGATCTGATCTGGTTTCTTACGGACTCGACAAGACCGATTCTGGGATTTTAGGATCCAGAACCTGCCGGTTCCGGACCGAACCGGTTCTAACTGGTAAGCATCCATGTCCCTAACCATTAACAAATTAACAAACCTAACTTTCTTCCCGTATTTTTGGGCGAAACTTTTTCATATGATGTTAAAATTAGGCGATTCAGTAGGTCACATGAGAATAAATGAAAGAGTTGTGATTTTTATGTTGGAAGTTTTGGCAAAATATGCGCATAAATATGACGAAACGACGTCGTAAGAGATGTGTCCCCTATTAATCACACGTTCACGAAGAAGAAGAAAAAAAGAGACAGCTTCAAAAAAAAATTTCGTCTGAGTCTGTCAATATTTTTTGAATAAATTATATATTTAGAATCCCGAAGGTGAGTTCTGTCTACTAATACTAAAATTTTTAATTTTAGTGATAGTCGTGGTTTATCAAATTTTACAGAGATAGATAAAAACGATTTTTATGAATTTATATTGAATCCTGAACAACATTGATATATTTAGTCTTAATTGAAATGATTAATTGATTTAGTTTTGAATTTTCTTAAAATTCAGAATTTTAAGAAACTAGGTTGTAACGTGATGATTGCTAATATCAATCTTTGTTTTAAGTTTATACTAGTTGTTAGAATTGACAAAATATCATTTTAGTGATGAGACACTTGAAGAAAACAAGTGAGAAATTAAAGAAATCATTTTTGACAGCTAGTTTATCTGCATGTACAGTACCTTATACCAGTTTGTCATCTGAAATATAATCTGAACAACAGGTATAGCTTTATGAATTATCTTCTAAATGATCTAGAATCGCTTAATTTGGATTTGTCATGAAGGAATTATGTCTATTTTACTAAAAAGTGTACAAATCTGGAAATTTGCTAGTGTAAGATTTAAATTCATCACTTCTTCGAATTTCTAGAACTAATATGTTCATTTTCTGAAAATATGGCTCAAATGAAAGTTGTGACTCTACGATTTATATTCACAACATATATAGAATTGCTTGAGTTGGATTTTGTATGAGGGAATTATGATTATTTTTCTGAGATGTATACAAAGCTGAAAATTTACTGGGGCATGATGCCAACTCATGAGTTTAATAAATTTTTGAGAATTGTGTAACCACTTCAAAATCATTGTTATCCTCCTATGCTGGGTCTCTTGTGACTCAGCTTGACCCATGCTTTTGATGAATATGTTTGTAGGATTGTAAAATCTTATGTTCAAAGTTTAAGAAAGGATTGTAATAATGTTTATATGTTGTGTATATGATTGTATAAATGTTTGAAAGTGTTATGTTATGCTTATGTGATTTTGATCAGCATCTCAGTCAGATATGTCAGTTTTAATTTATGTGGAGAAGTATTTACTTTGGCGATAATGGGTGTGTCATATTTTTATTAGGATTGTGATTATTATAGTCGAGATGTTGCTTGTGTAGTGTTTGATTTTAAGTATATTATGGCTTATATATATATATATATATATATATAATAAACCATTATGTAGTCAATTTAGCTCCATTGTGTTTGATTTAAGATTTAATACTCCTCTGAAACTCCTTCTAAAACGAAATTTTTTATTTGGATACTACTGGTTGTTGATTGATTATATTTAACTTATTAATTGTGTGTTAACACGATGTCGAGGGGCCCTACAAAATTACTCCAATCTAAAAAGATTTGGAATCCATCAATAATTTCAACCGTAAGGAAAGGAATTGAAATTTGCCAAATCCAAAAGTATCCAGAACAAATACAATAGATTTAAATATTGATTTGAAATTATTCTATCAAAACACATCCAGAGATTGTTGGATGAGCCTTTGAAATATAAAGCTTCCAAATTTAAAGTGACCAACATAGATGAAAATGACAAAGAATCAAAAGAAATATCCTCAAGCGCTAATAACTGACAATCTGATGATACTCCCGGTGAAAAGTCGGGTCTTTTCAACTTGGCCAAAAAATCAATGTAAGTATGTTCCACACAAAAATAATTGAATACAAGAAGATGTCAAGTGCTAATAGATCAAGATAATTCTTCTTACTTGACAAGAAGATGCCAAGTGCTAATAGATCACCCACATATTCTTTCTCCATTCATCTGGAATTTTGTTACACCTTCAATTATTGTTAAATAGATTTGTTAGCCACTATATCCCGTCGGTCCTAAACATCTACATATATCAATAGGGATTCCATCAGGACCAACTGCTCTTCGTGCTTTCATTTTGTTCAAAGCTTCTTTAACCGTAGATTCTCTAGTTCTTGTTGATGGATGTTAAGATCATCTAATTTGGCTAAAGCCATTGTTGATGGATGTTAAGATCATCTAAATCTTGGCTAAAACCATCGTTGAACAATCTGTTAAAATAGTCATTCCATCTTGTTTTGGTGTATTCACCTCTAACCAATACTTTATGGTTCTCATCTTTTATGCATTTCACTACACCTAAGTCTCTTGTCTTCATCTCCCTCGCTCGAGCAATCATGTAGATATCTTGTTATGCTCATTGGTGTCCAATTTATCTTTACACTTCTTTATAGACTTTAGCTCTATCATCTCAAACCGATATTTTCGCTTCTTTTTTGACAAGCTTTTACATTTTGAAGGTTGCCGCATTGTTGTTCTTCTTCGGCTCTCTGTAAGCATCTATCTTTATTCGAATAGCCTTCTTCACGTCTTCATTCCACCATGATACGCCCTCACCTGCTGGAGCGTATCCTCTTGGCTCACCAAGCAGCTCTTTAGCTGTCACCTTAAAGCCACGAGATATTTTGTTCCAGGTGGTATCAGGATCATTACTTGGCTTCCAATTAACTTCCTCGATTATCCTCTCTACAAAAGTTTCAGGGTTACCTTCTCTTGACCGCCACCACTTAATTCTAGGTTCTAACTTATGTTTAGTTCTAGGAGTCATATTCTTAATCTAACATCTAAAACTAAACATCGGTATTGGGTACCTACACTCTCTTTTGGAATCACCTTACAGTCCAAGAAATTTAACTCTATCCATCCTTCTGGTACAAAAAATCTAATTGGGTTGCACTAGACCCACTTCTAAAGGTAACTAGAAGAGATGTCATCTTCTTAACCTAGGTATTCGCTAGGATTAAGTCATATGACATGGCAAAATCCAAAAGTGAATTGCATACGTCGTTCCTCTCCCCAAGGCCATAACCTGCATGGACACTCTCTTACACATCCCGATCAGAACTTACGCGCTCATTGAAATCCCCCCACCCCAATTTTCTCATTAAAGGGTATTCATTGCCATGTTGTCTAGCTTCAAAAAAATTCATTTAATAGTCTCATCTAGAGCAATGTATTTGTGGTGCATAGATACTAATTATATTAAAAATATCATTGTTAAAAACTAGCTTAACTAATATTATTATATCTCATCTCCATCCGCGAGGTCATAGTTCTCTCTTGCCTTATCTATAGATAATAATGAATTGAATCGACTCGACTCGACTGATATGATAGATAGAATGGTAGCTCTTAACTTCACTACATACTCGAGTAGTTTATTTCTATGATTACACCTACCCCGCGATTTAAAACGCAAGTGCACGATTGTCAAGATTTAGTATATATTATGCGAAGCGAGAGTGTCGAACCAACATGGACTAACTGTTAGTACTAAACAAGACGCTTTAAACTATATTTAACATACGAAAATGAATAAAATATTGATTAACTAAATTAAACTACTAATCCAACCAAGCAAATCAAAGTTAACTATAAAATTCCACTTGAGAAGATTATCAAGACGTCGTTTCACCAATGTAATCCCTACAACCCTCGATTAAATATCCATATCTCTCTAAAGTGACGAGTTCTCTGATTTTATCTAATATATTATCTCGAGCTATATTAAACATAATATCAAATTGTAGTAAGTTTTCATGCACTTAAACAATTCAATATTGTATTACGATATATGAAAATCCCTAGCTTTTGATTCTAGATATATATGACTATCACACGTGTATTTTATCTCATCTCTCGATCTCAAACTGAAATCCACTGCCTAATTTATTATGTCTTATCACAATCTCTCAATCTCAATCATAATAACTAATATCAATTCAAAGGTAGCTACTCCCTTGAAAGCATTAAGAACATAAATCTTGCACATAACATACGAATTCAATCAATAACCAATAATCAAGTCATAGGTTCAAAACAAAAGATTCACTAATCTTGATAAATAAACTGAGTCCATAATAATAAATTAAAAGTAAACAAAACTAATGTTTAAAGACAGATAAAAACTCCTGGTGTCGACTCCTTAGACTTTGATTGAAAAGGTCTTTAAAAACTTGTAATGTTCGGCATTTGATGTCGGTTATAAAGGAAAGATAGGATTAGCATAAAGAATAGAGTATATCATGTAAAGTTCACTTTTTAGCATATATTGAGCTTCTCTTCTTCTTTTCATAGCTTTGGCAACTATGAGTTTTATTTATATAATTTTTTCTCAAGGCTCTCCTTTTTTTCTTTTTTTTCTTTTGTTTCTCTTTTTTTCTCATTCACAATTTTTTTCAACAAGCTCGTCAAAGCATAACATTGACATGCATCAAATGAGATTCATTATACTCCCCAAATGTAATGATACAATTTCAATTTAGGCTCATAAAAGGATAGGTATAATGAGTTTACCAATAAATGTCGAATGGTGGCTAATTGTATGCAAAACATACATCATTATTTTTCAATAAGGCTCAAAGTGGGACACTAGAGATTAAAGTATACAATGTAAGCTTGAAAGGCTCAAAAGTATCAAAAATCAAATAAATCATTTCCAAATCAAGCTGTTAGCTATAAATTCACCTCAAAGTGCTATCTATTAGGTTCTATGATAACTCTAAGATGCTCAAGATAAATCATCAAGTCCACAACAACTATATCACTATTAAACATGCCACAAAGATAATGACTCAGTGTGCTCAATATATTCCTCATTCTTGACTTGCTAACTCAACAAAAGATATTCAAATACATGTCCAACAATTTTCAGGACTCAAATTGAGATGAAAAGTTAGATCAAATCCATCATGTAATACTAGACACTACTATAACTCAATTCTTTCTCAAATTTGAATCATAAAATATTTTTTTGGATATATGTTCAGAGGCGATTCAAATGTCAATTTCAATACACGACATGAAGATTAAATAAGTAAACATTCAAGTCATTCCCCCAAACTTAAATGAAACATTGTCCTCAATGTTTAAAAAAAAAATCAAAATGGGAAACAGTAAACTCCCATAATCAATACGCTTGCATGATAGTTGAGGGTGATTGGCTTCTGAAAGCTCCGCTGCTGTAGGGATTTATTGCTCCAACTAGGTAGCTAGCAATAGAAGAATTCAAATAGTAAAATAGTCGACTGTAGAGATATTAATGTAAATGAAAACTGAAAATTCAAATAAACTATATAATAAAGGATATGGATTGGTTGCCTCCCAAGAAGTGCTTGATTTCTAGTCTTCGGCTTTACCATAGAAGCAACCATCAAAGAGTGTTTCCGCCTGATAGGGTTGATTATTACGTGTATTTTTACTTTGATATGTATATATTTTCGTGTAGATTCCGGGAAGATGTTATGATTTTTGGTATTTATTTGGTTATTTCAGGAATCTAGGTGGAAAGCTGAAGAATTGAGCTAGAATGAAGAAAATGGATCAAATCGAGGCAAGAAATGAAGAATTTGAATTCTTGCATGACCGATCGATCGGACATGGAGCGCGATCGATCGAAGGAGACAGAAGTTTTGGCCAACGAGAAAATGAAGAGCTAGATCGATCGGAAAGACATGCTCGATCGATCGAGCATGGCAGAGACTTGACAAGCAAAATTGAAGAAAGCTCGATCGATCGGCAACTTGTTCTATATCGATCGAGCAAGGTGGAGAAAATCAGGTCCGAGAGTTGAAGGCGCTCGATCGATCGAGACATATGCATCGATCGATCGAGACGTAGAATTTTCATAAAATTAAAGACTTGATTTGGTTTGATTTTTGGAAACTCTTCCATCCACTCCCTCCTCTATAAATAAGGGAACTAGGGCACAAATTCAGGGGGAATTATTGATAGGCTTAGATTTTGAGTGATTTTAACTGTAATTTCTTCCCATTTTCCGTACTTTTTCCTGGATGATATTATGCTTTTTGGTGTTTATTCGTTTGTTTCAGGAAATTAGACCGGAAGTGGAAGAAATGAGCTTACATGAAGATAACGGGCGAAATCGAGGCGTAAAAGAAGAGAAAATGAAAGAAGATGGATTTCCCATATCTCGATCGATCGAGATTTATTCTCGATCGATCGAGCCAGCCAGAAGCGAGAATCAGATTTTTTGAAGGCTCGATCGATCGGTGAAAATCTCGATCGATCGAGCGAGGCAGTAACTTCAGCAACAAATTTTGAGAAATCTCGATCGATCGGTGGAAATTCTCGATCGATCGAGCGAGGCAGTGAGTGCAAAAGGCTGACGTGAACAGTGCACCGATCGATCGGTGAAAATCTCGATCGATCGAGACGCGAAATCTGAAGATTTTATGTTCCTTATTTATCGAGATTGTGGGGCTTTTAAGGAGGGGGATTTTTTTTGAGACAGGAGGGGGGACCAATTATCAGACGTTTTTAGGTCAAGAGCAGCCGCCCTAGCCGCCGACCAACGCCGGAAGAAGGAGATCCAATCTCCGTTCTTCGTCCAAAGTCGAGCCAATCTCTTCCGGAGTGCAAGGAAGGAACAAGAGAAGAAATTACGGTGCAACGCACGGATTCATCCATCGTTTATCGTATTTCTGAACCTTAATTTATTTGATTTTCATTTTCATTTGATGTTTTTGAGGTCGAGAGACAATTAAACTCATCTGTATTTGATTTGAATTGAATTTGGTTTATATTATTGAAGTTTTAGTTCGTTGTGTTTGATATATTGATTCATTGGTATTTGAGCGCATTGATATTTATTGTTCATAGATTGATTGCATGTGTAGATCAAAGTCTAGCTAGCTTTGATTGAATTTGAGAGTTACAACCGAGATCGAGAGATAACGTTGTAACACGCTCCATTAATTTATGATGTATGTCACGATTGAGATCGAGAGATGATATCGCATACGTGAGAACTTGAAATCGAAAGATTTAGAGTTATAAGGTTTTGATAATTTAAGCAACTTTGAATTAGTAAATAGGTGCACGAGAGTGACTTGTTCTAATTTATTGTTAGTTTCTTTACAGCTCGAGAGAGTGTATCGAATAAGAGTGAAAACCTTTCACCTTTAAAATCAATTGAGTGATGATTTGAGAATTCCGTTGAATCAGTAGAGATAATATAATTTAACGACGAGCTCGGTAATTTTCTCGAGTAACTTACCTTTGCATTTCCGGAACCAATTCTTTTCATTATTTCTAGTTTAATCTTTATTCTTTAGTGTAACTTAGATCTAGTTAATCAAACTCCTTTTATCGTAGGCTAAATATAATTTTATTAATCTTATTTGGTACTTATACGTTAGTCCCTGTGGATTCGATAACCTGTACTTAATTTTCACTATACTAAAACTTGACAACCGTGCACTTGCGGTAGAATCGCTTTACACTATTCTTTGAAATATCTTTTGTTTAAAGATAAAGTGGTCAATTATCATAGCATAATCAGACACATATCATATTTTCCAACCGCCTTTTCTCCTCCATGAAGAATACAAGTTTAGAGAAATCCTTTGAAGTGCACGGAAGGAAGCAAGAGAAGAAGTATCGTTCAACGCACGGATTCTCTCCTACGTTTATCGTACTTCTAAACTTTAGTTATTTTGATTTTCAGATTTATTTGATGTTTATGAGGTTGAGAAACGATTATACATCTTATTAGTTTGATTTGAATATAAATTCAGTTTATTTTATCAAGGTTAAGTAAGATTGTGATTGTGTTATTGATTTGAATGTGTTTGAGTGAATTAATTCTTTTGTGCATGAATTATAATCTTAATGCTATCAAAGCCTAGCTAACTTTGATTGAATTGGTGAATTATAATTGAGATCGAGAGATAAAGTTATAATACGCTATAATAATTCGTGTTGTATGTTAAAGATTTAGATCGAGAGATTAAATCACATACGTGATCACTTTGAATTGAAAGTTTTAAAGTTAACGGGTTTCATCGAGATTTATTCGATATTAAATTGGTTTAAGTGAACGAGAGTTACTTGTGTCAATTTAATATTAGTTTCAATATAGCTTGAGAAAGTGTATTGATTATATTAGGAAATCCGTCACCTTAAGAATTGAATGATTAGTAATTGTTTTTGCAAACAAATCATTGACGATAACACAATTGAACAAACATCTTGATAAATTTCTTGAGCGGAATTCCTTTGCATCTTCAAAGAAATTGATTTAATTTTGAGTTTTTAAGTTTATAGTTTAATTAGATAATTAATCATTTGTTTCGTAGGCTAAATATAATTTTGCTAATTTTATTTGGTACTTATACGTTAGTCCTTGTGGGTTCGACATCCTTTCTTTTATATCACTATACTAAAACTTGACACCATGCACTTGCGGACTAAAATCGCTACACTGGAATTAATTGTTTAAAATAAAAGCGATCACCGCCCATAGTAAGTATATTATGACACTACATATGAGTCTTTATTCAGTATAACCTCAAGCTTGGAAAGATGATGACAGTTTACACTCGTCGCTGCAATAACTTCATTCATGAATTGATAGGTATGGGAGAAGGATTCTTGGTTTGGCTTGATCTCTTGGAGGATGTAGTATGGTGAAGTTGGCATAAAAGAGAAAACGGATTCTCATATGGCATAGAACATGTGCCATCGATGGGTGCTCATCACTATTTTTTGAAACTATGCAAAGTCTCCAACATCACACTCGGCTCGTTCATCAATGGGAACTCCTTAGATAGCTTTTCTAAAGTAGGCTCAAGTTCCTTAAATCTTCCTCATTAGTAGGATCATTCCCCACACTTGGTTGGTGGAATATTCATCATCATGCAACAAAACTTGATTCGTTACCATTTGATTGGTAGATACCATCTCAACCTCTTGGTAGCTTGCTGAAAATGTTTCCAAAAGGATCGTTACTTGCTGCTCCAGGTGACATATAGAATTGGTCTGGCTCTCCATAATGCTCTCAGACGATGCCATGAATCTAAGTAACTTATCCTCCAACTGAGTTATGTCTCCTTCAGAACTATCTTTCTTCTCTATGTGATGTTGTAATGGTTGGTGTGTACAATATGGGAAGTGAGACTCTGACGGGTATTGGTGGCTCCAACCCTGCAGTGAAGGATCCCAATGACAATGATAGTCGAAGTCCTCCATATCATGTAACTGGTGCAACACACTATCTTCATCTCTATCAAACAGGGGACTACCGGTTGCCAAAGCTCCATTGAATACTCATCCTTGTGTTCCTGCATCCAATCCATTGTAGAAAAATTGTAGAAAAGTATAGTTTAAAAATTTATGATACCGGGATGTGTCTGCCAATTCATTGAATCTCTCACATGCTGCATAGAATGACTCTGAAAGATGTTGGACAAAGCTTGTGAAGACTTGGGGATGAAATATCTCAGGTACCTCGCAAAAAAACAAAATTTAAAAAATCAAAATTAAATATAAAACAAAAATAGTGGTTAAATTACAGTCAAAGAATCTTGTATGATATTGCCAAAATTAGTCCCCGGCAACGGTGGAAAAACTTGATCACGCTTTATTTAACAATAGATTCTATTGATGCACGTTTTGACTCAAATAACATGATTATTCCGCAAGTACATGGTTGTCATGTTTTAAAATAGATTATGAGAAGTAAAAGTGTCAAACCCATATGGACTAAATGTAAATACCAAATAAGACTCTTTAAACTATATTTAACCTACGATAATGAATAAAATATTTATTAACTAAATTAAACTACTAATCCAACCAAGCAAATCAAAGTTAACGAGAAAATTCCACTTGAGAAGATTATCAAGACGTCGGTTCACCAATGTAATACCCTATAACCCTCAATTGAATAACCGTACATATGTAAGGTGACAAGTTCTCTAGTTTTATCTAATATACTCTCTCGAGTTATATTAAACCTAATATCAAATTGCAGTAAGTTGATGTGCACTTATTTAACAACTCAATATTGCATTATGATCTATGAAAACCCTCTCGAATATGATAATTAATGTCAATTCAAAGTTAGTTAAGCCCTTGAAAGCATTAAGAACATAAATCATGCACATACGACATATGAATTCAATCAATAACCAATAATCAAGTCATAGATTCAAAACAAAGGATTTCGTAATATTGATAAATAAACTTAGTTCATAATTAGGATCGAATATGAGTGTTTAGAGGAGGGTGAATAAACACTCCACTAAAATCTATCTTTTTCGATTTTCCTGGATTGATTTCACTTGGGTTAGCAAATGAAACATATTTCTTAATCGATACTAATCTGAACAGACCACTGATAGTGTGAGCGTGGAATCGGCCTGTTCTTATTTAGCAAGACTGGTCTGATAGCTTTGAAACACGAAGTAGTGCGATATGTAAATGGACAGGATGTGTTTCTGGAAGTTCGAAGGCAATTCCTTCTACGTCTCCCCTTCTTCCAATTAAGGAAGAATTCACTAGAAGACTTTGAGTAATACAATCCCGTTGTACAACCCCAATTCAGCTGGATTTACCCCACTAACAGACTGAAATTCCTAGTCTATCATCTGTTCAGACACAATCCGTCAGACGGTTATAATGAACTCACTCTTCTTTCTTAGAACAAATATAATTGATATAGTGAATTACTCTAAGCACAAATGATCCTTAAGCGATCAAATAAAACAATAAGACATGCTATCAACTTTGAGCAGATCGACAAGATGAAGTCTTTCGATGATAGTGTTCTGCTCGAATGAATGCTCAATAAATGATTGATTGTTGATCTCGTACGCGTGTTGTATCTCTTGTGTTGTGAGCACCATCTCTTGAGCATTTAAGTTGCACCTTTATATAGGCATTTCTGCCAACGACAATATTTCCTTTTGCGTGCAACTCTTTACTTTAGTCAACCTCTGAACAAACTGTAGTCTTCTATTTTAGACTCTTTCCCTTCTGGTCTGTTCTTTCGGCGCTTGTCAGATAAGATATGCTTTGTCTATTTACCATTAAGGTAACTTCAGTCTTTGGTCTATTTCAGCATTAAATACTACATTAAATGCTTCAATAAATAGCCGTTGATTATTCGGACTGATGAACAAAGTTTGCTAACTTAGTCTGAATTGATCTTTCTGAAATAAGCTCAGATCTGATCTGCATCGATCTGGTCTGTACCGATCTGATTGACATCGATATGGTATACATTGATCTGGTTGACATCGATCTGGTCTGTTTTGTCATCTTTAAAATCCAGAACCAACAAATTCCCCCTTTTTGATGATGACAAAACCTATTTCTTTATCTTCTTAAGTCCTTTCTCTTGTAGAAGTTATGTTCAAAATAAATGAACTAACTATCTTCTTTATTATTTAGGAGTTCAGATTGATTAAGTCTTTTAGTTCAAAATAAATAAACTTTTCAAAATAAATGAACATGACTGTGAATTTCAAAAGACTTTTTATAAATTCGTATGATACATTTACAGATGTTATTCATTACAAGCAGTCATTTATTTCTTATTTTCGGAAGGCTGTTCTGGCTTCATTTATTTATTCTTTTCCCCCTTTTGGCATCAGCAATCTCCTGAAGGAAATCTACGATCTGCGTAAGCTTAGCACAGATAAGAAAGGATTTGGCAACTGCGGTTTTTACTTCTAAAGCCAGCTCGATCTGTTCTTTTCTCAGGCTGGTCTTATAAGATGCATGTTGAGAGAACAGATCGTTCAGACCATGATGTATACTATTGATGCTCTTCAGCATCTTTTCCTTGAAAGAATCAAAGTCTATAGTGGTAGTCCGCTGGCTTTGATGTACTTCTCTTACTCTATGGGAGAGAAAGAGGAAATTCTCAGATAGTTCTCGAAGGGACTTGGCCACTGATGGAGTATCATCAAGGTAGTCTGGTATGTCTAAAGCAGGTTGCACAACCAGCTCTTTCCCTTTTTCAGTCGAAACGAAGGGTTGCGCTTCGTCTGCAAAAGCTTGCGGAGAAGATGAGTCAGCCGGCACAACAAATGGGGCAGCAGATTGACGATGTTGGGACCGAACTAATTCAACAAGATCCATAGAAAATTGATTCAAAAATCCCAAGTCTGCAGCATACTGATCTGCTTGGACTATTTTTGACGGAGCTGGAAGGTCTTTAGCAAATGAAGGAGAGATTGGTTGAACAGACTCCTTGTTGGAACCGAAGAGTGGGGGTGAATGAGGTTCCTTGGCTACTTAGCGATGTAAAGTGATTTTGCAAAAATCGAGTTTGCGCTGCGGAAGACTTCAAGAAATAATAAAGTAAATGCGTGCTGTAAATAAAGCAATAAAGAACACAAGTATTTGTTATAGAAGTTCAGCGATGAATCGCCTACATCTCCTCTTCCCGGTTAGAAAACGTCCAACCGAGGTTCCACTAGAACACTTTGATGTTGGCCTTGAGGGCTCGAAGTTAGCCACAAACAAACTCTTCCCGAGTCACACACTCTTCACGAGTCTTCTTGGCCTTAAGGGCTCCAAGGATAGCCACAAACAAACTCTTCCTCAGTCGCACACTCTTCACGAGTCTTCTTGGCCTTAAGGGCTCCAAGGATAGCCACAAACATGCACAAACTTCACTTGTTGATGACTTATACAATTTCCAACTTGCGTCGGTGTTGGAGGACCTTACAACGATTCAAATAACACATTAACGGTGTAACCAAATGAAGAACAAAGCTCTCACACAAGAAATGAATTACAAACTCTCAATACAACACAAATGTATGAAGTTTGCAATGCTAGATTGAATTTAATTGAACAAAGCTTTCTTGTATTGTATCCTCTTGTTTCTTGTCTTCAATTTGAGCTCAATCATCCAGATTTATATTGTAGGAGGCTCCCAAAGGTCATACTAGCCGTTTATAGCCGTTAGCAACAATTTTGGACTAAAATTACGCACCCTCGCCAAGTCCATCGACTCGGGCGATCTCCATCGCCAAGTTCTAAAGGTCAAATCTGGCCCCCATCGCCCTGGCGATCTGCATTAAATAAAAATGCAGTAGGTAAGCTTCTGGATCGCCTGGGGCGATCTGGATCACCAGGCGCGCGCAGCGTGCCATCGCCTGGGTCGATGGTGCACGGCGTTGGCACGCGTGGCCCGGATCGCCTGAAACTATGGCTCAGATCGCCTGAAACTATCTCCCAGATTTTAACAACTTCAAACTTTGCACTTCTTGACCATCTTAAGCTCGTTTCTGGGAAAAGTGGTGAACATTAAAGTTGTAGCGTGCTATGATCTGTCCAACACTATGCCCCACGAGCTGACGAGGGATTGGACTACGATCATTGACTGTAATCCTTCACAAAAATGAGAAGCAAAACTTTGATCTCTGTCTGATACAATGGAAGCTGCTATTCCATGTAGTCTCACTACATGTTGAATGTATAACTGAGCCATCTTCAAGTAGGTAAACGTCATACTGTATGGTATAAAGTGAGCTATTTTTGACAGTCTCTCAACGACTACCCAAATCGCATCGAAGCCAGAAGAAGTCCTTGGCAAATGGGCTACAACATCCATTGTAACGTGTTCTCATTTCCATTGAGGAACCTCTAAACTCATTAATTCACCTCCTGGTCTTTGTCTTTCTGCTTTTACTTGTTGACAGATCAAACAACGTTTCACAAAGTCCAGTACATCTTGTTTCATGCATTTCCACCAAAATTGGGTACGTAAATCTTTGTACATTTTGTTTCCTCCAGGATGTATACTATATCTACTACAATGAGCACGTTGTAGTAATTCTTGACGTAGTCCCAAAGAAGAAGGTACTACCCAACAGTTTCTATATTTCAGATTTCCATCACTTGCTATCACAAACTGAGATGTGATAGGGTTGATTATTACGTGTATTTTTGCTTTGATATGTATATATTTTCATGTAATTTCCGGGAAGATGTTATGATTTTTGGTATTTATTTGGTTGTTTCAGGAATCTAGGTGGAAAATGGAAGAATTGTGCTAGAATGAAGAAAACGGATCAAATCAAGGCAAGAAATGAAGAATCTGAATTCTGGTATGATCGATCGATTGGAACTTGAGGGCGATCGATCGAAGAAGACAGAAGTTTTGGCCAACACAAAAATGCAGAGCTCGATCGATCGGAAACTTACCCTCGATCGATCGAGCATGGCAGAGACTTGACAAACGAAAATGGAAGAAAGCTCGATCGATCGGCAGATCACCCTCGATCGATCGAGAGAGGCAGAGAAAGTCAGAAACGGGAGTTAAGACGCTCGATCGATCGAGACATATGCACCGATCGTTCGAGACGCAGAATTTTCAGAAATTTAAAGACTTGATTTGGTTTGATTTTTGGAAACTCTTCCATACACCCCTTCCTCTATAAATTAGGGAAGTAGGGCACGAAATTTGAGAGCCATTATTGAGAGCATAATCAGACTCATATCATATTATTCAGCCATTTTTTTCTCTTCCAAGAACAATCCAAGGTTAGAGAAATCATTTGAAGTGCAAGGAAGGAAGCAAGAGAAGAAGTATCGGTCAACGCACGGATTCGCTCCTATGTTATAGTATTTCTAAACTCTAGTTAATTTGATTTTCAGATTTATTTGATGTTTTTGAGGTTGAGAAACGATTAAACATCTTGTTAATTTGATTTGAATTTAATTAAGTTTATTTTATCAAGTTTAGATAATTTTGTGCTTGAATCATTGATTTGAATGTGCTTGAGTGAATTAATTCTTATGTGCATGAATTATAATATTAATGCTATCAAAGCCTAGCTAACTTTGATTGAATTAGTGAATTATAATTGAGATCGAGAGATGAAATTATATTAATGCTATCAAAGCCTAGCAAACACAATGGCGTTTCTGAAGACTCTATCAGGTTAAGGTTATTTCCATTTCCATTAAAAGATAAAACTAAAGCTTGGTTGATTCTTTACCTGCAGGATCTATCACCACTTGGGAGGGGATGACACAAGCGTTTTTGTCTAAATATTTTCCCCCTTCCAAAACTGCAAAGATGAGAAACGATATCACCACGTTTGGGCAGTATGATCCTGAAACATTATATGAGGCGTGGGATCGTTTCAAGGACTTGCTTAGGAGATGCCCACATCATGGTCTTCCTATTTGGCTCCAAGTACAAACTTTTTATAACGGTTTATTTTCATCTAACCGTTCTATGATTGATGCAGCCTCAGGAGGATCCATTATGCGCAAAACACCGGAAACAGCTTATGAACTCTTGGAAGAGATGGCTTCTAACAGCTATCAATGGCAATCGGAGTGGAATGTGCCAAAGAAACCGAGCGGAGTTATCAAATTGACAACATCACTGCTCTTTCGGCACAGTTGGAAGCGTTGAACAAAAAGATAGATAGCATGAGCATGACAGCAATGCAAGCTCAAGTTATCACTTGCGAATTATGTGGAAGCAATCATCCAAGCACCGAGTGCCATGCAGGTAATCCATTCATTTAGTCTAATTAATCTGCTAACTATGTAGGAAACAGACAGCCCAACAACCCATACTCCAATACTTATAACCCGGGATGGAGGAATCATCCAAACTTGCAATGGTCCAACCAAAACAGCGTGTTGAACCCACAACAACAACCGGGAAATGCACCTAAGCCGAGGAGCTCTTGACCAAGTTAATCTCATCGACAGAAACAAGGATGCAAAATCAGGATGCATATATAAAAAACTTGGAGGTTAGTGTCGGGCAACTAGCAGCTATAATTCATGGACGAGCTCAAGGGACACTACCTACTGATACAGTGAAAAACTCGAAGGAGCAAGCAAAAATGGACCACTAAGACGGAGGTGACAGTCCAGCTTGAGACTATAAATTAAGAACTTTCCTCTATCCTTTATTTTTTTTTACATTTTTAGTCTAAAATTTTTATTTTTATTTTGTTCGAGCCTAACTCCGTGCGTTAATTTTCAAATGCAGAAAAATGGAATGAGTCCAATTGGTGTGGCGGATCGAACATTGAAAATTTGGTGAAAATTGGTCTAGAAGGCTCGATCAATCGAGATTAAAGCTCGATCGATCGACCATGGGTTGCAAAAAAAAAAAAAAATTATGGAGTCACCGATCGATTGGGAGATCACCCTCGATCGATCGCGGAAGGTTATACAAAGAAGAAAATTCCTCTGTCTCGCTCGCTCGATCGAGCGGAAACTCTCGATCGATCGAGAGACAGATAAATTTGTTTTTAAATCA
This sequence comes from Haberlea rhodopensis, assembly GCA_907163345.1. Taxonomy (NCBI): domain Eukaryota; kingdom Viridiplantae; phylum Streptophyta; class Magnoliopsida; order Lamiales; family Gesneriaceae; genus Haberlea; species Haberlea rhodopensis. The sequence continues at coordinate 7,556,261 of CAJQUN010000001.1, read as the reverse complement.
ATTTCAGCAGATATCATTCACAACCCTTCCAAATTTTTCACAGCAAAAAAATCATCCATTTGACCTAATCCCCAAATTTCTTCCTATAATCTTTCCCACACACTTTCAAATCTTGCAATATAAGTTTCAAAGCTTCCTCTAATTACAATTTTTGCAACAAATTTCAAGATCCAAAGCTGAAATTGGGAGATTTCATCAAAAAGGAGGAACTCAAGCAAATTCCAAAACATCGCCTAGATTTTCATGGTAATTCGGTTTCAACTTTTCTATATATCCATGAATTAGTGAATATTTCTATTTGGGTATTCAAGGATTGAGGTTTTTGGTGAATTTGGGAGAGTTGAGTAGTTAATTATTGGGGAAGTAAAGAGTTGGTTGGTAAGATTGGTGAATTTTTGTTGTGGTTGGTAATATTGGTGAGTTATTGTTGTGGTTGGGATTGAAGAAGTAAGAATTGTGAATTTCGTAGCGGCGGAATTGTACCCCAGCTATCACCACAAACCCCTCAGCCGCGAAAGGGGAATGAGTTTAGATCGACTTGAATGCCCTGTCATTCAAGAAGCAAGGCGACGAGGTTGGTTTGAGTTCATTCAACAACCTATTGATGCAGTGGTCCCTGGTAGCGTTTATCGCGTACGCCCAAATTAACCCTCTCAAGTTAATAACAGTAATGAATGTAGTAGCGTGAGTAGGGATCGATCCCACGAGGAAGGTTATATCTTTGTGTTAATTTATGCAAACGAAAATAAAAAGGGGTTTTTGAAATCAATTGAATAATACTACTACTATGATGCAAAAGTAAACTAGATGAATTAACTTATGAGAAAAGAGCGATTCTCGGTTTTCGGTTAACTTTACAATTGGTGTTTACTATCTTGGTCATCGATCTTCACATACGATTCAATTCTCTTATGAATATTCATCGTGGACGTTTAATCCAATAATCAAAGTCCTATCTCACCTTAAGTTTAGTTAAGTAGCCCAAGCGTTCTAGTTTAACCCTTATCAAACAATCAATCAAAATACAAGCGATTAAGATTTAAATCGAAGATAGCATATGAACTAGTGAGATCGATGAATCTAAACAACATAATCCAAGCGTCTATGTTTAATCTAGTCAATTGTTTTTCCTAAGAATTTAACAAACTCACAAGCGGAATTTAATTAATCTTAGAGTCTTCATAAATTAGAGGGATCAAACGATTCCGTATTTAATATCTAATTTAGCGTGAAATTGTATGAACAAAAGCTAGATGATCAATCCAACAATCATACATAACAATTATGAAAAATCAAATCAGAAAAATAATTGATACTCAAAGAAAATCAACAATCAAAACTTATCTCACAAGAATCGTAAACATCCAATGTATCGTTTTCCTAAACCGAGAATCACAAAAGTATTTAGCTACTCATATCTAGATTAACAACAATCAAAATTAATCAAAAAAACATCAAACTAATAGGAGAAGAAAGAGTTACTAAAAGGAATCACGATTCCGGCTTGTCGATTCCGGTTCCGTTCTTCGCGTTGTTCTTGATAAAAGTTGAAAGAAAAATAATTCTAAAATCTAAAACTCTCCTAAGGTATGAAATTCTATCTAATTTACTCTCAAAATCGTGTATAAGGAGGCTGAGAGGTTGATGGAATAGGTTGGAATCTCCTTGGGAAGGAAAGAAATCATGTTTCCATATTTTCCAAAACACCACTGCCTCGCTCGATCGATCCGTAATTTGCTCTCGATCGATCGCCTTTTCCAGAACATTTCCGCTCATTTTTCAGCTTCTGGCAAGTTTCGTGTTTTGGCCATAACTTTCTCATACGAACTCCAAATTTGACGAATCAGCTGTCCATGCGTAGATAACTCAATGTTCTACAACCTCATGCTGATCACATTCCCAAAACTTGGCTGGAACATATAGATTTTGAGGATAAAGGAGCAACATGTGTCATAGATTCTGGTTTTTTCCTCTTTCCTTCAACTTTATTCCTTCTTTCATCATTTTAGCTTGATTTCTTCACATTTTCCTACATTTATACAAATATACGATTAGGTAGCACATGCATCAATTTATCCATCAAAATATACCAACTCGTAGACAATTAAGCGCAAAAGATGTGCCTATTTCTAGTCACATCAGTCCCTGTTGTGAGGGAATTCTATGCTAATCTAAGGACAGTCCACCAGAATTCAAGGGAGGTTGTATTTGTAAGGGGTAAGGATATTGAATTTGATCGATTCAAATTAAATACGATTTTTAGGATGCCATCTATAAAGAATAGTGATTACCAAGCGTTCAAGACAAGCCAGATCAATTACGATGAGGTACTATCGGTAATCAGTATTGAGGGGACTGACTGGCAAAGAAACAACAATGGAGAGCCTCAATTGGTCCTAAAGAAATATCTAAAACCAGAGGCACAATCATGGTTCTCCTTCATAGCCTCCCGGGTCATGCCATCGACCCACCTCCGCATTACCTTTTCCATCTACTATAACAGCTCTTTGCAAGAGAGGCGGAGTGAAGTGGGATGCCGATGAAGAACTCCTACCACCAAAAGGACCAATTGTGGTTGATGGACCTCCACCTCCTACAGGCCGACGAAGGGCCGAGCCATGGCCTTAGAGCAGCAGACAGGCTGGGCCATCCTCCTCTTCCGCTACAGAGCATTCATCGATCACTTTGGGCTCCCTTCACAGGGATCTCCAAAACATCCGCCTGGAGCAGCAGGGCATCCAAAATTTGCAACGGGAACTACAGTGGGGCCAAGCACAGATAAGTCAACACCAAATGGAGTTCCTGCAATACCAATGTGCATGGAACAATGCCTTGGCCCAAGGTTTCCCAAGTATTCAGTTGCCTCCTGAGCCACATTTTCAGCCATTCCCGCCATAACAACCACCAACACCTGAGTACCAACCATACCAACCACCACCACCATATTTTCCGCCATACCCACCATACCACCCAGAGGAGCCATACTATCCAGTACCCCCGCCGGAGCATGATGAGGACGACGATCAATGACGATCGTCGTCGAGGTATGTGTTTTGCTTTTGCACTTATTGTTTACTATACATTGAGGGCAATGCATGTACTAAGTTTGGGGGGGGGGGGGTGTTTACTGGTTTCTGCTGCTGTCTTTTGTTACTTCCTTGCATGACTAGTCTATAATAAGATTAGGTCGTTTTTTGGCACAAAAATTTATTTTTTTTCTTGAAAATGAGTTCATCATTTAGAAATAATGAATTAGACTTGTAATGGTATTACATGATGATATTAATCACTATCTCAACTTAAGTCTTGAAGATTTTTGACTTGTTTGTGAATATCTTTGGTTGAGTTAATATTTCAAAAATTGAGGAACATTTTGAGCACTTTTTGAGTCATGATTGAGGGGATTATATCTTGGAAAAATGTTGTTAACTATGATTTGTCTTGAGGATCTTAAAGCACTTTAGAACCTAGTTGAGAGCACTTTGAGACGAAATTTTATAGTTATGAACTAGACTTGGAAATGATTTAGGCGATCTTGGACCGTTTGAGTCTTTCAAGCTTACCATGCATATATCAATATCTAGTTCCCTAATTTGAGCCTAATTGATAAAAGAATGGAGTATGTTTAACATACTATTAGCCCCCATTCAACATTCTTTGGCAAACTCATTATACCCACCTACTTGAGCCTAAATTGAATATTTTTATCTTAACCCTAAGGGAGTATAATGATTCTCATTAGATGCACTTGAATTGCTACATTTAGATGAACTAATTGTTGAAAAAAATTGATGAATGAGAAAAGAAAAAGATAGATAAAGCCTTGAGAAAAAATTGAATAAATAAGATCCAAAGTGGCCAAAGCTATAAAAGAAAAAGAAGAGAAGCTCAGCTTGTGCTTAAAATTTGAATTTTCCATGATTATGCTACCTTCTTTGTGTTTCCCTATCTTTTCTTTGAAGCCAAACACCTAGGCCAAACATTACAAGCTTTAAAAGACCTATTAATCCAAGTCTAGGGAATAATTACATTAGTGGAGAAGTGCTTGAAAAGTAGGCTTATGGAGTGTTTAATAGTAATCTTGACTTTGAGTTTAATAGCATTTGACCCTGAAAGTATATATGAAACTCAAGATTGACATTAACACACACGCACGTTCCGATTTTGCGATATATTGCTTGGCTTAGGAGAAAACACTTCTTGTTGATTTTTGGATTGACTTATGGTTGAAGTGTTAGTGGGATTTCTGAGCTTTTACGTTTGAGTTGCTAAGTTAATTCATTCAAAGTATTGATGATGAACTTTGCATTTTGATCTTAATGTTTGCTCGAGGACGATCAAATCTAAGTTTGGGGGAGTTGATAGGGTTGATTATTACGTGTATTTTTGCTTTGATATGTATATATTTTCGTGTAGATTCCGGGAAGATGTTATGCTTTTTGGTATTTATTTGGTTGTTTCAGGAATCTAGGTGGAAAATGGAAGAATTGAGCTAGAATGAAGAAAGCGGATCAAATCAAGGTAAGAAATGAAGAATCTGAATTCTGGCATGACCGATCGATCGGAACTGGAGGGCGATCGATCGAAGAAGACAGAAGTTTTGGCCAACACATAAATGCAGAGCTTGATCGATCGGAAACTTACCCTCGATCTATCGAGCATGGCAGAGACTTGACAAGCGAAAATGGAAGAAAGCTCGAGCGATCGACAGATCACCCTTGATCGATCGAGAGAGGCAAAGAAAGTCAGAAACGGGAGTTGAAGACGCTCGATCGATCGAGACATATGCACCGATCGATCGAGACGCGGAATTTTCAGAAATTTAAAGACTTGATTTGGTTTGATTTTTGGAAACTCTTCCATACACCCCTTCCTCTATAAATTACGGAAGTAGGGCACGAAATTTGAGAGCCATTATTGAGAGCATAATCAGACTCATATCATATTATTCAGCCGTTTTTTTTCTCTTCCAAGAACAATCCAAGGTTAGAGAAACCCTTTGAAGTGCAAGGAAGGAAGCAAGAGAAGAAGTATCGGTCAAGGCACGGATTTGCTCCTACGTTATCGTATTTCTAAACTCTGGTTAATTTGATTTTCAGATTTATTTGATGTTTTTGAGGTTGAGAAACGATTAAACATCTTGTTAATTTGATTTGAATTTAATTAAGTTTATTTTATCAAGTTTAGAGAATTTTGTGCTTGAATCATTGATTTGAATGTGCTTGCGTGAATAATTCTTATGTGCATGAATTATAATATTAATGCTATCAAAGCCTAGCTAACTTTGATTGAATTAGTGAATCATAATTGAGATAGAGAGATGAAATTATAATAAGCTATAGTAATTCATGTTGTATGTTTAAGATTTAGATCGAGAGATTAAATCACATACGTGATCACTTTGAATTGAAAGATTTGAAGTTAACGGTTTTCATTGAGATTTATTCGATATTAAATTGGTTTAAGTGAATGAGAGTTACTTGTGTCAATTTAATATTAGTTTCAATATAGCTTGAGAAAGTGTATTGATTATATTCGGAAATCCGTCACCTTAAGAATTGATTGATTAGTAATTGTTTTAACAAACAAATCATTGACGATAACACATTTGAACCAACATCTTGATAAATTTCTTGAGCGGAATTCCTTCGCATCTTCAAAGGAGTTGTTTTATTTTTTGAGTTTTTAAGTTTTTAGTTTAATTAGATAATTAATCATATTTTTCGTAGGCTAAATATAATTTTGCTAATTTTATTTGGTACGTTAGTCCCTATGGGTTCGACATCCTTTCTTTTATATCACTATACTAAAACTTGACACCGTGCACTTGCGATCTAAAATCGCTACACTGGAATTAATTGTTTAAAATAATAGCGGGCAAGATGTTTGTCCTTGACGTATCATTTCTTTTCAGTGTTGTACATCATCATCCATAGTTTGTGCCGTTATGATTTTCTCAAAGATATCGGGTTCAACCAACAATGTTGATACCCTTACTGGTATTGTCTCTACATCGAACTCATATCCCAATGTACAACAAGAAGTCATCAAGGTTGACAAATGAAATATATCAGTAGCAGTGTTGTGTACCTTTCGACTTAAGGAATCTGCTGTTAGATTAGTCTTTCCTGGATGATATTCGATTTCACAATCATAATCTTTTAAGGGATCCATCCATCTCATTTGCCTCATATTCAACTCTGTCTGAGTGAATAAAAACTTCAAACTTTTATGATCCGTATATATGGTAAACGACGTACCGTATAAATAGTGTCGACATATCTTCAACGCAAAGACTATGGCCGCCAATTCCAAATCATGAACTGGATATTTCATTTCATGTGGTTTCAGTTGTCGTGATGCATAAGCTACCACATGTTTATCCTGCATCAATACACAACATAAACCAAGTAATGATGCATCAGTATAAAGAGCAAACATGTCATGCTCTGATGGAATAATCTACACCGGAGCAGTAGTTAACCGATATTTTAATTTCTAAAAACTATGCTCACAGGCCTCGGACCATCTAAATGGTACTCCCTTTTGTGTCAACTGTGTGAGAGGTTTGGCAATTGCTGAAAATCCTTCAACAAACCGTCTATAGTATCCAGCCAAACCCAAGAAACTACGAATCTCTGGCACAGAAGTAGATGCTGACCAATTCAACAATGCTTCTATCTTTCTTGGATCAACTGATATACCATCTTTGGAAATCACATGCCCCAAAAATCCTACACTGTTCAACCAAAACTCACACTTACTAAGTTTGACATAATTGATGTGTTCTCAATACTTGCAATACTAGATGCAAATGGTGGACATGTTCTTTTTCACTCCGAGAATAGATCAATATATCATCAATAAACACAATGCCAGATCAAGGTAGTCCTGGAAAACTCGATTCATCAAACTCATGAAGACAGTTGGAGCATTCGTCACACCAAATGGCATCACTAGGAACTTAATGTCCATAGCGAGTTCTAAATGATGTCTTCTGTACATCTTCTTCCCTCACTCGTATTTGATGATAACCAGATCGTAAATCAATTTTTGAATAGATCTTCGATCCCTGCAATTGATCAAATAGATCATCAGTACGGGGATGAGGATATTTATTCTTAATCGTTACCTTGTTCAATTGTCTATAGTTAATACACAGTCGCATTGAACCATCATTCTTCTTAACAAACAATACCGGAGCACCCCAAGGCTATACACTAGGACGTATGTATCCCTTGTCCAATAGATCTTATAATTGAGTTTTCAACTCTCTCAATTCAGCTGGTGCCATTCGATATGGTGCTCGTGAAATTGCAGAAGTACCAGGTACCAATTCAATGCCAAATTCCACTTCTCGACTTGGTGGAAATCAAGGAATCTCATCTGGAAATACATCTGCATATTCTACAACAACTTGTATATCCTATACTCTTCTTTCTACTTTCTTATCTGTTACATCAACAACATAAATCACATATCCCGTATGTCCACATTCTAACAAGCGGGACATTCGAAGAGCAGATATCAATGGAATCTTTGCACGTGATCATCGTCCATAGAAGATCCTTTGATTTTCAGTATCAAAATGAAATCTCACTGTCTTCTGACAACAATCTACAACAGTTTTATAGCTGCTCAACACATCAATACCAAGAATACAATCAAAATCCATCATATCTAGCACAATAAAATCGGCATGTATCCCATACTCAGTATCAAACTGAATAACACAATCAGACACAGTCTGACAAATCATCACAGTAGTTCCCATGGGTGTCGAGACATACAAAGGCATCAACAGTGGAGACGAGCATATATGATACCGGTCAATAAAAGCTTGTGCAATAAATGAATGTGATGCACCATTATCAATCAAAAGTAAAGCGGGATAAGTAAATAAACTACACTTACCCGCGATCACATCATCAGGAGCTGTCTATGCTTGCTCCTTGTTCAGTGCATACACCTGAGCCTGAGGCGGTCCTGCTCTCTGTCCTCCACCAGTCCGTGGAACACCCTGTGGTCTTTGCTGCACTATACTGTTTGACACATTCCCTCTCATCTGTTGTCCTCCAGCTTGAGGACAATCTCTGATCATGTGTCATGTCCTCCCACATCGAAAACAAACCGGAGTATCAAGTTGTGGGCAATCTCGTTTAAAATGTGGTCCTCCGCACTTAAAACATTGTAAACCTCGACCACTGCTACTACTATTACTACCTTGGTATTGTCCCTTGGCACCTTGTTCACTGCATTTCCGCATCGTAAACCGCTTCCCACCAAATCTAGAGGAAGAAGCACCTCCTCAGGATGCTTTAAACGGTTCCCCTATGGGTTTCATACTATCTGATGTAGGTATTTGGGATTGTCCTACATCCTTATACACGCCAACTGCAATCTCAGTCATCTCGGCTCGAGTCAGCGCTTCCTCAAATGAAGTAGGGTTATTAGAAATCACCCTATCAAACAACTCAGGCCTTAAGCCCTTCACAAACTATCTGATCTTTGCCTTTGTGTTTGCAGTGATATGCGGTACATACCGTAATATGAAGAATACTGCAAAGCATAATCAGACACTATCACGGTTCCCTGTTTTAGATTAGTAAACTCATCTACTTTCCCCTGCCTCATAGCCACAGAGAAATAGTGATCAAGAAAATGAGTTCTAAACACATCCCAATCCACAGTCTATCCCTGAGCTCTCAACTCAAGTAATGTGGCTTTCCACCACATCATCACTTTCTTTGCTAACTAAAACTCAGCGAAACATAACCAGGCGGACTTGGCACGTGGTGCTGACACAAAGATCTGTTCAACACGTTCTAACCATTCCTCTGCTTGTTCCCCTGATTCAGTACCCTCAAAACGAGGTGGCTGATAACTCAGAAACCGGGTCAAAGTTTTCCCCAGGTAACAGTACATGTTCTACCAGCCCTTGCCCAAGTGGTGGTGGTGGCACAGGCGTCAACCCAACACTAGCATTACCACTCATGGTATCCCCAACATCAGCATGCGGTACTCTGTCTGCCATTACTGCAAATCCATGGTTAATAACAACAGATAACTATCTAAAGCATGTCAGTATAACATCAGTTCAATACTCTCAACATGCTTGCAAGTGATTTAGGCAACTCCATAATACACATTCTCTACCCTTGTTCAACCCGTTCTCGAACCACTGCTCTGATACCACTAATGTGGGGTCCTCGTTACTTAATCTGTTATGTATCAGTTCATTATACATATGTGAGTAGGAATTAAGTAAATCATACACTGATCATGAGTATTATTATGTAGGTCCTTACAAGTTGACAAAACCCTATCATAATAGACATCATATGGACATCAATACAACCTAGACCATTACATACTCCTAAGCAGTGGTTCAGCTCGCAGCGAAATAAGATTCACATCCCGTCCTCCAACGTCTATGAGTCCCTACAGAAATATCACACAACATGAGTATAGATAAACAACTATCTCGGTGCTATATCAATGAGAAACATAAACGATAAAGCACTATAAACATCAACTGTGATTGTTATGTATCATGCATCAGTAAAAGCAAATATGTCATGACATGTCTCACTTATCATCCTGTTATAACGAGACCGATATGATACGCCTATCTCAGCTCAATATGTCATTGGAACCTCCTCACATCTTCATATTAGCAGCACATATCATAGCACCGTCCTCACATATATAACATCCAGAGCATATACTCGACCGGAGTATATCTCTCATGCCAAAGCATATGCAGCATGCCTATCGTGGCAACAATCCCAGCCAAAGCATATGCCCAACAATGGCATATATATCATGGCAATGATCTCAGCCAAAGCATATGCGACATACCTATCATGGCATCCATCTCAACAATATGAATCTCATGAATGTACATGCATATGATACCACCAATCATATGATACAATTTCACATCATCATCACAATAATATCATATACTCGTAGGTTAACACGTACTTGTCGTGCGACACAAAGATAGAAATCATGCGTCAATATCTAACCGCCTCGTTGTCCTGTCCCCTATGATGATGCTACAACAATATCAACAATATATCATGTTATAATAGGCATTAAAAATCAAAGTCCACAAAATATACCATTTTTTTCAAAAATTCAACCCTGGCGATCGATCGCCTAAAAGTTCTGGCCATCTCGATCGATCTTCTCGATTGATCGCCAAATGTTCTGTTCACTCGTGATCGATCACCATATTTTCACCGATCGATCGCCATATTTTCACCGATCTATCGCCAAGTTATTTCACCGCCTTATTTTTACTCTGTTTTTGGCAATCAATCGCCATAGGGCTCACGATCGATCACCGATGTTCGAAAATTTCAGAACATGGCGATTTTGACCTTATCCTCATGGTGTTTCTCCTCCACCTCACTTCCTACAATTCAAACTTGGTCCATGCAACCTCTAGGATCATATACACATGTTTGCATACTTTTACACTTTGTTTCTTAGATTCAACTCCACTTTATGCAAACAAACGACCATAACATGGTTTCATGCTTCATAATGCAAACACAACCAAAGAACTTCTTAATACTATGATAAAGTAAGAAAAGGTTATTCTCCTTACCAAGTAAATCACTTTCTCTTAGTCTACAAAGATCCTTGCAAGTGTAACTCCAAGACAAGAGTGCAAGAGCAAGCAAGGGTTGGAGAGGTGCTTGTGTAGAGAATTGTAGGTGAGTTATGGTGTTCTATGTGTTTATCAATCTGATTTATCATGATATATATACTCTTCAACTTCAACTTAAATGCAAGTGCAATTTCTCTCAAATTCATGTCACATGTAGGTTCCAACTATATGTGTAAGGTCCTCGTACTGTATTAGCGGAAATCATGTTTAACTTCTCAACATTTATGTGATTCATCTTATATCAATCATAGGGTTGAGAATAAACATAAGAAATATTTAACATTTTGTAAATGTGAAGTGATAATGAGAATTAAGAGTTAGAAATTAATTAATCAGAATATAATGTAATTAATGAGAGTGAAAATTGATCTTGTATATGTCAATTGACAGTCGGGTGGTAAATGACAAATATATTTTTGGAATATTCGAATTAACACCGAAATTGTATTAAAATGATTTAATAAATATAAAATTTGCATTAAATCGAAAGATTTATTTTTTGTGATTCAAATAAGGACACGAAGTCATGTGTGGATTGTATATGTAATATACATGCACCAGTACACCGGTGACATCCCGATGTCATAATTGGTCGGGAATTAATATATATCGGTATAGGACGTAAAACATACAGTAAAACGTGTAAAACACACACTGAATCGCGGACACCTACTAAAAGGTGCGAAAACACGCACTTCTCGCGCGATCATCGACCACCGTGTACTTATCTGCTCTGTTCGCCGCCGTCCAACCACCTAACGACGATACCGACCTACCACTGTGTTCAAAACTCTCCGGCGCACATTTACATACCAGATAATAGAATTTTGATGTTCGGAAAGGTGTTCGATTTAACCCTGGAACGGACGAAATCGCGTGACCTAGGGTTTCTGAGCTTTTGGTTTGATTTCTTCGAATCTACTAAGAATTGGAAGCAACCAAAGCACTGTATCTCTTCCTTGTACCTGGACAAAACTTTCTACACTGGTCGCCGCCTCTACCGCTGCCGGAGCTCACCGAAATCGTACGAAATGCGTGCGTGAACTGTGTGCGATTTTGGGTGAATTTGATATCCGATTTTTCCGACTTTGCTTCGATAATTACCAACTAAGTTGGACTATAATTGTTGAATAATAATTTGAATTGGTGAAAAATAATTTAGCAAATTAAATTATGATGTAATCGCATCAATTTAATTACCCTAAATTAGTTAAGCTGTGACTAAAATTGATAACTCATTTTTAATGATTAGTTGTTTGAATTGTGAATTTATATTGATATACAATGACTACTTCGACCTTACAAGCTCAAGTACCCTTGTAGATCGAGAAAGAAAGGTATGTTGCGATCGGGTAACATACGACAGGTATCTGTATCATTTGATATATGATTTGTTGACTTCTGTGAATCACGTGAGATTATGTGGCTACGTGATTTTATTAAAATTATGTGGCATTCATGAATTGGCACATCGGTGTATGAAATTAAATGTTTTGTTAACACACATCATTTTTATACATACATCGATGCATGACATTGCACGTTGAGCTATGATCCTTAAATACCCTGTTTATTTTTGGATTCTGGGATAATCATCGGAGATTGGTACCGCGATACTATGACCGGCATTAAATGGCCCGAGAGGTATATGGAATCGTGATCTCCTCTGATTACCATGATTTGTTGAGACGAGGGATTGGTGGCACCTCACTGATGTCATCCCGTGTATGTCCCTGATTATGTCAAGACTTGGGATGTGATGACGCTTTGACGACGCATCACTGATGATCCCTTATGCTTGGCAGGCTTGAGCTACTATGATTTGATAGCGATTTGATTGATTCTGATATACCCAGTGGATGAGTGATTGACCTGATACCGACACGACATGCATTGCATTACATTACATCATTTATCACATTTTATAGATACATGTTGTATATTCCATGATCATTCCATATTGGGCTTTTGCTCACCCAAGGGGGGCTGTTGTTATCTTTGTGTGTGGAGAATGGCAGGTCACAGGTGGCCAGGACCCAGAGAGGGCATGTCTGGTGGAAGCTACACTTGAGAGGTTTATTCTTTTGTTTATCCCAGTATTATATGTATATGTTTACCAGGGGTTTATCCCTGTGGTATGTGATGAGTTTATGTATTTTTAGTTAGTTCACCAGTGTGGCTATCTGTTTAGTAGTTTGGATGTTGTATGCTGGATATGAACTGATGATATACATATTTTCAGTATATGTATATTGGTATGGGTGGTATGTTCCTCGTGCAATGAGGTCATGCCAAAATTTTTAGGGCCACATGTTAATAAATGTTAATCAAATCTTCCGTTGTTTACGCTATAATTATCATTGTGTGATCATTAATCACATGATTAGGATTGGACCCTCACAATATGATGCATTTCAAGTCTCTTCTCCACTATAACACAACAATGTTAAATCTCTAACACATGTCTATGTTATTAACTCACTCACATATGCACATCAATTCATTATTTCCAACTAGCTTTCATGCATGTCATTAGTCCTGCTCGGTTCAACCCGAACCCGAGTCCACATCATACTGTAAGTAGTCATAATGACACCGTACATGTTTACGTCATATTGAGGGATTACAATCTCATGTGATGTTGAATATCAGTTATTTGTATATGCTCAGTGAAGTGTTTTGTTTCAGATAATCCAAAGTAAAAGTCGACTCTAGAGGTGGTCTAGAATTCTTTTTGAAGTATTGTGCAGTATGGATACAAGGTTGGCCCACTGATATGTAGTTCTTCTCCATCTGCTCATCATTGTACATATAGGTGTATAGTTTTTGGTATGGGTAATGAGAGATACAACATCAGCTAATTTTTGTGGCATATATTCCATGTACATATTGTTATGGAAAAAGTTTTAAATTTATATGTTATAAAATACAATTTTCGTTGTAACAAATTAAATATTTACTATAGTAATGCTATAGTCACAGTCATGTGTATGTATATAAGTGATGTGACGTTCCTACATGATAAATGTTAGGAGACATGCATCATGTATTTACACGTGTATAAAAGAGATATGCGTGTCATGTGTAATGAAAAGGTAGGGGTGCCACAGAATGATTGTCAGAACAAAGACAATCGACGGAAAGCAAATGATTATTTCAACATAACCGAGGAAGAAATAATATCAAAAGATTTTTCTGATCTAATGCTTACCACGTGATTAGTTTATGATTCCAACGATGGTGTACAATCCAAGAATGGAGTATTTTCTATATTAATGTTTTATACATTGAAAGCAATAAAATTTACCATTTTACTTATTTGACTGAATCTTGTGATTTATGACATGATCGTATAAATCATGTAATTGTAATTCACTATGCAAATTAGTAAAAATTAAATTTATTATTTCTTATATGTTAACTTCTAACATAAGTGTGAGACTTGTGTGGAGGCTAAGTAACCAACATTGTCATTCATTTGTTGGAAATCACACCTCTAGAATTAATCTATATTGATGGTTGTGAATCAAAGTTTGTGTAAACTAGATGTGTGGAAAAGTAATCGTTACATTATAATAATCGCACAAGATATTGATAAAGAATGAACAAGGTATGTATCATTCTTATGACGTTGCTCATCAACCATGAACATGTTTAGTGCTTACAATCACTTGTGAACATGGGCGGTACTACAGTAGAGGTTGGGGTGGGCTTCAGCCCCCACAACCCGTCCCATAAATAGTACATATATATATATATATATATTTGTTTGTTTAGGATAAATAGATGTGAAGGTGTGTCTGATTGATGGCAAGTGCCAAATTTCTGCATGCTGTTGGTTGACGGTCGCCAACATTTATATAACTACATTCTCATGGATTATAATAATCGCAATGTCTTTATCTATGTATATTGCATTGGTATAAAGATAAAGAGTGCCATAAAAATATCATTACTCATTACTAAATAAAAAATATTTTACAGAAATATGTAAAAATCGCATAACCAACAGTTAGCTTAAAGAAAACCTACTCTAACAAAAATATATAGCAAAAAATCATGGAGGCCCAAAAGAAAAAAAATAGAATAGATAATTATATGTTATTTATGAAGGCAAAGTGTGGCCTATGTATAATGACATTATTAAATTTCTGCAGTAACCTCCAAAAGTTCGGGGAGAGCAGATTGTGGAAATAGCTTAAAAGTGGGGAACACCCGAATCAACGGTCCTGATCCTATAAATCCTAAATTTAAGGATCTTTTCATCTGAGGTGGGCTCTCTTGTTTTTTAAGCAAGAGGCGGCATCTCACATACGGAGTACAAACACATTGACATAGAGTGATCTGTAGAAAATAAGGCCTCGAAGGTTCATTCTTTCCCTTCAATCACTCATTCTTCGATTTTTATAACAGAAATCATTCTTCAAATTTACAACAATTTTGGAGAAAATTAGAATTTTGTAATGCCTCTATTTTACCTGTAATAATTCTCTTTAACTTCGCAATAATCTTTTTTTAATGTTCGGTGATAAAGTGTTAATGTTGTTTATGCATCTCGATCCATGGATCTGCATATGGGTATTTTGGATTGGCCGAAAAATTACAATTTGTGGCTTGATGAACTATCGACTAATAAATGCCATTTGCATTTTAGAGCACGATCTGGAAGAAGCTATCAAGGAATTTTTATAGAAACCATTGGAATTTATTAGTTAAATGTAGATCTGATGTTCGGTTTTCGTCGATGATTTCTGAAATCTTGTTTTGTTTTTAGCATTTTGCTGTTGTAAGTGTAAATTAAATTACTGAACAGTTACCAGTTAAGAATAAAATATTGACCAAATGTAAAATAGATTTTGAAATTGTGCAATCATGGAAAGTTTTATGGATCTTTTCTAATCAGGGTGTATCTGTGTAATCGGTCTTTTATCAATTAGAATTGATGTTACATTTAATTTTTATGTTTTTGAGAGGAGATGTCAAATGAACATAGCCATGTTCTAAATAAAGAGCTATCTACCAGTCCTTGGGCATGGCTTTGATGAAAATTATTGTAATCCCTAAAAAAATAATTGAAGAGGTTTCCTTTTACCCCAGAGCAGGTTAAAAGATGGCAGAAGCTGAGGATATCCAGCCTCTAGTATGTGACAATGGAACAGGAATGGTGAAGGTATTGTTCTGATACCTCCACCGAGCATTTTTTACTGCAATTTTGATTTATGACCAAATTGTCTGGTCATGAAATGAACTGAAACAAAATTGTGTCAATAAGAGTATCGTCATTTTTCGTGTTCTCAAATTTATCAGGCAGGTTTTGCTGGAGATGATGCTCCAAGGGCTGTTTTCCCTAGCATTGTGGGGCGTCCTCGACACACTGGTGTAATGGTTGGGATGGGCCAAAAGGATGCATATGTGGGTGATGAGGCTCAATCCAAGAGAGGAATTTTAACACTCAAGTACCCAATCGAGCATGGTATTGTGAGCAACTGGGATGATATGGAGAAGATATGGCACCATACCTTCTACAACGAACTTCGTGTGGCTCCAGAAGAGCACCCAATTCTCTTGACTGAAGCTCCTCTTAACCCGAAGGCCAATCGTGAAAAAATGACTCAAATCATGTTTGAGACCTTCAACACCCCTGCCATGTATGTTGCCATTCAGGCCGTTCTCTCCCTTTATGCCAGTGGTCGTACAACTGGTAAGCAAAATGCTAAAACATTTGAATTCTTCCATTCTATAATTTATGGACTCCCTGTGGTCCCTCCTTTTTGTACTAAGAATGATTATATGATGTGAGCCACTTAAATGTTCACTGTTCCTTAGAAACACACTTGGTCTCTGAGCATGGAAGAAAGTCACCTTTCTATCATATAAATTCCACAGCAACTGATAATTAACGAGTTTTTGCGTACACATCCTGAATTGCACACTGCGGATTGCTTATTTATCTGACCTTTGTGCACCATATACGACCTATTTTAATTGTTTACAGGGATCGTCCTCGACTCTGGGGATGGTGTCAGCCATACTGTTCCCATCTACGAAGGTTATGCTCTCCCCCATGCAATCCTGCGTCTCGATCTTGCCGGCCGTGATCTCACAGATAGCCTCATGAAGATACTGACGGAGAGAGGCTACTCTTTCACAACAACGGCTGAGCGTGAAATTGTTAGGGACATAAAAGAGAAACTAGCTTATATCGCTCTTGATTATGAACAAGAGCTAGAAACAGCGAATACCAGCTCTTCTGTGGAGAAGAACTATGAACTGCCCGATGGACAGGTAATCACTATTGGTGCAGAGCGATTCCGCTGCCCTGAGGTTCTGTTCCAACCATCTATGATAGGAATGGAAGCTGCTGGGATTCATGAAACCACCTATAACTCTATCATGAAGTGTGATGTGGATATTCGGAAGGATTTGTATGGAAATATTGTCCTCAGTGGTGGCTCCACTATGTTCCCTGGTATTGCTGACAGAATGAGCAAGGAGATCACAGCTTTAGCTCCTAGCAGCATGAAGATTAAGGTGGTTGCTCCGCCTGAAAGGAAGTACAGTGTATGGATTGGTGGTTCTATTTTGGCCTCTCTCAGCACATTCCAGCAGGTAATATTTTACATTTTATATGATCCTCTGCTTTAACGTCTGTCTCGCTGACAATAAATTTTAGTCAGTTCTACACAATTTCTGATAGGAGACCTGCATGATTGTGTGTCTCTTTTCACGCAGATGTGGATAGCCAAGGCAGAGTATGATGAGTCGGGGCCATCAATTGTTCACAGAAAATGCTTCTGAGAGATTTATGAAAATTGCATGATTGCTGATTCTGCTTTTTTCATATGACGGTCATTAATTATGTTCATTTTATTCTTTATTTTTGCAATATGATCATTGCTCATAGTTTTATGACCCAAAAGTATTCGTTCTCCTGGGTTAGTAATAAAATGTAGAAAAGTTGTTGTGGTTTGAGTTGAATGAAGGGCACAAATGATCCCTGCTTTACAGTTAGCTTGGCACAAAATTTATCAACGCAAATCACATTATTCATGTTTATATATCGTAATGTTCTAAAAGTAGTCGATAACTTCATGGCTATAAAAAAACCCAAGGAAAAAAGAAGAAGAAAATGGACTGCACAAGATCACGTCTTTCACAAAGACAATAAGTGCTGACTAGAACTTGGTCTCGTTTCGGTTGAAAAAAGGACCCCCAAAAAAAAAAAAACTTGAAACTTGCGGCAGCAGGGCTTCTTTAAAGAATGAGAGAATCAAGATTTGATGGTCCTAAAATGTCCACAAAACCTATCATCAGGGTCTATGAAGATGATAACAATGGTAATCTCATCATGAACTCGTCTCCTAAGCGGCACCCCAACCAAGTTTATTTATTTCATTATGTGGCACGTTGGCTTTATTAGCTGTTAGCTGATGTATGAAGTCTTCTGGCTACGCCCTGATATGTGAGATGGAATACGCAAACCAGTCTTGGGTCAAGGTAGAATTAGAAAGTGGAATTTACAAACCAGTCTTGGGTTATTGTAGACAATCTCATAGCTTCCTCATTTGTCAAGTGGCCCCAAATATCACAGATGCAATTAGAAATTTGCGATTTGGGTTTAAATCTCTAGTGCAGATTTCTGGATCAGCTCTTAAAACTGCCTCCATAAGGGGTTCAGGAAGATGAAATCGTCAGAAGAGGGACCCAAATCAAATTCTGGTCTGTTTAGGAAAGCATCACCTATGGGATCTTGATACTTGTATAATGCCCTAGTCCTTAATTTTTAACATACAACAACAACAACTAAGCTTTTAATCTCAATGGATTGAGGTAGGATACATGAAACATAGAAGAAATCAAATTGGGTCACGCACATGAGTCAGTCTTCTCCAAGTGCTTCTTTCGATCAGAATATACTTGTTGATCACTGTGGACTCCAAATCTTTGTACATAGCTTCGAACCATGTCTTCTTTGGTCCTCCCTTTGCTCGTGAAATGGCTGAAATTCTTGGAATCTACTCGACGAACAAGTGCATTACTTGTCATTCGTTGTACGTGACCAAACCAGCTTTAACAGCTTTCTTGCATTTTATCTTCTATACAAGTTACACATACTTCAGTTCGAATTTCTCCACTCCTTATTTTATCTCTTATAGTATTTTGCCACACATCCAAATGAGCATATGCATATCTGTCACACTAATCTTTTTGATGTGATACATCTTGTGTGCCCAACATTCCGTCATATGCACCATTGCAGGTCTGACGGCAGTTCCATAAAACACTGCTTCTATCTCAACGGTAATTACGATCGCATAGGACTCCGGTGGCGTTTCTCTATTTCAACTAGTCCGCCTATATTCTGTGGTTAACGACGATATCAATCTCCTCATCCTTGTGGATAATAGAACATAGGTATCAAAACTTGCTAAAAATCAATACATCTTGGCCGCTGAGTGTTACAACACCAAAATCCTGAGATGGATGACTACTAAATTTGCACTCCATATATTCTGTTATAGACCTGCTTAATCTAAAACCCTTTGATTTCAATATCTCTGTCCATAATTCCAATTTAGCATTAACATTTGCACTGATCTCGTCGATTAACACAACATCGTCTGTCCATAATTCCAATTTAGCATTAACATTTGCACTGATCTCGTCGATTAACACAACATCGTCGGCAAAAGTTAATATTTTGTTCCTTGATATTTTATTTTTAAATTAATAATATTTAAAAACAGTTAACCGATAATATATCATATTTATATAATTTAAGAATAATACTTATATTAATTATATTTTAATTATAAATATTGCAATTATATAATAGTTATATATAATATTTATATAATAATATTATTTATAATATATATACTTTAATAATAATATTTTATTATTTATATGTAATTATAAATAATATATTTATATTTAATATTTATATAATTATTTATAATAATTAAATATGAAATATTTATAAATCAATTTGAAAATTTTAAACAACTAAAAAAACAACACAAATCAAATTGTACAGCAAACTTGTAAGTTAACCGTGCAATCCCCTATTATAATTGCTGTATTAGATTTGTAATGTGTAATGTGGCATAAAGTTACCCTTATATTCAAAATTTCAAATTTTTGCCCACCAATTTTATAGGCCCCACGTTTATCAACAAGTAGCAACCCCTCGACAGTTCACACGGAGGGTCCTCGCACGTTCCAGTCGCCCATATCGGAAATTCGTTGTCATAGATCTTGTTATCCATGTTTTAGTTCCGTTAAAGAAAGCTTCAGTGGTTTATCATCTTCTTCTCCCACACGTATAGTTTTGGTTTTTTTTTTTCCTATCGAAGATTCAGATAATTTTAAATCAACATTTCATTTTGGTTGGTTAGAAAATTATTGGATTTGGTTTTATCTGAAAAAACTATGTCAAGATCTTACTTTTTCTTCTATTTATTTTTGTTTTGGGCGCTTTTGGATGATGGGTTTGTTGTGGAAGGCCTTGGTGTAAACTGGGGGACCATGGCATCTCACAAGTTGCCGCCCAATGTGGTGGTGCAAATACTGAGAGACAATGGCATAAAGAAGGCGAAACTGTTTGATGCAGATATGTCCACCATGAGTGCTTTGGCTGGTACAGACATAGAAGTCATGGTTGCAATCCCCAATGATCAGCTTGCTGCAATGGGCAGCTATGATCGAGCTAAAGAGTGGGTCAAACGCAATGTAACGCGCTACAATTTCAATGGCGGGGTCAATATCAAGTTCGATTTTTCGTTCAATCTTGCGTCCTTTCAATTCACCTTACATTTCAAATTTCCCTGTCCTCTATTTATTAAAACCAAGTTCAAGTAGTTAACGTTCTGGATAATTGATTGCCATGTCATTTGATGCTTTAAGAATCTCTTTGGATTTTCCCATATTAATTTTTTCTCTGACTAATTGTTTTTACTGAATTTCTTTGAGCTGTTTACCAGTTACAAACTTACCATCAATCCCATGCTTCTGAGTTCAATATATCTGCCGGAGTTCATTAGTATATTTTACTACTACTATTTTCTAGTGTTGTACGCAAATTGGTATGTGAATAGTGTACGGTTTTGAATAATGACCTGTTTGATTTGCTTACCAACTAACATCATTCATTGTCTTAGCTGCTTTCAGTATTTTAGCTTGAACGGACTTTTCTTTTTTCTTTTGTTTTTGGCTCATAGTTGATTGCATTTCAACAGAAAACGCCATTGTTTCTTCAGATAATGGATTCCTTTCAATTCTTCTTTTCCTTTTTCTTTTTTCTTTCATCAATTAGAGTTGGTGTTTGTGCATAAGCGTAGTTCAGTTCTCCAAGGTGGGATGACTGCAAGTACTGAAGTTGCATTAGTATTTTGACCTATATGTCGTATCAAATTCCAAACTTAAGCACATGTACATGAGATGCATAGAGATATCCATGTGACTGTGTATAGAGAGTTACAAGGTATAGTAAGAATTCAAATGAATTCATTTATTACATTTGTATGTGAGGATCTCGCCATATTGACTCTTGAGAAATCTTAAGCATGAGTGTATTCATTGGATATTTTCTATACTGACAAGTTGTGAAGGTTTTTTAACAAATGCTGAGCCATCTATTCCTTGTCTTTGATTCTCAAGTGGAGCTTTTATTTAGGTAACTCATTAGCATAAAATTAATAAGTCAGGGACTTAGCTAAATTTTGCTTAGTATTTGAGAATTAGGGAGGAACTTTGTTGGAAAGAGAGGGCATCCATGTATTATTATGTTAGGAAATCCATCATTTTAGAAGAGTCAACGAATTTAAGACTTCTGTCCTTGCACATCCTTAAATTCTTCTCTTTAAAACTATGCATCTGCACTTTTTTTTATGACAGTTTTCTCATGTCTTTGCTGCGATTGTATGTTGTTGCTTTTTTGACATTAAACAGATATGTGGCTGTAGGCAACGAGCCTTTCCTAACATCATATAACAACTCATTTCTGAACACAACCTTCCCAGCTCTCCAGAATATTCAGAATGCTCTAAATGAAGCTGGATTTGGGGACTCCATAAAAGCAACCGTGCCGTTGAATGCTGATGTTTATGGTTCACCGAACGGTCAACCTGGCCCATCTGCTGGAAGATTTCGGGTAGATATCATTGGTCAAATGACCCAGATTGTTCAGTTCTTAAACCAAAATAAGGCGCCATTCACTGTAAATATATATCCTTTCTTGAGTCTTTATGCCAACGAGCATTTTCCTGTTGATTATGCCTTCTTCGATGGGGTGGCCAATCCCATTGTTGATAATGGAATTCCCTATACCAATGTATTCGATGCCAACTTCGACACCTTGGTTTCTGCACTCAAAGCTCTGGGATATGGAGATATGACCATTATTGTTGGGGAGGTGGGGTGGCCAACCAACGGAGACAGGAATGCAAACGAAAATTTTGCTTTGAGGTTTTATAGAGGGCTTTTACCAAGACTTGCTGCTAATAAAGGAACCCCTCTTCGGCCTGGTTATATGGAGGTCTATTTGTTTGGCCTTATTGACGAGGATATGAAAAGTGTAGCTCCAGGTAATTTTGAGCGCCATTGGGGAATTTTTAGGTATGATGGGCAACCTAAGTTTCCTATGGATTTGTCAGGTCAGCTAGAAGACAAGTATCTTATTGGTGCTCAAAATGTAAATTATCTTCCTCAGAAATGGTGTATACTTCGGCCAGATGCCAAGGACTTGAGCAAACTTGGTGATAACATAAATTTCGCATGTTCATGGTCAGACTGCACTGCCCTTGGATATGGATCTTCCTGCAATGGATTGGATGCTAATGGAAATGCTTCATATGCGTTTAATATGTATTTCCAGGTCAAAAATCAAGAAGACTTGACCTGTAATTTTGAGGGCCTAGCAGTGGTGACTGATCAAAATATATCTCGGGCCAACTGCAATTTTACCATTCAAATAGCTTCCTCCTCTTCTTCAAAATTGTCGCAGGTGTCTTGGGCATTTTTTACAGCATTCATGGTTCTAATGCTATAGGTCTCTTTGTCAATATACCTCATAGCTATTGTTTTTTTTTTCTTTCTTTAATAATTCAATCAAAGTCGAAACTAGGATTGAGTTCCATTTGCTTGTTCCAGGGCAATAGGCTAGGCTGTTCATGAATTTCCCACAATCTGCATTCTCCTTTACCTGTATTGCTCATGCTACTGAAAATCGTTATGACTTTTTATTTATGTTTTTATTATGTTGAGTTTAACGTCATTAATATTATTATCTAAACATTTACTAATTAATTTGTCCATTACAAGAAATATAGAAGCCAAAAACTTAAGGAAGTGGTGAAATAATAAAATATAGTTGTAATGATACCAACTTTTTAATGAATTTATTGTAGCCTTTGTAGGGTGAAGGTGAACAATGTTTTTGATTGACATCAAACTTACTTTGGTAAAGTATTGACTTGGATGAGATATTCATAAGGTGACGGCAGAGTATGATCAGCACTTGAATTCCACTGCCAATTCTATTCTTCAATTAAAAATGTTAGAAGAGTTTGTCCCGCTATTCTTCACCAGGACTGCAGTGGCATATAGCGATACCACAAGATATGCTTCTGGTAACTCAATTTCGAGCAAGCCACAAGACCAAGTCAACCTTAGGCTTGTAGGAAGTGGCATGCTATTGTACAACAGTCCGAATATCGTTAAACTTGATGCATTTCCTTGAAATTTTCTGTGGACAGCAGCAGTCCAGATAGGGTTAGCAACAGAAGCTATGGTTTTGGCAATTTTGGGGACGGATTAAGATAGAAGAGAAGCGGTTAAAGGAACACCATACTGTGTTGATGCTGCCTTCCCTTTTAGAAGATAAACAAAAAAATAAAAAAAGTTTGTAATTAGGATGCAAACAATTTGCTTGTTATATTAGTGTAAAGAAAGGCTCTGGTAAAATTACCAGGAAAATTATGGTAATTGTTAAAAAAGCCTCAACTGCAGGACAACAAATCAAAATACAAATGTAGTAATTATAGGTTTTTCGACGGGTATCTGAACCCTGAAAATTGCTTTGATTGATGCGATTATACTGGCTTCTGTATGAATAGCTTTTCAAGATTTTGGCATGCTATTATCTTCTTGTTAAGGCTGTCGGTTGAGATCCCTGAATCTAAATATTCGGTTTGATTTGATGAGAGTTGATCCTGTTAAATCCAATTCTATGAAACTCGGTGGCTAATTCGTTGGGGTATCTTTTATTAATACCCAACCCGATGTAAAGCAATATGCATTTTAATACTAATCCATGTACCAGGATTGAGGAAAAAAATCATATCGTTAATCGAAAATTAGCAACTTCAGTACTTAAACAATGCCTTGGAGATCCAAAATGATCTTTAGATAGCTCGTGCTATATGTTGTGCGGTTGAAATTATTGAACTACTAGCGTTCTACTATGTTAGTTCTCTTATATGTCAAATTTCAATTAATCACAAGAACAAGCTAAGAAATGTTAAATTCGGCATCTCTTATCCTCAGTGGACACCGTAAGACAACGCACAAGAATTTTTTTTTTTTTTTTTGAGCATACAACGTACAAGTTCTTGAAATAGAAAGATAACTTTCAATAAGACTTATGGCCTTGATTCAGAGCAACATCAATTACATAAGCATCAAAAAGGATTTTCTCCCTTCTCTTTCATCATCATAGGTCTAAGAGTGTTTTTAGGTGCACTTATCCATTGAGTACCGGCTATCGCAAATCTCCAAGGTGCACTGATATGCTCGGGTAAAGCATAACCAATCCCAACTCGCGGGCCAACAACTATATTTTCTGGATCTGGTCCGTCCAAGAGTTCTAAACCACCTATATGTGCCATACTCTTCTGAATCATTCAGAATTTCTCTCATGTGTATTAGTTTTGAAAGCAATTACCACTACATACCTGGAGTAAAGAGAGGATGACTAGACCACTCCGTTGATATTCCTAACGCCTGACCAACCTAGTGCGAAACATTGGTTGATAAACCTAAAACTTCAGACGAATTCTAAATTAGATAACCAACCACTTACTTTTCCGGGGCCTGTCAGAAGAACGGGTTTTTCAGTTTTTAAACCACGACGCTGCTGAATGGTTTCTAGTCCTTGAGAAAAAGACAAGTGAAACTGTAAGTTTGCTACTACTTCAAAAACAGACAATTTAATGTTATACAATACATTTTCCAAAAGTATCAAACATCATGTGGATTACATGAGAATAATGTAAAATCAGCTTCACATTGATAATAAATAAAGAATATAAAAATAGCTAGCTAATATCATATTTTTCAACCAAAAAGAATTTATGAATTTGTAAAATTTTGAGAAGGACAAGCAAATTGATATTGTTCTAATACAAGAACCTTTAGCACGGAAACAAGTATATCGTATTAATTATTAAACAATAGACTATACATCACAAATGATATCATAAAAAGAGAGGACTTCCTAGTATCATACTCCGCGTTACATATAAATTATATTTGTTTTCTAGATTGCCATATGCTTTTCACCACTTACAGAACCAAGATACAAAATTGCTGTAACATTATTTAATTGAACATATGTAATAATACCACTGACTGGAGCACAGGAACGAATGAGGACTGCTGCACCATTTCCTTCCTTGTCAGCCACCACATTGACCATGTTATGCAGACCATAGCAAAGATATATATACGCATGCCCTCCTGCTCCAAACTGTTGAGATGAGAAGAAGTTAAATGGAAAAACATGACAATTGATGTACTAAAATGGTCACTCGCATATCATAGGATGCACGTGAGGCTGTTTTCATACATCAGACAATGTTGTATCAGATACAACTCTAGCCTGATTCTCTTTCAAACTGTATGCCTACTTCAGTTATAATACCATTGAAAGTTTCTTACAATGATCAAAAAAATAGTGGAAAGGCAAGGATATACACCTGAAATTGAGTTTGTCACGGTTCATTAATTTCATGCAATCATGCGTCCAACTCCATGAGATACAGTCAGATTCATTACAGGTATCTGAGTATGTTTGTTACTCATATCCTAAATTACGTAGATATCATGCACTTACCCAAATGAATCTCGATCTATAGCACCAAACAAATTCATCAATTTACAGAAAAAACTATGGATTTAAGTCTTTAAGAAAGTAGTAGAGGATAATTATTTTCCAACTGTTGCTAAGAAATCATCTTGTCAGAAGATAAGCACAATGAAGCATCCATCGCAGTCGAAAAGTTACTGATTCCAATAGCTCTTATTTTAGTAGATTAGTTCTTGTTGCAACGAAGAGCAGTTGGTCCTGATGGACTCCCTGTTGAAGTATGACGATATTTAGGACCGACGGGGATAAAGTGGCTAAGAGATCTTTTTAACAAGATTTGGAGGAATAACAAAATTCCAAATGAATGGAGAAAGAGTACTCTCATCCCTATCTATAAGAACAATGGTGACATTCAGATTTGCACCAACTAGCGTGGTATAAAACTCATGTGCCATACAATGTGTCATACAATGAAGCTTTGAGAGAGGATAATTGAATGTCGTTTAAGGAGGGAGGTTAGAATATCGGAGAACCAATTTGGGTTCATGCCAGGACGGTCAACTTCGGAAGTTATCCATTTACTTCGTCAACTTGCCGAGCGCTATCGTGAGATGATTAAAGATCTGCATATGATCTTTATAGACTTGGAAAAGGCCTACGATAAAGTACCAAGGGAGATATTATGGGGGGCTTTGATAAATAAAAAAGTTTACATCAAGTATGTCAATATAATCAAGGACATGTAAGACGAAGTAGCATCCAATGTGAGAACGTGCAGTGGGGTGACAAGTGAGTTCTCAATCACTATTGGATTGCATCAAGGGTCTGTGTTGAGTCCTGTCTTGTTCGTCATAGTGATGGATGAGATAACAAAAGGCATACATACTGAATTACCTTGGAACATACTTCTTGCTGACGATGTTGTGTTA
This sequence comes from Haberlea rhodopensis, assembly GCA_907163345.1. Taxonomy (NCBI): domain Eukaryota; kingdom Viridiplantae; phylum Streptophyta; class Magnoliopsida; order Lamiales; family Gesneriaceae; genus Haberlea; species Haberlea rhodopensis. Next base: position 7,529,566 of record CAJQUN010000001.1, on the reverse strand, counting down.
ATCGACGAGACAATGGAAGGGGTAAATGCCAAATTGGAGCTATGGAGAGAGACGTTGGAATTAAATGGTTTTAGATTAAGTAGGTCTAAAACGGAATATATGGAGTGCGGATTTAGTGGTCGTACCTTTCGGGATTCTGGTGTTGTAGAACTCGGTGGTCAAGAGGTATCGATGAGCAGCAGGTTCAGTTATCCAAAAGGATGGAGAGATTGACAGTAATGTTAACCACATGATCCAGACTGGCTGTTTGAAATGGAGAAATGTCACCGGAGTTCTATGCGATCGTAATACCCGCTGAAATTTAAGGGAAAGTTTTATAGAACCCCTGTTAGACCCGCAATGTTGTATGGAACGGAATGCTGGGCACCCAAGAGGAATCACATCCAAAAGATGAACGTGGCAGAGATGCGTATGCTTCGTTGGAAGTGCGGTAAGGCCAGAAGAGATAAAATAAGGAACGAAGATATTCGAGCTGAAGTAGGTGTAGCTTGTATAGAAGAGAAGATGCAAGAAAGTCGCTTACGTTGGTTTGTCATGTTCGACGTAGGCCCATCAGTACACCTGTGCGTCGAGTGGAGTCCATGGATTTTGGCCAGTTCACGAGAGCGAGAGGACGACCGAATAAGACATGTCTCGAAGTTATACGCAAAGACTTGGAGTGCAAGGGGATTACAGAAGATATGTTAACTGATAGAAGCATTTGGAGAATACTGACACATGTATCCAACCCGACTTGATTATTTCTCTTGTTCATATAGCCTACCTCAATTTATTAGGATTAAAGGCTTAGTATTAGTAGTAGTTGTTGTTGTTGTAGTTCTTGTTGCAACGTAGGTCCTATCATCTATTACTTATGTTAGTCAATTCAGTCGCCATGAGCCCAAAACTCTAACTCTGTACTCCGAATACAAAACATTTCTGAACGTTATAAACAGATAACTAGGCTTCACCTGAAAAGGTCGAAAATATTATGCAAAAATATCAATATGACCATATTTGAGAAAAGATCATAGGCGTCCAAGGCTCTCCGTTTTCATCTCATTCAAACCAAGTTCAACGAGCCACTCATTTTCTAATCAAATAAAAGGCAATAAAAATTGAAGCAAAACAAAACTTACAACAGGAGCTGTCCTAGCAGTAATACCAAATCTGCCATGGCAAGCTGAGTCATTTGTCCTGTAAGCTTCAACCTTTTCAAAACACAGAAGGAAAAAACATAGGACGCGATAGAATTAGTAAAATAAACAAAACTAACATGAGACGGAATAATGAACAATACCTCAGTAATCTGAAGAACAACATCGTCTTTCTTGAGGTGCTTAGCAAGCAAACGTGGCGCGAGGTCAAGGGCATCAACTTGGTAGAAATCAGGAGCTAATAGTAATGGGTACTGCTCCAATAAAATTGAAGATTTGGATGGTGTGGGCATTTTGGCCTGGGTTTGTTGAAAATAGGTGCTGGAGGGCTGAGATCTTAATTTGACTTTAGTTGTGCATTTTTGGGTGGGAAGCTTGATCTTTGTGATTGACCGCTTGGTCCTTTTCTTCTTATTTTTCATCTCGTGGAGAATAGAGTCGGGTATGGTGTACGGTTGGAGGAAACTTACTTTTAGTGAGGGGCTGAAGCAGACGAAGAAGATGAAGATCTCCTTTCTAATACACGACGAACCATCAGGGTCAAACTTACTTTTATTTTTATTTTTTCTTTTTTTTTAAATAAAAATACAATAAAAATATATACAAGTCCAATATTTGTATGAACTTGGTTTGCACATAACTCATAAATCAATTCAATATGATTAGTCTATATTGACTGATGTATTATTTTACGTTTTTCCTTTAAAATAAGTTTGTTTTGAGTTTGTGTATAAGTTGAACGCAAATCAGGTATATAAAAGCATTTTCGGTTGCAGGGGATGGTGCATGTTTGAAGACAACCACCATACCATAAAAGCATTTACAGGCATGGCCGTCGCAGAATATTTGTAAAAAAATTCAACATAAAATTTACTCTAAACGATGCATTATGGGGATGCTGCATTCCCGCAACGATGCATTACTCTAAATCTTGCAAATTTATCTTTTTCGATTAGAGTAATGTTTCGTTACGGAGATGTTGCATCCGTTCGTTGGTTTGAAGTGGAACCACGTGATGTGTTTCACATCATCAATTGTTACGAGGAAGGTGCCGAGGTAATTATATAATTATATAAATTTTTATGTTGAAAATTTTATAAATATTCCACGATGGCCATGCCGGGAAATGCTTTTATGGTATGGTGGTTTATATTTTTATTCAATTCAAGAATTAGAAAATCTCCTACCAACTTTTGGAAGTTGGCCCCAGTTGGCGTTTTGGGTCATTTCACTAATTTTACTCATTTGCTTAATTGGTATATATCCTCATTCTTGTAGTGCTTAAACACTTCTATGGTCTCATCCTTGCTTCGTAGCAAATAACCATAACAATATATGGTGCAACTATCAATAAAGTAAGTAATGACTTTTCACCACCTCTAGTTTGCATGAACTTTGATTCACAAATATCAACGTGAGTTATAAGTTCTAGAGGTGTTGTGTTTTTTCAACAAATGAATGACGATTTTTGTTAACTTAACATCCACGCAACTCTCAAACTTATATTTTAAGTTAACATTCACAGAAAGCAATAAATTTAACATTTCATATTTGTATAGCGAATTATAATTACATGACACAAATAATCATATCATTAATCATAAGACTCAACCAAATAAGTATAATGATAAACTTTATTGCTTTCGATTGATGAATAACCGTCATTACATTTATGGAGAGTACATTATGTCAAATACAAGGCTTCAAACTGTAAGCATTATATCAGAGAATTCATCTAACATCGTGTCATGTTCAGTTATGTTGATTTGATCATTGGATTTCTTCTTATTGTCTATCTTGTCACGACAATCATTTGCTCTATTGTTCGGTTTCCACAGTTGAAGCAATTTCGCTTGAACCTTTTAAAGTTTCTTTGTTGTTGGCCATCATTGTTCTTTATCTTCTTTCCATGATTGCTTGATTCCAAGATATTGGCTCTTGCACTCATCTTGTTCATATTGATTTCAAACTTCTGGTTATCCTCTTCAATATGTAGTCGAACAATCAAATCCTTGAGTCTCATTTCCTTCCTTTTGTGTTCAAATAGTTTGTGAATTCTTTCCACAAAGAATGAAGTTTCCCAATAATGGCAGCAACTTGGAAGAACTCAATTAGACTCGTTTCTTCCGCATGAATCTCGTGCAAAAGTACTTGAAGTTCTTGCACTTGACTCGCTATGAATTTCGAGTCTACCATTTTGAAATCCAAGAAGTATCCAATGATGGATTTCTTAAGGCCGGCATCTTCCACCTTATATTTCGTTTCAAGCATATTCCACAATTCCTTTATTTTTCGGACTTGACAATACACATTGTAGAGTGCATTGTCAAGGCTATTCAATATGTAGTTCTTGCATAGAAAATCATTTTGTTTTCATGCTTCTATAGGGGCCCTCACTTGGTGATCATTCTCATCTCACTAAATGGTAGGAGGGACGTCTTTCAAAAACTTTGTCAAACACAATGTAGTGAGGTAGAACAACATTTATAGTTGCCACCTTTTGAAATATGCACCATTGAACTTTTGTGGCCTTTCTCCTTGTGTTGCAAGAATATAAGTGGATGTGGATGCCATCTTTCACAACAAAAGTCTTCTTAAAATTGTTTATATTGGATGTGCATTATATGCATTCTTTGTTGATTCAAAACAGCAAGCATTGGAAATGAAGACATGCACAATATCAAGCCGAGGCAAATGACAAACACTTTGTCTTTAAGAAGATTTGTCCCACTTACAATGAGTACAGAATATGAAAATATTCTCCCAAGATATTACGGCTTCTACATGTAATAGTTGCACTGCAAATCACAGGCCTCACGAAACACAGAGGTTACAAACTCTCTTCTTCAAGAACAATATATGAAATGATGTAAAATGCACTTTGATTTTGCTTTTCCCTCTCAACTAATGTGTTATTATTTGAATATCAATTGTTTCACATTCAAATGAGGGAATTGTATTAATAGAATCCTGGAGACACAACCAAGGAGTGCATTTTTCGAGGCATTCCTTCACATAAAAAATGGATCTTGTCATGTAAAGGTGTGAAGCCCTGCATTGGCGCCTAGGCGCCCTTTTTCGGGTGTCTATGCGACGACCTTACTGCCTTGGACAAAATCCAAGCAGTACATGTGGTGCATAGGCGTCATCTGCTGGGCGCCTAGGTGCCTCCCAATCTGCCTCGTACGCCCAGGTAGTCTTATGGGCGCTGAGGCATCCCTGGTCGCAATTTATTTAAACAATAAAATTTCAGTGTAGTGTAATTATACCGCAAGTGCACGGTGTCAAGTTTTAGTATAGATAGGAATAATATGGATTGTCGAACCCACATGGGCTAACAAGCAAGTGCCAATAAGATGTTTTAAACTATATTTAACCTACGAAAATGAATTAAACAATTTTAAACTAATTAATTAAAATAAAACAATAATAAAATCCAACCGAGCAAATCAAAGATGACAAGAAAAATCCACTAGAGAAAATTATCGAGACTTTGGTTCACCAGTGCAATCCCTACAATTCTCGATTGAATATCCAAATACTTCTAAGGTGACGAGTTTTCCGAAATTATATAATATACTCTCTCGAGCTATATTAAACATAATACCAATTTGCAATAAGTAACTCTCGTTCACTTATTTAACAAATTAATATCGCATAAGCTTTGTGAAAACTTCTAGCATTCGATTACAAGATATCTATAGCTATCACACATGCATTTGACTTCATCTGTAGATCTCAGCCTGAAATCCATGGTATGAGTTATTCATTTCGTATCACAATAGTATCTCTCGATCTCAATCGCAATACTAATATCATTCAACGGTAGCTACTCCTTTAAAAGCATGAAGAACATAAAACATACGCAAAGAACTATAGGAATTCAATCATCAAATCAAATGTTCATGACAAAGGATTGCCTAGCCTCGATAAATAACCTTAGTTCCTCATAATAAATCAAAACAAAGCAAAACTAAGAATTAAAGACAAAGAAAAACTCAGAGTGTCGACTCTGGTTGTAGACCCTCGCTCATTCTCTTGCTTCTTTATCGATCGTGCTCCTCAATTATCTTGTTGGCATGTTTCAAATCATTGGTGAAGGGTTGATGTTGGTGAAGAGAGGCTGGGCGTGAGTTTGGTGTGATATGGTGAATGTGGATTGGTGGAGGGAGAATGGATGGGGCGTGTATGATTTGGAGTGGAGGGGCGTGTGGTTTGTGGATGGAAGGAGGCGTGAGTCTTTATGAAGTGGAAGAGCGAAGAGGTGTCTTTTTATTATTCACGTGACCTTCTCTTGCGTGACTTTCTCGGTCCATTCTCTTTGTTATGTAATATTCTCGTGTCCATAAGTCTCATATCTCAACCCATTTAATGCTGCCCAATCTCTTTCTTATTTAATTGATAAAAATAATGAAAGAGTCCAGGCGTTGGGGTAAAACCCAAAAAAGAAAAAAACTATGAAGATATAAAACCCTCGTACCGTATTATCGAAAATCATGTTTAACTTCTCAACAATTATGTGATTTATCTTATGGTAAATCATATGACTCAGAATGAACATGAGGAGTATTATCTTTGATAACAATTTGAAATAATACTTAACATTTTTTAAATGTAATGTTCCAAGATTTGATAATGTTGATTAAGTACATTTTGTATATTAATTTATTAATTAATTAAAAGTTAATTAATGAGAATATAATATAATTAATGAGAAAATTGTGTCAGAACATAGTGAATGACAAATATATTTTTGGAATATTCGGATTAACACCGAAATTTAATTAAAATGATTTAATAAATATAAAATTTGTATTAAATCGAAAGATTTAATTTTTGTGATTCAAATAAAGACACGAAGTCAGGTGTGGATGGTATATGTAATATACATGCACTAGTACACCGGTGACACCCCGATGTTCATAATTGGTCGGAAATTAATATATATTAGTGTATGATGTAAAACACACAGTAAAAATGTGTAAAACACACAGATCGCGGACACAAACTAAAAGGTGCAAAACACACACTGTTCGCGTGATTCACCGACCACCGTGTAGAAATTCGCTCCGTTCGCCGCCGTCCGACCACCTATCGACGAGCCCGACCTATCACCGTGTACTGTGTGCGAAATTGGGTAAAATTTGATATCTGGTTTTTCCGACTTAGCTTCGATAATTACCAGTTAATTTGGACTATATTGTTGAATAATAATTTGAACTGGTGAAAAATGATTTAGCAAATTAAATTGTGATATATTCGCATCAATTTAATTACCATAAATTGGTTAAGCTATGACTAAAATTGATAACCAATTTTTAATGATTAGTTTATTGAATTGTTATTTTATATTGATATTGTCACGCCCCGAAACCGGAGCGCGTGACACTGACGTTGAATCCAAATATGAAATTCGAATACAACAAGCCTCGTATACAGATATTTGATAAAACCAGTCTATTTATTCCAAAATCATTAAATTGTCCTTACAATTGCTATTACAAAATACTATTCTCTAGGATTAAATCAAAGACGCGGAAGCTTAAATAAAACTAATAAATTTTCTTGAAGGTTCTCCGTGGATCATCATCTCCAAAAATTATTCTTGTTCTTCTTCCTCAATCTATTCTTTTCGTCTTTGTCTGGGAGGGGAGGTAAGTGGGTGAGCGTTTGGGAAAACACTCAGCAAGTAGGGGCCGATTGAACATAGTAAAAATATACATATAATCATAGAAAAAATCCTTTAATATTTCTTTGTCAAATCACATAGATCTTGGCACATAAACACATTTCTTAATATAAACACATATCTTGCGCATATCCACATAACGAGTTATTTGATTCAAAAGGTGGCTCCGCAAAGTCCTTTCATTCATGATCATGTCACATACTTGTTTAGATTTTAAAACATAATCTCATGTTTGATGTTCAATCGAGAATTTAAATCATAAATAATCTTTTGAAAACGAAATGAAGTTGTAGCAAAAACCCACTTACCATGATGGATAACCGAAGCGAGATCCTGGTTGAGGAAGTGGTGAGAAACTCCTCCTATCTACCTTGAAGCTTTCGAAAATGAGTGTGTGTGTGTGTGAGGTTTTTCGAAAATGATCAGTGGTGGAATCATCTTCCTTTGGTATGATATTATGTTTTGTTAGTGTAGGAGAATTAATTGAGATTCCTAGACTTTTGCCATTTAAAATCATGATTTTGGGAAACTTAATTGAGTGAGTTAATGAGGCAATTGTATGAGGGAAATTGATATAATGATTGAGTAAGATAAGAATCATTTAGTGGGCAAGACAATTGAATATGTTAATGGGGCAATTGAATGATATGCCATGATTTGAGCTAGGTTTTTAAATGCATTGAATTGCAAATTACAAGATTTGGGTAATGACATTGAATGGCTAGCAAGATTTGGGAAAAGGACACTTGAATATGCAATTTGAGTGGTCATCACCTTTCATAATTTGAGCAAACACAATTACAAAACTTTGACATCTAATGGCATGATTTAAGCAAACCATTAATGTTATTATATTGGATGAATGAGCTTGAATGGTGGTTGAATGGGATTGAATGGTGGCAAGGTTTGAGTTAAGCACTTAAATGTCATTGAATGACTAATGATAAGAATTGAGCAAGTCCATTGAATGGTTTAATTATGTACTTTCAAAATGTAGGATTAGTATATGAATTATAGTCCATAAGCTTTTATCCATTCATTGCAAGATTTAAGATTGGTTATTATTATCATTATTATTTTTAATGATTTCTTAATTATCTACAAACTTAGAATTATTTAAAGTCTACAAGCTAAAATCATAAAACCTTGGTATTATCTCCTACACAAACTCTAATAAATTAACTACTAAGTTATTTGCTTAAATAAGTGATTTAAAGTCCACAAGATTGAGTAATACAATTCAATCCAACCATAATGCAAATCTATTATTTTTATTTACTTTTCAATATTATCTTGGTAACACGTAATTTGTTTGACCAAAATTTCGGGTCTTCACATCTCTCCCTCTTTATTGGAAGTTTCGTCCTCGAAACTTGAGTCGTCTTCAGAAATACATCACATAAGCACGTAACACATAATGGCTTATTTGGGTTCAAGAGGTGTCTCACATGCGCATAGTACTTTGCTCATTGGATTCAAGAGGTGGCCCCCGTTATGTGTAGCACTTTGCCCCGTCGGTTCAAGAGGTGGCTCCCACATAACGTGACACTTTACTCCTCCGATTCAAGTGGTGGCTCCTACATACATAGAACTTTGCCCCGCCAAGCCTTTACTTGTACAATTACAAAAAGACTCACAATGACTTATTGGATTCAAGAGGTGGCTCCCATGCGCATAGCACTTTGCTCTTAAGGATCAAGAGTTGGCTCCCATGCATGTGGCACGCCCACATCATGTAGCACTTTGCCCCGCCGAATCAAGTGGTGGCTCATACACACGTAGCACTTTGCTCCGCCAAGTCCTTACTTTTACATAAACATATGACAACTTATTGGATTCAAGAGGTGGCTCCCGTGTGCATAGCACTTTGCTCTTAAGATCAAGAGGTGGCTCCCATGCGTGTGGCACGCCCACATCATGTAGCACTTTGCCCCGCCGAATCAAGTGGTGGCTCCTACACACGTAGCACTTTGCTCCGCCAAGCGTACCTTCACATACACATATGACAACTTATTGGATTCAAGAGGTGGCCCTCATTATGTGTAGCACTTTGCCCCGTCGGTTCAAGAGGTGGCTCCCACATAACATGACACTTTGCTCCGCCAAGCGTACTTTCACATACACATATTACAACTTATTGGATTCAAGAGGTGGCCCCCATTATGTGTAGCACTTTCCCCGTCGGTTCAAGAGGTGGCTCCCACATAACGTGACACTTTGCTCCGCCAAGCGTACTTTCACATACACATATCTCTTAATTTTTCAGTTTAAATCATACCAAAACTTTTTAGAATTCAAACCACACACATACTTTCCATATTCGTGTGAATCTTTAAAGCATACTAAATGATTTCGAAAACAAAGAATGATGTATCTTAACTTTAGAAAAGTGAGCAAACAGAGTTCCGAGTTTCCACTTGGAATGAAGGTTTAAAGTTATTGCGTAGGAGTATAACCATGGAATAACACAATTCCAGATACATTCGAAGAGTAAATTAAAATTTTACTAATTAAACTGAGAGGTTCACCACGAAATCCTAAACAAAGAAAATCATCACTATGGTACCCAAGATTTATTCTTTATTATCCTTAAGATATTGCATACTAGAAAAAACTAGTCTATTGTTTCTCCGTCTCCTAAATCCCCTTCAACATCTTCCAGCATCATATGATCTTCATCTTCCATCAGGAAATTTATCATAGACTGCTTGTAGGCGACTTCATGTGCCAATTCATTCCTCTCATTTATGAGGGCTTGAATTTGAGTCCACATGTTCTCCCGTTGCTCATTGAAATCCTGCTCTAAGCGTTCTAACTGTTGGCACTTATTAATGTGGACTTTCATAAGTGTTTTGTTGTCCTCTATCGCTTTTGTAAGTCGCTCTTCGGCACGATGATGGTGGTGGGTCATCCTTTGGGCCTTGTAATGATAGTAATTGATTATCTCCGACAACTCTGTCTTGTCTTGCATCTCCATGTCTTGGAATATTTTAAATTCGGTTATCTCATGCTCCTTCTTTTGGATCGAACTGTTTTGAGCATGAGTCATTGCGGCCTACGTCGTATCAAAAAAAATGTTATGGTGGATGATTAATTGAAGGATGGGATTTCGTGAGTTAGAATTCTTTGAGGAGAAAAACTAGATCATCAATTGGTTCCGTTTTAGTTGCTGAATTTTGAAATTGACAAACAATTTTTCTTAGAAATGATGTGAGGGTAAGTAACACGATCTTGGATTGGAATAATCTGCTTCGGTGGTTCCAAAATCGAAGGCAAAATTTGAGATATTATCATTTAAAAGGCGTGGATTGGGGCTTCAAGAATTCGATCACTCAAGGTTTGGAATTTTTAAATTGTTTGAGGGCTATTAATATACATGTTATGAGGATTCATAACCCAAAATTAATTTGAATTTGGTGTTCCGAGTTGTGTGAAATCGATGCCCGAAATTTTCGCAGATTAGGGTTCTAGGGCCAGAATCTCGATCCGAAATTGAGTATCTTTCCTTGTTTGTGATTTCGATTGGAAAGAGGGCTTTTGTTTTCCATGATATAAGGATCATAAACCCAGAATTAATTTGAAATCGGTGTTCGAATTGATGATGAAATTGAATCCAAATATTCCGTGACCTAGGGTTCTAAGAGGCGTGGATTGCGACTCAAAATTGGAAGCTTTTTCTTGTTCGTTATTTCAATTGGATAGAGGGCTTTTATTTGTTGTATGATTACGAGTGATATCCCGAAATTAATTGGGTTTTCGTTTTTGAATGGTGGATCAAATCGACAGTTGAAATTTTCCAAAATTAGGGTTTGATTGCGAAATTCTCGGTCCGAAAATTGAGTAATTCCTTGTTTGTGATTTCAATTGGATGCAGAGATTTTAATGAGAATGATCTTAGGATTAATACTCCAGATTTATATCGGATTTTATGTTGAGAAATCAATATGGAATTTCTCGAAAATTTAGGGTTCATAGGCGTGAATTGAGGCTCGAAATTGGCCATCTTCCATTGTTTGGGAGTCAGATTAGATAAGGGGCTTTTGATCATGGTGCTACGTTTATTAAACACCTAGATTAAATTTTGAAATGGTGTTCGGATTGATTGGTTAACCGGATTTGGAAACTTTCGAAAATTAGGGTTCTTGGTTGGTAAATGCATTCGGTAATCGGTGATTGAGACTTGAAATTAGTTTAGGGCTTTTGTTCTATAAGTGAAGACGATCACATTGATTGGTCGCATGTTCCGATACATTGCCGGAGGGGCGAGATCGGGAAGTAAACATTTCGAACGGTTTTGAGTTTTTTTTTTTTTTTTGGTCGCGATTTGTCTGAAAACGAAGCCCATTGGAGCTGATACTTTGCACGTGAGATTGTCCCATGGAGGCGCTCCTGGTTGTTGGTCGGCCGTCGTTTCTCCGGTGGTGGCGAGGCGGCGGCGGTGATGGACCTAGGGTTTCGATTTTTTTTTTTTAATCTTCAAATTTCCATTTATTTTTTTTTGAATTTTGAGGTTGTTAAATCATGATTCCCAACTTGTTTTCAATTTACTCAGTTGGTCTATTAGATCCGGGATTTATAATCGGGTTGATTTATATCACCCAAAAATCTTTTCCCATCGGGATCATGGAACCTGGTTTTGCTCTGATACCACTAAAATGTCACGCCCCGAAACCGGAGCGCGTGACACCGACGTTGAATCCAAATATGAAATTCGAATACAACAAGCCTCGTATACAGATCTTTGATAAAACCAGTCTATTTATTCCAAAATCATTAAATTGTCCTTACAATTGCTATTACAAAATACTATTATCTAGGATTAAATCAAAGATGCGGAAGCGTAAATAATGAAGAATTGTGGGTCGATAATGGTGTAACACACCAAAATTTTTTGACTCTAGTTGAATTTTCTAAGCATTTTACGCTTGAAGTTCAAATTTGCAAGACATTAAATCTTGAATTCTATATTTCTAAGTATTGTAAGTCGCTTACAGTTTAAAAAAGTTGAAAGTTTGAACACCAATGAAATCTTGAAAAAGTTCGAGATTACCCTAAAATAGTGGGGGAAAGCAATCTTATTGGTCAACAATATTCTAAGTGCCACACTTAGGCTATGTCAAAAATCCTTGTGGATTGTGGAAGGATGAAAGACTTCGTACAAATACTTAAAAAATGTCTGACTATAGTAAGTTATAACAAGCGCCAAAATAAATTCCTGAAATATTTTGACAAATTATGTTGCCAAAATATTTATAGTTAACGAGTGTGACAAATGTGACGCACTGATGTAATAATTTTTTGTGCGAACTCTCTTTTGACATCACGTGCATTCATGCATTAATTTCATCATGTAAAGGATTGTCGGAAGTTTTAGGATTAATGACTTGGAATTAAACAAATTATATATTGAGGCTTAATGAATTAATATTAAGCAAGGCTTAAAGAATTTAAGCTAAGCGAGAGACACAAGTTTAAACATATGGAAAATGCCAAAAATTAGAATTATCGGGCATAAACTATTGTCAGGGGCCCAAAAGAGGCCCATAAGTCTGCCTGGGTGTACCATGCAGAATGAGAGGCGCCTAGGCACCACCTGCACTGCCTGGATTTTGCCCAAGGCACTTACGCACGGAAAGTGGCGTCAGGCACCAACACACGGCCTTGCACCTTTTCATGAAAAAGGTCCTTTTTTCGTGAAGGAATGCCTCGAAAAATGCATCCTTGACTGTGTCTCCAGGATTCTATTAATACAACTCCCTCATTTGAATGTGAAACAATTGATATTCAAATAACAACTAATAAGTTGAGAGAGAAAAGCAAGATCAAAGTGCATTTTGCATTATTTCATATCTTGTTTTTGAAGAAGAGAGTTTGCAACATTTGTGGTTTGTGAGGCTTGTGATTTGTAGTGCAACTATCACACGTAGAAGTTGTTGTATCTTGGGAGAAGATTGTCATACGAGCGAGACAAAATCTTCTTAAAGACAAAATGATTATCACTTGCCTCGACTTGATTTTGTGTCTGTCACTAAATCCAACTCTCGTTGTTTTGAAGCAACAAAAAACGCATACGACACACGCCCGGTAACAACATAAATAAATATAAATTGTTTGATACATAAGTTATTCAAACCTATTTCTGATATTACACTCCCATAAAACAAGCATTTTTCCTCAAGCATTGTGTTCTGGGCCTATACCTTGACCTCCACAAGATGGTCCTCAACTCCTAACTGCATGCCCGCCCTGTTGAAGCAAAATAATCTTACGTACATATTATTAGAAAAACATGGTAATATTAAAATAATGTAAAACATGCAGATTCATATATGCAAGCAATGTGTGTGAGTATGAAACGAGTGTACTGGCATCATTATCAAATTCTAATCATATGTATCATACTAGCTCTCTGCTATTAACCACTAGCTACTGTGATTAAACTACTAATTACTGCATTATTTATTAAACTAAATACCGAAACTTCAAGGACAAGGGTAGAAGTTACCTGTAAGATATTTTCATTTCTTGATGGCGCTCCCTTGCAGCCCTAAGAGAACTTTGGTACCTAAGATTATAATATAAATAGACCGCTCGATTTTGATAGTGTTGCGTTATATTTACCAAGTAGTAGAATGTCCTACTGCCTTAAAAAAATTCATTACCATTCATGAAATTGGGAGATAATAATTACCTGTTATTTTATATTAGACTAACATTTTTATTATCACAGCATGTGAAAAACTAATTTTGTAGTTGTGGCATTTACTACTAACTAGCAGAAAGTATGTGAATATATGTTAGATATAATATAATATAAGAAAATTAGTTTTAGAATGTTACCCTGGTAAAAGTATGGACTGTGCAAGACCTGACTTGGGCAAGACCTCTACCATGGCCACCCCCAGGTCGGCCTCGGGAAGATCTCCACCCTGGCCACCCCAGGTCGGCCACGAGGATGACCTCCAGCTCGGCCTCGGGAAGATCTCCACCCTGGCCACCCCAGGCCGGCCACGAGGATGACCTTCAGCTCGGCCTCGGGATGACCTCTACCATGGCCAACCCCAGGTCGGCCACGAGGATGACCTCCAGCTCGGCCTCGGGAAGATCTCCACCCTGACCACCCCAGGTCGGCCGCGAGGATGACCTCCAGCTCGGCCTCGGGAAGACTCCACCCTGGCCACCCCAGGTCGGCCACGAGGATGACCTCCAGCTCGGCCTCGGGAAGACTCCACCCTGGCCACCCCAGGTCGGCCACAGAACATATCTCCGTACACGAATAATATCTTAAAAGCTGCAGAAATCGTACAAAGAGTGCAATAAGTTGTCTGTGGTCCCCAGCACTAGGACTCTGACCCCTACCTTCAGCATCAGACAGTGTCCCCTAGACCTTGGGTAGGTAGTTACAGGTTGTCTCCTCCATTCTCATATAAATACCAGATAACTCTCACCAAGCAAGGAGAGAGATTTTCCGTGAGAGAGCAGGCAGGAGGGTTGAGAGGGCATGGGGAAGGCCAACACCTCTTTCTTGGGGGGGGGGGGGGGGGGGGGGAAGAGAGCATGTCTCCTTCCTCATCAAGAACAAGCAGCAGCCGAGGTCTTCCCCATTCACCATTTTCATTTCTTAGCTCATTTCCTGTAAAGAACACTGTAAATCACACACTTGTTTATAGTGAAATTTATACCGGACTAGGTCCCGTGGTTTTTCCCCATCTTTTGGGGTTTTCCACGTAAAAAATCTGGTCTCATTTACTTTTTGTATATTGTTTGGTGCTCGGATGAAATACACGTCTACCATACCAAAATCCGAGGCAACAAATTGGCGCCGTCTGTGGGAACGTGAGCTCAAGACGTTGAGATATGGGAAGGAGAAGGATGGTTTGAGGGTTGCATCTCTGTTGGGAGATGGGTTTTCTAAGTTCTGGAGAGAAAAAAAAAACTTTTGGGTTATTGGGGTGCAGCCTTGTATGAAAGTTGCTATGTTTTTGGGTTGCACTCGAAGAAACGCCAGTGTAATGATTCTCGAGATGATACATCTGGCCTCAGATCTCGGGTGATACATCTTCCCCCTGGCCGACCACAATTTTTGTAGAATGGAGCTGCTTTAGCATTTGGTTTTTGGGGCGTTAAGAGCTGTTGTTGCAGGATTGGAGCTGATTAAGAGTGACAGATCAAATCAATACCTCACGTCGAGCCATCTCAGCTCGGCCACCTCGGCCCCAGCTTGGCCATAACAGTGAGTTCTGCCTCATCCATGCCAGCTCGGCCTCATCCACATCAGCTCGGCCTCATCCACTACAGTGAGCTTGCCTCATCGGCCCAAGCTCGGCCAACTCGGGCCCAGCTCGGCCTCAACTCGGAAACCTCGCCCAGTTCGGCCTCTTCCATGCCAGTTCGGCCTCATCCATGCCAGCTTGACCTCATCCACATCAGCTCGGCCTCAACTCGGAAACCTCGCCCAGTTCGGCCTCATCCATGCCAGCTCGGCCTCATCCACATCAGCTCGGCCACCTCAGCCATCAGCTAGACCTCATCAATCAAACTCAACTTGGGCGCTTAATCTCTATGCCTTAATTATGGTTTTTCCTGTCCAACTGATATTTGAGTTTCGTACATATATATTTGTGTAGTGCTATTTTATTATTATTTCAGGACAGGATCACCAGCTCAGGCATGCAATCTAGCAGTAAGGCCCTATTATATTGAGCTCGG
Source organism: Haberlea rhodopensis (assembly GCA_907163345.1). Lineage (NCBI taxonomy): Eukaryota > Viridiplantae > Streptophyta > Magnoliopsida > Lamiales > Gesneriaceae > Haberlea > Haberlea rhodopensis. Next base: position 7,514,032 of record CAJQUN010000001.1, on the reverse strand, counting down.
GCATGCAATCTCGCAGTAGGGCATGCAATCTCGCAGTAAGCCCCACATCAGCTCGGATTGAGGATCAGCTCGGGCATGCAACCTCGCAGTAAGCCCCTATTATTACAGCTCGGGCATGCAATCTTGCAGCAAGCCCCTATTTATATCAGCTCAGGCATGCGATCTCGCAATAATGCCTTATTCATCAGCTCGGGATCTTTATTTGTTTTGGACTTTGGATGAACTTATTCGGATGGGATATTCGAAGTAAGCCAAGGTGTATGAGGCCCTGGCAAATATCAGCACAGGTCCGCCCTGATTGCTTAAGCCCAGATGTATGAGGCCCTGGCACCAATTAAAAGTGCAGGTCATCCCTGTCACTAAAGCCCAGGTGTATGAGGCCCTGGCACCAATAAAAAGTGCAGGTCATCCCTGTCACTAAAGCCCAGGTGTATGAGGCCCTGGCACCAATTAAAAGCACAGGTCCGCCCTGCATGCTTAAGCCCAGGTGTATGAGGCCCTGGCACCAATTAAAAGTGCAGGTCATCCCTGTCACTAAAGCCCAGGTGTATGAGGCCCTGGCACCAATTAAAAGTGCAGGTCATCCCTGTCACTAAAGCCCAGGTGTATGAGGCCCTGGCACCAATTAAAAGTGCAGGTCATCCCTGTCACTAAAGCCCAGGTGTATGAGGCCCTGGCACCAATTAAAAGCACAGGTCCGCCCTGCATGCTTAAGCCCAGGTGTATGAGGCCCTGGCACCAATTAAAAGTGCAGGTCATCCCTGTCACTAAAGCCCAGGTGTATGAGGCCCTGGCACCAATTAAAAGTGCAGGTCATCCCTGTCACTAAAGCCCAGGTGTATGAGGCCCTGGCACCAATTAAAAGTGCAGGTCATCCCTGTCACTAAAGCCCAGGTGTATGAGGCCCTGGCACCAATTAAAAGCACAGGTCCGCCCTGCATGCTTAAGCCCAGGTGTATGAGGCCCTGGCACCAATTAAAAGTACAGGTCATCCATGTCACTAAAGCCCAGGTGTATGAGGCCCTGGCACCAATTAAAGTGCAGGTCATCCCTGTTACTAAAGCCCAGATGTATGAGGCCCTGGCACCAATTAAAAGTGCAGGTCATCCCTGTCACTAAAGCCCAGGTGTATGAGGCCCTGGCACCAATTAAAAGTGCAGGTCATCCCTGTCACTAAAGCCCATGTGTATGAGGCCCTGGCACCAATTAAAAGTGCAGGTCATCCCTGTCACTAAAGCCCAGGTGTATGAGGCCCTGGCACCAATTAAAAGTGCAGGTCATCCCTGTCACTAAAGCCCAGGTGTATGAGGCCCTGGCACAAATTAAAAGTGCAGGTCATCCCTGTCACTAAAGCCCAGGTGTATGAGGCCCTGGCACAAATTAAAAGCACAGGTCCGCCCTACATGCTTAAGCCCAGGTGTATGAGGCCCTGGCACCAATTAAAAGTGCAGGTCATCCCTGTCACTAAAGCCCAGGTGTATGAGGCCCTGGCACCAATTAAAAGTGCAGGTCATCCCTGTCACTAAAGCCCAGGTGTATCAGGCTCTGGCACCAATTAAAAGCACAGGTCCGCCCTGCATGCTTAAGCCCAGGTGTATGAGGCCCTGGCACCAATTAAAAGTGCGTGTCATCCCCGTCACTAAAGCCCAGGTGTATGAGGCCCTGTCACCAATTAAAAGTGCAGGTCATCCCTGTCACTAAAGCCCAGGTGTATGAGGCCCTGGCACCAATTAAAAGTGCAGGTCATCCCTGTCACTAAAGCCCAGGTGTATGAGGCCCTGGCACCAATTAAAAGCACAGGTCCGCCCTGCATGCTTAAGCCCAGGTGTATGAGGCCCTGTCACCAATTAAAAGTGCAGGTCATCCCTGTCACTAAAGCCCAGGTGTATGAGGCCCTGGCACCAATTAAAAGCACAGGTCCGCCATATGTTCGGATTATTATTTCTGGAGCTCAGGTCGGGAAAGCATTATCCGCTCACATATTTTATTTCCGGAGCTCAGGTCAGGAGAACATTATCCGCTCATATTTATTATTTCCGGAGCTCAGGTCGGGAGAGCATTATCCGCTCATATTTATTATTTCCGGAGCTCAGGTCGGGAGAGCACTATCCGCTCATATTTATTATTTCCGGAGCTCCGATCGGGAGAACATTATCGTCTCACATTTATTATTTCTGGAGCTCATGTCGGGAAAGAATTATCCGCTCACATTTGTTATTTCCGGAGCTCAAGTCGGGAGAGCATTATCGGCTCATATTTATTATTTCCGGAGCTCAGGTCGAGAGAGCACTATCCGCTCATATTTATTATTTCCGGAGCTCAGGTCAGGAGAGCATTATCGGCTCATATTTATTATTTCCGGAGCTCAGGTCGGGAGAGCATTATCGGCTCATATTTATTATTTCTGGAGATCAGGTCGGGAGTACATTATCTGCTCACATTTATTATTTCTGGAGCTCAGGTCTGGAAAGCATTATCCGCTCATATTTATTATATTGGAGCTCAGGTTGAGAGACTTTATGTCCTCAGTTTATTATTTCTGGAGTTCAGGACAAACATGATGTATGTGTCCAGTTCATTATTTATAGAGCTCAGGTCGCGAGGGCATTATATGCTCGGTTTATTATATTTGGAGTTCAGACAGGTCAGCCCTGTTTTAGATTTAATTCTGTACTTAGAATTATTTCTAGCTGTTATTGCAGGTCAGCCTTGCACATATAACAGGCCAGCCTTGTTGTTATTTAATTCTATACGTGAATTATTTCAAGTTGTCATTACAGGTCAGTCCTGCTAAAGATAACAGGTCAGCCCTATTTTGTATTGAACTCTCTATTTAGAATTATTTTAGAGTTAATACTGCAGGTCATCCCTGCCCAGATTACAGGTCAGCCATGCCTAGAAAACATGTCATCCTTGTTGTTATTCAATCTATATTTAGAAATATTTCTAGTTGTTATTGCAGGTCATCCCTGCACAAGTAACAGATCAGGTCTTGCCAAAATACCCGAACAATCGAGACAGCGTTACACTAGCTCGACTAGAGGGGGGATACTGGTGTTACCCTGGTAAAAGTATGGACTGTGCAAGACCTGACTTGGGCAAGACCTCTACCATGGCCACCCCCAGGTCGGCCTCGGGAAGATCTCCACCCTGGCCACCCCAGATCGGCCACGAGGATGACCTCCAGCTCGGCCTCGGGATGACCTCTACCATGGCCAACCCCAGGTCGGCCACGAGGATGACCTCCAGCTCGGCCTCGGGAAGATCTCCACCCTGACCACCCCAGGTCGGCCGCGAGGATGACCTCCATCTCGGCCTCGAGAAGATCTCCACCCTGGCCACCCCAGGTCGGCCACGAGGATGACCTCCAGCTCGGCCTCGGGAAGACTCCACCCTGGCCACCCCAGGTCGGCCACGAGGATGACCTCCAGCTCGGCCTCGGGAAGACTCCACCCTGGCCACCCCAGGTCGGCCACAGAACATATCTCCGTACACGAATAATATCTTAAAAGCTGCAGAAATCGTACAAAGAGTGCAATAAGTTGTCTGTGGTCCCCAGCACTAGGACTCTGACCCCTACCTTCAGCATCAGACAGTGTCCCCTAGACCGTGGGTAGGTAGTTACAGGTTGTCTCCTCCATTCTAATATAAATACCAGATAACTCTCACCAAGCAATGAGAGAGATTTTCCGTGAGAGAGCAGGCATGAGGGTTGAGAGGGCATGGGGAAGGCCAACACCTCTTTCTTGGGGGGGAAAAGAGAGCATGTCTCCTTCCTCATCAAGAACAAGCAGCAGCCGAGGTCTTCCCCCTTCACCATTTTCATTTCTTAGCTCATTTCCTGTAAAGAACACTGTAAATCACACACTTGTTTATAGTGAAATTTATACCGGACTAGGTCCCGTGGTTTTTCCCCATCTTTTGGGGTTTTCCACGTAAAAAATCTGGTCTCATTTACTTTTTGTATATTGTTTGGTGCTCGGATGAAATACACGTCTACCCTACCAAAATCCGAGGCAACATAGAATATAAATTGCTAATTTAATTTATTATGCTTTGACTCGCATCCATTAATAGAAATAAAATAAGTAATAATTTAAAATTTAAAAGGATTTATTTTTTTGTTAGCCGCGTATCGCTTATAATGATAGCTACAACTCTTATTCTTGAATCTTAAGTTTCTTTTGATAAATGTTGATTGTAGGGGCGGAGGTAATAGGGTCGCAGCCCAAATTTTTTTTATAGATTTCTTTTTCGAAAATTTACGTTTTATCCTTATGTTTTTTTTAAAAAAAATTCGTCCCCTAAATTCAAATTCTGACTCCGCTCCGGGTTTGTTGTGTTTTGAGCTTTGCAAGTTGTTTTAAAAGTGTCTCACAAAACAAAATGCATTAAATTGAAAGGTTAGTATTGAATTCGTGTGAAAAATGGACTTCTTTTTTTCGTTTAGGTTGTTTACTAAAATGGGAAAATTACATGGAAGTCCACTTTTGTGACACAAAATTTACTTAAGTCTTGGAAAAAAAATCTTAGTGCATAAAAAGCCAACTTGAAAACAATTTTGTTGAAATAGGTCCACTTTTCAAATTTTCAAATCAAGTGAGTGTTTTATGATGACTCTTTTACCCCTCAATAGTTTGATATATTGCATTCTATCCTTTAGGCTTTTGTTTAAATTACAAAGAAGTCCATATATAATATTTAATTATCTTTTATATCCTTATATTTATAAAAAGCAACATTTAACATCGTCTTTTTACAAGTCCCCGTTTTTTGCGATCCTTGGCACAAACTGGTATCAGAGCCTAGGTTTATTATGGAAATACTATGATAATATCTTGAATATTAATTTGTAACCTATACGGAGGAGACGATTCAAGAAAAACATGGACCCGAACGAATGTTCGAAGTGTCATGCTTACAGGTGGTAATTCCATAAATTGGAAAAAGTAAATCAGAAGCATATGACAGAAGCTCAACGTTTCAGCCATAAGTGGAAACTTTTACGAGGAACAGGTTTATTAGACACACCCGGTATAAACCATTACAAGAAACTCGAAAGGATGGCTAAGAGGCTCCATCAAGTGAACATCAAACTACAGTTCGAGTTAGCAGAACTTCAGGAAGACGATCATCCTGAACATGAGATGTGGTTCCGGCCACCAATGATCCAACAGGGTCTGGACCAGATGATTAGGATGGGAGAACCAACCTTTTGAGAAATCGAGTCGGATTCTTCTAAGATATCCCAAGATCTTAGAGAGATCCAGAAGACAGTGCATCGCTATGGATACCTTCAATACCATGTCCCTGCACAGATCCATCAGATCCAGAGTTAGATGGAGACCATGATTAAACATCAGAAGGAGATTCTTGAAAACCTTCAAAATGTTCAATCCCGAGTGAAGGAATTGGAGTCAAGGCCAAGTGCGACAGGAAGAAGGAACGGAGGATAGTTGCCACCATCTTACAGAACAGAACCCCTTTTACACCAAAAAGGGAAAGCAGAGGAGGTCCGGAGGCCTTTGACGGAGACTGAAAAAATGAATGCAGTCCTACAAGGAGAACCATTACATCTCACAAAGTAATGGAAAGAATCAACCTGGAAGATCTACGAGATCTTGCTGATTCATTTGAGGGATTAAATCTCGTAGAAATCAAGACATGAGAGCTTGTACAAAGACCTCCACCACAAGAGAGTTTCGGTCACACAACCCACCCGAAGGTGATCAAAGTATGCCACACAGGGAAGATTTCACCTCAGCAACTTTGGATCCCCCCGTTGGAACAAGAAACCGTCCCCAAAGGCCAGATATTCATCAGACGCCCTACGGGAAATCACAGCTAGATCCAATCCATCCATATGGGCTTATGCTTAACATGGATTTTTTGGATTTCAAAAACAGAGAAATTCTTATTGATGAATGGGCTTCAGCAATGAGAATAGCAGCAGGAACACTTGACTTAAGTAAAGAAGGATTCATTTTACTTCTAAAAATAAGTCTGGAAGGATCAGTCAAGATTTCCTGGGATCTTGGAGACCCAGGAACCAATGAAGAAGTTTTGGCCGGAGAGTCCCTGAAAGAGATCGTGGACAAGATGGCGAGGAATGGAGGAAGAGAAGGCTAAGAAATATAGACAATCTCTAATTAGCCTGGAACTACATAACATCTGCTATGTAGACGAATACATCAAACTCTTTATAGAGTATCGATGGAAGTCGAAGATAGCGGAAAAGGATGCAGCAGAGCTGTTCTTTGCCAAAATTCCGAGCTCATGGAGAGAAATGCTTATCCAGGAGTATACACCGCATTCAATCGAAACGGTGTCTAGGAGAATGTCATTTCTTAAAGTTAAGCTTGCGGAGTGGTGCTACCAAGCAAAGCTCCAAAAGAATTTCAAGAAGCTCAGAGGAATCAACAAAATGGCTCCTCTTTGTTGTACGGGAAATGATATCCCTACAATCATCAGAAACTACCCACAAAGACGAAAGATGAAGAAGCACATAAGTCATCCATATGCTCGGAGGGGTGGTTCAAAAAGAAGTAGGTCTTCATGGAGACCTAGGAAGTTCTGGTCAAAACAGAAAGCCCGAAGCTACAGATCGGGGCAAAGATTAGGACCAACAAGGAGTAGAATCTCATCGACAGGTTCTAATCAAGCAAGTTCTAGCAGGGCACCAACGAAGAGAACTTTCAGACGCACACCTACCCGTGCAAATGAGAGTTTCAGAGATTGTAACTGCTGGACATGCGGAGCAAAATGAAATATCTCTACAGATTGTCTAGAAAACCAAAGTCGGGGAGTAAGACAGTTCGAGCATACCAAGGAATTTGAAGATGCTGTCTTTTTCCAAGATTTGGTGCAGGTGTATCAATTTGAGGATATTCCCTCAGATGAAAGCATCTACGAAGAAGAGATCTATTCTGAGGATGGAGGTGAATCTAGCTCAGAATCAGAGTGAATGAGAGTTCCTTCAGCACGTGATCAGATAAGAACCGTCAGGGTTTTTCTCTCATACCACTGTTTCTCATAAAACTCTTATGAGGATCATGAAGGAAGAACCAAAGCTTCAAATGGAATTCACGGGAAACCAGATTGAGATGCAGTTAATCCCCTACAGAGAAATCCAGGAGATTAAAAACAAGGTCAAAAGAGAAGTTGCTAACACACTCTCATGGATTCTTATTGGAGCCATTAGAGTAATCATCAAGGCAACTTTCAAAGAAGGAATTGATTCGCCCCTCAACCTGGTGATCTTTGACAAGAGAATCCCGAACCTCAAAGATTCTTCTTTGGGAGCAGTGGCAGGAAATCCGTATGCAGGAAAGATGGCCTTCAACATCTATCCAAGGATTGCATACAATTTAGGAGATCGAGACTTCAACAAAGTTCTCACTCTTCATCAAGATTTCAAAAGAGAAGATTTGATGAAAGAAGGGAACATGCCTTACTCGATCACCTACAAGGTGTCATACGCACTCTCGAATACTCATCATTCCGATGTATTCTTGAGAAATGAAATCATCGAAGTCCCCAGAATCTTTGAAGACTTAGCCAAAGCTGTATTGCCGAATATTATTGATACTCCGACAATAGGAGAGATTGACATGAGGATACATGATCAACTTTTTCTAAACAGAAGCATGAGTCTTATGATCGAGCCAAGAAGGATGTCTTTCCAACAGGATAGGTTAATCAGCAACTATCCGGGGGAAAAACAGAAGGCAGCCTCAAGCAGAATTCAGAAAGTTCCTGATGTATTCCAAACAATAGGAAAACTGAAATGCCCAGAGGGCTGGAGAGAAGTGCAGATAGTTTTTGACATCACCGAGAAGAACAATATCTTCCCCTGCGATGTCCTATATTATTTGCAACAACCTACAGTTGGCAAATTTCAAGGAAACCTTCAAATTGGTGAAATTGATATCACAATTGAAGGAATTGCCGGACGGATCCCAGAACAGCTTATTCTAGGGATGGAATTTCTCGAGGAACATAAACCTTGGGAAAGATGGAATGGAATTCAAGGTCGGCGGAAAGAGATACCGAATTCGATGACCACCAGTCCATTCTCAATATACATCTCCGTTGGATGTTATATGAGAAGTACCGGGCAGAATATTTTGCATCCTTCATTGACTCCGGAGCTGGAATATGCACTGCCAGGCGAGAAATCTTCCCCAAAGAAGTTGGTGAGAAATTACCAGCCATTGCCGGAAGAGATTTTTCCAAACGGATCCTTATTCTTAATGAAGGAGTCCAGGGAGCGGAAATAATTATCGGAGGAGCAGGCGGTACCCCATGGTACAAAGTCAAAACTGCACCTATATATTTCCATGATACATGTGCGGATATGCTGTTAGGAAACAATTTCCTACAGACGTTCAAGACATTCACTCAAGAGAATGAAACAAGAAGACTTATTTTCACAACTCTGTGTGATCATAAGATTATGGTACAGCGATTACGGGAGGCGTTTCACAGAAAATTCCCCATTAGTTTTCGCAACAAGCGTGGTGATGAAGGAAAACTTCGACACCCAAAGATGAAAGATCAACAGAAATTTGGAGAGGGAATTCTTCAGTTCCGACAACAAGGTCCTAGTGGAAAGGATTCTCAAACCTTTGACTGGGTTAATATCATGTCTTTCAGAGAGCATGATGAGGAAAGAGTAACTCCAGAAACCTTGTTGCTACTGAAAAATGCTTTACGAGAAGAAGTTCCACAACCTGAAACTACTCTCGAAGAACGAATCACTCTAGAGGATGTAAAAAGGAAGATTCGTAGGAACTACAACGAGGATCCACTAGCATGGTGGAACAGAAATGAGCTCAGAGCTACTTTGAAGGTGAAAACTGGAAAAGAAAATGAGTTTGTTAGGTACAGGTCGATCCCCATGAACCAGGAAGATCGGAAGGATATGCAGATCATACTTAAGGAACATCTTGACCTTAAGTTAATCTCAGCAGGTATTTCTCCATACAGCAGCCCAGGATTTCTTGTTCGGAATCATGGAGAAATTAAACGAGGAAAGCCGAGATTGGTGATCAACTATAAAGGGATCAACAAAATCTTGGAGTTCGATGGATATTTTATCCCAAGCAGATAACATTTGGTAAATAGCATCAAGAATGCCAAAGTGTTTTCTAAATTCGATTGCAAGTCTGGGTTCTACCAGATTAAAATGGAGGAAGCAAGCAGAAAGTTCACAGCATTCTCCACACCACAAGGACATTATATCTGGAATGTCATGCCAATGGGATTAGCAAATGCTCCACAGATATATCAGAGAAAGATGGATAATCTTTTCAAGGATTACTTCAGCTTCATGTTCGTGTATATTGACGACATCCTCATAGCGTCAAAGAACATGAAAGAACATCTTAAATATCTGGAAATATTTTCAGACGTTTGTTACAAGGAAGGATTGGTGCTTTCCGAAAAGAAAGCAGTAATTGCTACAAGACAGATCGAGTTTCTTGGAATCGAGATCGACGAATCTGGAATCATCCTGTAGAATCATATTGTTGAAAAAGTACAAGGATATCCGGATGACCTCAAGGATTTAAAACAACTTCAGAGTTTTTTAGGAGTTGTTAATTTTGCTGGGATGTTTATCAACAATCTAGCAAACCACAGGAAGGTGTTCAGTCCACTCCTAAAAAAAGATGTTAAGTTTGAGTGGAATGAAGATCACAGACAAGCTGTCAAACAGCTTAAAGAAGTTTGTAAGCAACTACCAAAGCTTGCAATTCCAAACGACGAGGATGAACTGATATTATAAACAGATGACAGTGATCATTGGTGGGCTGCAGTCCTCATGAATTAAAACCAGAGAAGGCTAGACTTTTAAGATGGCAAGCTGAATGCCAATATTATGATTATGATATTGTCATTGTGAAATCTGATAAAAATGTTCTTGCAGATTTCTTAACACGAGATGGAGGGACACATTGCTAGCGATACCCTCAAACGAGTTAGAAATCTCAGGGAAAACCTAGAGATCCTGGAACGAGATTTTGAGTCTCTTTGTCTCAATGCAGAGGCCACAGGACGACTTCAACGAGCAGATCAGGATCTTGTTACTGATCATATACAAGCATGCTTTGGGGACCATGAACGATTGTTTGAAGTCTTGAAAGGGCCTATCCTTCAGGCCGCAACCTCTACGGTGCAAAAAGAAGTGTTTAGAGAACGGAGCTCATCTAACCCAGAGGCAAGAGATTCAAGTACCCCTGACACGAGTGCTGCAGATGTTGCATTCCTTGAGGATGTACAAGTTGTAGCGAATGTTGAAGGTCAGGTGTCATCACAATCTGAACCTTCAAGTCAACCCAGCACCTCTAGGGTAAAAGAGGTAGAGTTGAATCTTAGGCCAATGACTGGCAAGTCTAAGGTTCAAACTAATGATGATTTAGTTTCTTCACCTATGCAGGATTACCAACGCACTTGGGAGAAACTAATTACCAGGTGAGGTATCAACCCAGAAAAATCAATAGTTGATATCTCCGGAAAATATCCGAGAGTTTGGATGAAACCAGGCAGCCATCCAAACGATGTTTAGGAATGGTATAATTTTGGAGCTCTGGCTTCGGTTTATACTGTGGCACCAGCCTTCTCTGAAATATCAAAATTAGCAAAATGGATCAGAGAAGCTGTTTACGAGACCTGGGCCAATAATCCATATTTGGCCAGAGGTGATATCTTGGAGTTGTGTTTTTTCAATGCTGCTCCAGAACCGGCGAAGAAAGGCTTCATCGAAGCTTTTCATTTTATCAAGCTGAGAAGACCAGACGGAAACGCCCTGAAAAATATAAAAATGGCGCTACCAGAAGGAATTCCAATTTTGGCAGGAACTATCACAGATGATGAAGTTTTAACCATACGAGCATGGGGTCTTTGGGTTTGTCTAACAGAAATGGACAAAGTCAAATACACATTCAAGTTCTTTCAGAATTCAGCCAACGGAACTTTCTTGCTGAATTCCATGACAGAAACCTCCACGAGATTTGCCGAAGAACTCTTTGAAACTAAGAGAAGAATTCTTTGGGAAAATAAGATTCCGGCAGGAAAGGAGACTTACCGGAAATTCTGCAACATGGCACACATTGGCCGATGGATAGATCATATCTGCCAAGCATGCCCGGAGCAGAAAGAACCAGAGTTTGGGAAAGGATTTCGATCTGAGCCCGACCGATCAGAGGCAGGAAAAGACAAAAAACTTGCTGACAAGAGAACCCGTTTTCCTAAAGTTAGGGGACCACAAAAACCACTAATGTAAAGATTCCCCGACAAAGGAAAAGAGGTGGACCATTAAAAGTTAGTGCGGATACTGTTCAAACGCACTCAGACAAAAAATAATGGACCACTCACGAGAAAAGTTGGCAGATTCAGACAAAGATGCTAGACCACGTGAAAGTTAAGGCGCACTCACAGGCGCACTCAACAATTATCAAGATTTGGAATCCGCATTTGAAGTCCGGATTCATGCCTATATAAGGGCACTCAGTCAGGAAGCTAAGGACATCGAAAATTCTCCATAGTTTTCTGAGAATAAATATTGTTGTCTCCAAGCTTTGTAATCTTCAGTTTTCTTAGCTTGGTAATATTTCTTTTTCTTTCTTTCATTTCATAAGTGTCTGTAATATTGTTCTGTTTGTTGCAAGTTTATGTGTTCTTGAGTCAAGCCTCATCTATGTGAGAGGCTAAACAAGTCTGTCTCCTCCCAAAAGGTGACTTTTTAATGTAATAGATGTTATAAGTATTCCAGAATAAAAATAAGGCTTTTGCCCAGCTATCTCCTAGATTTCTTTAAATCTTTTTTATATTTTGATTATACCTTACACTCTAAGGTAGGAAACGAATTAGGGCTGTGCTGTGCGATTTCTGAAGGAATTGGATAACTGGCAGACTAACCTCGCCCGTGAGCTGAGGTTGGATGGTGAGGAGCCATTCGTAAAACAGTCTGGAGGCAGTAAGTTTTCAATTGGTGGCGTTGCGACCCACCTCACCCGGTGCCGTTATGGTCAAAATGGTATATTTCAGTTTGCTAAAATTTTATTGTAATACGGAAGCATGTTGGGCCTGTTATTTGTTTTTAACATGATCTTCAAATCGGGTTTTGAATTATAATTAGACGAACGTTATATAAACTGTGAGTCCTTTGCAAAAGTATGCTCTTGGTTTCATCTCGAGATGACAGAAAATGAAGGATCTCATGTTCATATAATGTTTCTGTTTGGTAAATATTAGGATGAGATAATGAATAGTATATTGTGGCATATTTTGTTCTTTAAACATTTTCTAAGGGCTAAGAATGCAAAATTATTAAAGATTGGTTGGACCGCGTGGATCACTTGGACCACATGGACCACATGGGGTTATTATTGTCATTTCAACCAAGAATGGACTTAGATCAACTAATGTTTTTTCGCTGGACTAGGATATATTATGTTTCATGAAGTGTACCGGCCCGTAATTTTCCCTACTAAAATTGTTAGTTTTTTTGGGGTTAAATAATTTGTATCTATTAATTGTGGGCATAATTTATTATGTGTGAGAAGATAAATTTGCTGTTATGGGAATGAGAGTTACCATAATCCCTAACCATGCTTGACGGATGCCATACATAATAGCACAATTAGTTCCATCTAAATATGACAATTAATAGCATTTAAACCATTGATTCACCGGTCCACCTCTTCTCTCCCGGCCTGGCTTTGACTGATGTTGTTGGAAACAATTTCTTTTTCTACCCCTTTCACATGACTGCCCATAATTATTTTTGGATCCATGTATAATTCGTGGGAAAAAAATGTTAATTTATAATGGAAATTTTTTGTCCATGATCCAACTTTTATAAGTATATAGACATAGATTAATATTCTATTACTTTAAATAAAACAAAAAATGGCTAGCGGTGCTTTTAAATTTGAGAGAGTTTACTTGCAAAAAAAATGTATAAAGGTGAAAGGAAAACGACAACCGAGTTAGAATTTGCAAAATTGCGGGTTAATTGTCTCCACCCTGTAAAAAGTCTAAACAACATAAACACCCCTAAAGAAATTAATAGGCTAATATGCCCTCCTTTTTTAAAAAAACTAGCTCAAAAACCTGTATCTAAATATAGACGCATTGATTATATTGTCTAGCTTCGTCTTTCTAACTAGTTTGTAAAGCTATCATCTTTTGATCCTAATCGCGTGTATTTTGATTGATTGATTGGTAAGAGTTATAATAGAACGCGTGACATACATACCTAAAGTTAATGTGAGATATAAATTAAGTTTCCAAGGCGGATATTCATATACAAATTGAATCTTTTTAGAGAATTGATGATTAATTAAGATAATAAACCTCAATTGTAAAGTCAACCGTATGCCAAGAATCCCTTTCTATCATAATTTAATTCGTCTTACTTTTAATCATTCTTATTTGTTTAATTCATAGTTTTTAGATTTCGCCATTCATAGTAGTAATTTAATCAACATATCTCTCATTTTTACTCGTTTTGTATACTTTAAATACTAAGTCAAGTGTCCAAAGGTCATAGTTGCAGGTACTGAGCAAAGGTTTTGCCAGCAGTGCAGCATGTCGCTTTTCTTTTTTTCCTTTTTACCATGATCAATATGATTTAAAGTTTAATTTTTATTGAATTCATTGCAAGCATGAGTGCAAACGTGCAGTCCAATATTTGCTTGGTTCGTGTGGGTTGAATGTGATTGATGAATGATGATGAATTGTGTCATTTTTACTTTTCACAGAAAGAATCCTGGCCAAATACTCCATCAGATCAAGGAATCACAGCTAAATTTCAACCTCCATGGCAGACCAACTCACCACAGTAACTACCTGATCTTCTGCAGGGATCAACCGCTAGACCTAATTACAGTCCTTCGAGTTGTGCCATCAGAAGAATGTTCACATGGCTCCAGCAGTGCTCTCTCTTCTGTCAAATCAGCCAAGCTGCCAACCCTCGAGTCTTGGGATTACCAGTTTTCTTGGTACCACTACAAGCACTCTCATAGGTCAGCCACTGATCAACTGTGGTGCGGCCATCACTCAATATGCATGCCCTTGCCCATGCACATGCGCTTCCTGGGGTTTCAAGGAAATTCAAGCTACTAATATGCTGCTTGAGATGGCTTCTGATTTGGGACCAGGACCAATTTCTCAGCCTTCTAATATTCAGTATACAGGGGAACTGGGGCTGGGTCAAAAGTTCCATGAACTCGAGGAGTACAGGGGCTCGGATTCTTCAGTTCAGCACGGGCACTGGTCACTTGGAGTTTTCCTGAAATGCCACCTGTATTTTCAATAACCTAACGTTTTTTTTTCCGGGTGGACAAAAAGACTTTTTAGTGTGTTTCTGTGTTGTGATGTAGGATTAATTGGCATGACATTTAATCAAGACAAAAGAAGTTTCTACCACATTGATACAGTATAGATGTTCACCATGTTGAGCAACAGAAATCTAGTCTGTTTCAAAGGTTTAGTTCTAAATTAAGTTGTTCACATTCCATAGAGGAATTTAATATGTTTAAACTACACTGCTTAAGAATGTGTTGATCTCTCCAATGATATTGACAGGCCTTTCATCAAACATTCTTGAAAGGGTACTCTCGCAAAGTTCCTTCAACTCCCTGCTTTTCACAAGGGCAGCTTCCTGCACTCAAAGAGAAGAAAAATGCTATATTTTAGGTCAAAAAAGCATTGTAAACGACACCCATGTTTATATATGCATATATACAATGTCTCGCTTAATATAACATAATATGCTAATAGGGAAAAAAAATAAGAAACCGCATGCTGTGAAAAAATATTTGAACACTTCTAACATGGAGGTGACTGATGTGCCTAGAAATAGACACGTCTAGTACGTTTAATTGTCTGCGATTTGGTATATTTTGATACATAATTTTGATACATATATTGCCTAATCATATAAAGGCTTGAACTTAGGTGGGAACGAAGAAAACGAGCTAACAACGATGAAGTAAGATCAAAGAATGGCTAAGAAATCAAGAGGAATCGAAGACGGACGAGAAAAATCGAAAAAATTTGAAGAGCTACTGATTGATCGCCAAAGTACGAAATCGAGGCAACAATTTTGAAGAATTACCGATCGATCGGTAGACAAGCCAGCAATCAATCGGTAAAATGCGCAGATTGAAAAATAAAAGTTGAAGAATTACAGATCGATCGGTAGGCGAGTCCCACAAAAAAGGAAACTTGATTTTTCCATTCTAAAAGGGATCCTACCCACTTTTCCACCCTCTATAAATACCACACGAGATTCAGACCTTAAAAACACCTTTCATACAGTAGATAATTAGTTTTAAACCTAGTTTTCAAATTTATTTCATAGTTTGAAGGCGGCTACGAAGATCGACGCGAATGCTGGATTGACTAGATTAAATATAAACGCATGGATTATATTGTCTAAGCTTTATCATTCACACTAGTTTTGAAAGCTATCGTTAATATTAATCTTAACTGCTGTTGTTTTGATTGATTGATCGATAAGGGTTAACTTAGAACGCGTGAGCTATTTTAACGATGAATAATGTGAGAAATGAGTTGAATCTCCAATGATAAATATTCCATTGAAAAACTGATTTTTTGTGAGAATCGATGATTGAATTCATAATTCCAATGGTAGAGTCGACCGTAACCAAGATCTTCATTCATTGAAATTTCTTAGTAATTTTAACTCTCGATTTCACTAGTTATAATTCACTCACAAACCCCATAATTTATTGTTTTATTTTGATTTTTGTTAACACAAGAATTCACTTGTCCTCGTGGGATCGATCACTACTTATACTACTACATAATTGTTATCAATCTTTTGGATAGAGTGAGGTTAACTTGGACGTACACGACGCACACCAGTGAGTTCAAATATCAAGAGTCAAAAATGGAGAGTACAATGGAGAAATCACGTATAATTGTAACATATAGCACCTGATCGAAAAATGCAGCATTTTCTTATTTCCGAAATAGATTAGCAAACCTGCTTTGGCCACGATGAAGATAATGAATTCTGAAGCTCCATCCGTTTAATGTAAAGGTCTTCTAATCCTCCCTTTAACTTAACCTCAAGCTGCTTCTTTTCCTCCAGTGTGCTAACCGAACGATCCAAAACTCTGTGATTTTAGATGAACAAATAATGAAATCAATTGATAACATGAGTACGAATAAATGTGTAAAGAACGAACCAGCAAGATGAAAAAATAACAAAATCAACTGATAACATGAGTACGAATAAATGAGCAAAGAATAAATCAGTAAACCAAATGCAAAACAAGAGTTCCTATGCAAGGATTTTGAGGAAGTCTAAATTAGCCATGATATCCAGCAGATTCCAAATGAAGAAGTTTAACCACTATGGTACGATTTATGTCAAATCAATTTGGTTAAAGATGAT
Source organism: Haberlea rhodopensis (assembly GCA_907163345.1). NCBI lineage: Eukaryota > Viridiplantae > Streptophyta > Magnoliopsida > Lamiales > Gesneriaceae > Haberlea > Haberlea rhodopensis. The sequence goes on along the minus strand of CAJQUN010000001.1, from coordinate 7,497,600 downwards.
GAGCTATGTTGTTTGACGCAAAGAACATCACAATACATCAACAGGTTACTAAGTTCCCACATGAAGAAAAACACATCGGATAAGGAAAAAAAGAAAATCACAGCAAATAGTTGAGAAAACCTTTTAGAATTGAGTATCATGATCAGGTCCCGAGTTTTCCTATTTGTTAATAATGATATGGCCGAGGAAATATCAGTATCAATTCCTTGGATTGAGTCAGAAGTGTATTGCTGCAGCACAAAGGGAGCTACCGACTGAACTTGATGTTGTAAGGATAATGTTTCTTCATTTGTCAATTCAAGAAACCGCTGGTTCAGAAATGCTTTGGCCTGGTGTTGGTATTTCAAATGACAAATGAAAGAGAAGTCAAAAGTATCAGCAAACAAATATAAATAACAGTTTAAGATCATGTGAGAAGTCTTCTCATCCTCAAAAAAAGTGAAAAAAAATCCACACACAAAGCCAGTCAGAGAGATTCATATCAATGTCATGGTCCAATGTGATAAATTCAGTGTGTCCATACATACCTCAAATAAGTCATCGAGAATCTTATTCCTATATTCCGTCTCCATAAGCGGACTCCTATCATGGTTATTTACAGGTTCAATTTTACGGTGGTGATGTCTTGTACCAGATTCCGTGGAGGCATTTGGTTCTGTGGCTCCACCAAATGGCGAATTTTCAGCACTAACATCCCAAGACAACTCTTCCACAGAGACATCTGGAGCCCCAGAGCCATCTGCATTTGGTGAAACCTGGCGATACCTAACACTATCTTCATGCGGTGAGTTTGGCAAAACATCACTGGCATTAACAATTTCATAAGGACCCAGACCATTGCCATTATCTTCTACTTCTTCCACAGTACCAATATCCCAATCAATCTGAGAGCTCCCTAAAGTAATATCCCAGTCAATGCTGTCAGACGAAACGGCCGCTGTGCCAGCTATAAGAGCAGGCTCATGATGGAATGCTTGAGAATAGAAAGAAGCAATAACTTCAGGACTCGCAGAAATATGAAGGGAAGGAGGATTTTCACGAACATGCTGCAAGTTTGTTAAAACCAACCTAGGTTTTTTCTGCAAACAAAATTGTTCTTAAAAGGTGGCAAAGTAATGGCAAATTTTTTTTAAAAAAGGTGGCAAAGTAATGGCAATTGCATCAAAATGCTTCCAGAATCCATTTAGGTAAATAAATATGCAATTTCCTCACATCCTTCTCGGTATGAGCGTCTCTGACAAAGGTTGAGTAGAATTCAATGGCCCGTGAAACAGAATCATCTTTCAGTACTTCTAAGATCCCGCTAAAAATACTTGGAAGAGATTGTATTGCAGTTTCTATTAACTCAGATCGCACATTAATACCCTGCAATGTTTAGACTCTAATGTGCAAACTAGAAAAAGAAAGCTAAAAAAAGCAATGACAGCACCGTAGACCACTAGCCAAACCTGCAATCCTAACTCCAGACAAGCCTCCGTATATTTTGTAGCAGAAAGAGCAGCATTTCTTTTTATATCGGCTTCCTTCTTCTCTAATTCTGCAAGCTGATGTTGAGCCTTTTGGAGTTGCTTCTTTTGATATGGACTTCATGATGAAAACAAAATTTGACTGATAAAAGTTAAGCATATAACAGGAAGCTAATTCTATGCTGAAGTACCACCTAAAAGACTACATTTGTTCTTGTCGAGAATCTTGATGATAAAAAGGGTGTCAATGATTGATGGTTTTATTTTAGGGATTAGATTGGTAAATTAGGAATCCATATCTGTAAAGATTTGTATAGATCTGATTGGTGATTCTCCTAGATGTTAATTAGGTATTTTCCTTTTTGTAAATATTGTGTAATCTCCTATAAATAGGAGCCCTTTTTGTATTGATTAATTAACTTTTGAATATACAATGAGAAATTAATCTCAGATTATAGATTTCTACATGGTATCAGAAGTCCATTTTTGATCCGACCTAAACCATATTTTTTTTAACCCTAGCCGCCGCTGTTTTTTCATCTAAGCCGCTGCCATGTCTTCCGAAGGGACATCTGCCGTGCCCACCAGGCTCTCCGATGCACCATCTCACCCGGTTCAAATCACCAATATCAAACTGAATGGTGATAACTTCATGCGATGGTCTCAATCCATTCGCATGTATATCCGTGGGCGAGGCAAAATCGGTTATTTAACTGGTGACATCAAGGAACCAGCGCGGGAGGATAAATCGTTTCTGGTTTGGGATGCTGAAAATTCCATGGTTATGACTTGGTTAGTCAATTCCATGGAGGAGGAAATTAGTTCGAACTACTTGTGTTATTCCACGGCGCAAGACCTCTGGGAGAATGTGCACCAAATGTACTCTGATTTAGGGAATCAGTCCCAAATCTATGAGTTAACTACTTAACTATCAAACTTGGTGACGTACGCCAAGGTGAGGATAATGTAACCAAGTACTTCAACTCTCTTAAACGTTTGTGGCAAGATTTCGATCTCTTCAACACGTATGAGTGGAAATCGATGGAGGACTACAATCACCACAATCGACTGGTGGACGACCACCGTATCTTCAAATTTTTGGCTGGATTAAACGTCGAATTTGATGAGGTTCGGGGCCGTATCATTGGCGGCCAGCCCTTACCCACCATTGGTGAGGTATTCTCCAAAGTGAGACGGGAAGAAAGCCGCCGAAACGTCATGCTTGGAAAAAAGGCTGCTGTACCAATTGACAGTTCAGCCCTTACTGTCACTGATTCCGCTGCCAACAAGGCTTTCAGCCTTCGCCGACCGCAAGACCAGCCGCGTATCAAATGTGAATTCTGCAACAAGCCTAATCACACTCAGGCTACATGCTGGCAGCTTCATGGTAAGCCTGCCAACTGGAAGAATAAAAAGCCGACACCACGGCCACCCCAGGCAAGTGACACCGAGACTCATCCCTTCTCCAAGGAGCAGATGGATCATCTCTTGAAGCTGCTGAAGTCCACTTCCTTATCTGGTACTCCTAATAGTGCTCTTGCCCAATCAGGTAGCTTTCCTCTTGCCTTCTGATGCAATTTCAAGTCTACTCCATGGATCATTGATTCCGGAGCCTCTGATCACATGACTTTTCTCCCCAACCTGTTCAATCAATATTCCCCATTACATACGTCCGAATCTGTTCGCATTGCTGATGGGAGTTTTACTCCAATTATTGGCCGAGGAAAAATAGTTCTCTCGAATTCTGTCACACTTCATTCCGTCCTTCTTGTTCCTACATTAACCTGTAATTTATTATCGGTTAGTAAGCTCTCTAAGGATTCTAATTGTCGTGTTGTCTTCTTTGGCTCTCATTGTGAATTTCAGGACCAGAACTCGAGGACGACGATTGGCAGTGCTAGAATGGTCAACGGTCTTTACTACTTTAATGCTGATTCTTTTCCACATGAAAATAAACAAGGATGTTTTGGTCATGTTTGTCCTTCTCCTGCCCGTGCTGCTATCATGTTATGGCATTCTCATTTAGGACACCCTAGTTTTCAATATTTGAAGCATTTATTTCCTACTTTGTTTAAGAACTTGGATTGTTCATCTTTTACTTGTGATAGTTGTTTGTTATCTAAGAGTCATCGGACTACGTATTTAACAAAACCTTATCATGCCTCTAAACCTTTTTATCTGATTCACAGCGATGTTTGGGGTCCTTCAAAGGTTCCCTCGATAACTGGTAAAAAATGGTTTGTTACGTTTATTGATGACCACACACGCCTCTGTTGGGTTTACTTGTTACATGATAAATCTGAAGTTAAAACAGTCTTTCAGATTTTCCACAAGATGGTTGATACTCAATTTGGGACTAAAATTTGTCTCCTCCATTCGGATAATGGCACTGAATATTTTAATGACTATCTAGGAAACTATTTTCGGGACCATGGCATTGTACATCGCTCTACATGTCGGGACACACCTCAACAAAATGGTATTGCCGAAAGGAAAAACAAACATTTACTTGAGGTGGCCCGCGCTATGATGTTCTCAATGCATGTTCCAAAATATTTATGGGGAGATGCCATCCTCACGGCCTCGTATCTGATTAATCGCATGCCTACTCGTGTTTTGAATTATGTCACTCCCCTTCACCATTTCTCCACCTATTTTCCCGATTGTCGTCTACCTTTGGATGTGCCTTTAAAATCTTTGGTTGTGTCACTTATGTTTATTTACCTAGTATCTATCGCACGAAGTTAGATCCTCGATCTGAAAAATGTGTTTTTGTTGGTTATGCCTCGAATAAGAAGGGTTATAAATGCTTTAATCCTCTGACAAAAAATTTTTTTGTTAGCATGGATGTTTCTTTTGTGGAACACAAGTCCTATTTTTCGCCCAATTCCCTTCAGGGGGAGACTGATGGTGAAGAGAATTTTTGGGACGCAAGTCCAATTCCTTTGCCCAGTATCATTGCTCCACCTCTCGACCAAATTATTGAAACTACAAAGGATCCTTTCCTGACCACCTTGGATGATTCACAAACAGGGGGAGACAACGAACGCCCTAATGTCCTTAAACCCGAACACTTGGTTTATACCAGAAGAAAATACAAAAATAAAGATTCTTCGACCATTCTGTCACTGGATCAATCAGAATTCCCGAAAGATGATCCGAAAAACACAGGTACTCCTGAACCCAATCCCTTGTTAGTTCCTTCAACTAATATGCCTATTGATCCTCTTCCCATAGCTCTTCGAAAAGGTACTCGAAAATGTACCCAACATCCTATTGCCGATTACATTTCATATGATAGACTGTCCAATAACTATAGAACCTTCGTTTCAAATGTGTCTAACCTGTTTGTTCCAAGCACTATTAATGAAGCACTAGATGATCCGAATTGGAAGTCAGCAGTTATGGAGGAGATGATTGCTCTGGAAAAGAATGGTACTTGGGAATTGGTGGTACTACCTGAGGGAAAGAAAGCTGTAGGGTGCAAGTGGGTATTCAATGTCAAATGTAAGGCTGATGGAACTATAGAAAGAAACAAGGCAAGACTTGTGGCAAAAGGGTTCACTCAGACTCTCGGAATTGATTATCAAGAAACATTTGCTCCAGTGGCTAAGATGAATTCAATTCGAATCCTTTTATCTCTTGCAGTCAACCACAACTGGCTTTTACATCAATTGGCTGTAAAGAATGCCTTCTTGAATGGGAATCTTGAGGAAAAAGTCTACATGACCCTACCTCCAGGGTTTGAGAAGAGATTGGGTGACAGTAAAGTATGCAAGCTAAGAAAATCCTTGTATGGACTTAAACAATCTCCGAGGGCATGGTTTGAACGTTTTGGAAGAACTGTTAAAGGACTAGGCTACAGTCAAAGTCAAGCAGACCACACCATGTTCTTTAAACACTCAAGTGAAGGTAAGATTGCAATTCTGATTGCTTATGTGGATGACATTATCTTGACAGGTGATGACATTGGAGAATTGCATGAGTTAAAGAAAGGGTTGGCCAAAGATTTCGAAATCAAGGATCTAGGCACTCTTAAATACTTCTTGGGTATGGAATTTGCTAGATCGAAGAATTGTATATTTGTGACTCAACGCAAATATACAATTGACTTACTCACTGATACTGGACTACTCGGATGCAGAACTGCTGAAACTCCAGTCGAACCCAATCAAAAACTCGAACATGCGAAGCCTGAAAATAAAAAAAATGTTGAGCAGTTTCAGAGACTGGTTGGAAGACTAATCTACTTATCTCACACACGTCCTGATATAGCTTTTGCAGTAAGTAGAGTGAGCCAATTCATGCATTCTCCAGGTCATGAACATTTTGAAGCAGCCTACAGAATCCTAAGGTACTTAAAGGGTACACCTGGGAGAGGGCTACAATTTTAAAAAAAACAGGGACATCTGCTGATTGAAGTCTATACTGATGCAGACTGGGCCGGATGTTCTGCTGATCGAAAATCTACCTCTGGTTATTGCACGTTTGTGGGAGGAAACTTGGTTACTTGGAGAAGCAAAAAACAAAGCGTTGTGGCAAGAAGTAGCGCTGAAGCGGAATTTAGATCAGTAGCTCATGGAATCTGCGAGGTCTTGTGGATCAAGAGATTACTAGAAGACCTTAGAGTTCAAAGCACATCACCAATAAAGGTTTATTGTGACAACAAAGCAGCTATTGCAATTGCCCACAATCCAGTTCTCCATGACCGAACTAAACACGTGGAAGTCGATAAACACTTCATCAAAGAGAAGATTGAAAAAGGAGTGATTAACATGGTTTACTTATCTTCAAGTGAACAAATTGCGGACATTCTGACAAAAGGATTGTATAAGGGACAATTCAACTATTTAATCAACAAGCTAAGCATGGAAGATATTTTCCAAACTAGCTTGAGGGGAGTGTCGAGAATCTTGATGATAAAAAGGGTGTCAATGATTGATGGTTTTATTTTAGGGATTAGATTGGTAAATTAGGAATCCATATCTGTAAAGATTTGTATAGATCTGATTGGTGATTCTCCTAGATGTTAATTAGGTATTTTCCTTTTTGTAAATATTGTGTAATCTCCTATAAATAGGAGCCCTTTTTGTATTGATTAATTAACTTTTGAATATACAATGAGAAATTAATCTCAGATTATAGATTTCTACAGTTCTTACATTTCATAGTTTACATTTCGGACCATTATCTGAGCAGCCTCTCCAAGAAAAATATGATCTTTTTCATAAGCACGCAATATTGTCTCCCAATCACCCTGTAGAACTTGTAAACATTTGTCATAACTTCTATAGAAAAAGTTCAGAGGCACAAAAATACAGCACGACAAAATTCACATAGGTATGAAGAGACTGAAAGTGCGTGTCTTACAGCTGCACCTGAAAGCCGGCCAAAAATATTACGGCTTTCTCGAGTTGACCTGAGAAGAATTTCATATACTTTCTTCGCCTCCAGGTAGTCAATCCCTGAAAATTCATAATGCTCAACATTTCAAAAACTTTTAAATAAGAATATAAAGCATGATAAGGTTAATTATTTTTTCAGAAAAAGATTAAAATTCCAATGAGCTCCACAACTGCAAGAATCCGGAATGGCTATCATTACATTGTGCCAGCAGTATGTGGTAAAAAACTGTAATATTTAATTTGCATGACAGATTAAAATGCCAAACTTATACTAGGAAGTAGTAACAGCTGATTTTTTTGTGGCATTCGAATTCAAGCATTGTATACACAGGAATTAGCATTGATTCACAAAGTGAAACCTAGTAGAAGATAACGATTTCAAATGTATGAATACAAAAATAACACCTGGCAAGAATTGTATGTTAGAGATAATCTTCGAAATTTCCTCATTTTTGTATTATCTCCCATATAGTTTACGTCTCATTAATTTAGCTAATACGGAACGTGAATATTTATTTTATTCTATGACCTAATTATGGAATTCTTATTATTTGATTTATGATTTTATTTAATATATGATTAATCAGGTCATTATAGTTATAATGGTCATATTGCCTTCCTATATAATGGACATAAGTTTGTTACTTTCTTACAATTTTGAGATGAAATTTTTTTGAGAATCATTTATTCTCCCAACAAGATATTTCATGATTTGGAAACATGAAAGGATTGGTTCCTAGTCTCTCTTGGTACGAGCACATGGTAAGAGACGCAAACTTTGAGCTAATAGGATTTTATCTTAGAGTCATGATCAGCCGCTAAAACCTGCACGTAGGGAGGTAATCATGGCTTTAGGAAAACGTCATTTGACGTGACTCCCTACCAGTCCAGTTTTTATATCAATCTTTATTGTTATATTTTATAATGTTCATATTTATTAGCTTATGATTTTACAAACACAAATCACAAAATTCCCTCAACAATCTAAAACCATGAATCTTTATGAATTTGCGATTTGTGTTGGTGTTAACAGAAGTTATGTAGTTGAATTGTGCGCGTTGTCCACCTCTTGATTGTGCTATTTACATCATAAAATTTCATATAGAATTTCGTTTGATTTGCTTTTGACTAGTTTTGTTGTCACTGGCTTTATTATGTCCTATCATCCAAATTACAACATAAAATATGTAGACATCTTATGGTAAGAATAATCGCCTGTATCCCTATGATCTCTCTTACAATTCTCTCTGCTATATCATTTCCTGTTCCATTCATTAGAAATAGAGTTAGTTCTCAAGATTCCCCAACAACCAAAAGTGTCTGTCTAAAAATACTGTAGATTTGATTATGCCCACTTTATTTTCTGCCCAATGAGTTGTGGTCTAAATAAGTATGTTGGTTCTTATTGTTGGTTACTTGGTTCTATTTGATCATATGTTATTGCAGAATATATCAACACATATTGGCTTTGTACGTTACGAGATTCCATTAATAAGAGCAAATTTCTAATAAACTGCGCATAGGCCCCAAGATGTTAATAATTTCTTTAACGTATCCTGTGAAGGTGTTCCTCCATTCAGGTAAATAATCTTAATTGTCGATTGGTAGAGTCATAAATCATGAGTCATATAAACATATATAACGTGAAGTTGTCCAGTTTTTCTATCAATCATTTATATTGTTATATTTTATAATATTTATTTGTTTATAATTCTACAAACACTAATCACATAATTTCCTCCACATTGTCTAATCAATGAGTTGATGTTGGAAAGGAAGTTTCCCCCCCCTAAAAACTCCACGGAATTGTTAATCATGATAATTTAAAAAAGAAAGTCAATAAAACTGGAAGAAATGAAAAACCTTCGGGGTCGAGGGATAGAAGAAAAGGATCAATGTCTTTCGGAAGTGAAGAAAACGCATTCGTTATCTTTGCCCTCACAATAGCCACTCGCTTCCTCCAATCCAATGGGATTCTCTTCCGATCCACCAACCATTCTTCAATCGAACCGAAGTTGCAATAAACAAAAATGTAAAATTGATTTATTTTAACCGGAAAATGATCCAAACACAATAAACAACAGATTCAGTGACATACCTCCGAGGCGAGTAAATGCGATGTCGATAGGGAGGTCCCGAATTTCATCTTGTTTTTGCATAACTCGAGTTTGCAGAGCAAAATCGATTTGTCACACACTGGTGTGAAGGGAGGCCTCCAGTTACCAATGTACAAGGTTTAATAGGCTGCAAAAAAAGATAAACCTTTTGAAAGCCCATATATACTCGTAAATAAAGCCCAAAACGTTCATGGAAGGAACAGCTTGGGCCGATTCCTCGCTGGATAATTCTACAACTAAGGAGAGGTTATTTCAGACATTTGAGCCCTTTATTTGTTGTCATACCCTGTAATACTTTTTTCTTCTCATATTAATTTACGGCAAACAGCGTTAATAGGTGCTTTTTTTTCTTTCTTAAATTGTGGTTAAGCATCACTCTTTTCCAAAGACTATTGTCTCTGATCGTGATCCTATATTTGTGAGCAAGTTCTGGCAAGAATTGTTTCGTCTCAGTGGCACATCCTTATGCACCTCGAGCGCGTAACATCCTCAATCGGATGGTCAGACAGAAGTTTTAAATCGGTGTTTGGAGCAATATTGTTACCCTGGTAAAAGTATGGACTGTGCAAGACCTGACTTGGGCGAGACCTCTACCATGGCCACCCCAGGTCGGCCTCAGGAAGATCTCCACCTTGGCCACCTCAGGTCGGCCACGAGGATGACCTACAGCTCGGCCGCATGGATGACTTCCACCTTGGCCACACAGGTCGGCCACGAGGATGACCTCCAGCTCGGTCTCGGGAAGATCTCCGCTTGGGCCACCCCAGGTCGGCCACGAGGATGACCTACAGCTCGGCCTCGGGAAGACTCCACCCTGGCCACCCCAGGTCGGCCACAGAACATACCTCCGTACACGAATAATATCTTAAAAGCTGCAAAAATCGTACAAAGAGTGCAATAAGTTGTCTGTGGTCCCCAGCACTAGGACTCTGACCCCTACCTTCAGCATCAGACAGTGTCCCCTAGACCTTGGGTAGGTAGTTACAGGTTGTCTCCTCCATTCTCATATAAATACCAGATAACTCTCACCAAGCAGAAGGAGATTTTCCGTGAGAGAGCAGGCAGGAGGGTTGAGAGTGCATGAGGAAGGCCAACACCTCTTTCTTGGGGGGGAAAAGAGAGCATGTCTCCTTCCTCCTCAAGAACAAGCAGCAGCCGAGGTCTTCCCCCTTCACCATTTTCATTTCTTAGCTCATTTCTTGTAAAGAACACTGTAAATCACACACTTGTTTATAGTGAAATTTATACCGGACTAGGTCCCGTGGTTTTTCCCCATCTTTTGGGGTTTTCCACGTAAAAAACCTGGTCTCATTTACTTTTTGTATATTATTTGGTGCTCGGATGAAATACACGTCTACCCTACCAAAATCCGAGGCAACAAATTGGCGCCGTCTGTGGGAACGTGAGCTCAAGACGTTGAGATATGGGAAGGAGAAGGATGGTTTGAGGGTTGCATCTCTGGGGTGCAGCCTTGTATGAAAGTTGCTATGTTTTTGGGTTGCACTCGAAGAAATGCCAGTGTAATGATTCTCGAGATGATACATCTGGCCTCAGATCTCTGGTGATACCTCTTCCCCCTGGCCGACCACAATTTTTGTAGAATGGAGCTGCTTTAGCATTTGGTTTTTGGGGCGTTAAGAGCTGTTGTTGCAGGATTGGAGCTGATTAAGAGTGACAGATCAAATCAATACCTCACGTCGAGCCATCTCAGCTCGGCCATCTCGGCCCCAGCTCGGCCTTAACAGTGAGTTCTGCCTCTTCCATGCCAGTTCGGCCTCATCCATGCCAGCTCGGCCTCATCCACATCAGCTCGGCCTCAACTCGGAAACCTCGCCCAGTTCGGCCTCGTCCATGCCAGCTCGGCCTCATCCACATCAGCTCGGCCACCTCAGCCATCAGCTAGACCTCATCAATCAAACTCAACTTGGGCGCTTAATCTCCATGCCTTAATTATGGTTTTTCCTGTCCAACTGATATTTGAGTTTCGTACATCTATATTTGCGTAGTGCTATTTTATTATTATTTCAGGACAGGGTCACCAACTCGGGCATGCAATCTAGCAGTAAGGCCCTATTATATTGAGCTCGGGCATGCAATCTCGCAGTAAGCCCCACATCAGCTCGGATTGAGGATCAGCTCGGGCATGCAATCTAGCAGTAAGGCCCTATTATATTGAGCTCGGGCATGCAATCTCGCAGTAAGCCCCACATCAGCTCGGATGGAGGATCAGCTCGGGCATGAAATCTAGCAGTAAGGCCCTATTATATTGAGCTCGGGCATGCAATCTCGCAGTAAGCCCCACATCAGCTCGGATTGAGGATCAGCTCGGGCATGCAATCTAGCAGTAAGGCCCTATTATATTGAGCTCGGGCATGCAATCTCGCAGTAAGCCCCACATCAGCTCGGATGGAGGATCAGCTCGGGCATGAAATCTAGCAGTAAGGCCCTATTATATTGAGCTCGGGCATGCAATCTCGCAGTAAGCCCCACATCAGCTCGGATTGAGGATCAGCTCGGGCATGCAACCTCGCAGTAAGCCCCTATTATTACAGCTCGGGCATGCAATCTTGCAGCAAGCCCCTATTTATATCAGCTCAGGCATGCGATCTCGCAATAAGGCCTTATTCATCAGCTCGGGATCTTTATTTGTTTTGGACTTTGGATGAACTTATTCGGATGGGATATTCGAAGTAAGCCCAGGTGTATGAGGCCCTGGCAAATATCAGCACAGGTCCGCCCTGATTGCTAAAGCCCAGGTGTATGAGGCCCTGGCACCAATTAAAAGTGCAGGTCATCCCTGTCACTAAAGCCCAGGTGTATGAGGCCCTGGCACCAATTAAAAGTGCAGGTCATCCCTGTCACTAAAGCCCAGGTGTATGAGGCCCTGGCACCAATTAAAAGTGCAGGTCATCCCTGTCACTAAAGCCCAGGTGTATGAGGCCCTGGCACCAATTTAAAAGTGCAGGTCATCCCTGTCACTAAAGCCCAGGTGTATGAGGCCCTGGCACCAATTAAAAGTGCAGGTCATCCCTGTCACTAAAGCCCAGGTGTATGAGGCCCTGGCACCAATTAAAAGTGCAGGTCATCCCTGTCACTAAAGCCCAGGTGTATGAGGCCCTGGCACCAATTAAAAGTGCAGGTCATCCCTGTCACTAAAGCCCAGGTGTATGAGGCCCTGGCACCAATTAAAAGCACAGGTCCGCCCTGCATGCTTAAGCCCAGGTGTATGAGGCCCTGGCACCAATTAAAAGTGCAGGTCATCCCTGTCACTAAAGCCCAGGTGTATGAGGCCCTGGCAAACATTAGCACAGGTCCGTCCTGATTGCTTAAGCCCAGGTGTATGAGGCCCTGGCAAACATTAGCACAGGTCCGCCCTGATTGCTTAAGCCCAAGTGTATGAGGCCTTGGCAAATACTAGCACAGGTCCGCCCTGATTGCTTAAGCCCAAGTGTATGAGGCCTTGGCAAATATTTAGCACAGGTCCGCCCTGATTGCTTAAGCCCAGGTGTATGAGGCCCTGGCAACTATTAGCACTGGTCCGCCCTGATTGCTTAAGCCCACGTGTATGAGGCCGTGGCAAATATCAGCACATGTCTCATTCTCTCATATTTATTATCTGGAGTCCAGACCGGACAGGTCTTATCTGCTTATATTTACTCTGGGATAAGATGAGACGAGCTTTATTTGCTCAGTATTTTATCAGCTCAAGAGCTCAGGACATCTTTCACTTCGTGAATTCAAATGAGCTCTATCTTCGCGTATCTATTAGCTCTGGAGTTCAGGACGTACGAGCTGTCGGGCGAGACTTAGATGCTCGGTTTATGCTGGAGTTCATACAGGTCAGCCCTGCACAGATTAACAGGTCAGCCCTGTTTAAGATTTAATTCTGTACTTAGAATTATTTCGAGTTATTATTGCAGCTCAGCCCTGCACAGATTAACAGGTCAGCCCTGTTTAAGATTTAATTCTGTACTTAGAATTATTTCGAGTTATTATTGCGGGTCAGCCCTGTTAAGATTTAATTCTCTTAGAATTATTTCTAGTTATTATTGCAGGCCAGCCCTGCACAGATAACAAGTCAGCCCTGTTTAGATTTAATTCTGTGTTTAGAATTACTTCGAGTAGTCATTGCAGGTCAGCCCTGCAAATGTAACAGGTCAGCCATGCTTAAGATTTAATCATATTCTTAGAATTATTTTGAGTTATAAACAGGTCATCCCGGTCGAGAAACATGTCATCCTTACAACATGCCAGCTCAGTTTCGACACTCTGGAGCTCACGTCAACTTATTTACTCCTCGGCTCGGCATTACTTATGGAGCTCATATCAGCCCTGTCTATGGATTATTTTTGGAGCTCAGCTGTATTTTGTTGACTCAGCACAACATATTTATTATTTCCGGGAATCAGGTCGGGAAAGCATTATCCGCTCACTTATTATTTCTGGAGCTCAGGTCGGGAGAGCATTATCGGCTCATATTTATTATTTCCGGAGCTCAGGTCGGGAAAGCATTATCCGCTCACTTATTATTTCTGGAGCTCAGGTCGGTAGAGCATTATCGGCTCATATTTATTATTTCCGGAGCTCAGGTCGGTAGAGCATTATAGGCTCATATTTATTATCTCCGGAGATCAGGTCGGGAGAGCACTATCTGCTCATATTTATTATTTCTGGAGATCAGGTCGGGAGAGCAGTATCGGCTCATATTTATTATTTCCGGAGCTCAGGTCGGGAGAGCATTATAGGCTCATATTTATTATCTCCAGAGCTCAGGTCGGGAGAGCACTATCTGCTCATATTTATTATCTCCGGAGCTCAGGTCGGGAAAGCATTATCCGCTCAGTTATTATTTCTGGAGCTCAGGTCGGGAGAGCATTATCGGCTCATATTATTATTTCCGGAGCTCAGGTCGGGAGAGCATTACCGGCTCATATTTATTATTTTCGGAACTCAGGTCGGGCGAGACTTATATGCTCGATTTATTATCTTCAGAGTTCAGAAAGGTTAGACCTGCACAGATAACAGGTCATCCCTGTTAAGGTCTTAATTCTCTTAGAATTATTTCTAGCTGTTATTGCAGGTCAGCCCTGCACATATAACAGGTCAGCCCTGCTCAGCCCTGTTAAGATTTAATTCTGTACTTAGAATTATTTCTAGCTGTTATTGCAGGTCAGCCCTGCACATATAACAGGTCAGCCCTGCTCAGCCCTGTTAAGATTTAATTCTGTACTTAGAATTATTCCTAGTTGTTATTGCAGGTCAGCCCTGCACAGATAACGGGTTAGCCCTGCACAGATAACAGGTCATCCCTGCACATATAACAGGTCAGCCCTGTTATGATTTAATTCTGTACGTAGAATTATTTCTAGCTGTTATTGCAGGTCAGCCCTGCACATACAACAGGTCAGCCCTGTTAAGATTTAATTCTGTACTTAGAATTATTCCTAGTTGTTATTGCAGGTCAGCCCTGCACAGATAACAGGTCAGCACTGTTAAGGTTTAATTCTCTTAGAATTATTTCTAGCTGTTATTGCAGGTCATCCCTGCACATATAACAGGTCAGCCCTGTTAAGATTTAATTCTGTACTTAGAATTATGTCTAGCTGTTATTGCAGGTCAGCCCTACACATATAACAGGTCAGCTCTGCACAAGTAACAAATCAGGTCTTGCCAAAATACCCGAACGATCGAGACAGCGTTACACTAGCTCGACTAGAGGGGGGATACTGGTGTTACCCTGGTAAAAGTATGGACTGTGCAAGACCTGACTTGGGCGAGACCTCTACCATGGCCACCCCAGGTCGGCCTCAGGAAGATCTCCACCTTGGCCACCTCAGGTCGGCCACGAGGATGACCTACAGCTCGGCCGCATGGATGACTTCCACCTTGGCCACACAGGTCGGCCACGAGGATGACCTCCAGCTCGGTCTCGGGAAGATCTCCGCTTGGGCCACCCCAGGTCGGCCACGAGGATGACCTACAGCTCGGCCTCGGGAAGACTCCACCCTGGCCACCCCAGGTCGGCCACAGAACATACCTCCGTACACGAATAATATCTTAAAAGCTGCAAAAATCGTACAAAGAGTGCAATAAGTTGTCTGTGGTCCCAAGCACTAGGACTCTGACCCCTACCTTCAGCATCAGACAGTGTCCCCTAGACCTTGGGTAGGTAGTTACAGGTTGTCTCCTCCATTCTCATATAAATACCAGATAACTCTCACCAAGCAGAAGGAGATTTTCCGTGAGAGAGCAGGCAGGAGGGTTGAGAGTGCATGAGGAAGGCCAACACCTCTTTCTTGGGGGGGAAAAGAGAGCATGTCTCCTTCCTCCTCAAGAACAAGCAGCAGCCGAGGTCTTCCCCCTTCACCATTTTCATTTCTTAGCTCATTTCTTGTAAAGAACACTGTAAATCACACACTTGTTTATAGTGAAATTTATACCGGACTAGGTCCCGTGGTTTTTCCCCATCTTTTGGGGTTTTCCACGTAAAAAACCTGGTCTCATTTACTTTTTGTATATTATTTGGTGCTCGGATGAAATACACGTCTACCCTACCAAAATCCGAGGCAACAAATATCTTCGAAGTTTTGTGTCTGATCAGCCTAGCAAGTGGTTCAAGTTGTTGATATGGGCTGAATTATGTTATAATACAAGCTTTCATTCGGCTATTTCAATGTCACCGTTTGAAGCTGTTTTTGGGAAGCCACCACCTTCCATTCCCACATATATCAGTAATTCTTCATTGGTTGAGGCTACTGATCATTGGCTTAGGGATCGAGATGCTATTTTAAATAATTTGAAAGCTAATTTGTTGAAAGCGCAGACTCGCATGAAGATACAGGCTGATAAACATCGAAAGGAGTTTCATTTTGAGATTGGTCAGTGGTGCTATGTTCGTTTACAGCCGCATCGTCAAACTTCTCTGACCGGTCAGCGGTTTACTAAGTTGAGTAAACGTTACTATGGTCCATTTCAGGTGATCCAACGTCTGGGTCTTGTTGCTTACAAACTGGAATTACCTGCTTCATGCAAGATTCATCCTGTCTTTCATGTTTCTACTCTCAAGTTGTGTCCGCAACCTACTCAAGTTCAGACGCTATTACCTCCTGTTGCTGTTGTGCATAATCAACCTCTGCTTACACCTTTGGTTATTCTTGATTCCAGGAGAGTTCGCATTGCAAACAGATGGATTACTCAGCTTCTGGTTCAGTGGGATGGCTTACCTGTCGAGGAGACTTCATGGGAAAATCTTGTTTCCTTTGTGCAAACTTATCCTAACTTTCACCTTGAGGACAATGTGCTTTTCAACAGCGGAAGTAATGATACAACCTTAATCATCGATAAAGCAGAAGAGCAAGTGAAACGAACTAGAAAATTACCACAACGACTAGAGGATTATATGGTGTGTGTAGAATAAAGGTACTGAGAATAATAATACATATTAGCATTACAAGGGAGTGGTGTAAAGGAAAAACGGATACAGAAAATAAAGAGTATAAATAGTAGAGTTGAGCAAGGGAATAGGGAAACAAACTAATTGTAACTTCTTCTTCAAGTAAATGAAAGTTTCTGCAACATTCTCTCTCAATCCCTCTGAAATTCTGTTCTCTAATCTCCTTCTGTTATTCTAAGTTCACGTGCAATTGTTGTGTGGGGAACAAAACAATATAGTAACTACTATCATGGGGTGTGATTTACAAGTCCCGATCTTGAGATAATCCCAAAGTTGGGTGATGGATGCCAACTGGACTATGCCCGTGGCAACATCGTTAATAGGTTTTAGATGATGACTATTTCGTAAATACAACTTTACTCATCGAAAATATCGATGTGAATTTGTATTTTGATGATTATATATACATGTAATTGCAAAATTTAATTTCACATGCAAGAGAATTGCTCAAAAATTGAATTAAATATCACTATTAGTAGAATAAATTTGATAAAAATAATAATTGTAATTAAGAAGCATAATCCGCAAAATGTTGTAACCCAAACGGTTTCGATAATTGTTAGATCATATCTCGAATAAAATAATCACAAGCATTCCATATATTAATTTTCTACTTTTCAGGGTCTTCAAAAAGCGGAGTATAATTTTTTGATTTCTTTGTTAGTGTTAATTTCTCACCAAATATTCGTTTCATAGCAACTAACACAATCGTGGACTGTAATGAAAAATTAGGCGATTGCCCAAGATTGTTGACCTTCACTTTGGTAAATGTGGTTGGTCCAATCAAGGTCAACAATAAAAAATGACACGAAGCAGAAATTATTATTCAATGATATTCTTATCATTCAACGATATTCTTGTCTTTATCATCTAAACACATTGGGAGGCTCAGAATCAACATAAGAAACTTATTTCGGGGTATAGTTCCTCCACAAGATAATGTTGTTCAGTGGAGCAACGCCCACGCCTACCAGATGCTCAATGATATCATTCAGCAAAGCAAGGCACACCAAGAATTCAATTCCCTCATCTCATAAAAGCGCCAACATTGCTGCAGCTGCTACCGCTGCATTGCTATTATTTGCAGTAATTGGGGCCGGAGACGAGACTCTATCCAATGTACCGCAAACTTTATCAAGCGAGTGTGTCCTAGAACAGCAAGACTGCAAGAAGAGGGTCAGAATCCAACGACCCAGGTCGAGGAAAGCAGAGACTTGCACCATTAAATGCGTGAGCACTTGCATTCAGGGTGGCTTTGGTTCTCCTGGAGAAGGCCCTTTGAATATCAGAAGGTAAGATTTAGAATGCGATTCCATTGTTGGCTTTTCTTTAGATATTAATTATCTGCCTGAAGCTAGAATTTCTGTGGTTGCTTTTACAGACCTCTGGTTGTTTTCAAGGATGGATTCCGGAGCAGAAAATATTGGTAAATTATAGAATACTGAGTATCCTTTCCTTTGTGGACTTTAATTAAAATTTGCCGATGCATGCAGTTTGGGAGAATGCTCTGCTATCTGTAACTTGATTGGAGATGGTGATGACGGACCCTAAGTACTCGGTAAGCATTCAAAAATAAAAATAAAAAATTTGACAAGGTAGGACTAATTAATTAATGCATAATTTTTCATTTTTAATTCGCACGGGATAACCAAAAGAAAATTAAAAATGAAACTTTTGTCCAGAAAAAAATTAAAAACATAAACGTCATAGACACGATATGAGATTTGAGATCCACCAATTAAGGTACAGCCACCGTCATGAAAGTACAATCAGTATATTCAATTGAATTAAGAAATCCAATAGATCACATCTCTCGCACGGAAAAAGGGGAAAAATTAAACCATGAAAACAGATTGATACACAACACTCATCATCTACCTCAGGGAGACGGTGAGATTCGGTGGCGAGAAGAAAATAGAAAATAGATAAAGGTTCCGTCATCACCACAAACAAATTGAGCTGAGGCTCCGGATAGGCGGCAGGTAAAGTGTGAGCGCCGCCGCCGAGAACGCCAACAACGAGAATTACAAATTTTTGAAACTTGTGGTCTGTGGCATGGTGAGCGAAGTCACTGCACATAGAGGAAACAATTAGACATCAGCTGGGCGTGAGTTAATAGTTATTTGCAATTTTATTTATTATTTTTTTTTGAAGAAGTTATTTGCAAAATATTGACTGTATTTTTATTTTTGTTCTCATAAAACTATTTTATTTTATTTATAGAAACATATAAATAATAATAAATTTTTTAATCAAATCAAAATACAATATTTATGTTCCAACATAAGCTAAAAGTGTCAATTAATTTCAATAAATTAATGAGATAACTTGCTCAATTTTATGGCACAATTCAAAGATAATTTATTAAAAATATGAAAAGGTAGATGGATATTTTCTTATGAATGTGTTAAAAACTTGTTTTCTTCGATACATTTTTTTATTCGTCATGGTAAGATTTTGAATTAATAATTGTTTTATGTCATTTTTTAAGTAGAGAATATCAAATTATCTAATTATTTTGTAGGGCCTTAATTTTAATGAGAGAAGGAAGTACGAAGCATTAGTTCGATGCAGTGGGCTCAAAGGAGAGAAGAATAAAGTTTGCAACACAAGTAGGTGCATTGAGCATACATGTTGACGCCATTTCTTAGACTTCTCTTGAATTCTTTATGTGTGTGTGCCATGTACAAATGTATTTGGTTGCATGGACAACTAATTTCAGTAACAATATTCATTTCTCTTGGAACCATATATAATACTAGTTCATTTGGCATCGCGCTACAACTAATTTTCATAACAATATTAATTTGTCTTGGAACCATATATAATACTAGTTCATTTGGCACCACGCTGTTCCAGTGAAAAGATGATGTTGCAAGTAAAACTGCTTTCTACACTCGAGGGTTAACTCACCACGTTTTACAATAATACATACATGCTTATTCATGAACTTTCTTATTATTTCAAGATCTTATAACCAAGGCCTGACATTCAACCATGTTATAGTCTAGCTGCTACAAAATTCCAGCTGGATGTTAAACTTGGACTTTCGAAAAACAAAAATAAATGACTTTCACAGGTAAAGTTCAAAAAGACGGCAATTGTTTAGGAAAAAATAATAGAAGGAATCAATATATTATTTAATAAATCGAAATTTACCATTAAGCATATAAGCGAGCATCAAATCGAGAACCTAGACTTGCAATTCCAGCCATGACTGCAAGAAAAGAAATCAAAGATTTGCATAAGGAACAACTATTTCCTACCAGAACAATAATAGTAGATATGTAATGAAAATGTATACCATGGAAACCATGGAAGAAAAAAAAAAGTGCACATTAATAAGGCAACAACTAATAATGAACTCCAAGCAAAAGATCCGATAACTATATCAATCCCAGTGGAAAAAGCTCAAAAATATTTCTAGAATACTTTAAAAGATAAAATGACAATTACGTTGTTTGAAATGACTTTATGAGAGCATTTTAGAAAAGTATGTTAAAAAATACAGCGACCAAACACAATGATCGTATGAAGTAGGATAACATCATATCTACACCAATCCTTTGATTTGCTAACCTGATTAAAGCAAAAAATCCTTAACAAAATCACACCGAATGTATGCAAAATCAAAATAAAGATCATACATTTCGATTGCAATAACGTCATGAAAGTTTTAATCGTTAGAAAATGAGATGCATTTATGGAACTGGCCGCCCGAAAAAATCAACATTAAAAAGATTAAACAAAAAAATCAAACACGTTAATATAAACTGCCAAATCAAAGCAAATGAGGTGTTGATCTTTCAAAGAGACCACTTCATTTCCACATCATTAAATAAACAGAAAGAGGTACGCCCACTAACAAACGGCATGTCGAACTCCCATCCTATGCGGACCTAAAAACCAAAAAAGAATTCAAAAAATGAGTTGGTGCAGAAAAAAGCTCACCAAATCACACACGAACGTCGCCCACATCGTTCTCTCAGACGACAAATAGATGAAGAACACTCGATTGCCATAGTATGACACGTCGAATATGTAAGAACCTGATTTTTCAACCAAGTCAATAACTAGAGTTTTGGTCAACTCAACTACACGGTATTTTGATCTGCTCAATTACCCGTAATTTAGTCAAACACAACTACTTGATATCAAGATAATATTATAAATTAAAGGATAATATTATATTGTATTAAGAGATAATATTGATTTGTATCAAAGATAATATTTAGTTTATATGATTTAATCTTGCAGAGTTTTAAAACTAAAACGTGCATATATAATATCGAATTATAATATCAATTTATACTAGGACTCTTGATTAAACAAGTTAATAAATAGGCAAAGAATCAATCAGTTACCTCACAATTCACACAATTTTCGAAACACACACTAAAAGGTGTGAAATTTTCAGCAAGGGAAGGAGAGGAAATTCATCACGTTTTTGCTACTCAAATACATTGAAACACTCAAGAATCGTTTATGATATCGGCAAGTGGGCTTTTGTTATATATTCGTTCGTTTTTTAGAAAATCATATGTATGTTTTGAAACCTCCATCTATATGTGAATTATGTTGAAATTATGATGTTCAGATGAAAACTATATTTTGTAAGCACTTTAAATTTTGAAATCTGATTGGGGGGAATTCTGTTATGACCCTGATGCGGTGGAATTATAACCGTTTACACGACCTAATACGGTGATTAACCGTTGTTCTAGGAAGTCTAGACCCTTTATTCGTGGGTGATCCGATGCCATGACCTCATCTCTAGGAGGGTTAAGTCTAGAGAGTGATATCAGTACCAAGAGGAAATTAGAGGATTTATTGTGCTTAACGTATATGAAAAGTACTGCTGATATGATATGTTATGTTATGGCTCGATGTGAGCAATTATGATAAGTTATGGCTCGATGGGAGCAATGGTGTTAAGATGCATTCATATCAGTTTATGTTCGATTATGATATATGTTTTGGAAAAATTAATATTATGTATTATATTGTCACATCGATTGGCTCCCACTTGCTGAATGTTTTCCAAAACGCCCACCCCTTATATCCACTCCCCAGATAGAAGCGAATATGAAATCAAGAGGAATTTCAAAACCAGTTTTGGAGATGGTGAATTAGATGCTATTGTTCAAGATGTCGTTGCCTTTAGTTTATGAAGCTTCCGCTGATATTTGTAAGAATTATTTATTTATTTTTGGAATAATAGATTGGTTTTCGTAAAATTATGTATTACGAGGCTTGTTGATTTTGAATTGTATTTATAATCAACGCCGATGTTAACGACCCCGGTCTCGGGGCCTGACATTTAAGTGGTATCAGAGCAAACATGTTCATTAATCCCGCTGGGAAAATAACTATGGTTGATACAAAAATACAAGTGGTACGATAACCTAGTTAAAAATAGACCAACTGAGCAGTAGAATCAGTTGGGAAAGGAGTGTACACGATAAATACAATAAACAGAAGAAACAAAATCTGAGTAACCATGTGAATTAGATTTTTTTTTAAAATTAGTTAATAAAAGGATAAAAAAAATACAAAAAAAAAAAGTGAACCTTCGAACCCTAAGTGCTAGAGCTGCCGCCACCACCTCGCCGCTGCCGGAACACCACCCTTCAGACCTACCACCTGGAAACGCCTCTACACGGCGACCCTACTGTCCGTTTTCCGATCGGTCGGACGAAGATGGCCCTATGTGACATCCCCGAAATGGTTAATTGCATTTGGGCATTAATTACGATTGTTATGATTAATTATGTGGTAATTAATTATGTGTTGGAATTTATTTACCTTATGGAAATGCATGGTCATGTGGATAGGGTGACCCGGGGTTGCATTTCAGGGTGCATGTGGTGCATGTTGGGTAAATATTATTGGAAGCATGATTTATTTGCCATTGGTAGCAATTGATTAGAAATCATGTGTTTAATTGATATTTGGTGCATTTTGAGTAAATGCTTTGAAAAATATCATGTTGGGGTGTTTTATACACCATGGAATTATTTTGGTATGCATTTTAATTAAACCAACTCATTTTATGACCCCACACCTCATCCATCCATCACTTTTTAACTTTACCAAAAACAACACCCAAACCCTTCCTTTCCCTTCCCATTTTCGAGCTTGAGCTCAAGAGTGAAGAGGAGTCTTTGCAAAATCTTGTTTTGTGGAGCTTGTTGGGTGATTTGAGGTCCCCAAGAGGTATGGATACCTCATTGTAAATTTTGCAAGGTTTTGTTTAAGTTTGGGTTGATTTTGAAGGGTTTTAAAATGGGTTTGTGTTGGGTTGTTGTGGTTTTGGTATTATTTGGTTGGATGTTGCATATTTGAGTTTATATAGATGTTTATAGTTGGTTTTGAGTTGTTGGGTTTGGTTGATGTTGGTGTATGTGGGTGTGTATGAGTTGGGGTTGAAGATGGGTGAATAGTGCCCAAACCCCGCATGCCCAGAGCTCGGCGATCGATCGGCGTTTTTCTCGCGATCGATCGCGAGCAACAGAGCTGAGGCAGAGAGCTTCAGCGATCGATCGCGAGCTGGGCGCGATCGATCGGCGAGGCCGCGATCGATCGGCGCTAGCTCCGCGATCGATCGCGGATTGTTGGATTTTGTTGCCCGAGACAGTGAGGTCTCGCGATCGATCGGGACTTGATGGCGATCGATCGCGAGACACCAAAAATGATGTTTTTGGTTATTTTTGTGGGATTTTTGGTATTGGACCATTATTGGATTCTAATATTGGTATTTGTGAATATGTAGAACCAACCCAGGTGGCAACGCAGCCAAGGAATTGAAGTCCTACCATATTCCACTTTTGGAAAGGTACGTAGTGGACGTACGGGCACCCCAACGGTACATGTATCTTATATACTTATTGTTTATGCATTGTGGATGCAAGTATATATGTGGTATTGCATAGTGGATGCAAATACATGTTATGCATGATGTTTATAGATGCATATGATTATTGGTGCATATCCCATGAGTCGTGGTCATCCCTTGATGATTTTAATGCTTGCCGCTATTTGGTTTGGTTCCGCTAAATGTGAAGCGAGGGGTGGGAGCGCCGCATGTCACATTTGAGCGTGGTTATCATATAGGACGAGGAAAGGGTATTTGCCGCTCAATGAGAGGCGAGGGGTGGGAGTCCCGCAGTCCATTGAAGCGAGGTTATCCTATGCCGTCTATATGTAAATAAGCGAGGGGCATTAAAATACATTGTGATGGACAGACTAGGGATTGGTGATCAGTATTTGGTATTGATGAAATGGTATATGTTCATGACATGTTTAGACCATTAAAAATAATCTATTGATTATACTCATGAGTTATGGTACAGGGACAACCAAACGGGAAGCGTTTGAAATGCATGGGGAAAACAGGAAGTGTTTTATTATGATTATGCATTTACGCTTTATCTTCATATTGTGTTGAATATGAATGATTATTATTGCTCATGTTTGGGGGTTGTCCTTGTAGGTACTTTTTGGCATGATAGAAGGGCTTGAACGGGTTGAGGTGGTGAGCTTGACGAGCATTCTATTGAGGATGAAAGGACAGGATTATTTTGAATAGTATCTACTCTAGGAGTAGTATAAAACTATAGTTGCACACATTCTTTTGATTGGAATGTAATTAATCCATTTAGTGGTCCTTATTTTTGGCATGTAATGCTTAAGCTCATAGACTCAACATGTTCTTTTAGACTCTGATTCATTTATTTTAGCTCTATTATGCCTTGATTCCGCACTTAAGGATTAGGGTCCTTACATTAGTGGTATCAGAGCAGTGGTTAGAGAACCCGGGAACGAGTGAAGGGTAGCCTTAGCATGATAGGCCAGGTGCTTACATTTGAAGCATGTTTATGCATGTGGTGCATATTGATGTATATCCTGTTATACTAACGTGCTTATTCTCATTCCTGCTATCTAACGGCATGACATATATACTACTTTGGAATTGTTGTTAACATTTGTATTACAGCATGGCTGCTAATGAGGAGGTTGGAGATATTGGTAGTGTGAACGCAAGCGTCGGTCAAGTGAACCCTCTACCTCCACCGGCCGTAGGCATGGAACCAGTGGTTCAGTTATTGCTACCGGGTGAGATTAGCTTGACACAATTTCTATCTTATCATCCGCCCGGTTTGAGGGGACAGAGTCCGGAGAAGAGGCTGAAGAGTGGTTGGAAAGGCTTGAGCAGATCTTTGTATCGGCTCCTTGTGCTGTGACAGCTTGGCTGAGGCTGGCGGAGTTTCAATTAGCCAAGAAACCTCTGTTGTGGTGGAGGAGCACAGTAATGGAGATGAGAGCACTGGGTGCTGTGATTGATTGGACACTCTTCAGGACTAGGTTTTTGAATCGGTACTTCTCCGCAGCAGCAAGACAGACAAAGGAGGATGAATTTACAAGTCTGAGGCAGGGGAACATGTCAGTGGCAGACTATGCCACACGGTACTCTTCATTGCTGAGGTACGTTCCCCACATTGCCACCAGTGGGCACGCTAAGATGAGGAATTTTATGAAAGGATTGTGACCGGAGCTCTATGACCGGGTTATCACTAATAACCCAACTTCTTTTGATGATGCTCTCACAAGAACGGAGCTTGCTGAGCTAGGAGTGGGAGCTAACGCTATGCCACCACCAGTACCGCAACAGAGGCAGACTAGTGACAGCTTGAGGCCTCGGGGTGAGCCATTTAAACCCCGTGGTGCCTCTTCATCTTCACGGTATGGTGGAAAGAAACATTTTGGTCAGAAGCAGGATGGCAAGAAGGGCAATTGGACGGCCAATCGAGGATCTTTACAAGGGGATAGGCCGGGAGAGCCGAGGTGCAATAATTGTGGAGGGCCACATTCTTCAAACAAGTGTCCTGCATGTTATGTCTGTGGCAAGATGGGCCACATCGCTCGGTATTGCCCCACACGGGGAGGACAGTCTGAGTTTCAGGGCAACAGGCCGAGGTTTGAGGATAGGACAGTGCAGCAGAGGCAGCAGTTTGGGCCTCGACCATCGGGAGGTCAGACAGTAGGACCACCCCAGGGACAGGTATATGCACTGACTAGGGAGCAGGCCCAGGCAGCCCCAGAAGAGGTGATCGCCGGTACGTGTCATTTATTTACGTACCCTGCTTTTATTTTGATCGATACAGGTGCCTCCCATTCTTTTGTATCGGTGGGTTTTGTGGAAAGACACCATATGCGCACGTCTTCTTTACCCACGCCTCTCCTTGTCTCGACACCCACTGGAAGAAATGTCGTTGCTGATCAGTTTATGGGAGACTGCCTCATTTATTTTGAGGGCAACGAATTGAGATCAGACTTGATTGTGCTGGGTATGTCAGACTTTGACTGCATCTTGGGTATTGATATTCTGAATAGATACCAGGCAGTGGTAGATTGCCGGCAGAGGACAGTGAAGTTCAGACCTGAGTTGGGCAGTCAGTGGACTTTCTATGGCAACGGTTCTCGGGCGAAGATTTCGTTGATTTCAGCGATCAAGATGACTCAGTTGTTAGAACGTGGACACACGGGTTATCTCATCTATGCCGTGGACACGTCTGGAAAGGATAAGGAACTAAGAGTTGAGGATGTGCCAGTAGTGGCAGAGTTCGCTGATGTATTTCCAGAAGAGATCCCAGGATTCCCACCGGCTAGGGAAGTTGAGTTTGGGATCGAGCTTTTGCCAGGAACATCCGCAATCTCTCGTGCACCTTATAGGATGGCACCGGCTGAGCTGAGAGAGTTGAAAGAACAGTTGCAGGATCTCTTGGACAAGGGATATATACGCCCGAGCGTGTCGCCATGGGGCGCACCAGTTCTCTTTGTGAAAAAGAAGGACGGTTCGATGCGGTTGTGCATCGATTACCGGCAGCTGAATAAGGCTACAGTGAAGAACAAGTATCCTCTTCCAAGGATCGACGATCTGTTTGATCAGTTGCAAGGTACCAGGGTGTATAGCAAGATTGATTTGAGATCCGGGTATCATCAGATTCGGGTCAGAGAGGAAGATGTGCAGAAGACAGCGTTCCGGACCCGATATGGACATTATGAGTTCCTAGTGATGCCGTTCGGCGTGACGAATGCTCCAGCAGTTTTCATGAGTCTGATGAACAGGGTGTTTCAGCAGTATCTTGATCAGTTCGTCATTGTGTTTATTGACGATATTCTTATCTACTCCCGGAGTGAGGAAGAGCATGTGAAACACTTGAGGACAGTGCTTCAGATTCTCAGAGAGCATCAGTTATATGCTAAGCTCAGTAAGTGTGAATTTTGGCTGAGCAGTGTAGTGTTTCTGGGGCATGTCATATCGAGCAGCGGGATATCTGTAGATCCCAAGAAGATTGAGGCTGTGATGGAGTGGGCTGCCCCCACTTCTGTGCCTGAGATTCGGAGTTTTCTTGGTTTGGCCGGGTATTATCGACGCTTCGTCGAGGGCTTTTCGAAGATTGCCAAGCCGCTGACTCAGTTGACCCAGAAGGGAGTGCCTTTCTTTTGGTCAGAAGCTTGTGAAGAGAGCTTCCAGGAGTTGAAGCACCGGTTGACGACGGCGCCAGTGTTAGTGATCCCGACGGAGAACTCCAGATTTGTTCTGTATACGGATGCATCGCTTCAGGGCCTTGGGTGTGTTCTGATGCAAGATAAGCATGTGGTAGCTTATGCATCGAGGCAGTTGAAGCCGCATGAGACCAGATATCCAGTTCATGACTTGGAATTGGCGGCTATCATCTTCGCCCTGAAGATTTGGAGGCATTATTTGTATGGTACTTCGTTTACCATTTATACGGATCACAAGAGCCTCAAATTCTTATTCACTCAGGCAGAGCTGAACATGAGGCAGAGGAGATGGATGGACCTACTCAAGGACTATGATTGCGAGATAGAGTACCATCCCGGGAAAGCTAATTTGACAGCAGATGCTTTGAGCCGGAAGGTGAGGAGTTCTGCTGAGGACGTCATTCATTTGTCTGCTATGATGACCTCCTATTGCCAGTTGGGCTATGATTTTGACATAGATGCATCGCCTGTGTATGTATCGACTCTGTTAGCCGAGCCAGACATCTATGAGAACATCAGGAGAGCTCAGAGGTCAGATGATGAGGTTCAGAGGTGGTTATCTTTAGTACATCTTGGTCAACCGACGAAGTTCAGAGTGGCCGATGACGGATCTTTGAGATTGGGTGACCGATGGGTGGTTCCAAGTACGCCGGAGTTGCGTAAAGGGATCTTGGAGCGAGCTCACGGTAGCAGACTTAGCATCCACCCAGGCGGGAAAAAGATGTACAGAGATCTGCGTGGTCAGTTTTGGTGGAAGAGAATGAAGTCTGATGTCGTCGCTTTTGTGAAGAGGTGTTTGATCTGCCAGCAGGTTAAGGCAGAGAGACAGAGACCTGGCGGCGAGTTGAGAAGCTTGGAGATACCGAAGTGGAAGTGGGAGCACATTTCCATGGACTTCGTGACTCATTTGCCGAGGAGTGCTTCAGGCTTCGATGCTATTTGGGTGATTGTGGACAGATTGACAAAGGTAGCCCACTTTATCCCCTATAGCATGACTTTCACATTTTTGAGGATGGCGCAGTTGTATATTAGAGATGTGGTGAGATTGCATGGGATCCCCGTTTCCATAGTGTCAGATCGAGATCCGCGATTCACATCTCATTTCTGGGAAGGTCTTCAGTCAGCTTTGGGAACTGAAGTCAGATTGAGTACTGCTTATCATCCTCAGACGGATGGCCAGACCGAGCGCACTATTCAGACGCTCGAGGACATGTTGAGAGCTTGTGTTTTGGAGTTCGATGCCTCTTGGCAAGATTCAGTGCCTTTGGTAGAGTTTTCTTATAACAATAGCTACCAGGCAAGTATTCAGATGGCTCCATTTGAAGCTCTTTATGGCAGACGATGTATATCACCCTTGTGTTGGGATGATTTGGACCGCAGATCGGTCAGAGGACCGGAGTTGGTTCGGGAGATGGAAGAAAAGATAAAGACAATAAGGCAGAAAATGAAAGCGGCCCAGGACAGACAGGCAGCTTATGCAAATAAACGGCGGAGACCGTTGGAATTTCAGTTGGGAGATAAGGTCTTTTTGAAGATCTCGCCTTTCAGAGGCGTTGTGCGATTTGGGATGCGCGGGAAATTGTCTCCGAGGTATGTTGGACCGTACGAGATTTTGCAGCGCATTGGCACCTTAGCATACCGACTGGATTTGCCGCCTTCTTTATCTGGTATACATGATGTGTTTCATGTATCGATGCTGCGGAAGTATGAGCCGGATCCGTCGCATGTGTTACAACCTTCCGAAGTTCAGTTAGAGTCAGATGTATCTTATGTGGAACGGCCTGTCAGAATTCTGGATCGAGCAGACCGTAGACTTCGGAACAAAGTGATACCTATGATCAAGGTTCAGTGGGATCGCAGGGGTGTCGAGGAGGCTACGTGGGAGACGGAGCGGCATATGGTGCAGCACTACCCGGAACTATTCTCTGGTATGTGTTTATGTTTAGTTTCCTTTTTGGGGTAAGTGCATGTGATTTCGAGGACGAAATCTTATAAGTAGGGGAGTATTGTGACATCCCCGAAATGGTTAATTGCATTTGGGCATTAATTACGATTGTTATGATTAATTATGTGGTAATTAATTATGTGTTGGAATTTATTTACCTTATGGAAATGCATGGTCATGTGGATAGGGTGACCCGGGGTTGCATTTCAGGGTGCATGTGGTGCATGTTGGGTAAATATTATTGGAAGCATGATTTATTTGCCATTGGTAGCAATTGATTAGAAATCATGTGTTTAATTGATATTTGGTGCATTTTGAGTAAATGCTTTGAAAAATATCATGTTGGGGTGTTTTATACACCATGGAATTATTTTGGTATGCATTTTAATTAAACCAACTCATTTTATTACCCCACACCTCATCCATCCATCACTTTTTAACTTTACCAAAAACAACACCCAAACCCTTCCTTTCCCTTCCCATTTTCGAGCTTGAGCTCAAGAGTGAAGAGGAGTCTTTGCAAAATCTTGTTTTGTGGAGCTTGTTGGGTGATTTGAGGTCCCCAAGAGGTATGGATACCTCATTGTAAATTTTGCAAGGTTTTGTTTAAGTTTGGGTTGATTTTGAAGGGTTTTAAAATGGGTTTGTGTTGGGTTGTTGTGGTTTTGGTATTATTTGGTTGGATGTTGCATATTTGAGTTTATATAGATGTTTATAGTTGGTTTTGAGTTGTTGGGTTTGGTTGATGTTGGTGTATGTGGGTGTGTATGAGTTGGGGTTGAAGATGGGTGAATAGTGCCCAAACCCCGGATGCCCAGAGCTCGGCGATCGATCGGCGTTTTTCTCGCGATCGATCGCGAGCAACAGAGCTGAGGCAGAGAGCTTCAGCGATCGATCGCGAGCTGGGCGCGATCGATCGGCGAGGCCGCGATCGATCGGCGCTAGCTCCGCGATCGATCGCGGATTGTTGGATTTTGTTGCCCGAGACAGTGAGGTCTCGCGATCGATCGGGACTTGATGGCGATCGATCGCGAGACACCAAAAATGATGTTTTTGGTTATTTTTGTGGGATTTTTGGTATTGGACCATTATTGGATTCTAATATTGGTATTTGTGAATATGTAGAACCAACCCAGGTGGCAACGCAGCCAAGGAATTGAAGTCCTACCATATTCCACTTTTGGAAAGGTACGTAGTGGACGTACGGGCACCCCAACGGTACATGTATCTTATATACTTATTGTTTATGCATTGTGGATGCAAGTATATATGTGGTATTGCATAGTGGATGCAAATACATGTTATGCATGATGTTTATAGATGCATATGATTATTGGTGCATATCCCATGAGTCGTGGTCATCCCTTGATGATTTTAATGCTTGCCGCTATTTGGTTTGGTTCCGCTAAATGTGAAGCGAGGGGTGGGAGCGCCGCATGTCACATTTGAGCGTGGTTATCATATAGGACGAGGAAAGGGTATTTGCCGCTCAATGAGAGGCGAGGGGTGGGAGTCCCGCAGTCCATTGAAGCGAGGTTATCATATGCCGTCTATATGTAAATAAGCGAGGGGCATTAAAATACATTGTGATGGACAGACTAGGGATTGGTGATCAGTATTTGGTATTGATGAAATGGTATATGTTCATGACATGTTTAGACCATTAAAAATAATCTATTGATTATACTCATGAGTTATGGTACAGGGACAACCAAACGGGAAGCGTTTGAAATGCATGGGGAAAACAGGAAGTGTTTTATTATGATTATGCATTTACGCTTTATCTTCATATTGTGTTGAATATGAATGATTATTATTGCTCATGTTTGGGGGTTGTCCTTGTAGGTACTTTTTGGCATGATAGAAGGGCTTGAACGGGTTGAGGTGGTGAGCTTGACGAGCATTCTATTGAGGATGAAAGGACAGGATTATTTTGAATAGTATCTACTCTAGGAGTAGTATAAAACTATAGTTGCACACATTCTTTTGATTGGAATGTAATTAATCCATTTAGTGGTCCTTATTTTTGGCATGTAATGCTTAAGCTCATAGACTCAACATGTTCTTTTAGACTCTGATTCATTTATTTTAGCTCTATTATGCCTTGATTCCGCACTTAAGGATTAGGGTCCTTACATTAGTGGTATCAGAGCAGTGGTTAGAGAACCCGGGAACGAGTGAAGGGTAGCCTTAGCATGATAGGCTAGGTGCTTACATTTGAAGCATGTTTATGCATGTGGTGCATATTGATGTATATCCTGTTATACTAACGTGCTTATTCTCATTCCTGCTATCTAACGGCATGACATATATACTGCTTTGGAATTGTTGTTAACATTTGTATTACAGCATGGCTGCTAATGAGGAGGTTGGAGATATTGGTAGTGTGAACGCAAGCGTCGGTCAAGTGAACCCTCTACCTCCACCGGCCGTAGGCATGGAACCAGTGGTTCAGTTATTGCTACCGGGTGAGATTAGCTTGACACAATTTCTATCTTATCATCCGCGCCAGTTTGAGGGGACAGAGTCCGGAGAAGAGGCTGAAGAGTGGTTGGAAAGGCTTGAGCAGATCTTTGTATCGGCTCCTTGTGCTGTGACAGCTTGGCTGAGGCTGGCGGAGTTTCAATTAGCCAAGAAACCTCTGTTGTGGTGGAGGAGCACACTAATGGAGATGAGAGCACTGGGTGCTGTGATTGATTGGACACTCTTCAGGACTAGGTTTTTGAATCGGTACTTCTCCGCAGCAGCAAGACAGACAAAGGAGGATGAATTTACAAGTCTGAGGCAGGGGAACATGTCAGTGGCAGACTATGCCACACGGTACTTGATGTGACTAGAAATAGACACATCTATTGCGCTTAATTATCTATGATTTGGTATATTTTGATGGATAAATTGATACATATGCTACCTAATCGTATATTTGTGTAAATGTAGGGAAAGGTGAAGAAATCAAGCTAAAATGATGAAAGAAGCAATAAAGTTGAAGAAAAGAGGAAAAAACCGGAATCAAAGACACATGTTGCTCCTTTCTCCTCAAATTTCTATGTATTCCAGCCAAGTTTTGGGAATGTGGTCCATATAAAAGTTGTAGAACTTTGAGTTATCTTCGCGTGGACAGCTGACTCGTCGAATTCGGAGTTCGTATGTGAAAGTTATGGCCAAAATACAAAACTCGCCAGAAAAATGGAGGACAGGCGTAATTACGCCATTCACAGGCGTAATTACGCCAACGCTACGGCATGTCTAGGCGTAGCTACGCCATTATACGCGTAATTACGCCTGAAGACTTTTGGAAAATTAAAAAACTTGATTTCTTTCCTTCCCACATGGATTCTAACCTACTCCATCAGCCTCCCAATACATATATACTCGAAATTCAGACCTTTAACCATATAGATAGTTAGGGTAGAGTAGTTTAGGATAGTTTTATAATTTTTCTCTCAATTTTGTTGAAGAACGCTACGAAGATCGAAGCGAAGGCGGGATTGACACCTCGACGAGCGGAGATCGGATTAGTTTTCTTTCCCTTGTTTTTATTTATTGCTTTATCTTAGATTATGTCTAGCTAGTTTTTAATTCTTGGTTGAGGAAGACAAATCCTTGGATTTTATTTATCTTGGGGAGATTCATACGCTTTAATTATCAATTTTCTTGAGTATCAAGAGTTTTTCTGATTTTATTGATATGATTGTTGTGTTTGTTTATTGGATTGACAACCTAATAACTTGCATGAAATCTAACGCTAAATTAGATATCAAATACGGAATCGTTTGATCCCTCTAATTTATGAAGCAACTAAGATTAATTAAATTCCGCTTGTGAGTTTATTAAATTCTTAGGAAGAACACTTGACTAGATTAAACATAGACGCTTGGATTATGTTGTTTAGCTTCATCGATCTCACTAGTTCATATGCTATCATCGATTTAAATCTTAATCGCTTGTATTTTGATTGATTGTTTGATAAGGGTTAAACTAGAACGCTTGGGCTACTTAACTAAACGTAAGGTGAGATAGGACTTTGATTATTGGATTAAACGTCCAACGATGAATATTCATATGAAAAATTGAGTCTTTTGTGAATCGATGAAATAGATGATAATTCCAAGGAAGAGTCGACCGATACCAAGAATCGCTTTCATTAGTTAATCTTTGTTTTTAATTTTAGTTAGTATAATTCATTCACAACCCCATCTTTTATTGTTTTGTTTTGATTTTCATTAACACAAAGATTCACACCTCCTCGTGGGATCGATCCCTACTCACACTACTACATTATTGTTATCAATCTTGAGGATTGAGTGGGGTTAATTTGGGCGTACACGATAAACGCACACCAGTACTCTTCATTGCTGAGGTACGTTCCCCACATTGCCACCAGTGGGCACGCTAAGATGAGGAATTTTATGAAAGGATTGCGACCGGAGCTCTATGATCGGGTTATCACTAATAACCCAACTTCTTTTGATGATGCTCTCACAAGAACGGAGCTTGCTGAGCTAGGAGTGGGAGCTAACGCTATGCCACCACCAGTACCGCAACAGAGGCAGACTAGTGACAGCTTGAGGCCTCGGGGTGAGCCATTTAAACCCCGTGGTGCCTCTTCAATCTTCACGGTATGGTGGAAAGAAACATTTTGGTCAGAAGCAGGATGGCAAGAAGGGCAATTGGACGGCCAATCGAGGATCTTCACAAGGGGATAGGCCGGGAGAGCCGAGGTGCAATAATTGTGGAGGGCCACATTCTTCAAACAAGTGTCCTGCATGTTATGTCTGTGGCAAGATGGGCCACATCGCTCGGTATTGCCCCACACGGGGAGGACAATCTGAGTTTCAGAGCAACAGGCCGAGGTTTGAGGATAGGACAGTGCAGCAGAGGCAGCAGTTTGGGCCTCGACCATCGGGAGGTCAGACAGTAGGACCACCCCAGGGACAGGTATATGCACTGACTAGGGAGCAGGCCCAGGCAGCCCCAGAGGAGGTGATCGCCGGTACGTGTCATTTATTTACGTACCCTGCTTTTATTTTGATCGATACAGGTGCCTCCCATTCTTTTGTATCGGTGGGTTTTGTGGAAAGACACCATATGCGCACGTCTTCTTTACCCACGCCTCTCCTTGTCTCGACACCCACTGGAAGAAATGTCGTTGCTGATCAGTTTATGGCAGACTGCCTCATTTATTTGAGGGCAACGAATTGAGATCAGACTTGATTGTGCTGGGTATGTCAGAGTTTGACTGTCTTGGGTATTGATATTCTGAACAGATACCAGGCAGTGGTAGATTGCCGGCAGAGGACAGTGAAGTTCAGACCTGAGTTGGGCAGTCCGTGGACTTTCTATGGCAACGGTTCTCGGGCGAAGATTCCGTTGATTTCAGCGATCAAGATGACTCAGTTGTTAAAACGTGGACACACGGGTTATCTCATCTATGCCGTGGACACGTCTGGAAAGGATAAGGAACTAAGAGTTGAGGATGTGCCAGTAGTGGCAGAGTTCGCTGATGTATTTCCAGAAGAGATCCCAGGATTCCCACCGGCTAGGGAAGTTGAGTTTGGGATCGAGCTTTTGCCAGGAACATCCGCAATCTCTCGTGCACCTTATAGGATGGCACCGGCTGAGCTGAGAGAGTTGAAAGAACAGTTGCAGGATCTCTTGGACAAGGGATATATACGCCCGAGCGTGTCGCCATGGGGCGCACCAGTTCTCTTTGTGAAAAAGAAGGACGGTTCGATGCGGTTGTGCATCGATTACCGGCAGCTGAATAAGGCTACAGTGAAGAACAAGTATCCTCTTCCAAGGATCGACGATCTGTTTGATCAGTTGCAAGGTACCAGGGTGTATAGCAAGATTGATTTGAGATCCGGGTATCATCAGATTCGGGTCAGAGAGGAAGATGTGCAGAAGACAGCGTTCCGGACCCGATATGGACATTATGAGTTCCTAGTGATGCCGTTCGGCGTGACGAATGCTCCAGCAGTTTTCATGAGTCTGATGAACAGGGTGTTTCAGCAGTATCTTGATCAGTTCGTCATTGTGTTTATTGACGATATTCTTATCTACTCCCGGAGTGAGGAAGAGCATGTGAAACACTTGAGGACAGTGCTTCAGATTCTCAGAGAGCATCAGTTATATGCTAAGCTCAGTAAGTGTGAATTTTGGCTGAGCAGTGTAGTGTTTCTGGGGCATGTCATATCGAGCAGCGGGATATCTGTAGATCCCAAGAAGATTGAGGCTGTGATGGAGTGGGCTGCCCCCACTTCTGTGCCTGAGATTCGGAGTTTTCTTGGTTTGGCCGGGTATTATTGACGCTTCGTCGAGGGCTTTTCGAAGATTGCCAAGCCGCTGACTCAGTTGACCCAGAAGGGAGTGCCTTTCTTTTGGTCAGAAGCTTGTGAAGAGAGCTTCCAGGAGTTGAAGCACCGGTTGACGACGGAGCCAGTGTTAGTGATCCCGACGGAGAACTCCAGATTTGTTCTGTATACGGATGCATCGCTTCAGGGCCTTGGGTGTGTTCTGATGCAAGATAAGCATGTGGTAGCTTATGCATCGAGGCAGTTGAAGCCGCATGAGACCAGATATCCAGTTCATGACTTGGAATTGGCGGCTATCATCTTCGCCCTGAAGATTTGGAGGCATTATTTGTATGGTACTTCGTTTACCATTTATACGGATCACAAGAGCCTCAAATTCTTATTCACTCAGGCAGAGCTGAACATGAGGCAGAGGAGATGGATGGACCTACTCAAGGACTATGATTGCGAGATAGAGTACCATCCCGGGAAAGCTAATTTGACAGCAGATGCTTTGAGCCGGAAGGTGAGGAGTTCTGCTGAGGACGTCATTCATTTGTCTGCTATGATGACCTCCTATTGCCAGTTGGGCTATGATTTTGACATAGATGCATCGCCTGTGTATGTATCGACTCTGTAGCCGAGCCAGACATCTATGAGAACATCAGGAGAGCTCAGAGGTCAGATGATGAGGTTCAGAGGTGGTTATCTTTAGTACATCTTGGTCAACCGACGAAGTTCAGAGTGGCCGATGACGGATCTTTGAGATTGGGTGACCGATGGGTGGTTCCAAGTACGCCGGAGTTGCGTAAAGGGATCTTGGAGCGAGCTCACAGTAGCAGACTTAGCATCCACCCAGGCGGGAAAAAGATGTACAGAGATCTGCGTGGTCAGTTTTGGTGGAAGAGAATGAAGTCTGATGTCGTCGCTTTTGTGAAGAGGTGTTTGATCTGCCAGCAGGTTAAGGCAGAGAGACAGAGACCTGTCGACGAGTTGAGAAGCTTGGAGATACCGAAGTGGAAGTGGGAGCACATTTCCATGGACTTCGTGACTCATTTGCCGAGGAGTGCTTCAGGCTTCGATGCTATTTGGGTGATTGTGGACAGATTGACAAAGGTAGCCCACTTTATCCCCTATAGCATGACTTTCACATTTTTGAGGATGGCGCAGTTGTATATTAGAGATGTGGTGAGATTGCATGGGATCCCCGTTTCCATAGTGTCAGATCGAGATCCGCGATTCACATCTCATTTCTGGGAAGGTCTTCAGTCAGCTTTGGGAACAGAAGTCAGATTGAGTACTGCTTATCATCCTCAGACGGATGGCCAGACCGAGCGCACTATTCAGACGCTCGAGGACCATGTTGAGAGCTTGTGTTTTGGAGTTCGATGCCTCTTGGCAAGATTCAGTGCCTTTGGTAGAGTTTTCTTATAACAATAGCTACCAGGAAGTATTCAGATGGCTCATTTGAAGCTCTTTATGGCAGACGATGTAGATCACCCTTGTGTTGGGATTGATTTGGACCGCAGATCGGTCGGAGGACCGGAGTTGGTTCGGGAGATGGAAGAAAAGATAAAGACAATAAGGCAGAAAATGAAAGCGGCCCAGGACAGACAGGCAGCTTATGCAAATAAACGGCGGAGACCGTTGGAATTTCAGTTGGGAGATAAGGTCTTTTTGAAGATCTCGCCTTTCAGAGGCGTTGTGCGATTTGGGATGCGCGGGAAATTGTCTCCGAGTATGTTGGACCGTACGAGGTTTTGCAGCGCATTGGCACCTTAGCTTACCGACTGGCTTTGCCGCCTTCTTTATCTGGTATACATGAGGTGTTTCATGTATCGATGCTGCGGAAGTATGAGCCGGATCCGTCGCATGTGTTACAACAAAAGCCTTCCGAAGTTCAGTTAGAGTCAGATAGTATCTTATGTGGAACGGCCTGTCAGAATTCTGGATCGAGCAGACCGTAGACTTCGGAACAAAGTGATACCTATGATCAAGGTTCAGTGGGATCGCAGGGGGTGTCGAGGAGGCTACGTGGGAGACGGAGCGGCATATGGTGCAGCATTACCCCCGGAACTATTCTCTGGTATGTGTTTATGTTTAGTTTCCTTTTGGGGTAAGTGCATGTGATTTCGAGGACGAAATCTTATAAGTAGGGGAGTATTGTGACTATCCCGAAATGGTTAATTGCATTTGGGCATTAATTACGATTGTTATGATTAATTATGTGGTAATTAATTATGTGTTGGAATTTATTTACCTTATGGAAATGCATGGATCATGTGGATAGGGTGACCCGGGGTTGCATTTCAGGGTGCATGTGGTGCATGTGGGTAAATTAGTTGGAAGCATGATTTATTTGCCTTGGTAAGCAATTAATTGAAATCATGTGTTTAATTATATTTGGTGCATTATGAGTAAATGCTTTGAAAAATATCATGTTGGGGTGTTTTATACACCATAGAATTATTTGGTATGCATTTTATTAAACCCAACACTTTTATACCCAACCCCACCTCATCCAAATCACTTTCACTTTACCAAATCATTTCCCACACAAACCCTTCCCCTCATTTTCGAGTTCCAGCCTTGGGGTGAAGAGAAGCCCTTGCAAAATCTTATTTTGTGGAGTATATTGGGTGATTTGAGGTCCCCAAGAGGTATGGATACCTCATGGTTGATTTTGTTTGTGTTTTTGTTAAGTTTGGTTTGGTTTTGAATGGTTTTAAAATGGGTTGTGTTGGGTTGTTGTGGGTTTGGTTAATGGTTAGATTTATACTTGTTTTGAAGTATGTTTTTGGTGGTTATGTTAATATTTATGTTGTTGGTTGGTTGGATTAAGTGTTGGAATGGATTGGAATGGTTTTGAGGTGCAAAAATGGAGTTTTTCGGGTAACAGAGGTTGGCGATCGATCGCCCCTTTCCAGGCGATCGATCGCGCCCAGGCAGTGGGCTTTTCAAGCAATTGGCGATCGATCGCCACTCTTGGGCGATCGATCGGCGGGTCTGGCGATCGATCGCGCCAGGGGTGGCGATCGATCGCCGAAGGGTGCAAATTTTGATTCTCGGACAGTGAGGATTGGCGATCGATCGCCGTGAGGGGCGATCGATCGCGAAAGCCAAAATTTGGTTTTTTTGGATTTTTTTGTAGGATTTTTGGTATTGGACTATTATTGGGTTCTAATATTGATATTTGTGAATGTGTAGAACCAACCCAGGTGGCAAACACAGCCAAGGCATTGAAGTCCTACCATACCCTACATTTTGGAAAGGTACGTAGTGGACGTACGGGCACCCCAACGGTACATGTGTCTTATATACTTATTGTTTATGCATTGTGGATGCAAGTATATATGTGGTATTGCATAGTGGATGCAAATACATGTTATGCATGATGTTTATAGATGCATATGATTATTGGTGCATATCCCATGAGTCGTGGTCATCCCTTGATGTATTTAATGCTTGCCGCTATTTGGTTTGGTTCCGCTAAATGTGAAGCGAGGGGTGGGAGCGCCGCATGTCACATTTGAGCGTGGTTATCATATAGGACGAGGAAAGGGTATTTGCCGCTCAATGAGAGGCGAGGGGTGGGAGTCCCGCAGTCCATTGAAGCGAGGTTATCCTATGCCGTCTATATGTAAATAAGCGAGGGGCATTAAAATACATTGTGATGGACAGACTAGGGATTGGTGATCAGTATTTGGTATTGATGAAATGGTATATGTTCATGACATGTTTAGACCATTTAAAATAATCTATTGATTATACTCATGAGTTATGGTACAGGGACAACCAAACGGGAAGCGTTTGAAATGCATGGGGAAACAGGAAGTGTTTTATTATGATTATGCATTTACGCTTTATCTTCATATTGTGTTGAATATGAATGATTATTATTGCTCATGTTTGGGGTTGTCCTTGTAGGTACACGTTTGGCATGATAGAAGGGCTAGACGGGTTGAGATGTGAGCTTTTGAGGATGCTTTTGAGACTGAAGGACAGGATTAATTGGATAGTATTTACTCTAGGAGTAGTATAAACTATAATTGAACATTCATTGATTGGAATGTAATTAATCAATTTTTGGTAGTCCTTATTTTGGCATGTAATGCTTAAGCTCATAGACTCAATACGTTATTTCTCACTCTGATCATTTATATTAGCTCTATTATGCCTTGATTCCGCACTTAAGGATTAGGGTCCTTACATTTACCCCCCACTACATTTTATCACTTTACCCCTTTACACTTTAAAATCCCCAATTCACTCTCAGACCCTACCCATTTCACTATTTTCGATTTTGAGCAAAAGTGGAAGGAGAAATCTTCACAAAACCTTTGTTTGTGAGATTTATTATAGGATTTGGAGTCCTTAAGAGGTATGGAACACTTCCTAAAGTTTTTATGATGTTTGGTGTTGAAATGGGTTAGTTTTTTAT
This sequence comes from Haberlea rhodopensis, assembly GCA_907163345.1. Taxonomy (NCBI): domain Eukaryota; kingdom Viridiplantae; phylum Streptophyta; class Magnoliopsida; order Lamiales; family Gesneriaceae; genus Haberlea; species Haberlea rhodopensis. Next base: position 7,457,911 of record CAJQUN010000001.1, on the reverse strand, counting down.
GTTTTTATGTGGGTTTGTTTGAGGTATATGTTATTCATGGTTGGGATAAGATTTTTGAAGTGTTTTATGTGGGTTTTAGTGAGTTATGATGATGTTGGTGTTGTAGAAAGTTTGGGTTCGAATGGTTTGGGGTAGAACTTGAAAAATGCTCTGAAATGGCGATTTTTCGATGAACAGGGATCGGCGATCGATCGCCCATTCCAGGCGATCGATCGTGACCCAGCAGCAGTAGACGCCAGTAGCATTTGGCGATCGATCGCCACATTTGGGCGATCGATCGGCGAGGCTGGCGATCGATCGCGCCAAAAGTGGCGATCGATCGCCAAGAGCTGAAAATTTCAGCAACGTCCAGTATGGTCTCGCGATCGATCGGGCCCGGGTGGCGATCAATGGCGAGATATAAAAATATGTGTTTTTGGATTTTTTGTGGGATTTTTGGATATTGGACTATATTTAGCTTCTAATATCGATTTGTATGATTATGTAGAACCATCCCAGATACCCACAACTTCAAGGAGATAAAGTCCTACAACTTCTCCATTTTTGGAATTAAGGTACGTAAGAAACGTACGGGCATCGAACGGTAACACATTCCTATACTATGACTATGCAATGATTGCATAAGTATTTATGATGTTTATGATGATGATTATGATAAGTAAGTTTATGATGATGTTATGATAAATGAAGATGATATGACGTTTACGATGACGTTTATGATAAGATGATGATGTCTATAAGATGATGATGCTTATGAGATGATGATGCTTAGAAGATGATGATGTTTACAAGATGATGATGTTTATAAGATGACGATGTTTATGATATGATGATGATGATGTATGTTTAACAATGTTATTAAGAATGGTTGAATGCCCGGTGGTTATTATGGGCAAGCGAGGAAGGTACTTGCCGCTCACATACCTAGCGAGGAGATACATCCGCTATCAAGGCGTAGCGAGGGTATCACAGTTCCGCTAAGCGAGGAGATACATCCGCTATCAAGGCGTAGCGAGGGGTATCACAATTCCGCTTTATGTCGAGCGAGGGGCCAATTGTGCCGCTGCCATAATAGAACCAGGACAGTCCCATTTCTAATTAACATTGTTGATTATGAGCATATAAGTGAAGTACGATTTTAATCGTTTATGTCAAGAACTAATGATTACATGCATGACTATGAAACAGGGACAACCAAAGAGGGTTAATGCGATTGACCAGGAAGTATATGTTACCAATTACTTCCATGCATTTATTTATATGACATTACCTTATGAAGTTAAGTAACGATCTACATGCTCATGATGGGTTGTTCCTGTAGGTACACTTTGGACCAAAGGACTAAGGGTCGGGTGAGGCAGTGAGCAGTGAGCTAAAAAGAGCGTGAAAGAAGATAGGACACAGGATTTTTGGATAGTCTCTACTCTATGAGTATTATAATTCTATCGCCTTAACATTCATTATTGAGAATGTAATTAATTAAGTTTTGAAATTTCATTTTTGGCCTGTAATCTTATTAGCTCAGAACTACAACCGGAACCTTAAGATGTCATTAATGCATGTTTAGTCCATAATACGTGATTAAGCTGATGTTAAGGTAGGAAGACCTTACAGTTTTAATAGGTAACCGATCGAAATAATCGATATTTTATCTGTTCGGTTTGTTCGATTTTAATGTAAAATAACTCTGTTCAGTTGGTCGAAAAACAAATTCGATCGGTTCGATTTTTATAAGTTTGGTTGATTGTTTCGATTTTGAACAAATGATCACCCTATGTAGCACTCCAACTGTCTTTAAAATTATACATTTCTCCATTTTACCATATAAAGTTATTTGCGCTGTATTTTATATTGGATAATGGATATACTCAACTTTTTTTTATTAATATTTATTCATACATTGAAATATATGCATGTTCGACAAATTAGGAAGTAATATCATATAATAATGTACGTGATTGCATAATTATGTGTACACATTCGAAATATTTATTTAACTTGCTAGATAATGTTCTTTTTGAGTTGGTTAGAACGTAAAGCGTGTTCTTTTATATATAATAATTGATCATCATTATTTAATTAAGGTTGATTTAGTTCTTTTAGCACCATCATTATAATTATATTATTAATAATAAATACATTTTTCATATAAGCTAAAGCATTAACTTTTAATTGAGTGCCTTTGCTCTACGCGTCAATCAATCATTGTGATCATTAAATTTAACTTTATATCTTGTAATAATATAATACTAAATATTGGTATTATTATTTTATATTATTTATATATATATATATAATGGTTCGTTAGGAATAATTACCAACTTTTTTTAATCCTGATCTCTATTTTTTTCCTCCACGGGAAATTTAATATTCATTCACTAAAAGATATACAAATTAAATAATCATAATCTCAAAACAAGACTTTAGTCTAGTATCAATGTATAGAAGCATACTTGAACCAAGTTAATACTAATTTTGACATGATATTAATTTGTTTATGCAGAAAATATATGCTCCACTTGCTTTTGATGTTATGGTAGGGGCTTGTTGGAGAGAGCTACTTTAATGTTGCAATCCTCCTATGTTAGGGGCTTGTTCGAGAACCAGGTCAGGTATTCGGGTAATCGGAATTCGGCATCCCAAATTCATATTTGAACTCGAATCCAAATGAGTACCTGAATTCGAGTTTCTGGTATGAATCTCGATTACCTGAATACGAACCAAATAATTTGTGTGCCTGAATTTTGGTTTCGGATACCCGAAACCCGCTCTTTAAAAAAAAAAAACTTTCAAATACATTAATTTAACATGTTGTCCAACTCTAAAGAAATCAAAAACTTAGGTTTTATAATCGATAATCATCTATTCTTTGTGATAAAACTTTTCATAATATGATTGTAACCTAAAATGTAGGTTGTGTAGAAGGAATAAGATGATTCATGCACTGAGTTCAATGGTAATGGCCACCGAAAACCCTAATCCTGAAGTCTCCCTTTACTACCAAACACGCGCGGGCACACCATGGGTTTGTCACGAGTGATTGGCTAGCTCAGGCGCAATCCTTTGGGACACCAAACTTTTTTTTTTTAAAGGCTGGTGTTGGAATCGGGTATATTCGGGTAATCGGGGGTATTTTAGTTCATACCCAAACCCGAATAATTCGGATGCCTGAAACCGATATGGGAATACCAGATTGGGTCGTATGGGAACCTGAAAACCAACATGACCCCAACTTCCACCCCCTACTCATACATTCAATTTTACGACTCCTGTGACTACTTTGTATTGTATCCAACTAATTATATTCTAGTACATATCTTACTATAGAGTAACTATATAGTCTGCTAATTTTGATGGTAGTCTTCTCTTCCTCTTCTCCTGCTTTACTTCTGCTTGATGCTTGGATGTTTCATGTTATGCACTTAAAATTCGCACTTGGTATACTTAGAATCTTATACTGCATTTGGATTGAGTTACTTGAAATTATGAATTTGATGCTTTCCAATGCATTATAACTGTTTGGCTAAATATAATCAAGAGAATTTTCAAATTTTTCTCATTTCAATTTAGTAGTATTTATAAAGGATTTCAAATACACACAAAATTGATATCATTTGAAATTCATTCTTTCAGATTAAATCATTCTATCCAAATACACGATTAATTCTATTGAGAATTACACGGTATATCATATGTGTACTCATAGACAAATTGCTACTCATTGTCTATAGCATAACATGTCACACCCTGTAACTGCGGCGGGTAACATCGGTGTTGTTTCCATACGTGAAGTCGAACACAACAAGTCTCATTGTACAAAATTAAACTAAAATCAATATTTTATTTCATAAAAAATAATTATTTCGTACAACTTGGAATTTATAAGTTACAAAATTGGTCAAAAAATTGTTCTTTGATTAATATTTTGTAAGAAACATTGAACCTTATGTCAAAATAATAACATTTTTTTCAAAAAAAATTAAAATTTATTTAGAAACAAATTTGCAGGTTAATTAATATGTGATGGATAATCATTTGTCATTATTAAATGAAAATATTAAAACAGAATAATCATTATGATGTAAAAGTGTATAATGGTTGTATCTTAAAATAGTTAATAACCATTGCATTGAAATTTAAGTATATTTCAAGTATTGAATTTTGAAAGTTATAAGTTTAATCAAATTAATATGCAAGACATTCACTTCTATTATTGCCGATTTGGTTGTTCTATAGTTATAGTTAATATATTTTGTATAATACTGCTATAAAAAAATTATAGCTAGATTATACGAATGTTCAGTTAATAATTTTTTCATAATTTAGTGATAATTAATAATAATTTTATTTATTAATTTTTATCTGTCAAACGATGGGTCGTTGCAGGTCTACTTTAGTCTCAATCAGTCTCCATTTTTTATTTAGTTAATAAATATATATAACTTGTTCGTGTTCAGTTCATATAAAAATTTCTAGCTAGATGAGACGCGTGTCACGTTTTATTTATTCGATGAAGCGTAGGATATATCCAAGGAATAATTTGGATATTATGCGATAGGGAGTGACGAATATTCCTTATCCTCTAAATCTTTGAAGGATCCATCGTATGAGGAATTTCTATTATTATACTTATTTTTATACAAATTCTATTTTTGGACTTATTTTTATATATTGTACAAATTGTTTTTAATAACGTCATGAAAATTCTTTATACGAGGCTTTATGTTGTTATTGTATAAGAAAATAAAGTTTTGCCTCAACTGACTGTTATAATTTTTGCTCTAGTGATAAACGTTTGATCATAAGAAAACTTAATTACAATATGTTAAGCACCAGAGTCTTTAGGCTGCATTTGGAATCTTGGATACTGAAGTTCTCATTCAACAAAAGTTTTTTTGAACTAATTTTTGGTTCACAATCGATAAAGGAGTGTTTTGGATTGTTTATTAAAATACTTCTATATTAATTTGCTTAAAGTTAGAAAAAAATACTTTTAAAACAAGATATTGAGTGGGGGATTGATCATTGAAACCTTGATATCATATAAGTCATATTGTTGAGAGTTGTCCCACATTGGAACCTAGAAGTTAGGTTAGCTCTTTATAAGTTATACATGTGTGACCCCACTCACTACCAATTGATCTTGAGTTGGAACCCCATGTATTCTTAATATGATATCAGAGCAGGCTTTTCATGTGATTGACTATTCCACCAACTTGCTCAACATCAACAATGTTATCAATCCACGTGTTAAGCTATATTAACTCTTTATAAGATGCATGTGTTACTCCACTCAATATTAATTTGTTTTGAGTTGGAACCCATTCATTCTTAACAATAATAACTAACAAAATAATAGTTTTTGATATTATCCCAATGTATCAAACCACTAATATGAATATTCCGGGTTTGATATGTCCTTAAAGGCATGACAAATTCACCCAAAAAGAGGTTTTGGTGTACATTAGACAAACTCCAGGGCACAAATGTATATACAACAAAATTGCGTAATGACTTAATTACCCTCGAATACTAAAAAGATACTATGGTCCATACTAGCACCAGAAAATCCAGTAATCTTATTATCTTCAGCCAACGCCAAATGTCACAACGGCAACTCTATCTTTTGGCTGCATACAAACCAAAAACAAAAGCAAACAAAAACAAATGGCAACACCTCTCAAATACACACAACTTCCTCCCATCTCTTCCATCCACGTATTTCATAAATACATGGAAAAATATCAAATGCTATTATATTATATTTGTAAGTTTATGAATAGACACATAATGTGTGCAAATTATTGACTTATCTAAGATATTTTGATTTAAAACATTTGTCATGTTAGTAAATTAAGCAAAAAGGAGAACAATAGTGGAGGGCACTGCGACGATTTTGTATGTATACCAAATCAATGAAATTTATTAGTTTCTAAGAAAGTATCAACAAAAGTTATAACTTTTTGTTGGTTCGAATTAAGCAAAAAGGATAACAATATGTGGTGGCACCGCAAGTCGGCAACTACGATAAAACACTGACACGGTGACACTCACAGGACACGATACGGACATAGCAATACGGATTTTCAAAATTTCAAGATACGACATGGCTGTGATATATATACTTACAAAATTCAAGAAACATATAAACAAATGCATGTCACTGGAATCATTATAATATCACTCATACTAACACCAAATACATATTACTTTAATTAATATACATTTAACAAACAAATCCAAATAATATATAACACCAAAAATATTCTTGCCAAATTCAAGAATAATATATATAAATGTATGTCACTGAAATCATCATAGTATCACTCATACTAACAACAAATGCATATTACTTCAATTAAATAGAGTTTAAGTAATACCTCTAAATTTCATTTTAGCCAAAAAAAATTTAAATTGTACAATTATCACTCAAAAGTGTCATTTCTGTGTCGGACACGACTGGACACCCCCAGCAGCCATGTCCGACACGGGTGTCCGATTTTGAGGGGAGTGTATGACACGGGTGTCCGATTTTATTTTATTAATAAAATAATGGACACCCCACGTGGCGTGTCCGACACGTGTCCGAGAAGTATCGATGTTCAAAAAGTGTCCAACATTACACCAAATGATTTTTAGGAACATTCGTTCATCATAAGTCAACAACAACCCTAATTAAAGATAAGAGAATAATTTTATTCAAATTCAACCTTGTAATTAGTGCAAATTATTGCAAAAATTTATTTAATGTCTTGGCAAATGGTTATTGATTGTGAGTTTGATACTACTTCTAAAACATATATAGATAAGAATATTTCAAAAATAATATTTTTATTCAAATATTGTTAACCAGACACTGTCTCAAAGGTAGCAACCACTCCGAATTGAAGGTCATGGCCATTAACAAAACGGAATATGATGACATCATTCCGCCAAATTTTTCTTTTTCATTTTACACCTGACAAATATAATCTCACAAATCACGTCACCAAAATATTGTTTTTTATATTTTAATTTTTATATAAAATTTTCTTGATATTCAATATATGTGTATATGTTTTCTTTTGAAGAAGGTTTGATTAAAATTGTGTATTTGTTAAATTATTTATAAAATTATTAAGGAACTAGATTTTCGGCCATTCTACATAAGGGGGCGGAACACACCGTCGCATCCTTTGGCAATAGGGGCAAGTGCCCATTTCGAAAAAAATACTTATTTTAGAAAAAAATATATTTTACTTCTAAAAATTATAATTTGTCCCTAAAAAATTATATTTTCTCCCCCTAAATTTATATTTTGACCACTAAAATTTTGTTGCCTCCCATAATTTATTTTATTATTATTTTTCTTCCTCTTCCAAAATTTATGCATCCGTCCTTGTTACTATATATATAATAATGTATAAAATAAGATGAAAGTGTATACACTCCCTTATTTAATATAATGATTAACATGTGATTTTATATATTGGCATTTACGTGTATACCTTCGAGATATTTATTTGACTTGCTACATCCTACGTTGAGGAATGGCTAAAACGTAATTAAGTGTGTTCCCCTATTTAGTTTAATTAAGTTTACTAATTATAAAGGTAATGGCAAGTGCTAAATCACCATAATTCTCCTGATAAGTTTACTAATTACAATATTATCCTATTTTATAATATAAATCAAATTAATTACAAAAAATTGGTTACACTCCAAAAAAAATAACTTTAAAAAAAATTGTAAACAAATGAATAACACAAAAAAAAAATGTAAAAGCAACGTGTTTCTAACCAAGAAAATGCCAAAAGCCTTGTTAACTTTAGTGGAGTTCTCTTTGCTCGTACGTGTCAATAGTTGTGTGATTAATAAACTGGACTATATCTTGCAGGGTTCGTATTCGATCATTTCAGGCCAATATCTAATTATATTCGTGTCTCATTATTGAATAACCTTATAAATGAAAACTATAATCTTAATCCAAGAAGCGCATGCTAAATCATTAATAAATATAGATGAATATGCTGAATCGTACTTGAATCCATAATAATTGATATTTTTCCAGATCTGAGTACAGTGGTCTTCCAGATCTTCATGATTAGCCTTGAGAGTCCTTTTAAACTTCTTTCACGCTCTGTAACTACTGACGGAATATAGTAAGAATGACTCGATCGTGTGACCTGGGGACCGTGACCCCTTATTTATATATTAGGGTTTCTATTTTAGCCCATCAATCAAATAGAAAAGCTCATTTGTCTCTACACATTAAAGGTTCATACCATGTTAGACCCTTATAGTCCAACTGTATTAACTTTATTCTAATCACTGTATTTGGGCCAAAACGTAAGATATCAATAATACACAATCAGTTACATATGTAGGCCCACATTAGAGATTATATTCCAACAATCTCACATTTTGGCCACATATGTTACCTTATAAAATTGTGTAAAACTTTATGAGCTCAAACTTTTGCTATCATTATCAAAAGCATTCCGAACAATCTCGTCCATCAATTATATAAATATAGGATCAAAGTGACCTTCGTTACATTTATCGTAACTAGATCCATCAATTGTCACGTATATCCATATAACCAAATGACATAGATCAAATATGGATGTGTAGCATTGAAATTTAATGTAATGTGATCTTAACATGCATATTTCCAACTGATCCTCCTAATGACTCAAAAGAGTCACGTAACAGACTTTCAATCAAATGCTAAACCGCAAACTGAATGTTAAACTGCAATGAGAGTTAGCACTTTATTTCAGAGTAAGCGAACATCAGTCCTTACTCTATACAGAAACTTTAATCATGTCAAATGAGCCAATACTCCTAATGAATACAAATTCCCACTATACAGACATATTATCTATGTGGACAACACTCATGTGTGTCACATGCCCATAAAACACGGCAAACTCTTGGCAAACAGATCCGTAATTATGGAGTTTGTGCTAACATGCTCAATTAACACATGGTTACTCTGCATTTTCCTTCACAACCAGAAATTCCATGTCAAAATGGTTAGACTTCAACAAGATTCGGTTGCTATTTGAATATAACTCAGCGGATTTATTATCACAATTGATCCTCAATGGTTTTTCAAACCAGTAATCATGCCCAGCGATAAAAATTCACAGATTTATTCAGCGTCCGAATATCCGACGATCTCCAAATCTCAAATATCCGATATGTAAGCATTAATCCTTAGTTCTTTTTAGATACTGCATTACCCGCTTAATATTCCAATATCGAGTTTCTTAAATAAATGTCCAACATTTCAACAATGTACGCAATATCAAGACACGTACAACTTTGTGCATATATTAGAGCAAACTGAATTTGCTACTCTTAGCAACAAACATATCTTCATGTGCACAGTCACTCATGCCATATATACTTCGTACTTTATCAATACATGCATATATCGTTGCTAGTAAAATGACATTTACATAAAGCACCAGAATAAAAAAATTGCTCCCACTGAATTTTGTATATATGCACTGATCAACGACGTTCTCCCTAAACTGCATGAGATTATCACCTTAACAAATTTTGATACCATTATGGGATACCAACATTACACCATAAATGGACTTCTTTAGATCGTATACAAGGTGCTTTGAACTTTGGATTCAAGGTTCTCCGGTTGCACAATGTATATTATTCCACCAATGTCACTAGTAACGTCTATTTGATGCAACCCCAAATCATAATGAGCTACAAGTGTCATATTGATTCTAAAAGATCATTCATCAAAACCAACGAGAATGTCTCTTTATAATCATTGCCATCCTTTTGAATGGACTCTTTAGCAACTAGGCGTGCTTTATACCTTTTCAACATTGCCTTCTGAACCCTTTTGGTCATAAACATACGTTTACAACTAATCGATTTCATACTTTTAGGCAGCATGACTAGTTCCCAAATGCCATTATCATTTATTGATTACATCTCATTCTTTATGACTTCAATCCACTTTTCAAACTCTGAACGTTATTTGACTTAACTAAATGATGTTAGATAATCTTTCAGACCCATGTCAAACTTGTTCTTTTAGATACACAACATGATCATCAGAATTTATGTTTCTCATTTCTCTAGTAGACTTTCTTAATGTCACTTTCACCGGAGGTTGTTGATATAATTGCTCGTCATTAGCATGTGAAAAATTATGTGTGTCAACAAGTTATTTGTTCTTCGGATTTGCATCTAAACCAAAATCAGGAATGGATACCTGAACATGTTTAAGTGCAACTACGGGAACATTAATATATCCCCCCCCCCCTTAGAGTTGACTTTCCCTACTACTCACTCCCACTAAAGTCAACATCCTCGATAACTTGGCATTTCTCATTTCGAAAAAGAATATATTCGATAGATCATAAAACTTAAAGCACATCGATTTCTAAGTATCCAGCTAAGAAGTATATGACATACCTTAAATACAACTTTTCATTAGGCTTATAAAGCCAAATTTGGCTAGGCAATCCCAGACATGCAAGTACCAAATGCTAGGTTCTTCCTTGCCCACATCTCGTATGGGATTCTAGTCACTACTTTACTTAGACTTAATTCAGGATATAAACTGTAGTTTTAATGTTTGCGACTTCTTAAAGTTAATTTGTCTTCAATGACATAATTATTTTCATGCATATTGTAATGTCTCAATGTGACTCAGACATGTTTTATTTGCTTATTGGATACTTATGAGATAATTACGGTATGACGTTGACTCGAGTTCGAGTTGAACCACGTATGAGAAAGGATATATTGGGTAATGAAATGGTAACAATGGACGTAATTATGTGAGGAAAGATAATATGAAATTTGTAGTAAGGTGGGAACCATGATATGGTGTTATTGTTATACATGCTTAATTATGTCATTGTTATAGTGGGTTCTTTACATGGAAGGCATGGAGTTGATGCATGCTAGACTACATAGACTCCACTTGTCATGATATGACTTAAGGAAGCTTTAAACTTAAGTATATATGCATACATATCAGCTTGGAAAAGCATAACACACACCATATTACACCTACTAAATCTCTACATCACTCCTCATTCTCTCATTGCTTATGATTGTTAGATTTCTTGGATTTCAACTTGGAAATCAAGAGATAAAGTTATGTGAAGTGAATTCATAGCTTCTTGGTAAGGATGATGTACTTTGTATACTTGTTTTATGTTGGTGAATTATGACTTGGAGTTGAAGCATGGAACTTGGGGGTTCTTGAATTGCTATAAGTCATACTGTACACACTTGAGTTGTATTGTGATAGAAACATGTTTAGATCATGATATAGTGTTGTTTTATAAAGTTTTGAGAGGATGATTTGAAGTGGAATAAATAAAGTATGAAGATAGACATGAAAAACGTCATGTCTGAAAATGTTGTTGTAGATCGATCGGTACGATCGATAGGATCGTATCGTACCGATCGATAGGATCGTATCGTACCGATCGAGCAGTGAGTCAGGGGAATGTTTAAGGTGGTGTAGGTAGCGATCGATCGATGCATGCGACCGATCGATCGTTAGAATGACGTAGCATTCTATAAAATTCAGACTTAAATATCGATCGCTCGCTAGAAGTGATCGATTGATCGCTAGGACGAATTTGTTGAAAATGTGATGTTTTCTAGAAAGTTTGATGTTGAAGCCTAGTTTGACATGATATATTGTTGATATTCATGTAGCACCATCACAGGGGACAGGACAGAGAGGCGGTTACTCATTGACGCCTACACTTATAAATGTTATACATCACAACAGGTATGTGTTGACGTACGAGTAATTGATATGATTGAATATTACGCGTTTTTATGCTATGATATGTGTATGTTTTCGTGTTGATTCTTGGATTATTTTACGTTTTATGGTATATATTTTTATATTTCAGGAATCAATGTTGAAATGCATAAAAGTAGATGAAATGAGCCAAAAATGATGAAAAAGGACCAAATCGAGCGAACGCGTCAAAGCCGGGAAAGGAAGAAAAAATCAAAAGAAAATAAAAAAAAATATAAAGGGCCGATCGATCGAGACCCAACTCTCGATCGATCGGCGGTGGCAGAACATTAGCAAGCGATCGAGCAGACAGTCTCGATCGATCGGCCGAAGGAATTTTCTGAAAAATAAATTCCTTATAGAGTTTGGGTCCAAGAGGGAAGTCCTTGATTCTTATTCCTTGATATATATGCACGAAAATAACAACCAAAATCATACTTTATAACCTGGGAATAGCCTCCACTCCTCCATACTCCATATCACCTTCATCCACCATCATCACTTCAACCTAGGAATTGGAACAAGCCAACAAGAGAATCGAGGAGCACGATCCAGAAAGAAGCGAGGAAGGATCGAGAATCAACGAAGAAGTCGACTTAGGAGTTTACTTTTACTTTTCTATTATTGTTTTACATGAATAATTGGATTTATTGTGTTTTTGATGATTGAGAAATATCAATAACATAGTTTTTCCTATTGATTTTGAGATTGAAGTTATATATCCTCTATGAGCATGTGTTATTGTTTTTAATGCTTTTGAAGGATTGATCACCTTTGAATGATATTTTATTATAATTGAGATCGAGAGATGAAATTATAATACGATATAATAATTCATGCCGTGTGTTAAAGATTGAGATCGAGAGATAAAATCACATACGAGTGATAGCTTTGGGTTGTTTAATCAAAAGTTAGTGGTTGTCATAAAGCGCATTCAATATTAAATTGTTAATTAAGTGAACGAGAGTTACTTGTGGCAATTTGATGTTAGACTTAATATAGCTCGAGAGAGTATATTGAATAAATTCGGAAAACCCGTCACCTTAGAGATGTACGAAGAAAAGAATTGTAAGAGTTGGGTTAGGTGAATAATTGTCTTGATAATTCTTGCTTGTGGATTTTTCTCGTGATCGTCGATTGTTTTGGTTGGATTAGATTAGTTTAATTATTGATTAATTATCATAGGTTAAATATAGTTAAAAGAAATCTTATTTGGTACTTGATTGTTAGTCCCTGTGGGTTCGACAACCCGTATTCTTCCTATCTATACTAAAACTTGACACCGTGCACTTGCGGTCTAAAATCGCTAGATTGGAATTAATTGTTTAAAATAAAAGCGATCAAGTTTTTGGCGCCGTTGCCGGGGATTAACTTTAGTAATATCATACTAGGTTCTTTGACTGTAATTTAACCATTTTTGTTTATTTCATTCGAAAAATATATATATATTTATATAAATTTATTTTGTTTTTGTTTTGTTTGTCTTGTGAGGTACTTGGAGATGAAACATCAACAAGCCTTCACAAGCTTTGCCCAACAACGTTCCGAGCCGTTCTACGCTGTTTGGGAGAGATTCAATGAATTGGCCAACACATTCCGGTATCACAACTTTTCGAACTATACTCTCCTGCAATATTTCTTCAAAGGGTTGGATGTACATACACGAGAATGGGTATTGAGTGGAGCACTGGTGACTGGGAGTCCCCTGGTTGATAGAGATGAGGACAGTGTGGTGCACCTGTTCAATGATATGGCGGACTTCGATCATCACTGGCATTGTGATCCTTCACTACAAGGATGGAGTCACCAATACCCACCGGAGCCTCAATACCCTATTGATACACCACAACCATTTGAACATCGCGAAGAGAGGAGAGATAGTTCTGCAGACGTCACGACTCAGTTAGAGAATGCCTTAGTAAGATTCATGGCATCAACTGAGAACAGTTTGGAGTGCCAAACCAACTCTATGCGTCACCTGGAGCAGCAAATGGCAGTCCTCATGGAAACAATTTCAATTAGCTGCCAAGAGGAAGAGATGAGGGCTACAAATCAAGAGGCAGCGAATTGAGTTTGGTTATCTGATGACGATCACTCAACCAACCAAGTTTGGGGGAGTGATACTACTAGTGTGGAAGAGTCAAGGGAACTTGAGCCTCTTCAAGAGATTGAGACTACTTCAGAGATGTCATCCGAGAAGTTCCCATGTGAAGATGAGTCGAATGTGATGTTGGAGAAGGAAGAAACTTTCGAAGATTCCGATTTGAGCTCATCAATCGAGACATGTTCTTTGCCATATGTGGATCCGCATTTTCCATCGATGACAATTTCACCGCACTACATCCTCCAAGATATGAAGCCAAGTCAAGAATCATTCTCCCATGCCTGCCACTTTAAGACGAATGTTGTTGGAGCGACGATCTTACACTGTTACAATCTTGCCAATCTTGAGGGCATACTGAATGAAGACCCATTAGTGGTATCATACGATACTTACTATGGGCGGCAGCCGCTCTTTGATGGTTGCTTATGATGGTCAAGCCGATGACTAGAAATCAGCGCTTCTTGGGAGGCAACCCAAGCATATCCTTTTGCTATTTAGTTTTGTTTTATTTTCAATTCTTGCATTTAGTTTGTTTATCTCTCAAGTTGAATATTTTACCATTTGCATTCTTCTCTTGCTAGGTACTCAGTTGGAGCAATGAACCCCTACAACAGTGGAACTTTCAAAGCAAATCTTCCTCAACCCTCATGCAAGCGTCTTGATCAGGGGAGTTTATTTTTTTCCTTTTGATTCATTTGAACATTGAGGGCAATGTTTGATTTAAGTTTGGGGGAGTGGCTTGCATGTTTACTTGTTTTGCATGTTTACTTGTTTTATCTACATGTTGTGTGCTTAATTGACACTTGAATCGTCCGATTATTATGAGCTAAAAAAAAAATTAAGATTTCAAACTTGAGAAAAGAATGAATTATAGTAGTGACTATTCAATGAGGATTTTGATCTCACTATGCATATGAACTTGATTTTTATTGGACTTGTACATGAATATCCTAATTTGAGTTAGCATGTCAAGAATGAGGAATATATTGAGCACAATGAGTTATGATCTTGTGGATTGCATGTTGAATAGTGATAATTGTTGTGAACTTAATGATTTGTCTTGAGCATCTTAGAGTTAACCTAGAACTTATTTGATGATGATACTTTGAGGCGAAATTTTATAGTTACAAACTTGACTTGGAAATGATCTAGGCGATCTTTTGACCGTTTGAGCCTTTCAAGCTTACCATGTTTATATCAATCCCTAGTGTCCCATTTGAGCTTTATTGAAAAAGAATGGTATATGCATTGCATATAATTAGACCCCATTCAACATTTTTTGGCAAACTCATTATACCCACCTTTATGAGCCTAAATTGAAAGAATTATCTTTACCTAAAGGGAGTATAATGGTTCTCATTAGATGCACATTATTTGCTATATTTTGATGAGCTAATTGTTGGAAAAAATTGATGAATGAGAAAAGAAAAAGATAGATAAAGCCTTGAGAAAAAAAGTGACTACATAAGACCCAAAGTGGCCAAGGCTATAAAAGAAAAAGAAGAGAAGCTCAAACTTGTGCTAAAAATTTGAACTTTCCATGATTATACTCTCTTCTTTTTGTTACCCTATCTTTTCTTTGAAGCCAACACCAAAGGCCTTACATTACAAGCTTAAGAAGTCCTTTTGATCCAAGTCTAGGGAGTAACTATCATTAGTGGAGAAGTTGTTTGAAAATAGGCCTATATGATGCTTGATGATAATCTCGACTTTGAGTTGATTAACATGATTTGATCTTGAATATGTGCATGAAACTTGAGATTGACTATAGCACACACACACGTTCCGATTTTGAGATGTATTGCTTGAATTAGGAGAAAACATGTCTTGTCAACTTTTGTATATGTGCATGAGATTTCTGAGAATAAGCAAGTCATGAAATATTTGTTTCAAATATCAAGAATGAACTCTACCTTATGATTTTAATGTTTAATTGAGGACGATTAAGTATAAGTTTGGGGGAGTTGATAAGGTTGAATATTACGCGTTTTTATACTCTGATATGCATATGTTTTCGTGTTGATTCTTGGATTATTTTACGGTTTATGGTATATATTTTTATATTTCAGGAATCAATGTTGAAATGCATAAAAGTAGAGGAAATGAGTCAAAAATGATGAAAAATGACCAAATCGAGCGAACGAGTCAAAGCCGGAAAGGAAGAAAAAATCAAAAGAAATAAAAATATATATATAAAGGGCCGATCGATCGAGACCCAACTCTCGATCGATCGGCGGTGGCAGAACATTGGCGATCGATCGAGCAGTCAGTCTCGATCGATCGGCCGAAGAAATTTTCTGAAAAATAAATTCCTTATAGAGTTTGGGTCCAAGAGGGAAATCCTTGATTCTTATTCCTTGATATATATGCACGAAAATAACAACCAAAATCATATTTTATAACCTAGGAATAGCCTCCACTCCTCCATACTCCATATCACCTTCATCCACCATCATCACTTCAACCTAGAAATTGGAACAAGCCAACAAGAGAATCGAGGAGCACGATCGAGAAAGAAGCGAGGAAGGATCGAGAATCAACGAAGAAGTCGACTTGGGAGTTTTCTTTTACTTTTCTATTATTGTTTTACATGAATAATTGGATTTGTTGTGTTTTTGATGATTGAGAAATATCAATAACATAGTTTTTCCTATTGATTTTGAGATTGAATTTATATATCCTCTATGAGCATGTGTTATTGTTTTTAATGCTTTTGAAGGATTGATTACCTTTGAATGATATTTTATTATAATTGAGATCGAGAGATGAAATTATAATACGATATAATAATTCATGCTGTGTGTTAAAGATTGAGATCGAGAGATAAAATCACATACGAGTGATAGCTTTGGGTTGTTTAATCAAAAGTTAGTGGTTTTCATAAAGCGCATTCAATATTAAATTGTTAATTAAGTGAACGAGAGTTACTTGTTGCAATTTGATGTTAGACTTAATATAGCTCGAGAGAGTATATTGAATAAATTCGGAAAACTCGTCACCTTAGAGATGTATGAAAAAAAGAATTGTAAGAGTTGGGTTATGTGAATAATTGTCTTGATAATTCTTGCTTGTGGATTTTTCTCGTGATTGGCGATTGTTTCGGTTGGATTAGATTAGTTTAATTATTGATTAATTATCGTAGGTTAAATATAGTTAAAAGAAATCTTATTTGGTACTTGCTTGTTAGTTCCTGTGGGTTCGACAATCCGTATTCTTCATATCTATACTAAAACTTGACACCGTGCACTTGCGGTCTAAAATCGCTAGATTGGAATTAATTGTTTAAAATAAAAGCGATCAGTAATGATGTTCCATTTCTGATCATTATATCCTGATATATGATGCTGATGTATTGTTGATTTAGATATGCGATGGATATCTTGTTTATTGAGATATGAGATTATTATGAATATCAGATATGACTGGTGTTGTGAGGCACGATGTTGTTGAGGCATGTGATTGACGCTATGATGCCACGATAGGTATGCTAATGCTTAGCAATGCTTTGGCATGTTGTTGAGATTGATGACATGATGGGTATGCCATTGTTGGGCATATGCTTTGGCTGTTATATATGTGAGGACGGTTATATGATATGTGCTGCTAATATGAAGATGTGAGGAGGTTCCACTAACATATTGAGCTGAGATAGGCATATCATATCGGTCATGTTGCCATTGTTGGGCATGTTGTACATCTATGTATGAGGATGATAGATTGATGCCATGATAGGTATGCTAGTGTTGAGCATATGCTTTGGCATGAAATGTATACTCTGGTTGAGTATATGCTTGGACTGTTATAACTTGTGAGGACGGCAATATGCTTTGTGCTGCTAATATGAAGATGTGAGGAGGTTCCACTGACATATTAAGCTGAGATAGACAAATCATATTTGTCCCGTTATAACAGAATGATAGATGAGACATGTAATACCATATTTGTATATTGTGTTATGAGGTTTGTACAGGGATATATACAGGAACGACCAAAGAGGAGTATTGCAAATGCATAATTTACAGGAAGTTGTTTATATTGTATTGATGCATTATCTTGATGTTATTGTGAACATCATTTCAATACTCATGTTTTGTATGATTGTTCTGTTCGGACTCATAGCTGGGGAGGGCTGGGATTGTGAGTCTACCTTCTGCTGCTAGGCATTAAACTGAGCGAGATTTGATGATTTGTGTAGAAAGATGAGTAAGAGAACTAGAAACTTTTTATTCAAAACTATATCAAATAAGAGATACAATGTAGGTTTATATAGACTCCTAATACTAAAGAGTCATAAGAAAAGAAAACACTCCAATAAATCAAATACAAAGATTATCTTAGCTCCTTATCTCATAACAATCTCTATCTATCTATTTATTCAACACTCCCCCTCAAGCAGGGTCATATATGTCTATCATGCCCAACTTGGAACAAAAATCTTCAAATAAAGGATGATGAAGTGCCTTAGTTAAGATATCAGTAAATTGCATGTGAGTGGAGACATAATTGAGATCAATAATTCTCTTCTCGATCTTTTCACTGATGAAGTGTTGATCTAACTCAATGTGTTTGGTACGGTCATGATGCACTGTATTTTTAGCAATGTTTATGGCGGCTTGATTATCACACATCATTTCAACTGGATGATTGTTGTCTAGCTTGAGTTCACTTAGCAACCTTTTCAACCACATTCCTTCACATATGCCTTGAGCCAAGGCACGATACTCTGCTTCTGCACTGCTCCTAGCTACAACAGTTTGCTTCTACTCCTCCATGTTACCAGATTTCCCCATGCAAATGCACAGTAAGCAGATGTTGATCTTCTGTCAGTGTGAAAGCCAGCCCAATCAGCATCACTGTAAACTTTGACGCTTCTTTGTCGACTTCTTGAAGAACAAACCCTTTCCAGGATTTCTTTTGAGATACCTCAATATTCGATATACAACATCCATATGATCCTTGGTTGGGTTATTCATAAATTGACTGACAACGCTAACCACAAAACCAATATTCGGGCGTGTGTGTGAAAGATAAATTAGCTTCCCCACTAAGCGCTGATACCTTCCTTTGTCAACCAATGGACTGTCTTTTCTTGCTTCCAGCTTTACTTTAGTGTCCATCGGTGTGTCTATGGGTTTGCATCCCAACATTCCAGTTTCCTTTAGGAGGTCCAATACATATTTTCTTTGAGAAATAAAGATACCGTTGGATGATCGAGTAACTTCCATTCCTAAAAAATACTTCAAATGTCCTAGATCTTTCATTTCAAATTCCCTAAAAGTAGAGCTTTCACCTGAGCCATTTCATCATTGTGGTTTCCTGTGAGAACAATATCATCAACATACACTATAAGAATAGTGATCTTTACTTCCTCTGAATTTTTGACAAACAATGTGTGATCAGACTGACACTGTAAGTAACCGTTCCCCTTTAGAACAGTGGAGAAACGATGGAACCAAGCTCGGGGTGACTGCTTCAGGCCATAAAGGGATTTCTTCAATTTACTTACTTTATTAACCGTAGACTGAGTCCCAAATCCAGGAGGAATATCCATATAGATTTCTTCCTCGAGATCTCCGTTGAGAAAAGCATTCTTGACATCAAGCTGATATAAGGGCCAGTCCATATTTCCAGCAATAGAGAGAAGAACTCGGATAGTATTTAACCTGGCAACTGGAGCAAACGTCTCTTGATAATCAATACCATAAGATTGTGTATACCCTTTTGCAACTAATCTGGCTTTATATCGCTCTATGCTCCCATCAGATTTATGTTTCACTGAAAAAATCCATCTACACCCAACAATCCTCTTATTTGGAGGTAAATCAGTAATGGGCCATGTTTTGTTTTTCTCTAGAGCTATTATTTCGTCTAGGACAGCAGATTTCCAATTTGGGTCTTGCATAGCAGTCTCAATATTGGACAGTATCTGGACCTGATCTAAACATGACACAAAAGCTCGATATGTAGGAGATAAGTGATCAGTTGAAACAAATTTAGATATAGGATGTTGAGTGCATGATCTCACCCCTTTTCTAACTGCTATAGGCCTATCATCAGAATCATCAATACTGTGGTTAGAAGAATCAGTATTATCTCATGGTTTCTCAGCAAAACGTGGATCCAAGGAGGAGTCATGACAAGGCTGAATTTGTTCAGGTTCCCGATGCCTCCTAGAGTAAACCTGCAATGGTGGTTCAGGCACATGAAGTGGATGATGAGAGATTGTGAAAGGCTCTATAATGGGTATGGTTGGCTCTATAATGGGTATGGTTGGTTGGATTGCTGCTGGAGTTTGAGATTCATTCAGATTGCTCTCCCCCGGAATCGAAGAACGAGGATAAAAAGGCTGATTTTCAAAGAATGTCACATCCATGGTATGGAAGAAACGCTTGAGAATTGGTGAGTAGCATTTATACCCTTTTTGGTTGGGAGAATAACCAAGAAAAATGAATTTTATTGATCGAGGGTCAAGTTTACCCCGAGCATGTGAGTGGATGTGTACAAAGGAAATACATCCAAAGATTTTAGTGAAATAGTCGGTAAAAGGTGCGAAGTAGGATAAGTCCTGAGAAGGGTTTTTATAGGAGCATCAAACTTGAGGATACGAGAGGGCATTCTATTAATGAGGTAAGCTGCAGTCAGAACTGCATCACCCCAAAAACAAGAAGGTACATTATGGGAAAAGAGTAAGGAGCGAGCAACCTCAAGTAAGTGACGATTCTTGCGCTCAGAGATCCCATTCTGTTGAGGAGTATCAACACATGAACTTTGGTGGATAATACCTTGGGTATGTAGGTAAGCGCCAAGGTTGGAGTTAAAATAGTCACGAGCACAGTCAGTTTTTAATACACGAATACGGGTAGAGAATTGGGTTTGAATCATGGTGTTGAATTGCTTAAAAAGGTCACTTGTTTCAGATTTGTCTTTCATTAACCATGAGAGTCTAGTGTGATCATCAACAAACAGTAAAAACCAACGAGTCACGCCGCGTGAACAGTAACCTCGCACATTAACATCCACGAAAAACTTTGTGGCAAAAAAATTCGTATAAGATCTAATGGCTCTGATACCATGCAGAAAGATGAGTTTTAAGAGAACTAGAAACTCTTTATTCAAAACTATATCAAATAAGAGATACAATGTAGGTTTATATAGACTCCTAATACTAAAGAGTCCTAAGAAAAGAAAACACTCCAATAAATCAAATATAAAGATTATCTTAGCTCCTTATCTCATAACAATCTCTATCTATCTATTTATCAACAATTTGTACTATATAAATGATATACAAGATGTATTGTATATGAATGATGTAAGTGAAAGACATAGTGAAAAATCTCAATCAGTAGTGATAAGATCTTAATCCTGTTTACGTATAATGTGATTTACGTAATTGAACACTTAATTAAGGAATAAGGTGACGAGACCCCACACATATTTTCCATGTCATTTGAGTCATTGGTGTTCAATTATAAAGCTTATCAACCAATGAACCATTACCGATCATATTTGGATGTTGGAAATCCTGAAAATTCTATTACAAAATGAACAAAGGAAACCTGGCTTGTTCAAGAATGAAACTTAAATCAAATTCCATGAAATCACGGTTATAAAAGTGTTTTCAAAATCATAATGAAAACCATATCATAAATAAAGCTTAAAGACCACCAATAACATCTACAATAGAATTATTGTAATTTCAGAAATAGATGTATCTTTCACCATTGTTGGAATCGAAGAGGGGGGGTGAATGAGATTCCTTGGCTACTTTAGCTTTTTAAAATGAGTTTGAAAAATAAAAGAGTTTTGCGCTTGCGGAAGCCTTTAGTCAATCGATAAATAAAATAAATAAATAAATAAATGCGTAATGAAAAATAAAGCGGTAAATGACAAGGATATTTGTTATAGAAGTTCGGCGATGAATCGCCTACGTCTTCTCTTCCCGGTTAGATAACCTCCAACCGAGGTTCCACTAGAATAAATGTTCTTGGCCTTGAGGGCTCCAAGTAAGCCACAACACAACTCTTCCCGAGTTACAACGCTCTTCCCGAGCACAATACTCTTCCCGAGTACACAAGCTCTTCCCGAGCAACCAACACTCTTCACGAGTCTTCTTGGCCTTAAGGGCTCCAAGGATAGCCACACAATTGCACCACCTTCACTTGATGGCGACTTTACAATTTTCCAACTTGCTTTGGTGTTGGAGGACCTTTACAATGAATTAAACCAACAGAAACACCTTCACGGTGTACTCACACGAAGACAACAAGACTCAACAAATGAAAACAATCACAAGCTCCAATACAACAACAATGTATGGAGAGTATGATATAATTTGAACCAACAATTGATCAACACTTTGTATGAGTTGTAGACTTGTTCCTTAGCTTCAAAATGCTCCAAAGCATCCATATTTATAGTGTAGGAGGCCCCCTAGGCTCCTACTAGCCGTTGCACTTCAAAAGGCTGAAATCACTCCTGGATCGCCTCAGCCATCGCCTCAGGCGATCACCCATCGCCGCGTTCCAACGGTCAAAAATGCACAGATCGCCTCAGGCGATCGCTGGATCGCCTCAGGCGATCAGTGGCTAAAATCAAGGCCGTAGCTTCAGTATGTCCAAAATTTGCATCGCCTCAAACGAACTCGACATCGCCTCAGGCGTTCCAGACCATCGCCTCAGGCGTTCATGCCATCGCCTCGGGCGAACTCCCCTGCGCGCATGCCCGCGCCAAGCTCGGCGTCGCTTCAGTCGATGTGCTGGGGCGAAGTCCCTGTGGCTGCCATCGCCTCAGGCGTTGGTCACCATCGCCTGGGGCGATCTGTCCCGCATGCTCGCCTAGCCATCGCCTCTGTCGATGTGCGTGGCGATCCTCGCCTGGCACCCATCGCCTGGGGCGATGGCACCCATCGCCTGGGGCGATCCGTGTCTTCCAAAAGACAATTTCTTTGGCATTTCAAATCTATTACAATCTTCAAATTTGATCATAATTTAAGCTGCATACTCAATAAAAACCATTAGTACAAAATGTATAGGTTTTGTAATCATCAAAACAAAAACGATAATTTTATTTAAAATAGAGGAAATAGAGTTGTAGCGTTTTAAGGCGCAACAATCTCCCCCTTTTTGATGATCACAAAACCCGGTAAACTTGAAAGAAAATAAGACTTATAACAATGCAATGCATAGAGAGTTTAAACTCCCCCTTAATGAATGCAATGATAAACAATGTTTCAATGTGCATTTTTATCACCTTTACAAAATGTGTCACAAGTTGTAAAAACAATTAGGTGCAAATAGCATTTCATCAATTAAGTTTACACCAAGTTTACATAACCATTCTCCCCCTTTTTGTGAGAATAAAAAAGGGTAAAGGACTTTTAAGAAAATTGGACATAGTTCCCTTTAAAAATTGAATAAACCATAAATCCATTCAAGTAATACACAATCAACTCAAAATCCAATCAACATCTTAAAATCCATCAACATAAACAATAAATCCATTCCAACATCATTTAACAATTACAATCCTTACAAACAATTACAAAAGGATAAAATCTAAAAAACACAAAAACAAAGACAACTCAATCCAAGCCGCCATCACCATCACCATCACCATCATTCCCGTGAGTAGTATCCTCATCCATGTGAGTACTGGAAAATTGAGAACGAAGAGCGTCCACTTCATGTCGTAAATACGACAAATCTTCTCTCGAGGAGTCTTGGTAAGCTCGAAGAGACGCAACATCATCTCTAAGGGAATGGAATTGAGAATTCATATCGACTCTCAAGGATTGAAATTGTGAGTTCATATCCTCACGAAGGCTTTGGAATTGAGAAGTAAAGAAGGCAAAAGCGTCTTGATTGAACTCAAAAGAAGAAGAAGGTTGATGACTATCAGGAGCTGGAATATCCGCCCCAATATTCATCATGTCATCAAATGTAGATGGGGATTGATGCTGAATGGGTGGCTCATCGATATTTGGTTCAATCAAGAAAGGAAAATGAACCCTTTGGGCACTAGTCATCCTATCAATGGGTAATGAGGGGTGATCTTTAGGATTGAAGGCAGAAAGTAGGTTCCCCGGATCATTAACCCAACAGGAAGTGAAAGGATTCCAAGATATTTTGTTAAACAAAAAACACCTTAGATTGAAGGTGTCCTTGGACTTGATAGGGAGTTTCTCATTGTCATCAAAAGGAAGGTTGAAATGAAGAAAAATCTTTGTTAGGACACGGCCGAATGGGAGAATAACCTTTTTAGGATTATGGGCGGTGTTCCTAAAGATTTGGACAATGAATCTAGGTAGGTTGAAGGGGGGTCATTGTAATGATGTAATACATCAAGTATACATCAGAGAATTTCAACCTAAGACGATCACCATCCCGAGGGATCATCGAGGTGATCACAATCTTGTGAAGGATTTGGTAGTTTGTAGGGATGGAATTCACAAGAAAGGATTGGTTTGGACATTGAGGGGTTCCGCCAAATATGAGATACAAGGCTTGGGCAGGATCACATACCCCATCATTGGGCCAAGTAGCTAGAGCAAATTTAGCCGGACCCTCCGAAGGAATGCGAAGAATATTTCCTAATTCAGTGCTATTGAATTCAATTGGGCGATTACAACGATGGTTTTGATAGTTAACTCACCATCACCCTCAAACAGTTCAAGATTAGCATAGAAAGAATGAATCATGGATGGATACAAAAAATCGTTCTTTCTAGGGGGTTTGAAAAAATTTTCCCATTGTTGGAATTGAATCCAATCAAGAATTGGGAGCTGGGAAGTCCTAAGGAAATCGAAATCAAAGATATAACCCGGAATTAATTTGCGAGTAAGATAGTCTTCCGGAATTGGCTTACCATCAAGTGGAGGACCCGTATAATTCCTATTGGAGCGATTAGAGCGTCTCCTCCGGCTTGATTCTCCTTCTTCACGGTTGCTTCGAGACATATTGCAAGAAATTTGAGAGAATTGAGGTAAAGTTTCGATTTTTATGAAAAAGGGGTTAGGGTTTGCAAAAATCCAATTGGAAGATTTGTTGTTTGGAAAGTGAAATTGATGGTTTGGAAAGGCTTAGGATGATCGATTATAACAATGATGAAGAAATCTCGAATTATGGGTGAAAAACACGAAAAGTTGCTGAAAAAATGAGCAAAAGCCGTAGCCTTCAGACTTTAAAAAACGAGATCGCCTGAGGCGATCTAGAGAACGCCTGAGGCGATCGAGAACGCCTGAGGCGATGCTTGCGATCGCCTGAGGCGATGCGAGCCACGCCCGAGGCGATGCTTGCGATCGTTTGAGGCGATGCGAGCCACGGACGAGCACTTCGCACAGAATGCTGAGGCGATGGTTTGGCAACATTTTGAGCTAATTTTTGGACCAAAAAATTATTTTTGATAATTCTAACTAACATTAAACCATCTAACAACAAAAATTAATCACATAATCTCAAAAACACAATAATTCACAATTTGTGACTTTTAAAAGGTGATTTCAAAATGCATTTTTGAAATTAAATGTGAGTAAACTTGATTCCCCCTTAACAATTGTATAGCACATACAAAATAATCAAGTAAAGCATAAAGTAAACAACTCTCCCCCTCAAACCATGCATACACAAGCTCTCCCCCTTAAACTATGCATGAAGTAAACTTCAAGATTATCACACAATTGTCCCCCTTTTTGTGATAATCAAAAAGTACAAAAATCACAAATATATGTTGACACATAGCCATATTTTATACATGTTCCTCATCAAGCATATAATAGCCCAAATAAGCATAAGATTAATTCATTTTGAGGAATACAAACATGCGTTTTAAGGCGATCAACAATGAATTCAAAATGTGCAAAATGTGCTATGTTCTACCAAAATTTCATGCATTTGTGCCCAATAAACATTAGAATTCTTAAATCATCATTTGATAAATTTATTAAGATCATGATAGCATTATTTCAAAGATAGAGCATCTAAACAAATATAGCATGCTAAATCACATAATATCATATAACATATTCAAATTAGAATTCATTGCACTTGCTATAAAAGGATAGGCATACATCATGCAATAAAACAATTTATATGTGCACATGCTAAGGGGTTATGCATTTTACTCCAATCAATATTGAGCTTCATTATTTATTGGTCACAATTAATTTGTGCCAATTAATTTTGAATTGCTCATTTAAAATGTATAAAATAAATTTTACCTTTGATGACAAGAGTGCGTTCTTGTCATTGGTCCTATGCCTCGTGCTTCTTCTATAGTTGTGAATAATACAAACTCCTCCTTTGAGTTGCTTGGCCCTTCATTCTTCATTCCATTCTTGTCCCTACAAGACAAATTTACAATTGGAGGAACTTTGGTACCCATTTGATTTTTGGGTCCTAAGGGGTTAACTTTCAATGGCACCTTTGGAATCCATTTCCCCCTTTTATTAGGTTGGTATTGGATTCTAGCAAACCTACACTTATTTTTGGTATGACCACTTTTACAACAATAGTTATAAGTATGAGAGTTGTGCTTTGCTTTGGCCAACAAGCTTGAAAAAGATTTTGATTTGTTTGAAAAGCCTAACCCGGCTTTGTCAAAGCTACATCGTTGTAATCCAAGCAATTCACTCATCTTTTGACTACTTTCACTATATTTGCAAAATGATATCTTTAAAGAATCTAATTCATTTTTCAATGAATTATTTTCTTCAACTTTCTTAGCAATCTCAAGTTTGAGTAGTTTATTACTCATCTTGGTTTTGCCAAGAGCATCAATAAGATCATTATAAGATTCTAAAAGTTCATCAAAAGAAGGTACCTCATCATCGCTTTCATCTCCTTCATCTCCAAGAGCCATTAAACAAAGATTGGTGGCTTCTTCTTCATCGGAGTCGCTATCACTCCATGTAGCTATAAAAGCCTTCTTCTTGCCTTTGTCCTCATTCTTCTTCCTAGGACATTTGTTAGCATAATGGCCTTTTTCTTGACAATTATAGCAAGTTACCTCATTTTTGGATTCATGTTTGGTTGCACTTGAGGTCTTTGACTTGCCATGTTTGTTGAAGAACTTCTTGAACTTTCTTGTGAACAATGCCATATCCTCATCATCATCATCTTCTTCATCATCGGAGTGGTCTTTCCTTCCAACCAAGGCAATCCCATTTCTCTTGGATCTATCCTCCTCCTTTACTTCTCTCCTTGTGGCAACTTCAAGCTCATGAGTCACCAATGTGCCATGGAGCTCATCAAGATCATAGGAAGCACTTTCTCCTTTGTTGGACTCGATGATGGCCGTCCTCTTGGCATCCCATTCCTTTGGTAAGGCTCTTAGTGCTCTCCTCCATATTTGCTTTGGAGGATACTTCTCTCCAAGTTGGGCAAGCTCATTTATGATTTGAGTGAGCCTCCTAAACATGGAATCCACATCTTCTCCGGAATCCATCTCAAATGTTTCATACTTGAGTTGTAGGAGATCTATCTTGGTCTCCTTCACTTGATTAGTACCCTCATGACAAATTTGTAATTTGTCCCAAATTTCCTTTGCCGTTGAGCACATCGAGATCCGGTTGTACTCCTTCATATCTAAAGCACAATGTAAAATATTAATCGCTTTAGCATTTTGAGAAATTAATATCATATCCGCTCTAGTGAAATCGTCCATCTCTTTGGGAACACTAATTCCCCCAATTTCCTTTAAAGGAACATGTGGACCTTTCACTATGATTTTCCATAGATCATAATCTACAGATTGGATGTATAGAGAAATTCTATTCTTCCAATAACCGTAGTTATCACCCGTGAAAAGCGGAGGGCGATTCGTCGATTGACCTTGAGCAAACTCATTTGCTAGATTAGCCATATAAAAATTTTGATTTAAAAACAAAAATCAAATGGCTCTGATACCACTTGTTGGAATCGAAGAGGGGGGGTGAATGAGATTCCTTGGCTACTTTAGCTTTTTAAAATGAGTTTGAAAAATAAAAGAGTTTTGCGCTTGCGGAAGCCTTTAGTCAATCGATAAATAAAATAAATAAATAAATAAATGCGTAATAAAAAATAAAGCGGTAAATGACAAGGATATTTGTTATAGAAGTTCGGCGATGAATCGCCTACGTCTTCTCTTCCCGGTTAGATAACCTCCAACCGAGGTTCCACTAGAATAAATGTTCTTGGCCTTGAGGGCTCCAAGTAAGCCACAACACAACTCTTCCCGAGTTACAACGCTCTTCCCGAGCACAATACTCTTCCCGAGTACACAAGCTCTTCCCGAGCAACCAACACTCTTCACGAGTCTTCTTGGCCTTAAGGGCTCCAAGGATAGCCACACAATTGCACCACCTTCACTTGATGGCGACTTTACAATTTTCCAACTTGCTTTGGTGTTGGAGGACCTTTACAATGAATTAAACCAACAGAAACACCTTCACGGTGTACTCACACGAAGACAACAAGACTCAACAAATGAAAACAATCACAAGCTCCAATACAACAACAATGTATGGAGAGTATGATATAATTTGAACCAACAATTGATCAACACTTTGTATGAGTTGTAGACTTGTTCCTTAGCTTCAAAATGCTCCAAAGCATCCATATTTATAGTGTAGGAGGCCCCCTAGGCTCCTACTAGCCGTTGCACTTCAAAAGGCTGAAATCACTCCTGGATCGCCTCAGCCATCGCCTCAGGCGATCACCCATCGCCGCGTTCCAACGGTCAAAAATGCACAGATCGCCTCAGGCGATCGCTGGATCGCCTCAGGCGATCAGTGGCTAAAATCAAGGCCGTAGCTTCAGCATGTCCAAAATTTGCATCGCCTCAAACGAACTCGACATCGCCTCAGGCGTTCCAGACCATCGCCTCAGGCGTTCATGCCATCGCCTCGGGCGAACTCCCCTGCGCGCATGCCCGCGCCAAGCTCGGCGTCGCTTCAGTCGATGTGCTGGGGCGAAGTCCCTGTGGCTGCCATCGCCTCAGGCGTTGGTCACCATCGCCTGGGGCGATCTGTCCCGCATGCTCGCCTAGCCATCGCCTCTGTCGATGTGCGTGGCGATCCTCGCCTGGCACCCATCGCCTGGGGCGATGGCACCCATCGCCTGGGGCGATGGCACCCATCGCCTGGGGCGATCCGTGTCTTCCAAAAGACAATTTCTTTGGCATTTCAAATCTATTACAATCTTCAAATTTGATCATAATTTAAGCTGCATACTCAATAAAAACCATTAGTACAAAATGTATAGGTTTTGTAATCATCAAAACAAAAACGATAATTTTATTTAAAATAGAGGAAATAGAGTTGTAGCGTTTTAAGGCGCAACAACCATCAACTAACGACTAGCTCATTAGACAACTTTGCATGGTGAACTAATATGAGTAGTTGCAACCATATCTACCCACCAAATTCTACATGACATTAATGATAAAGTAACTTCTAAACAAACAAGGTTAAGAAACACATATTTCTTTATACGCTAATTAGCGTATTTGGGATAATCCTTATTCACATGCCCATTAAAATTATTGCAATAACAAGCCGTCACCTTACATTGTTTCTGCTGCACCGTATGCTGTGAAGTCCCAAAAGACAATAGTTTTCTTTTCCTTGTTGATCATTTTCCTTTTTCTGATGATGCCTTTATCCTAATAGATGGATGTCAAGTGAGCACTTTCAGTCTTATCTTATTTCAATCTCTCCTCCTCCAGGATGTATTGCGCAAACTCATTCAAATCCAATTTTCCTTCTGGGTATTGTAACTTTATTTTGAATGCAGTAAATTGCACAAACCAATAGTCAAGACTAAATGCATTAGTATGTCTTTTGACAACTCTAGTCCGAATGCTTTAGTTGAGTGATATGGTTGAACATTTCCATAATGCACTCCCTTATGTTCCCTTTCCTTTTGTATCGAACTGAGATAAGTTTAGTCAAAATAGTTCTTATCTCAACCATTTCGTTTTGCAGCAAAACGATATGCTATTTTGGTAAGGAACTTCTTGACATCACTTTAATCAGAAATGCACCCCTTATGGTATCCGAAATCAAAGTGTTTCATAATCATCAGACTCATGCAATTTGATCACTCCTACAAACACCCCTTTGATCAGCATTTCACTGATTAAAGGTGCGAGATGATCTTCCCTTAGCACATAGTCCAAAATCACACAAGTGAGCAATATCATAACATGCTCTTACAGTTTCTTGCAATTGCAACATCAAGTATTGAGATGCTGTTAAATAGACAGATATAAAAGAAGTTGTAACAAAATAGAATAAATGCTCACATAAATCATATTTGATGCGTATATTGAAATCATAAATAAATCACATGTAGGTGTGGGCCCATAGTAATATACCTAGCACAACATTGATATTTAGTTTTTGGACATAAATAACAATTTGTAAGTGGTACTCTCGACGTCGTAATCAAATATTGATAATAAATCCTGTCAAACAACAACCTGTCTTTGGACCGACTATTGTTAACATGGAAAACTTTATAATTATCCCATTTTTGTTATGACAGGTGTATTTGTAATATGATCAAACGTTAACCTTCATTTGGGCCGATCAAAGTTCACATATAATGCACAAATATAATTTATGTGTGTTAGTAATTTGGCCAAATTATAATATTCTTTGGGTCAATCATAATTCACATAAATTACATGTATACAATTACCTTTACACGTGTGTTAGTATTTGGCCAAATTATAACCTTCCTTTGTGCTGGTCATAATTTGCATAAATTACATGCACACAATAACATTAATTAAATATGTTTACATTTATTAGCCAAAAAATAACCTTCTTTTGGGCCAATTATTTTTCGCATAGATTTAAAAACACTATAATACCAAATATCGTGTCTACAAGCTGGACAAAAAATAACCTTCCTTTGGGCTGATTATTTTTCGCACAGATTTAAACACATTATAATGCCAAATATCGTGTCTACAATCTGGCCAAAAAAATTACCTTCCTTTGGGCCGATTATTTTTCGCATGGATTTAGAAACCCTTTAAAGGCATGTGCTTACAGTCTGGCCAAAAAATAATCTTCCTTTGGGCCGATTTTTTTTCCGCATAATTATAAACACAATTTATTTATACCTTAAAAATATCCACATATCTCAAATAAACAATTTTGAATAACAAAATTCAGTTAGCGATAATAATTCAAATTAAATTTGAAATATAGAATACAAATACAACCCAAGAATTTCTAAGCAATAAGCTTTAATTTACTTTAATATGGCCAACATAAGACATAACTGAATCACCAGTATAACTAAAATTCTTATGTATGAAATAAATCTCTTTATGCCTAATAATTATTCATCACCAAATATTTTATCGATATAAAAAAAAAGATAAAATAATGAATAATTCCTAAATCAATTTATTTCATCCAAATAATACTTGATTGCCTTAAATTAACCAAAATTCCCAAAATAAGGCAAAAATCCGCACTTTTGAAATTTTCAATTTTCAAAATCAGAATCCAAATAACCAAACAGGCCCTTAAAAATTTGAAAATCAGAATTCAAAAAATAATAATCAAACAAGGCCTTAAATAATTCCAAATCAGAAATCCTAATTTGATAAAATCCCCAAATGTGGAACCCTAAATTTCCCAATTCAAACCCTAATTCCAAAATCCAAACCCTAGCCACAAGACCCGTAGCCACTGCTGTAGATGCCGCCACATCTCGGACCACTAATGGTCGACCAAGGTCGACCATCGCCGTCTCATCAATGATCACCGATTTGCCGGAAATCGGTGAAATCGCTAAAGCCATCAAGTTTTTTCAAGCGACGCCAACGATTCTTGTCGAATCCTTTGGTTTCCATCGTCAAACACAACCCTGAAGCCATGGGCTTGAACCTAATCGATGTCTACACTGAGCCTGTGGTTTGATTTGGCCAAAGTTAACAAAAACGGCCTAAAACAGAGCCAAATTGCACAGGTCTTCATCACGATTTCCGGCCATCTTTTGCAGCGGTTTATGACGTCCGACGGTCTTGTGGTGGTCACCCCATCGTGGGTTTGCCTTACGCCATCAGAGATCGACAGAGATCGGCCGTGAATCGATCGTTAGTTTCAAATTAATTTTTATTTTCCCCAATAACACGAATCGAATCCAGAT
Source organism: Haberlea rhodopensis (assembly GCA_907163345.1). Taxonomy (NCBI): domain Eukaryota; kingdom Viridiplantae; phylum Streptophyta; class Magnoliopsida; order Lamiales; family Gesneriaceae; genus Haberlea; species Haberlea rhodopensis. The sequence continues at coordinate 7,425,873 of CAJQUN010000001.1, read as the reverse complement.
CATAAAATATCAATATAAATTATATCAATTCAAAATCCAAACTCCAGGGGACGGTCCCGGGCTAAGCCCTATCCAACATAAATTAGGTAACTTCGTATAATAATAATAAAAACTAGTTGGGCTTCCATGTACATCACACAAACTCCAGGGGAGAAATTGTAATTATCCAAAAATACTGGATACCATGTGAAATTACTTAATTACCCTAAATCATGCTACAACCAGAAAATCCAGTAACCTTATCCTCATCCACGCCAAATGGCACAATGGCAGCTCTATTCTTTGCCATAAAAAACAAAGCAAACAGGGAACAGGAACAAAAACTAACTGCAATCAGACCAAAACCAAAATCAAACAGGGAGGAAAACAGAGACACAAGCTGAAGAAACAATGGCAACAAGTTTCCTGACAATTGCAAACAAATTCCTCCCATCTCTTCCATCAACATCTTCTTCACCCCCTTTACCGAAATCTCCTTATCACGTTACCCGGAAACCAAAGATTGTGTGTAAGGCAACAGCAAACGAGGCATCCTCCATTGATACAAAGTCACCACCATGGTCGTTTCTGATAGGCAGGAGGAGCATTTCACTAAACTTCATAGCTGCTACCACATTGATGTTGGGCTACAGAGGCTGTTCCGACGCGAATGCGGCGATTTTTGAGAAGAGTGGTGATGATGAACTGCTGTACAAGTTGAAGGGAGAAAGGAAGAAGAGGCTTGAGGCACAGGGTCCAATCGACTCGTCAGATAATGAGAAAGGTTCTTTTTCTTGTGTTTTCGATTGGCTTCTTGGTTTTAATGTTTGGTATTTTTCAGATTTGAGTTTTATTTCCCTTCCGCTTAAAGTCTACTCATTATATTGTTGGGTTCGTCCAACGCCGCAGAAATATAGTTTAGAAAAAAATAAAAACTTTGGTAGATCTAAAGCCGTGGACAACTCTAGACTTATATATATTATATGCAAATATCAAATATAAGTACACGAAAAAGGATTACTATTGCTCGATGAGAATCTGAAAGCAATCTGATCACTCAAACGCCAGTGCTAGTTTGATATCCGTGCCTCTTCAACGATAAATATGTTATTTTTATAAATATAGATGTCAATTAGTCACTAACGAGTTTTGGGTGCACGAAGGCTAACAGATTAATTGCAAGGCATATATATTATGCTAACATATATGAGGTCATATGGACAAGTGTGATTCATGACTCTAGTGATTAGTTTTTTTTTTATAAAAAAAATGAGTTGTTCTTTGAAATGGTGAAGCTTTCAAATATTATGAATTTGTACGATTACAAATAGTATATCAATATTGCTCCCAACATAGAAAGTCTTACTTCATAAAGGTTTAGATTTATCAAAATGTGAATTTGACATCTTGCAGCCTTGCTCCAAGAACTTGTTAATAAACTCGGCAAATTAGCTAAATCCCTAGAAAAAGAGGATTTTTCTGAAGCAAGTTCGATTCTTAATCCCGGCTTAGACGCTGAATGGGTTCAGAAAGTCAATTTTGCTCTCAACCAGGTGCTTTCATGAATGATGGTTTTTCCAGAAAACTCTTGTTTTAGTAGCTTATCTTTCACAGGCAATTTCTGAAACTTCTTTTCGCATTATTCTGCAGTTGAGCGATACCGGTGAAGAGAGGAAAGAGGTGGATAATATCAATATCAATTTGTCATACTTAACCACCGCCGGTGAGTGAGCTTCATATAAAAAATTCTTGATCAATATATACAATAATAAACAACATATCAGTACTTAGTTCACATCTATGGCGATTCCAAGAGTTGAAAGTGGAAGGGACTTAAAAAGGTCATAGATGACTCTTAATTTTCGATCTTGGGGTCGACCATTTGGCCAAAATTCTAGTTACAGTTTCTGCATCCTTCGAGTATAGCCGCTCGGCTAAGTCTTGAACCTTGGCGTTGACCGTTCCGCTAGAGTGTGTTCTCACTCAACTATTATGATATCTCGAGTTAGACATTGACATATAAAATTAACTGATATTAGAGTTAACGAGTAACTTGCTCTTTCCATTTCGCAGTTACAAATAAGGATATTCCAGCCTCTAAAGCAGCTTTGGTGGCAACGGCAAGTGCATTCAAAAAGTGGACTACTCTAAACGGAGTAGGTAAAAAGCTGAAGGGGATTTGAAAGAGGACTGGACTCTGATGTATAGGAGATGGGAATTGGATTCTTGTATGTTTTTCGAAATTAAACAAGGTAAATGATGTATTTGTTGAGTCCTCAAAGTCTTAAGATCTTCGAAACTTTGCATGGAAACTAATACTCATGCTCCAAACCATTCTTCCGCGGGCCAATCGCGCCTTCGATGTCTCGTTTCTAGTTCATTAGTACTGGACCGGCTAAAAGATCAAGTATATGCACAAGTCAAAATGGGACATATCACCTAGTGAGAAACCAAATCATGCATGTCAAGCAGCAAACGCTGTGAATTATTATCGTCTCGAAGTATACCCTCAGCATTAAGGACCAGATTATGAATTTTTAATTATTTTCTAAAATTGTGTCAATTCGGATACCGACCAAAATAATCGATTTTGATTCGATTCGTTGTGGTTGGTTTTCGACGAAAAATTTGGTTGGTTGAATTTGACTAGAAACTTTCAGTTATTAAGTTTTTGAATAATTCTGGTTGCTTTGTACGATTTTGACCGAATACTTACCTCCTTGGCACCGACCAGTCTGAGTTGTTCAAAATCGAATATACCAAAAAAAATTCAACCAACTCAACTGGCCAAAATTTTCATCAAAAACTGCACAAACTAAACCGAACTAAAATCGGTTATTTCGGTTGTATCCTAATTTTCAAGGAAAACTAAACAAATAGAATTTATATATATAAAAAACCTAATACAATATTGAATTTTAGTTTAACTGACTTTTTTTTAATAAAAATAATTAATATCAAACTGAATAAACAGATTTAATCAGTTTTTTTATAAAATAAAAACCAAGTGTAATTTCCAAGTAAAAAAATCTTAGTTGTAATTAATGGAGAAAAAGATAAGCGAAGGATATTTTAGAATCATTAACATACAAAAGACTATCGTATAATATTTAGTAAAGAATGTTATTTTTAAAATATACTTCTGAGTTCAACATGCATATTCTATGATCTGATTTTTGAAGCTAAAATGCAAATACCGGCATGAAATTAATTACTTAAACATCTTTAAAAAACTAGATTTAATCAGTTTTATAAAATAAAAACCAAGTGTAATTTCTTGAAATTCCAAAAAGTACCCCTAAAAAATTTGTACACCATATTACATTAATTTTTCACGCTCGTTCGCTATTACTCCCAAATTCCCCCCAAAAAGCTCTCCTAGCATTGATGTTCGGGACAGAGCATCTCTGCGTGAAACCTGTTTCTCTATGTGTTCGTCTGTGTAGGTGAGCTTCTACAGCTTATTATGTTATCATTAATACAGCTTTTTATGGTTCGTTTCGTTGATGATGAATGGGTATGAAGATGATTCATATTTTAAGAACTGGTTTGTACTGGAATGTTGTCTTTCGTCTGAAATCTGGTTTTTGGCAAATGCACACCCACATATTTAAAGTGTATTCATGTTTTCATCTCCGAACTTTGAAAATTTGTGTTAGTTTGTGTCAGTCTAGTCGTTGATTCCCACACATTAAATATCTTCACACACACACGCACGTATATATGTATATGTATGTGTAATTAGTCTGATTAATTAGAAACCAATGTATAATTTCATACATGAGCAGGAGAATAGAGAATGAATACAACACCACAATGCTCGTGCGGTCGTGGCTTTATGCTTTTACGTAAGACGGGTGACTTCTCAAGCCGTCCAGGGCAGCGTCTATGAATCATCCAAATAAAGTTAGATGGTATGATGAGTACCACAAAACCGAGTCAGCTGCTGCGAAGGAAACATTTGTAGCTTCTAGTGCGGATAATGGTAACATAAGTGAGTCGTATGTTCGTAGAAAAACGCCCATGTCCGAAAAATCAACAATGCATCCTAGTTCTGCATCCAACCATGAAGTTGTTAGCATATATGCCCTGCAATCCAAAAGTTGGCCTATTGGGCTTTATGCACCCAAAGCCCATTAGTTACTTAATGACCCTATAAATATGTCATTTTAGTTGAGAGACTCAATTCATTCCATACAATTCAATTCACTCTCATAGAAACGCCAACACCAAACTAACACTGATGTTGACTTGTAGATCTGGTCAGGTTGATTGGACTTGAGGACCACCGACATCAGATTGATTTCGCTGTTATCGGTAATTCTCTTTTCGTGAATTTATATTTGATATTCTTGCATGTTATAATATATGAATCAGACGCAATCGACCGTCCCCGTGTCAGATTTGTTACAGAAAAGTATAAGCATGCATATTTGTTTCTGAAAATTCGAAGGTGGTGTAACCATTTCACGTCTCCCATTCTTCCACCGTATGAAAGAATTCCTCTAGAAGACTTTGATTTGTACAGCCACATTCAAACAAACCCACCTTAGCTAGCCTCACTGCTACGTTGAAACTCCTAGCTACCTTGTTGTTCAATAACAGCTACCCATCAGCCCTTATTTTGTTTAGGCAACATGTCTCACAGTTACATAAATCATTCTTAGACATTTAAGCTCACCAGGTACATAAAATTGAGTGTGTGACGTATAAATGATCAAATCTTTTATTCCACGATGCTGCTTGTATATGATGAGTGGAATATATTAAGGTATTCTTATGTGTAAGCTCCTTAAATATGATCTCTCTCTTAAATGAATTCTTGATGAATTGTAGAGATCATCCTCTCTTTTCTTTTCTTGATCTTCAATTGTATATATAGTTATGATAAAGATCTGTCCGTTAGACTCATTAATATGTCTGTTATAAAGTACTTGTCAAATCTCTTATTCTTCTTGTACTTCATCCGTCTTTCTAAGGTTCATATTGACTGGCTGGCTATTTGTAATTCTACATTTTCTTGACCTTGTTGGTACCTTCTCCGAATGAGATCTTCTTGGTGATAATCTAGCTGGTACCTTGCTGACGATCACATGATTGACTCTTCTGTTCTGAAGGTTACCAAGATGGTCTTTATTTATTCAGCAAGATGGATTTGTCCAACTCTATTGGTCAGTGAACTTGTATTTTTGTCTATGTATTCAGCGAGTCATTTTGCTTTCGTGATATAGATTGGTTCTGTCAATCCTTGGTTGGACTCAGTTCAGCTACATGTGTGTTGATCAATTCTGCTGATCATTTTACTAGCTTGACTTATATGGTTTAAACTTCACCTAATTTGCTGATGCATTTAGCAACTAACAGCTTGACTGGATACTTGATAGATGTATTAGTAACAAATACAAACAAGTATGCTAACATCAAAATTAAGAGCAATAAGATTCACAGAACCCAACAACATGTTTTGCATGACTAAAACTAAATTAAATGGGAAAAATGGCCACAAAGATCTATATGTGAAACAATGAATATTTTTATGAATAAAAATATTTTATGATGCCTTTGCTTGCCATCATTGTTAGACATTATGTTCTTTGTTGTTTAGTTTAGTATTCTTTTGTGCTAAAGGCATTTATATAATGGGAAAGGCATTTATGCCATCACAACTAAAATATACAGTCCTTTGCAATCCCAAAGTCAGAAATGTTGTTGCTAAATTGTATTCTTTGCCACCTAAAAGCAAGAATGTTTTGGATATTAGATTATATTCCATGATCCTGAATGTAACAAATCTAATATCACTTAAAGTTTGTAAATGAGTGGAGCTCAGCCAAGTTTAAAAAGTAAATGGATCAATTAAGCTCAAGATATATAAATGGTATGACTTTTTTGGATGTGAGATTAGACGTATTAGATAGATTTGGTTGATTTTGCACTAAATGTAATGTATTTTTGTAAACATATGCTATTACGGTTATTATATATTAAAAATAAGAATGATGAAAAACTTTTAAATCTAATCATAATATATTTCCAAAGATTTTAAGTTTTAACAGAAGTTAGTCTCACGATATGTTTATAGTCCCATAGAAATTATTTTAACAAAAAATTTTGGACCATTTTTGTTAAAAATAATAAGTTATGTGGTTGGGAGGCTACTTTTGTTAAACTTAATTTCTATGAAACTATAATTCATTATATATATATATATATATATCAAACTTTTTACAATCCACATCATTTTATATTTCAAATCATTTATTCAAAACATAATAATTATCTAATCAATAGTTATTTCTCTACGTTTTTTTACTCAAATCATTTACTAACTTTCTCAAACAAAAAATTATCTTCAAATATTTTTCTCAAAACTTTTGTATTGAATTGGACCAAAGACCCAACCAAAGATCACCAACAATCTTTAACATTTCCCTCAAGTTCAAATTATTTTTTAATCTGATTACTCAAACTTTTAGAGGCCTTAGCAAGAAAAAAAAAAGAGTGAATATTAAACTAAAAAATTTACTTCTTACCTCAAACTTTTGAATTCAAGTTTAGCCGATAAGTCTTTTTCTCAACTAATTTAAAAATAATTAATATGGTAAATTACAACTAGAACAAAACAATAATATTTATCATAGAATTAACTAGCTTGTAGTAAATTATTAACTAGGTTGTGTTGGGCTCGAGATTTCAATAAATAATGGTATTTAGGTTGGACCTCAACCTCCGACGTCTGTCATTGCATAATCCAGTAAGACTTCTAATCCTCTTTCGAATCCAAAAATTATTCCTGACGCTTCTTCGAATTCCGAATGGAATCCATTGGAGTCAGGAAGTTAAACAAGAATTTCAAGTTCTTCCCCCACCCCCCTCATCCAATGAGCAATTCGATCAATGATAGCAGTATAGCAGCCTGTAATATTGAGTTATGAGGAAAGGATCCATCCAGGAAGTTTCTGAAAATTTGGGATTTTGGTAAAAGGAGTGCTATCAGTGAAAAAGACAGCGATGATACCAATTTTATTCAAAAACTCATGAATCTTGAAAATAGAGACGGAATCTTTTCAATCTAAAAATCTAAATCTTCAGAAAAAAGTCTGTATCCAAGGCTGCTCTATGAATATTCTATCATTTAATGTTAGAGGTCTTTAGGGTCGTTATAAGAAGAAGGAAGTCAGGAGTATCATAGGCAGAGAAAAAGTGGACTTTTTATGTTTACAAGAGACCAAACTGGAATCAATTGATAAAGCCATCTGTGCCTCATTATGGGAAGATGAAGAATTTGATTTTATAATGAAAAGTTCAGACTAAAGATCTGGGGGTATGCTTTGCGTATGGAGGAAAAAGAGCTTTGTAATTGAATCTCATTGGGAAGGAAGAGGCATTCTAGCAGTATCTGGGAGACGGGGTCCCGATGGATTAGAATGTCATATTGTGAATGTCTACGCTCCATGCGATTTCAATGGAAAATTAGAAGTTTGGGATCACCTTAAAAACAAATTGCTATTTAACAGAAATGGGAGATGATGCATTGCAGGTGATTTCAATTCCACTCCTAACAATCAGGAAAGAAAAGGTAGAGCAATGGAGTTCAATTCTCTCGAAGCTTTTGATGATTTTATAAATGAGGCTAAACTTATGGATCTTCCAATCTAGACTAGAAGATTTACTTGGTATCGCTCGGATGGTTACCAACCTATCGCAAACAGAACCATCTCCTATCATTGTGCCGTCCTTCTACAAAATTATTATCAGGAATGGGGTGAAAAACCATTTAGAGTATTGAACTGCTTGATGATCATCCAGATTTTAATCAGTTTGTCAAGGATAAATGGTCCAAGCTTAATATTAATGGTTGGGTTGGTTTGTTGTCAAAGAGAAACTCAAAGTTTTGAAGACTAAATTGAAATACTCGAACAAAGATATCTTTGAATTTGAATAGGAGAATTGAAGAAGATAAAGCTTCAATTCGGCATATTGATAAGAAAAGTGTGGGTTCGGGCATTTCGGGAGCCGAAATCCTGTTTCAAAAAGAAACGTGGTTCAACCTAAAGAAAAATGTGAAGAGACTGGATAGCTTAACATTCCAAAAATCACGTTTCGAATGGTTAAAGGAGGGTGATGGAAACTATAGATTCTTTCATGCAATTATAAATAATAAAAAAAAAAAGGAAGAGAAATGAAATTCGGAGTCCGGAAATTAATGGGCAATGGTATGATTCGGTCCAAGGCATTAGAAAAGGGGTTAAACAACACTTCCAAAACCAATTTGCTAGACCCGAGGGTCCTTGCCTGAACATGGATGGATTTTTTTGCAACCAAATTCAAGATGACGAGAATAAGATGTTGGTAGTTGAGTTCTCTGAAGAAGAAATATCCATGGCAGTGCAAAATTGTGACAGCAACAAAAGCCCTGGCCCTGGTGGGTATAATTTTTGGTTCCTAAAAAAATTCTGGGACATTTTGAAATCTGATATATGTGGTTTCCTTCATGAATTCCACCGAAATGGGAGATTATTTAAAGGATTAATTTTTTCTTTCATTGTCCTTATTACAAAGTAGGACAACCCGTTGCATATCAACGATTATAGACCAATCTCCCTTATTGGTTGCTTGTATAAAATGCAATCTAAGTTGCTGAATAATAGTCTTATCACTATTCTAGACAAAGTGATATCTGAGAACCAGTCAGCTTTCGTGGGTCAAAGACAGATCCTGGATGGAGTGGTCGTAGCTAATGATATCTGAGAACCAATCAGCTTACGACAATAGTGGTCGTAACCAATCATCTTATCACTATTTAATTTGAAGGTTGACTTTGAAAAAGCATATGAGACAATTGATTGGAGAGAGTGGTTCTCTGAATGCCTATCTTCGACCTTTGTTTCAGTGCTAATCAATGGGAGCCCAACTTCGGAATTTAAATGTGGCAGAGGTCTTAGGCAAGGCGACCCGCTGTCACCGGCTTTATTCTTATTGGCGGCCAAAGGTCTAAATGTCTTGGTGAAAATATCTTGTGTCTTAAATCTGTATAGGCCAGTATTCATTGGCAGGGAGCGAATTGAAGCTTCTCGCCTTCAATTTGCTGATGATACATTACTATTTGGCGAAGCATCCATTCGAAATGCTTGGGCTTTGAAGTATATCTTAAGGAACTTTGAAATTCTTTCGGGATGAAAAGTTAATTATTTGAGAAGCCAAATTATTGGGATCAATGTTCATCGACCAATGCTTGAAGAAATGGCTTTTAATCTCAACTGCTCGATTGGTTGTCTCCCTTTCAAATATCTAGGATTACCAATTGGGGCCAATCCGAGGAACCACTCAACATGAAATGATGTTATTGACAAAGTAAAGAGTCGACTTAGTCACTGGGAAAACCAAAAGCTTTCCATTGGGGGACGTGTAACTCTCATTAATGACGTGTTGGCTGCCATTCTACACTACTTCTCCTTCTTTCGGGCACCAAAATCAGTCATTAGAACTTTAAATCCAAAGATCCTTCCTTTGGGGGGATAGGGAATATGGCAACCAGAAAATTAGTTGGATGGGTTGGGATGTTATTTGAAATCCTAAAAATGTCGGGGGTTAGACATTAAGAATTTGGAATGTTTCAAAAGCTTTGTTGGGGAAATGGGGGTGGAGGTTGTTGGAAGAGGGGGATAAAATGTGCACAAATATTTTAGGCTCAAAATACTTCGGAGGATCGGTTATTCGAATGGTGTCGATAGATAGTAGGAGTTCGCATATCTCACCTTGGTGGAGGGAGATTAAAAATCTTGTTTTATCCAATGAGGAGGGGTGGTTTAGGAAGGGTCTTCATCACAAAGTGGGAAACGAAAACTTAACTTATTTTTGGGATGATATCTGGGTCGGTAACACCCCTTTAAAAGTTAGATTCCAGAGACTTAGAACTATCTCGGAATGATAGTTGTAGTTTGGAATTCTTCATCTTATTAATGAATATAGTATGAAGTATTTATAGAGTTAATGAAGACCTAGTTTCCCTAAACTAAGAAACACAATCTAAGATTTAAACTAATCAAAATATTCAAACTAGGATAGTGCTTTATCTAATTATCTAATTATCTAATATCAATCTTCAACACTCCCCCTCAAGCTGGGTGATATATGTCAGTCATGCCTAGCTTGGAATTGATGTCTTCAAAAAGAGGTCGAAACAGAGCTTTTGTCAAAATGTCAGCAACTTGCATTTTAGAGGGGATATATCTCAAGTCCACAATCTTCTTCTCAATTTTTTCACTGATAAAATGTCGATCCACTTCAATATGTTTGGTACGATCATGATGGACAGGATTTTTTGCTATACTGATTGTGGCCTGATTGTCACACATTAGTTCAATAGATCTGTCCCCATCCAATTTCAATTCGCTGAGCAGTCTCATAAGCCATATCCCTTCACATATTCCATGAGCTAAGGCTCGATATTCTGCTTCAGCGCTGCTTCGTGCCACTACGGATTGTTTCTTGCTTCGCCAGGTTACCAAATTTCCCCACACAAATGAACAATATCCAGATGTAGACCGTCTATCAGTAGGAGAACCTGCCCAATCAGCATCACTGTATACTTTAATGTTTTTGGCTGAAGTTTTCCTAAAGAGTAACCCTTTCCCAGGAGTTCTTTTTAGGTATCTCAATACCCTATATGCTGCATCCATGTGTTCTTCAGTTGGATTATTCATGAATTGACTAATAACACTAACAGCAAAACAAATATCTGGTCGGGTGTGTGACAAGTATATCAGTTTGCCGACTAGCCTTTGATATCTTTCTTCTATACAGAATTTATCCTCTCGAATTAAACCAATACTAGTGCATCAGTAAGAAATAATTTCAGCTTGCTTCCAAGAATCAGATTTACCCTAAGAATGGGTTATACGATTCTTTATTGGTCTCATGACTCAACAATTCACAAGACTAGTCAATGATTGTTTCAACTTAACCTTTTGAGTTTACCTAGCCTGCATTGTTCACAGAATTCCAAGTTCTCAATTTTATCTCCACATAAACGATTCTGCTTGGACAATTCTACAAGACTCTCTCACTCACATGCCCTAATCTCTTGTGCCACAGGTTGGCTTTGCTAAGATTAGTCTTACTTACAGTGGCTGAGTGACCTGTTATCGTGTTTCTATCAGTGAATATAATCCATTTTTTTCTAACTCCTTTCATGACAACTAGGGATCCCTTTAACACTTTTAGTGATCCATTCTCAGACTTAAAGGCGATCAATTCATCTCTAGTGTGCCTAAGAAAATTAGATTTCTTTTGAGTTCTAGAATGTATCTCACTTCTTGCAAGAGTTTTTCTGTACCATCATGCATTCTTAGCCTAATGGATCCAATCCCAATAACCTTGTAGCCTTTGTTGTCCACAAGCAACACTAGTCCACCCTCGACTCGGTCGAGAGTCTCAAACCAGTCTTGGTTGGGGCACATGTGGAAACTGCAACCTGAATCTAGTATCCATTCTTTATTGGTCCCTGTTTGGTCCACTACTAATGCATCTGCTAAATCATATTCATCTGACACTACCGATGCATTATCCCCGTTACTTGGTTTTTCCTGGTCTTTTCCCCTTTCCGAACACTCTCTATTGAAGTGACATTCCTTGTGGCAATTATAGCACTTATATGTAGTCCTTGATGCTTTTCCATTGCCGCCTTTAGCAAGACTAGATTTCGATTTCGATCTATCCTTCTTGGTCCACTTCTGAGTGTGTTGGTCACGTTTTTTCGGCCTGCCCATCGTGAACAGACTATCCCCCGTACTTACTTCATTCCCATTGATTTTCCTCTGCAATTCCATGGCTGTTACCGCTGACTGGACTTCCTCAAGGGGTATTGTCTGATCCCTTCCATAGAGCATATCATCCTTGAAATGATCATATGACTTTGGAATCGAGTTTAATAACAGCAAAACTTTGTCCTCATCCTCTAGTTTCACATCTATGTTCTCAAGATCATCAATGATCTTATTGAAGTCATCAATCTGTACCGAGACTGATTTTTCTTCTGTCATCATGAATGAATAAAGCCTTTGCTTCATGTAGAGTCGATTTGCCAAAGATTTTGTCATATGCAGCTGCTCTAACTTTGTCCATAAAGCGCTTGCCGACTTTTCCCTCACCATTTCTCGGAGCGCCTTATCACCAAGGTTCAATGTTATTGAACTATGAGCCTTGTCTAGGATTTTCAACTTCTCTTTGTCAGATAGGGTGGAAGGAGTGCATCGATTCATTTCAGTGTGTCTACTGTCTCTTGTGCACCGAGATTGCTCGCATCTTGATTCTCCCTAATCCAAAATTGTTCTGCCCTTCTCTATATCAAACTTGGTGGATCTCATCGTCGTGGATTCGCTTCCCAGAGACGACGCCAATTGTTATGAATCCGACCCGATCACACCAATTCTATTCAATATCTATTCACTACTTGCAACTAATTCCTTGTCCTTCTATTCAAGTGCACGACTGGTACAGAGGTGCAAATCAAGAAATTGAAATTAATTCAACTAAGTTCTCTTCTATACAGAATTTATCCTCTTGAATTAAACCAATAATAGTGCATCAGTAAGAAATAAATCCAGCTTGCTTCCAAGAATCAGATTTACCCTAAGAATGGGTTATATGATTCTTTATTTGTCTCTTGACTCAAAAATCCACAAGATTAGTCAATGATTGTTTAAAGCATTAACCCAATAACCTTGACATAGCAAATATCAATTCACACACATCAAGCAATTACAGTAACGGCCAAACGAATTGCAGAATTGAGAAACACAAAATATATGCGCAAGATTACGTAAAAATTAGCAAGAAAAAGAATGACACCAGATTTACGTGGTTCGGCCTTCAACCTTGCCTACATCCATGGGAGGGGGACGATTCCATTAAGCACAATCCAAGAGCAATGTACAGATTACAACACACTCATATCTCTCAATCTCTCTTCCTATCCCCATTGATACAACAAGAGAAAGATCCACAAGAATTTACAGTGTGTTTCTTCCTATAAATCTGATTTCCTCTTGCTCTATTGTCTCTCGGTGCTTACTCAACCCTCAAAGAAATCTTTCTGCTCTCTTCTCCAGAAAATCTCTTTGATAGGAATCGTTCTCTTTTTCCCTTTCTCCTCTTTCTTAAGACACTGTAACAGATTTATATCTCTCAACTTTATTCTTTCATCATAGCCATCCATCTTGCTTGCCGATGTAGGGTTGAGATTAAATCTGAAAAGTCAAAACCGAAAATAGAAAAGACAAAGGGCAAAAGTGTAATATCAAAGCATTAGTTAATTTCAGTCAAAAATAACAGTTTCAATCTTCTCGTGGCGATTGCTCAAGGATAGGCTACCTAGTAAACTTAACCTCCTTGCTCATGTCGTTGATCTGGACATTAACCAACTCATGTGCCATTTCTGTAACGAGCAGTATAAAGATGTCAACCATGTCTTTTTCGAATGTTGCTTCAGTGATTATGTTTGGAGGAGTATATTCGGGTGGCTCAGGTTCCAGGTGGTCTGTCTTAACCACCCTTTGGATAATTTTATACAACACTGAGCCTTAAGGACCAAAGAATCTTGAGAGGTGCGATTTGGCCTTATGTTTCTCGGAGCTTATGGAATCTTCGTAATAATGTCATTTTCAAGAGAATCATTTATGGCTTTGGTTCCATGCCCACTGTTCCTGTGGCTTTTCTTGTTCCACAAGTGTTTGGTTCTGAATCCCAGATTATGCTTAGAATCCATGTTGGGTGCTTAATTCTGAAGCGATGGTGTGGCGAAGCGGATACTTTCCTTTTAAGTATTTCTTGTTGCTGTTTATGGTTTTTTTAGATGTTGTTCTAGTTTGTCTATGTTGTTCTAGTTTGTCTATGTTGTTTGTCTTTCAGTTTCTTGTGCTTCTGCTGTAAGAATACCCCGGGTTGTCTTGGGTGCACCCGGTGTTTGGGTGCACCAAGACACATACATGTATGTGTCTTGGTGCACCCAAACACCGGGTACACCCAAGACAAACCCGAATACCCCTAGTTCGTCCCTTTGTTTTATTCTTTAGCTTCCATCAATTAAATATTGCTTTTGCTGAACCAAAAAAAAAAAAAAATAGCTTGTGAATTGGTGTGAGTATAAATAAATTAGGGCCTGACTTTTGTTTTATATAAATTCTATACAATTTTTATCAAAATAATACATTAATAATTAGGTTGAATATAAGGAAGTTAATAAAATCTTTCAAACCACATGTTACTTTGGGGAAAAAAATCGTCATATATTAATGTCTAGAATTAATAAAGCTAGGAATTTGGGACCTTGTTGGAATCCGAGGCATAAAGCAAGCAGCTTAGGGGTTTATTCGCCCGTTATGTATTGATGTAGGCATAATACAATAGATAAAAGATGCGGGATTTTAACGAGATTTGGTATAACAACTCGTAGCTACACAGGAAAGTAATGACTGATTACAATTTAAAGACTCCCTCTGGAAAATTGCGAGTCAACATCTAGAACTTGAATTGTGCAGAGTACTTTTTTTTTCTTAGGTATCTTGAAATCAGCTTCAAAATCTCGTTGGCTTTTACATGAGTAGCATAGTTGATCTCCCTTCAACCTGGTTGAGTTACCCTTTTATAATGACTCAGTGCGATTTCCCGTAAGCTTAATAAAAATGTCTCCCGATTTCTCTCTCCCAAATAGAGAAGTGCAATAAGACAACTCTTAAGAAATGAGATAAGAAACTCACACAGTAACACAGACACATGATTTTTGAGATGGCGGCAAAAAAATTTTAAAATAAAGATTGTAGACAAAAAAAAATTAGGGGTAAAAATATAATTTCAGCAGGCAAAATGTATTTTTAAGCGGCAAACTACAATTTTTTAAGGTAAGAATATAATTTTTTTTGAAAAAAAATTAGTGTAAAAAAAATTGGGAGCAAAGAGGGCTTAATACATCCGCCCCTGAACCCATATGAGCATCTCAAAGAATAGCACGTATTGATTGTTAATATATTATTAAGATAATATTGAGAGATACACTATTTGGATGACTGTCTACTGTCTTTAAGCGGTGGTACAAGCTTGTATAAAGGACATCGCGGAGGGTCCCTAAACCAAACAATTCACTTCAGAAAATACACAATCTATTAGAATTGCATAGGGTTTAGAAGTGCCCTTTTGCGGTTATCAATTATTAAGATCTATCTGAATCAAACTGTATATCAATGGCTAGAGGTAACACTGATCCAGAACTTTCTATATTTTCGCATATTCGATTTTGTGTGTCGTAGGTTTAGATACATTGAAAATATATTTTATATTCATGTTAAATTTCTAACAACCACTTCACTTCCACAATAATTATATACAATTCTTTGTTGCTTTCTATTTATTTATTGAGCGAGATCACATCGAGCTTGATAAGCCAACATCAACTATCATAACCAACTGTTAGAACAGCTTAAGGGCATGCAAAAATAGTAATGGTCACTTTGTCAATTATGCCAATTCAAAACATGTGGCACGATGCTGTTTTCTAGGTAACATATCCGAAAAACAAAAAACCAAAAACAACTTTGTGAGAATTTTATGAGCTAGTGGCATATTAACCCCCTCTGGTTTTGAAAATATGCATATTAACCCCATGTGGTTTGAAAATAGGCATTTTACCCCCTCCAATTGGTTTGAAAGGCAGATTACCCCATGTGGCTTAAAAATATGCATTTTATCCCCCTATGGTTTTGAATATGCACTTTACCCCTTGCGGTTTGCAAAAAATAACATCCATAAATGGTGTATTTTGCACATATTCACAAACCATAAGAGGGTAAATAGTCTATGTTCAAAATTCAGATGGTAAAATGCATATTTTCAAATCATATGGGGTAATCTGCCTATTTTCAAAACAACTGAATTTAAAATATCTATTTTCACACCACATTAGGGTAATCTGCATATTTTCAAAATCAGAAGGGATAATCCGTCATTTGCCCGAATTTTATATTAGGTTTTTGTAAGGTAATATCATCGTGAGACAAGCTGCTTAACCAGACCAGAATAATTTATTTAGGAAACTAATTGTTCCGAGATGGAATAAGACGTTTATTGATCAAGGTTTTCCATTAATCGATTGAATCTCAAGATATATATGTCGGAATCGATCATTTCCCACATGCCATTTTCCACATGAGTTACATTATGCTGTGCATCCCAGTCACATGCAGGAGAATATATAAAGAGAAAGTGCCATTTTTCCATACATATATACGTAGGCACATGGGGTTTTTGGCAACGAACCCCCGTAATTTTCTAAATAGCTAGTTTACATACCTGTTGTTTCAAAATAGACAGTTTACCCCATGTAATTTTCAAAATAAACAGTTTACCCTCTACCTTTTGAAAGTAGACAATTTACCCATGTGGTTTGTGAATATGTGCAAAACACCACCTCTATATAAGGTGACAGTGTGCTATGTTTTGCAAATCACAGGGGGTAAACTGTCTATTTTCAAACCACGTGTTTGTAAATTGTATATTACCACCATATGTGGGTAAATTATATATTAGCGATATCATATGAGGTCGATTGCCACTTACTCGTACACACATACATACATAGATGATAAATACATATATGTTTGTGTGTGAGTGGTCAACGTATACACATGTATATTTATATATAAAAGGGATCATTTGGAAAGGGAAAAAGAGTGAAAAACAAGCCTCCATATTGATAACATGATGTTTCGACTTTTGAAGGGAACGAGCATAGAATAAAATATTTTAAAATTCGAGCTTGTACGTGAGGCTAATGTGATGGTAAAACCTTAAAAAAGCTCGAACTTCCATGTGAAGCAACAAAAAAATCTAGCTTTTAATGAATATTATACATTAAGCAGAGCACATAATTTCTTAACTTAGAAATTAATAGGTGACTTAGAGGCCATACAATAGACTTTATTTTAATAATTGAATATTAGGTGTGTTCATATATTAGAGATTAATATTAATCTAAGAATGCATCAACCTATTTCGGTAGGTGCATCATCGAGTTCGAGTATGCATAAGGTGATTTAGATGCAAATGGGTGATTTTTTTATCAGAAAAAATTATATTGATTGCATCAGAAATGCAAATATGGAGTTACAAAAAGTAATTTTCTGAATCATCATCCAGCAACCAAACTAAAAAAACATAATCATTCTAGGCTATAGAGAGTTCATTCATTCAATTGGATTTGGAAACCATTCTGAACACCAAGAATGGAAAAGATTTCCATAGTTTAGATGCAAATGAGAGATAAATCAAATCGAAGCAAGGATGCAGTGAGAAAAAAAAAAAGGAGTTGGGTAAATTATAAAAACAGTCCCACCTAATATAGATATTGAAATAGTAGTCCCAAACTTTTAGAGTAAACAAATATAATACCAAAGAAATTATTTTTTTAACAAAAGTAGTCCCACATAAATGTTTTTAACAAAAATAATCCCGGAAAATATTTTTAATAAATGTGGTCTAAGTTGGGGGACTATATTGTTAAAAAATACATTTTGTGGGGCAATATTCGTTAAAAACATTTATGTGGGATAATTTTTGTTAAAAATTATTTTTTTTTCTTTTATACTAAAAGTTTAGAATTACTATTGCAAACGTCTATATTCTGTGAGAATATTTTGTAATTCCCTTTTCTTCTATCAGCTGTGCCTACACTAGAAACACCATAACTACTAAAAAAAATTGAGGGGCAGTCCTCTAATGCACATAAGTATAGAAAAATGTGTTGGATAAAATTTAGGGTAAATTTTATAATACTCCAATGTGTTATAGTAAATTTGCACGAAATTCCCATGTGTTAAAAAAATATGTTATATACTTTTACATATAACTTATGTTTGTTTTTATAATGTTTATTATTGTGAAATCATATTTTATGATTTTCAAAATATGTGTATTTTTTTTACATGTACAATTGTTGCTTACTCAATATATCCAAAATTTTAAAGGAAAAAAATTTGAATTAATCAATAAGCATGCATACAAGAAAAATTCAGAAGATTATTCATAATTTATTTTAAAATTGTGACTTAAAAATATTCAATTTAAAAACTTGTATAATATTAGTTTTATTAAAAGAAGGAATCATTAACAGTAGATGATAAAATATCTAAAGGGATCAAATTGAAGGGTATATTGGATGATCGATGGGGTTTCGTTCAGGATTTAAGAAAATATATGGGTTTTTCTTGTTTTTTTGTTTAACACATGGTTTTCGTGTAAGATTTCAAAATAAGATAAGAGTTTTTTGCCTTTGACATAACGAATGGGGGTTTGGTGATGAATTTATGAAAACAGTGGGTTTTTTTTACTATTTTGTTTACACATAGGGATTTCATGCAACATAGGGGGTTATTATGAAATTTAAAGGAAAATTTATTAGGGCATTTACTTGGTAGCAATTGAAAAAAATGATCATTTTAATTTTGAAATTGCGATGATGTAGTTTTTTTTTTTATGGGCAAGATTTTTATAGGAATGCTGGCATAACGTCAAGCATGTCAGCAATATCTGGTGTCCCGCCAACAATGTTCGATGATACATCAGTAATATTCGACGTAATGTCGGCAACTTTTGTGAATTTTTTTTCATAAGCCAAATATATTATTGAGCACTATGAGTGCTCAAACCCAACAAAAATAATGTTACAACAATTAACCAGATCAGTAGCACAAATAGACTCCACACTAATAACTTAAACAACAACTCCCTACAAAACTCAAAACGAAAAGACTAATGATGGAGCAGCCCCAAATACATTCCTTCTTGAATCTGCTAAGAAAAGATGAAAGGGGTAATGGTAAAACACTCAAGTTTACTACTTGCTGATGAAGTTCTCTGCCTGTGAAGCTGAATGAGTAAGAGTCTTGAAACATAGCCTAGAAGATTTGAATTGAGATATTACTGAAGTGGCAGCTCTAAACTCCCCCAATAGCTTGAGAGTAGTAGAAGATACTAACAGAACGAACGTATGTCAATAACCTTCCACCCAACACACCAAATTGCTACGCCGGCCCCTGGTCTATTCTCTGTAGCTTGAATTCAATACCAAGCACAACAACAGAAGCCATAAAGCTATGAAACAGCATCATTTATAATCCCAAACAAACTACCGCTCACGAAACCAATCTATAGTCGAATAAGGATGGATTTCTCCATTGTTTGCTGTATTACAAAAGAAGCAACTTTATTGAACTAAAACCTAGATTTGACTAATTAGAGTGTCAAATCATATTTAGGTCAATATACATGACCACTTTTGCTATTTTTCCAAAATATTTTTTGTCCAAAAAAATAAACACATGCTGTGGTTGATTAGCTAGAAATGCTTTCTTCAAACCTTTTGCCTGAAAATATTTCTTAAAATTCGTCGATACCCATATTTTTTCGTTGGCATTCATGATGCGTGTTTGGGGATGATGGGCACGTCAATGGCTCGGCGGAGGAGTGTTTTTGGTAAATAATCTTTGTTAAAATGTAATTATAATTTTTATTTTCATTGAACCGAGTATTGCTTACCATTTCATAACCCAACAAAATGACTAATTTTTGAATAACAGTAATTTTTGTATATGTTATTTTTTGTTAAATAAAAATAATTACTTACAGTCAAATTTTGATCGTGTAATAACTTGGTTTTTATTTTTATTTTTTGCTTTTAGTCCTCTATCGTCGGAGTTTTGACGTGGTACCAAAAATTGCTAAAAAAACTGATACAACATCAGCATTCCAGTGAAACATCACTAAAGCTAAAAAAACCAACTTACTAAGATCAAATTTTGACTACACCAAAAGCCAAAACAGATCAATTTATAGGACGAACAAAAATAACAATATCTAAACCACTTTAATGTGACCTTTCTGTGATTATAAGAACTAACGTATTGCAAAACCTCTTTATATTCATTTTCACTTTGAAAAATTACATTTTGTAATTCCTAATAACCAGTGTACACTTATTGTTTATGCTTTTAAAAAAAAAAAAAAAAGAATTAACTCCCTAATAAACACAGAGTTTACTTTTTTACAAGCAACCTTCTACTTATCCATAGCCCCAATAATAAATAAATAAATAAAAGAAATAAAGAACACCCGACACTTAATCCCCAAACAACCATAGAAATGTAGATATTATTCAGTGTATATAATTAGTTTACGATGGAAAATCCTCCCCCTCGTCCGCCGTGGTGTATCAGAGATACCGAAAGGGATTGGTCTCTCAGCTCATAAATGATTGTAATAATAACTCACATGGACTGTTTTTTTTCCCTAGTGCTGCCAAAATGCACTTCTCCAACCACGTTCAAACCCTAATCCTTTACTTAATATTGTTATATTATTAGATACCCTTTAGATTCTACCCTAGTTTTCGCTTTTTTTTTACTTTATATTCACCTTCTTCACAGAAAATGTCTTCTTCTTTAAAGGGTTCTCTTGGGAAATTAGTTTTTAGCCCTTACATTAGCTCTTTATATAGGACAAGTTGTTTCCTGTTTTGATGCATAACTCATCTTGAAAGCAAGAAAAAGAAGAGAGAAAGTGGGAATAATAAACTGGCCTTTGATCTTTAGATTTCATTATTGTACTTTCATTCTTACTTCTTCTACCTGTGTTTCTCTGAATTCTGTTTACTACCAACAATATTCATGGATGTGCCTGATCAACTCTGCTACATTCCTTGCAACTTCTGCAATATTGTTCTTGCGGTAGAAAACATTCTTTACCAACATCGATCGGTTGATCTATTTTTTTTAATTAATATGTGCTTCTAAATCAATTACTCGAATCGTTCATTCATTTTGTAGGTGGTTCTGTTTTTTTTTCTTTTTGTTTTTTTATTTTTTTTTATTTGGGTAGTTGTATTCTCTTTCTTCTGGTGCTTTTTGTTATTTTAAAAAAGAACTATTGATGAATAAAGCTGATCTTGGTTTCAGATATGGTGTTTGGTGCTATTATGGAGAAAATACATTAATTTTTCCTTTTCCTCTCTTCTTTTAATACTGTCAAAGAAAAAAGTCATGAATACTCAGTCCCTAGATTATGAATCACCTTTACTGATCAGAGAAAAAAATATGGATTATTATGTATATAGTGTTGATCATTTAAAAGTGGTTGTTTTATTTAAGCATGATGAAGACAAGTCCATCACCGGATTTCATCTTCTCTGTGCTGTAGATTTCTTTTTTCGCTCCCTCCCAAGCGTTGAGTGTTGTCAAAATTAGGCTTTTTCAGCTTGTGTTTTCAATAGAAAATGAAATTAAAACTCCCATCAATTCACTTAGAAGAAAACCCATATTTTCCCACTCAAGATTTTAGGGTTCTTTTGCACTGTTCTTGTTAGTTTTCAAGAAAATTCACTTTTGGGGTCTTGACCTATGCTTTGTATCTACTGTTAATTTTGTCTATGAATATATTTATTGGATCTCAACATTTTGACTATTTTAGTGACAAATTTGGTCTTCAGATCATAAACATAAGAAATAGGATATTTCTAATTAGAATCTGGGCAGATTTATTTATTTTTTCTTTCATTTTCCTTCTGTTTAGTGCAATTTATTTATAATATTTTTATTAACTGATGGGTTCTTTATAAAATTGAATCTACAGGTGAGTGTCCCATGCAGTAGCTTGTTTGATGTAGTGACAGTTCGATGTGGGCATTGTACCAATCTTTGGACAGTGAATATGGCAGCTGCCTTCCAATGCCTGCAGCCCCCCTGCCAACAAAATGTTCAGGTTTAACAAAACAATTTCAGCTTCATTTTTGGGGTATTCAATTCCTCAAAACACTAGAAATTTTTGTATGGATTGGGTCGTGCTATACATCAACATATAGAAATATATATACAAGACCTGATCTACACAAGAATTTTCCTCGAAACACTTCAAATATACATTCTAGCTTCTGAAATCTAGGCTGCTGTATATGTGGGTTTT
This sequence comes from Haberlea rhodopensis, assembly GCA_907163345.1. Classification (NCBI taxonomy): domain Eukaryota; kingdom Viridiplantae; phylum Streptophyta; class Magnoliopsida; order Lamiales; family Gesneriaceae; genus Haberlea; species Haberlea rhodopensis. The sequence goes on along the minus strand of CAJQUN010000001.1, from coordinate 7,403,889 downwards.
GCTTCTTTTAAGGGAATCAAACTCTGTTATTTGTTTTTAAAATATTTTCATTTTCAAGATCTTAGATGTTTCAGAACCCTAGCTACTCAGCTATGGCACAGCTGCCAGAATCCAAATAATTGTTCAGCATTTTTCAACTTTTTATTTAGCTAAAGTATTTTTTTCTCAAGAAAGGAATTAAATATTTAAGTATTGATTATTTTTTAATTCCTGTCTTCTAGTATGGAAACATGAATTTCTCTTTAGATCCCAGACAGATCTAGCAAACTGTCAATCAGGCAGCCATTTTCTTTATCATTCCTAACTAATCCAGTCACTTCAATGTCATTATTTTAGACCTTTTTTTTGGTGTCTGAGAAACCATCTTTTCACGTAAAACTATTGGTCAAAGCTATACATATTGATTATCCCTTTCTTTAATTTTAAAATAGGTAAATTTAAAAGGGGTATTGTAAAATATGTATTTTTCTAATACTGATTTTTTTAGAACTAATCAAATATAATCTCACAAAAAAAAAGTCGCACATAAATATTTTTGACAGATTAGTCCCACGAAAATTATTTTTAACAAAAAGTGATCTCATGATTGAATATTGGGCTTCTAGACCACTCTTGATTAAAAAAAAAGTTTAGAACTAGTATTGATTAGAAACAAAAGTTTGGGACTATTTTTTTAATTACATTAACTTCAGGGTCCTATCCATTCTTCATCCGAGCTCAAGGTTGACTTAGGCTCTTCTTCCAAGTGGAACAACAAGTCGACCATCCAACCTTCCATCACGAAGAAAACCGAGCTAAAAATCGCCAATCGACGTGCGTTTATAGTTGTATAATATTGACTCTAAATTTTACAGGAAGTAATTATTCTCCATCACCAAGTTACACATTTATCTGTTTCATATTGATTTTGTGTAGCAGCACCAGAGAAGAGGCAACGAGTCCCATCTGCATACAACCAGTTCATAAAGTAATGAAATGTGTAACTCATAAATTAATTAGTCGTGAATATTTTATCCACTATGATCAATAATGGAGTGAAAATTTTTCAGAGAGGAGATTCAAAGAATCAAAGCCAATAATCCAGAAATAAGTCACAGAGAAGCATTCAGTTCTGCTGCAAAAAATGTGAGTAAACATGTCGAAAAAAATTCGTATCGAGCTGTTTACATTTTTTTATTGTGCGCTCTAGATTTTCGTAATATGTTTCCTCTAGTTGGAATAATTATAAATCTCTTCTCTAGTTTAAAAAATCTACCTCCACTCCACTGCTATATATTTTTATGTCAAATCATGGGGGAACAGTTGTAATATGTCCTCCATCTGTTACAAACTAGACGAAAGAATTTGTAATGCAAATATTTTATAGGCGTTCGTCAGTTATTGTTCAAACCAGATGTCAAAAGTCGTATTAAAGTTAATGGGAGATAGCCGTAGTTTTCTCTGGAGTTCATAAATAATAAGTATCTATTGTAAAAAAATTCATAGATTATTGAATATTGGCTGGTATTGGGGTGTATTTTACTAATTAGTGAAGTTTTTAATTTAATCTGGCATAGTGGGCACACTTCCCTCACATTCATTTTGGACTGATGTTGGAGAGCAACAATCACGTTAAACATAATGAGGTAAGTGAATTAGTAAATTAGACGTTGTGTTTTTTTTTTTTTTTTTGTTGAAATAAATTGGGTTTTACTTGTTGGGAATGGTTACGTTTATCCTACTCTATACTATAATTATTTTAGAAAATGGTGGAAAATTGTTGTTGGAGAAGATAAATAAAACACAGATGGAAAATTAGAAAAAGAAATGGATTGATTGCACAAATAACTCTTTTTTACTTATGAAATACGATTTGTTCTTTGCTACCACATGAGCATGAATCTATTCATGGGGATAACCAAGAACATTTCGCTACAAATTATATATGTAATATTACTAAAGTATCTTTCCAAAATTGTGCTATGCCTAACCTCCTCACCTTCTTCAAGGAGGGCACAATAAAAAGATAGTTTTAAGGTACTTTCTACGTACAAATTACATCATATTTAAATAAAAAACAGTATTTATTTTGACTCAACACCTACTGCTATTATCACAAGTAAATTATTCTTTTTATCTTATTCCACAAAATTTCAGTAAATTAAATAAAGAAACCTTGCATTAATTTTGTGGCTCCAGATTTCATGAGAAATAGGGGAATAACATAGTCCTCTAAGTTTACCTATTTTTTTGGTTTTGAGCCTCTAAATAGTCAAAATTATGTCTTCATCATCTAAGTTGGGTTTTTTGGAATTTGGTCCTATTTTCCGTGTCACGTCATCACCCTGTCAAAATATGACTAAAACCCTATCTTACAGGATCAAGATCCAATTTTGACTACTTAAAATATCGAAACCCAAAATATGCAAACTTAGAGGATAAATTTGGCTATTTTCCAGAGAAATAAACCCGAAAATTAATTATTATCTAATCCATCTTCCGAAAATTAATGTCACAACCAGGGACGAAATTACTAAGGCACTTGTGGGGCAGTTGCCTCCCATAAAATTTTATCTTGTCCAGCTATATATCATTGTCCTATGTATGATAATTTCAATCCTTAATATTTTAAATTATCTGAGATTAATTAGTTGTTCAATATTTTGTTCTGCAAGGTCCTGAGAAGAACCAAATGCGAAGGGCTGCTGCCATAATGAACAAGTGATAATCTTTGCGGGCATAATGAGATCTTTCAATAAACCTCATATTACTAAGAAATTTAAGTCTGTGTATTGTATTATGACTTTTATTTTCCCAAGTTAAATATTGTAAGTCCAGTGAACAATTTTTAAATCTTTTTTTTGCTGTATGTGAGTAGCAATTTCCATGGAACTAAAAGATATGTTATAAACTGTGGGTTTGAAGAGTAAAAATATATTCTACAATCAATCAACATAGTTACAATGTTTTCTTCTTTATAGAAGAGATCGTATGCTAAAAAAGGTAAACCAAATCACTTCTAATTCTATTACATATTTTACAATATTGACTATACTAATTTGTATCTCATATATATGGTAGCAAATATCCTCATATTCTGGAAGATTGAGAATATAATCTTTCCTTTCTTCAACATAAACTAATTGTAAAAATGTACTCTCGGTATTTCTTTTAAATGTTTGGATATATATTTAAAAAAAGTTTGATAGTGTAGTAATTATCTCTGGTTGGAGATTAATGGAAATGTGGCGATTAAGTTATAGGGTTTAAGAGATTTGAGTTGAACAATTATCATCAGTCATAGGATTGTATGATAAATAATAAATATATATTGTGTTTAGAATAATAGAATTAAATTGTTGCACAATGATTTGATTGAAAATATTCATAAAAATACAATCCGAGTGAAACTTTATATAGATTAAATCACGTATTAATTAAGAAGCATGTTGAGTTAGACTGAAGACCGGGGGTGAGACTATGAGTGAGCTAGGTCAGGCTTCAGCCCAATCTAGTCCACTCTTTTTTTTTCTTATTAAATAGAAATTTAATGTTTAAAATATTAAATGTTAAGATAGAAAAATTATGTCCAAAAAATCGGTCTGTACTCACTTTATTTTTCTCATTAAATAGTCTAGCTCTTTTAATATTTAGGATAGAAAAAACCAGTTTGAATTAAATTAAAAATTAAATCAGCATATTTGGTTTCAATTTTTACCTTGTCCCTCATAAAGAAATTCATCATTGTTTAAAAGATCAACATTGAAGCAGCCTTTATATATTAATATAATATATAATATTTTTTATAACGTTTATTTTGACAAATGACGAGTCATCCTCAAATAATTCACTTTTTAATAAAATAACAATAATGAATTATTTCAATATAGTATTTTTTTCAAAATCAAGCACTCTTTTTTCAAAAAATTAAAAAATTAATTCGAGGACTCCTAAATATCCCCTGGTCCAAGTCTAATTTATTTATTTATTCTTTTTACATCTTCCTTGATGATGTGTTGTTAGTTATTATTATTATGCTCCAATTCTTTTCAGATACAGCTAGTTTTTTTTTAATTATTTATCAAATAATTTATATACAAATATGTAAAATACAATTTATAAAATTTAGTGCTTAAAAATGATGAATCATATTCGTGCATATATAGTTTATCACATGGTTAGCCGACATAGTCACCTCAAGGAAGCTGTTGTTTAAGTTTTTTTTATATTTCAGTGAACGGTCACGATTATTAGCAACTTAACTTGAAATTGGAAACTGGCAACTACGATTAATCCGTCTAGATAAAGAAATTGTCACACCGAAACTAGGGGAAAATTTTTGATTTTTGTTGAGGGAGTAAAAGTTAATAACATAAAAAGAGGAAGGCAAAAAATAATATATATATATATATAATTAAAAATCAAAAGTACCAAGTGTTTTTTTAGATTATGACTTTTGTAACCTAATTAATAATTATATATTTTTGACAAAGAACTAAAATAATAAAATGAAAACTGAAAACTGAAAATAGTAAATGTGGACACACGTACACACACATATATATTTATTTTTTTTAACGTAGACACATGATATATATATTTCGATTTGGAGATGTATAATAAAAGGTTGATGATAATGTCAGAGCAAGAATTGTTGGAGCCAGAGCAATCTTTATAAAATCCCATTTTTAGCCTCTGTTTAGTACTCACTTTCCAAGGAAATAGGTTGTGCAAAAAAAACAAAATGCTGGTAACCTTTGTTAGAAGAAGCAACTCAGACTCAAAACTTTGAGCCATTTCTCCTCTCTCTTTTACAGCAATTGTGTTTGATGCAAAAGCATGAGCAGCCTCAGAAGCAGTCAATGTTTTTCGAGTTTCATTCAGCTTCCTCATGGCAGTCTCTTATACCACCTTTTCTTTCCGATTTCGGTTCACCATTTCTTCTAGCTTTTCAACCTGCAATCTCAAATTCTTGATCTCATCATCAAAAGCAACCAGAGCCCGTATGTCCTCTTTCTTTGCCTTTCCATCAGTCTTACTCTGATGTTTCTTTGAGGTCTCGCTTTTGATAGTTTGCATGTGCATTGCAAGCTGTATTTTGATAAGAGAAAAACAAAACGTCGGTTGATTCTTCTTCTTCAGCATCCTTGATAGCAGCTGCTAACTTCTTATCATGTTTTGTTGGGTCCAGCCCAATATTGACAAAGGTCCGTGGTTTTGAAGCCATTAAGACTTATATTTTAGTCTTTCACTTGGAAGCTCATTTCATTCCGACGTAAAAAAAAAAAAAAGAATAGGCAGTAGCAATTCTGAAAAATAAGAACAAAAGTCATTCTTAGCAGAAATTTTCAAGGGCTCGATTGGAGGCTTGTTTGTGGTCATATTTTGCTGAAATTTTGACAGCACTTCATAACTCATTGAACTTCGTTTTGATTGGTGGAAATCGAGTTTGGAGCTCCGGAGTTGCAGATCTCGTGATTGGAATAGTGCTTCAAATTTTCATGCCAAACTCTTGTTCTTGGTTTATGATTCTTGTCTTGATTGTTGAGAAGCATTTGTTGCTCTAAGTTGGAGAGCTATTATGTTTATGTTGTAAGAACTCCTTTTTGATTATAGTGGATTTGATTAGGTCCCGTAGGCCTCGTGATTTTTACTCTTCACCTTGAGGGGGTTTTCCACTTTAAAAATCTCGTATTGATTGGTTATTGTTCTTGATGATATACTGCTCTATATTTGTGTTTCATTGGTTTGTTGATAGGTGAAGGTTTAACTATTGATTTGGGGATTATTGTTTAGCTTTGTCTCAACATGTTTCCTCTTACCACCTCTACTACGTTGCTTTCCTTGAGTCGCGTTCTGTTCTTCATTTTGAATAGATTTGAGAGCACGATCAAGAGATTGTTTGGTGGGAGAACTCTTGCATAAATATGGTTCAACATTCCTTGTGTAGACGTTCCTAAGCCCATTCCTTCACGGTAACACATACTTGCACAACAACATGCTTTCAGATGTTGGAGTAAGGAAAGAGATTTTTGCATGTTCAGAGCTTTCCAACCCAACAACAAGACCATCATACCACCGTCGTGGGTATGGTGGAATCAGCATCACACATCAATCGTGCCCGTTTCAGCAGAAAGATCCCCTCTTCAGCATCTTTTATGGCCTGAACAAGCTGGATAGAAGTTCGGCGTTGGAGGGGTCCGAGGAAAGGGCATTGTCGATGACGTCGAGTGATGCCTTCTGCTCATTCAATTGGAACTCAAGCTGATGTTCCATAGCCCTCTATTCCTCTTCATCCGCCATCGCCGCCGCCGCCGCCGCATCTCCGAGAGAGAATAAAAATTGCTATTGAAGCCATTTCCTTTGAAAGTGAGTAATAAGCATAAGGGTAAAAATGAGATTTTATAAAGATTGATCTGCCTCCAACAATTTTCGCTCTGGCATTATCGCCAGCCAGCCACTATACTTTGTTCAGGCATTGAAGAGTCGTGTCGTAATAATTGACCTAGGATAACAAAATTTGATGCATGAAAGAAGTCAAAATCATGAATGTGAGTCTTGTCACTCGCACTCCAAAATCTATTTTACATTATTTTTTTCTTTTTTTTATTAATTTTTAATCATGAGGTTGATCATATTCTCATATTAAAATGAAAAAAAAAAAAAATTGGCCTTTTGTAGCTGGTTAGCATCGAATCTTTACCTATAATTTTCTTTTTTAGAAGTAATAATTATTTATATCATATATATAGATATGAGAAAATTATAAGTTTGATGCTATAATTTTTCATTTTTAATTATGTAAGTTTCCAAGTTGTAATTATTGTACAATAAGTTGGTTCTTATTTTCTATAATTTTTGTACTTTTTTTCCTCGGAATGCTGTTGTGGAATCAGACACATCAGCAATTTTCGATATCACAACATCATTTTCGATTCCACATCATCATTTCTAGATGTCTTATCAATACTCCGTTGAAAATGATTAAAAGTGAAATTTGAACTAGAGATATAATATTAAAAATGTGAAAATAGGACAAAAATAATTTTTTTAAGAAAAAAATTATAAACTCATAAGATCTATATTGGTTTTGAATCTTTGATCCTCCAATCAATCAAAATTTAGTTTAGTACAATTTTTCGACTTCTTTGGACTCTTAGTTCTTTCTTCGTTGGAATTGCTGACATGACATCATATTGCTGACATGACATCGATCATTGATGATATATCCATGGTTATATTAGCACTCCAACGAAAGAAAAACAAAAATACAAAATTACTCAAAGTTATAACCCTAAAACCGAATTTTGTCCTATTAGAGGAGCAAAGCAAATATAGGTCAATTTATGGAATCAATTTTATTTTTTCCCTAAGTAATTTTTAAAAAAAAAAACGAGATAATAATATATAATTAAACCAAACAATGACAAAAATGTTTACTTAGCTTTTACCTGTTTTAAAAAGAGAGAAAAAAAAATACTCTTGGGAGACCTTTCTATGTCCCACAAGGAAGCAAGCACCATAAAATAAGCAGCTTTGAGGACCACCATTACTTGGCAGCTGGAATCCAATCTACTCTCTTTATACCCGAGTGCAGTGTTTTCAAAACCGGACCAGATATGAAATTGGTGCCCTTATTAGTTACAGGTTCGATCGGTTCAACATGTTGAACCATTGATTCAACCGGTGATTACGTCAGCATTATGTAATATCTATTTTAAGTTTTGTAAAATATATATACCATATATTTTACTATAGTTTCAAGTTGTTTACAATAAAAAAATATCGTTACACCAACATAACATGTCAAACTTCAAAAATCAGATAAAATGAAATGTCTATCATAAAATAATAATAATAATAAAACATCTAAAAAACAACAAATAATGCCAAAAAAGATCAATATCCCAAAATTATAATAAATATTTAAAATATTATGAAATTATTAACATATATTATAATTTATGAGAAACTAGGCATGTTTATATATAATATACAAGACATATTTATTGAATTATATGAAATTTTTGATAAAAACAGGCATAAAATATTATTTTGTAATCATTTCAATAACAAAAAATTATATATAATATATTTTGTTCTACAAATTTGATTTATAATTTTTAAAAAATAAAAAAAGAATTAAAATTTTAAAAAGGAAAGAAAAATGAAGGAACATACTTGTTCAACCAGTTAACCGGTTCACTGGTTGAACCGGTTTTTTACCGGTTCCCACTGGTTTTTTATCAGGGTGATTTTGAAGGGTCAGTCGGACCGGATCAAGCACTGATTACAGGTTAAACCGGTTGAACCGACCGGTTCGAACCGGTTTTCAAAACACTACCTGAGCGACACAAAGATCAATATTTTATTAGTGCACGTGTTCTTTATGTTAAAAACAAACAAAAAAAAACTTCAAATAAAATTTTATTGTAAAAGTTTTTAGGGAAAATTACCTTTTTTTTGTTCTTTATGTTTAGCTCTATTCAGTTTTGGTCCGTTATGTTGTGAAAATTGAATTTTAGTCTTATATAGTTCATTTTTGGCAATTTTGATCCTTTGCTTTTAATCTGTTTTTAACAGGAGTACTGTATAGCACTGAACATATCAATGCTACATCAAGATCATGTCAGGGGCATGCGAAAAATGGCTAAAATTATAATTTTAAAAAGAAGAGCAAATTTAGTGGATTTAGAATGAAATTCGACAATATAAGGTCGAAAATTTTAAAAAATATAGAGCATATTTGTTTGTCAAATGATTATGACACCCCTCAAATTGACATTATCTTCCATTAGTCCAACTAAAGGACCCATTATCATAAACAATATAGAAATATTAATTTAAAACCGAATGAAAATAAGCATATTGATCAGTTACAAAACAAGCCCTATATAATTGTTTTTTTTAATAAAAAAATTAGATCATATTCAAAAAAATACATAATGCTACATGTGGACGACAAGGTTTAGATAGAGTGAGGGGTTTTTTAACTAATTAATCGAAAAAAAAAAATAATTTAACAAAATATCCGAGATGGCGCCTTCAATTATTTTTTTTATCAAATAAGGAAGCCGCCATCTCATATGGCGCATTTACCTGAAGGCGCCATCTGAGATGGCGTTTTGGGTTATTTTAAAAACGATTTAAAATTCGGATATTTTGTTAAATTTTTTTTTTTCTCGATTAATTAGTTAAAAAACCCATAGAGTGAGCCTATCTCTAAAAAAACATATATACAGATATATTGATACATATTGTCCACGTTTGTGATTATATTAATGCTCTAACAAAATAAATTATATTAAATTTATTTTGAATCGTTCAAAAAATATTATTTAATAATTTATATAAATATTTATATTGAGAAATAGGGATGACGGTGGGGTCATGTAAGGTGGGGAAGTACCTCAATTATTATTCAGTTTAATATTAAATATAATATTTTTTTAAATAAAACTATATAAAATTATTTTATATAATTATATTAAATTTATCTATAAATAATTTATACCATTATTTTAGTCGATAGGTCGGCCGGAGGGAATCCAAAACGTCGATTTCATGTCTGTCTGAGAATTTATGTCGCTCTACTTAATGTAAATAAATGTCATATCTCTTACACTTTTAACCACTCTTCAATTTCAACGCTTCAGCTTCTTCTTTGTACTTTGTACTCTATTAGTTCCTATTTAAAGCAAATACAAACTTCAACCCCTATTAATTTAGAGTTAGTGGCCTCTAATTTAAAAAAATTGGCGGATTTTATCTTTCTCTAATTTAAAAATAGACAGTTTATTTTATTGTTATTTTGAAAATAAACAAATTTACCCTCCTATAATTTGAAAATAAACATTTTATCCTCCAATAGTTTTGAATATAAACACTTTACCCATTGTAGTTTGTGAATAGGTGCAAAATCCTCCCCTCCATAGATACCATTTTTAGCAAACCACAGTGAGGTAAAGTGCCTATATGTAAAATCACATTGAGGTAAAATGCTTATTTGTAATCTACAGTGGAAAAATCTACATATTTTCAAAACCACAACGGGATAATCCGCCACTAGCTCACTTACACTGAAGAGTCAAATTTTGATATCATGGTAAATTTATTGAAATCTAGGTAATCTTTTTTAGGAAGTAAAAAAAATGAAACTTTTTTCTAAGAAAGTATTTGTATATTTGTAAATATAACTTCGAGTAAATGATTATTTTTATCAAAGATAATCATATTTTTTGAGCTTCTGGATTTGCCGACTTGGTTAAAAGATCACTCTCTCTCTAGGGAAAACTCGTGTTTGAGTCTCGTGGTGTGCTTAGCCTCAGCCCCTATAAAAAAACAAGGTGTCATTTATTTCTCTCTCTCGTATATCTAAAACCATTAATGTTGTTAACATATGCTTTACAAACGAATAAATAATTAATTCATTGAATTGATTAATTAATACTATTTCAATAAAATAATTCTCATAGTTCCACAATTATAAATTTATCGAAGGTGTATATTGATTTTTCGAAAATAGCACTCGAATCGAAAAACATTATGACATGAGAATTTGAATGATGAAATTTGAATTCGCAGGAACTAAATGGCATCGGTGTCGAAGGAACTAAATGACAACCTAGTCCTCTTACCTGAACCAAAGCTGAACTTCAAATCCGAAGCATCGTTAATCGAGGCATTGCTAGAAGATGGAAAAGAAAAAACAAGACTTGGATTTGATTTATTTGCGCCAAAACTGTAAGTAGGCTGAGGCATGATACTTGCAGGTGGCAGGATGGAAGGTGTTGCTGGAGGTTCAGAGAGAACACCAGCAGCAGTACACACGGGAAAAGTGAAGCTCGGACCATTGTCTGAGTTAACAGCCGAAATTTCGGGCTTGTTGATGAAAATTGATGGCAATGGAGGCTTACTCCCGTGATTCTTTGAGAGCCCCGAAACAGTAGAATTGGTGGAAGGCTTCAGAACAAGTCCATTACTCGGATAAGTGCGAGAAAAGTGCACATTCTTCTCCTGTCCATGACTAGTTGTGACTAAAGCATTCTGAAATATAAGATAAAAGTGGTTGAGAATTTACCCACGTGTAAGTAAAAAGAATATCATATTCTAAGTTCCAGCATTGAGCATGGCAAAAGAGTAATTTTTAGAAACATCATCATAATCTCAAGGATGGCAGGAACTTTTAATGGTTCTAACAATTCGTACCAGGCCAATTTTACAACAAAGAGGACCAATAGCACAAAATAGCTTCTTGCATACAAGATGTTTTGCTTATGCTTCAGGTCAATTCAGTAGGTTGCCAATTTTTTAAAATTTTGGTAAGCTACTATCATATAGTCATAGTACAGCTAGGTAAATCTGTAACGACATTTATTTTGGAGGTCATGCTTCATTATGATTCTAGTCAAGTCATCGATATTCTATGATTTGACAACTGATACCAACTACTAAGAAAATGGGAAAAAAAGCCACAGGAATTAAAAAGCAACATTCTGAAAAGGATTAGATACCTCATTTGAATTCTTGACAACAGGACCAGAAGATGCCTCAAGATTTGCACCAGGATTCACCTTGACTGGATCTTTAGCTGCGATATCCGTCCCTTTATCATGAAATTTAACTAAATAATTGGGACTGCTACTACTTTTGTTAATTTCCATGGGAAAGTTAAGGCCAGATAGAGCAGCTTTCTTGAGAGAAGCAAGCTCTCCAGAGTGCAGCGAGCTTAAGTTTTCGTCATGGCTGGTTTCACTGGCATCGGAAGGAGATTTTTTCCATTCAGCCGCCAATTTAATTTCAGCTTCTTTTTCTTTAGATGTGGGCTTGTTTCTATCTAGGTATTCCAGTATTTTTTTAACTGCGGGACTAGAGAATGAATTTGCATTTGGAGCAACCTTATCAGAAAAACCATGTGCATCAGCATCTGATAAGAACTTCGAAGTGCCACTTGTTTCACCAGGTTCCAGATTTTTTTCTGTGGTTGGCAAGAAACCGCTAAGAAAATTGGAATTTATCTTATCTGAGGGGGCATCTTTAGTTGAGCTCAGGATCACAGATTCTCTGGGACGGACTTCTGAAGCAAATTTATTCCTGATGCGGCGAATAGGGCCCATAGATCCATAGACTTCAACACTGTCAGCCCTCGACTTCACCTGAAAATCATTTTAGATGTTCATAGAGAACAACTGAACATGCTCGCTAAATACACAGGAATTTGGTTGTGGATTCAGTTAATAATTCATATATGTATATTAATTTTATTTTGGAACACAAAACTCGAAGTCTCATATACCCAAACTGTGTTACTGAACAGAGTTAACCACTTATGAAAGGAATAATTAATGCAATATAAGTGAAGAACCACAATGACAAAAAGCTAAGGTCGTACTTGTCCATAAAGAGATGTAGGAGATTGTTGAAAGGGAGATGATGTGTCAGCAAATCTGCTATTGGCATGTAACTGCATCAACCAATAACATTTAGACAAGAAAGACAATCAATCTTTATGCAATGATGCTAACCGACTTCAACAAAATCAATAATACTCTTGTATACCTTAGTTGCGGACCTCGACGAGATTGTTCTAGCATAAGGAGTTCTAGGAAAACTCTGAAGCCCATATCTACCACTCTGACCCTGTGGTGTTGAGTAACCATGATGGTCATTGAGCACGGAACCAGGCCAACAAATGGATGGCTTAGGCAAAGGTGATCGCACAGGAGGCTGTTGAGAAAATTTATTGCTTGGTTCAGCTCTTTCGCTTTTAGATGTGTAATTACGAAGATCATGGCCTTGTTCTGAAGTACGGCCAGCCATGTATGCACGAGCAATATCAATTGGTGAAGCACCAACTCCAACTGGAACCTGCACAATTTTGTGAATCAGTGACTTCTATACATGACAACTGTAACAGAATTCTAGTTCTGAAGAGCTGCCTATGCATACGGATTCCGTCACAAATTCCTTCAGATGAAACATATATCATACATAAATGTTTGAACTAATCACAAACTAACAAGCTCTGCATGAGTGATATCATAAAATCAGTAGGAAAGATACATAAAGATGCACTCACATCTGATTTGTCAAGGAAAATGCCAAGTGAGGGTCTGTCTATAACATGCTGTACATCTCCTGCTTGAGTTTTCGGAATTTCATGAATCCAGCCAACCTGCTCACTATCTTCTGTAGCATCCCATGTTGACTTCTTCTCCAACTCAATGTCCACCCTAGAATTTAATATTGCCACCAAATGGCTGATTTCCTCCCTGCATTCCAATTGCATCATGTATAAGTTTGATCAGTAACACTGTCAAATGCACATGTTTCTAATCCCTGACAACATATATACCACTAGGTATTACTATATACACTAACCATTCATTGCAAGCAAATCATAAGAAGTTGGGATGGAAATCTCCTAAGGCCAAATCTGTCTGAGTTTCCACATTTCTAAATCCTCCCTGCCAACACTTGTACAAGAAACCCGCTAATGGGAAAGTCCAAACTCTTATCCCGAAGCCAAACGTTCGCAGCTTAGATTTTTCTAAACTGAAGAACCCAAAGGCTGACTCTTGAAGGCTATTAACAAGCCAATCTATAACAGGGAATTCTAACCTTATTCACAATCTTACCAATATAATCTCCAATATCCCCTCATCTTTTCATTCATTCCCCAAAATCTTCATGCTTCAGTTGTGATCAGAGCCATATCGTGAAATCCTCAACATACATCTTTCACTGGCCTAAACCCAACCCAAGGTACGCATTCTAAACAAAATCTTAAGAAAGAGAAGAGGGAGAATGGGCAACCACAAATCTCTTATATGCAGTTGTACCACAACATTAACTGTATTTTCAAAGCATTTCTCAAAAAATATTTAAAGTCCAATCTGAGATAGGAGTCCTATGACTATTTTCAACATCTCCATAAAAAATAAGGCAGGGGCAGACTTCTGAAATGCAAAATAGAAAATGTACCTAGAAAATGTTTTTCCCTTAATCAACTCCTCGATTCTCAAAAACTGGGAATCATAACGAATTCCGCCCTTTTCTTCAGATGATCGGGACATCCTAGACTGCATGAAAGGTATCGAGAAATAAAAATCACAAAATTACAATAACAGTCAATAAAATCGATTCAAGTTTGTTTTGTGGACAAACAGGCATTCCAAATGGGAAAAAGAACACATAAAAACAGAAAAAGACAGGAAATACAGTGAATGCAAAGGATAGAATCGCACCGGGATATTCTAGCGCAGAGTAATTGCTGTTACCCAAAATTTAACATGTACTCGTAGGAGAAGAGCTGGAGTTAAGGCCGCCGCCGTCTTCTACTTGCGACTACCAACGGCGTATATTTTTTCATTTATTTAATTTTATTTACATTTACAATAAAATTCCATTTATGCCCCTGCAAGCATAAGAGTCTAGGAATTTGGCGCCTGTAGAAATAGGTTTGCTCATGGGAGCGAGGATTCATTCTAAAGAATGTACATAACCTTTGAGTATATTTGATGTATTTTCTGCACACATGGATTTACAATTATTGTGGATCAGTCAATTCCATTGACCTTGGAATTAGCGACGGCGGTTCACCCATGTGAAGATTAGGTTTTTCTTCAATCTCAATGGGTAAATGTCATTCTATGCTTGTTGGGTTTTGGTTCCTGGTTTCGAGTTTTGCTTTTGTTCTTTCTGGTACTGTTAGTGGTGGCGGTTTGGGTGATGGCGGTGGTTTGGATGGCGAAGGTGGGTTGGGCGGTGGCGGTGGACTCAAACTTGGCTGCGGTCTGATGGTGGGTTTGGCCATGGTGGTGGTGGGAGGCTTGGTGGCGGTGGTGTCTGGTGGTGGGTTTGGCCATGGTGGGAGGCGGTTTGTTTGATGATGCTCTTAAGAGTAGTGCCCTTAGGGGCATCATCACCATTCATTTGGAATCTTTTTTTAAAAAAGTAAAAAAAGATTCCAAATGGATGGTGGATGATGCTCCTGAGGGCAGTGCCCTTAAGGGCAGCAACAATGAAAGCGTGGGAGGCTTGGTGGCGGTGGTGGTAATTTAGTCGATGGAACTAGTGGTGGGAGCCATCGTGGTAGGCTAGGAGGAGGTGCTGCTAATGGTCTTGGTCACAATGGGGACTTTACGGTGGGTGCTGGTTTAGGCGGTGGGAGTGGTTTTGTGGTGGACTTGGTGGCAGCTCACGAGAATGATTAGGTGGTGCTTTCAGAGTTTCAGTCATGGTAGTGGATTGGGTGGCGATGGTTGTCTCGGTGGTGGTGTCTTCTACTTGCCGACGGCTTTAGGTGACCAGATTTGGCCACCTTCTACTTTCTCGGCGGTGGTTACGAGGCAACCCCGCCTTTCCGCATAAGGCGGATTTGGTGGAATGTGCGGATTGGGGAGCAACCCGTGCATTCTTTTGTGTGCGACTGTCTCGTCGTAAAAGCTTCCACATTTTGCTTCGTATAGATCATGCTTTACTATCTACTTATATTGTTTCTGTGTTGATTGATAGATATGATTTTATCTGTCGTTGTCATGGGGTGTCTATTTCTCATGTTCCTATTTGGCTTGTTGGTAGTAGTCTTTTGGTTCTGTGTCACGGCTCGGGCATTGTTTAGCTTTTACTATTGAGCTTCTAGGTTTCGTGCGCCATCCAGTGGATTTCATTAGTCAAGACGGATTTTCGTTTGAGATTTGGATACGAGAACTTGTTCATTTGTTGGTCTATCCATTTTTGTCTCTCGTTTATCCGCAATTGTACCTTCACATATTTTGGAAGACAGTTCACATCTTCAACCTTGCACTGAGCTAATTGGTTTGAGAGAACCTAGTTTAACTTTGATGATCTTTGGGTACTACTGGTCAAGCTATTGCATATCTGGTGTGAATTTCTTTTCCATTACACCTTTTATTTTATCTATTTATCGGTATCTATGCCTATGTGTCTATTGGTCTTTCCCTCTGAATGGTTGGTATAATTCATGTACTTTTGGTTTGTTTTAATAAAATCCATGTTTTATGCTAAAACAAATCACAATTATTGTTTTTCACTAAATTTTTTTTGAAATTAGATTCACTGATTTTAGACTTAACAAATATATATATATATATATATATAATAATTATTAATTTGAAAAATTTCCACAAGTAATAATGAGAAATTTGCAAACTATGCACAAATAAATTTAATTATTTAAAATGGTTTACATATAAATTTTAAATAAAATCTTATACTACATTTTGTGCAAAATAGGCATTGAGTTAAACTTCATTAAAAAAAAATTTGACCCCAATTTTGACAGTATGTATCAATTAGGCTAATAATAAAAGTTTACGTAGTTAAATTACCGACAACTTTTGTACTCTATAATATAATATCTATATATAGATGTCTTAGGTTCTTTGCATGCAGATTTGTAGGAAAGCATGCAATAATCTATTGGCCTCAATTACTGGACTTTGGTTCATGTTTCACTTTGTGTAACGCAGAGTCAACATTAGCTTATTTTCTGAAAAAAACACGTTTGTTGCCTTCACACACCCCTCTAAAAAAATTATATATATTAAATTGTATTTTACCTTCTTAAAATTAATAGTCATATTCGCTTTCGAACAAAATAGAATTGGGTATAATTTCAATTCTACGATAATTTATCACGTAATATCGAATTAAGAAATAATTCATTTGAACATTTGAATGTCTTTATTTACAGTGTATAAATAAACAGGCTTTATTAATCTAATTACAAAAAAAAAAAAAAAGTTAATGTTTTTAGACAAATATATAAGATTTGCATTTATTCAAGTTGGCAGTGGCATTACCCCTTCAAACCCCTGCTTCATCTCAATAACTTTACAACACCAAATTTACAATAACTTTTTAAGTAGTAAGAATTGGAGGATAGAAATCAGCTCTACTGCCAAGAATTCTAGCCTTAGTGTCCGGGAAATTCTCCAGCCCAGGCAGCTCCGAGACGGTTCCCTCCGACGATACGCCAATTGGGTAACTCAACAAATGCCCAGGCAAGTCACTTTCAAAGGCCTCGGAAGCGTAAATATCCCAGTTTCTTTCAGCCATTTGGTTCACTTTTTGAATGCATTCAAAGCTTTGTGGATTTGAAAAGGAGTTATCCAGAAAGCCAAGGTGCTCGTACCACAGCGCCATTCGGAAACCGTGTATTTGGCCTCTTGCTGGTTGGTTGTGAGACAGATGGTATGGTTGGTATGCTCCCATTGCTATTTCTGAATCCCTTGCACCATCCATGGATCTTTGGTTGATGTTGGCAGATCCTATGATTATGTATTCATCATCAACTGTAGGAAAAAAAAAAAAAGAACCATTTTCAGGATTAAAAAATCATGTCTCACACAATTCAACTGTAGGATCAAATATCTTCCGCTATAGGGAAACATATAACTGTTGTGATCAAAAACTTAAAAGCTGGACAGCAACCAAACGCCACATTTCGATTACAAAGCAAAGAGAGGACAGTTATAACCACTGTCAAAAACATGATTCATAGTTCTTTCAAATTTAAGAAGTGAGCCACAAACATGACAGTTTTGGGTACCTTCAATTTTGTACCCTCAAAATTAACCTTTAATGAAAAGAAGTGTTATTTATAGTGGATTAAAAAAATAAAAAATGGAGCATCTAAATTGGGATAGATGGAGTATATCGTGGGAAAGAAACACTTTACCAATCATCATCTTGGCATGGACATAGATCATTCCCCTCCTAGCTTGCTGAGCTCTACTGTAATCTGTACCCGGGTCTGGTTTTTCTGAAGGCTCATATTCTCCACTCAGTTTCGTTTCTCTATTACCAAGGCAAAAGAATGTCAAATAGTCCTTAGGATCAGCAATAATCCCTTTTGATTTCAGGGCTTGAACTATATCTGTGTACATCATTTCTATTGTTCTCCTTTGCCAATCCAATATAACTTGAACCGATGAAGTTTCCGGGAACCCCTCTGGCCACATGGGAATCACAACGTATACAGTAAATCTCTCCCCGGCTTCAATCTTACTCACAATCTTCATTGATAGTTCCTTTGGGATCAAGTGTAAAGCGCCTATACTTTCATCCCGGATATCCTTTGAGTACCACGAAAACGAGCTTCCCAAGAAGTACTGATTCTCGATGTATATGAAGTTCTTTGCGCGACGAATGGCATGGATATACGCGTCTTGAATGCTTCTATCGATAATGTTATCCTTGCCACTGATTAGACCGGATCGAGCTGCATCTTCGGGTGAATCAGGGAAGCCAAAAGCCGCTCCACCATCAATGGAACGGAAGACTTGCACGTTCCATGTTTCTTGATCATCTGGGAACATTACAGGAGACTGTGGAATTATGATTTTCTGAAGTTCTCCAAGCTGCAGAAGCACACCTGTTACGCCTTGTTTCCTCCATCGTTGCTCAAAATTGTAGAGAACGTCCCACGCTGCAGGACCTTCTAAACGGCAATGGATGTCGTGCCATGGCTCCCTTGGACCACCTTTTTGAATTGTGGCACCACTATAGTTCGCTTGATGAAAATCGGCATGGTGGGCCGTGTCTAAAGTCCGAAAAAGGGAATGAAATTGTGTGTCATATCTCCCATCACAAAGGTCGATACCACCCACAAAACTAAGGATCCTCCTCCCGTTTTCGTCCCCATTAGGCATGGCACTATCCACAACCACAATCTTCTGGTGATGAGTGAACATCGCTCCGATTTCAATATTCTGAATTATGCTACGACCATCGTCTGGATTGCGAGGGCACAAAACACAGTGCACATCAGTATTTCGAAAATATTCCGCTGTTTCTTCATCATGAGTTGCCATTAATCCATCTCTCTTGATAATGCCGACAGAAGTTCTGTCGTCCCACACGAGCATCAGTACCCTCACGCCTTCACTGGCTCGTTTCTTGAGATGTTCGCCTAGAGTCAAGTCTCCACCTGACTTAGGACGGCTCATGTCACGTATCAACGTGATCTCCGTATAAATGGACCAACCCGCTATGTAAATTAAGTGGTTCGCATTAGTAATGGAATCAAAAATGTCTTCCCAACACCGGTTCGGCTCATAGAAATTCCCACCAGATAATGGAATCTTGGGTATGAAATGATCAGGGACATGAGCATCTTGATAAAGTGTAACTTTGCACCCTCTTCTCTGTGGGAAAAACGTGAATGGTACACCAGGAAACTTAGGACTTTTCACTCCTAGACCCCAACATCGTTCCCGAGTAACATCAAAGTACTGCAACTTAACATGAATCTTAGAGTGGCCGTGTATTGGTTTTTTTTCGGTGTTCATGATTTCGAGCCATTCATCGATCTCTTCACCGTGAAGCAAACGTGAAACAGGCACATAGGCTCTTCCGATAAGCTCTGCTCCAATGGGGTTATCCACTTTGATGGTGAATATTACATTGGAAGCCATATGGGCACAGTATATGTGGAAAGATTCATACCAACGAGGATTCGAGTGTTCGTATAAGAGTAGTCTTGTTCTGCCAACTCTTGCCTTTTCTAAATCGATTGATGCATAGAGTTTTGAAGCTGTTTTCTTGAAGCCAACAGCTCCTTCAATGCCTTCTGCCACCTACATTTTAGGAACAACTTGTCAATATCTGTGCTAAAGTTTAGAACAAATGAGTCTTATATTAGGAACAATCTATAGAAAATAAAGGGAATGTTTGGATGCATTTTTGGTGAAAGCTATTATTCTTCGGATAATGGCTTTGTTTTGAGTGGTATTTTGAATTTTTTTATTGCAAGTAGGTGGTGGTTCTTTGGTATTATTTGAATTAAACATGTGATTATGGATGTTCTGAGTCCCAAGATCAAGTTAATACATGTTCTTGACCCAGGAAAGAGGGTCACTTCGGTATACATATGTGAGTCATCGGTGGCAAGAGAAATTTAATACATAAGTGTGGTTCATCGTGAAGGAATCACTATTCACTAGTATAACCCCTGTTGGTATAGACTATATTAATAATACATGGGGTTAACTCAAAACGAATTGATAATGACTAGAGTAACTCATATATCTTATAAAGAGCTAACACAGCTTATAAATTCTCAATGTTTGACAACTCTCAACACGTCCCTTTTCACGTGTGATATTGTATAAGTCAAACACGTGGATTGATAATACCGGTGACTGTGAACATGCGGGCGGGATGAAAAGTGATATCATATTAAGAATACATGGGATTCCAATTCAAAACCAATTGATCATGTGTAGAGTAGCTCATGTATCTTATAAAGAGCTATCAAAACTTGTAAATTATGGGACAACTCTCGACATACTAGAATGAATATTCATGAGGCAATCACTTGTGAGATAAGTAAAGTGTTCATAAGCCACAATTATTAGTATCGTCTATGCTAATATTCCGATTCGGATAACATTTTATCCTAATTAGAATTTAGTTAATATGTTTTAATTTCTAACATCAATTGTTGCTGTTTGTCAGATAAGCAGTCGGAAGATCAGGACAGTGAGGATTCAGAAAGTTAGAGTTTGCGGTGTTTACTAAAGTATGTGACTCGAGCTTCGAACATGTTCAAGGAAACTAATAAAGGTTGGTTAGCCATTCATACAGCGAAAATATAACATTTATTTAAGAAACTACGATTCTCCAAATAGAATAGTAATCTCACTTAAAAGCTCGCTCAAGTCCCACCGTAGGGTGTAAACGAATAGAATATTTTCACGAACTTTTCGAGCCAGCTCGAAAAATATTTGATTCTTATTCGAAGAAAAATATTTGATTCTTGTGCGAAATTATTACGGGCCGAACTCGAACATATGTTCCAACTTTTCTTTAGCCGAAATCAAACTCAAATAACTTTGAGAATATCTAATACTCGGTGGACTGAAAAAAAAAATCTTAAAATTATCTATCAGAGAACAGAGGCAAAATCAAAAAAACCCATCTCAAAAGTAAGTGTAAATAAATTTTATTAAAAGATTTAGATGTAATATACATACGAATTAGCACTAAAATCTTCTTGTTTCAATTCAAGAAAGCATATTATTTCAAATTTTTTTAAGGGCAGTTCTGTTCTTGCCACTTCAACCTCCACCCAATCTGGGATTCCTGAAACTTAACTTACCAAATAAATAATAATATATATTAATATGTAGCAGAACAATAGAAAGAAGAGTTGGGAAAACAATAGATACCTTATGAAAAAAAGCACCAACGGATCCAAAGTGTAGCTTATCGATCTCATATATTGTGGCATGAAGATATCCATGAAGTAAAATCTGCGCCATTTTGTTTAATTCTTACCAGCTTACTCTAAATATTTCTCCATCGGTTTCAGCTCAGCTTTGTTCTTGAATTTTTCTGCTGTATAGGATATATTTAGATGGAGAAAATTTTGGATGGAGGCATTAAGAAGTTGAAATTCTATAGTTGACATTAACTTCATCTACCCAGATCCAACCTATATATACATACATACATACATATATATAATTAATTTTAGCCCCTAATTTTTTTTCCTCTCCATTTTTTTTTTTTAATATTTTTTGCTTTTACCAAATTTCATGTGTGCACCGTGCACCGCTATATATATATTATTTTAGGGGGGGACAATATTATTTTTACGAAACAAGCTGTAATTTTTGGATTTGAATTTGTAATTTTTTTATAAAAAAAATTATTTAGATAATAAAAAAAATGGGAAAATTACCAAGCATCATATAGTTTGGTCCAAATTTCGCTTTGCAATCATTATTTAAACAATTAAAGTTTGCATCCTCAACTTTAATGAACTATAACAATTTCCATCATCTTGACACGATTTTGTGTTTTCATCAAAAATTTATTGTTGTATTTCATCATCGCCTTACATATTCAAACTTAGAGCATCTAAAACTAATAATTGCAATTTTTAAAAAAATCAAAATAAATATTTGAAGTGTCAAAATTTCATATTTCGTAATCGTTAACTAGAGAATTTCGATATTAAAAATATTATTTTTATTTTTTAAACATTTGGAATAACTAGCTTAAATGGATCTTAGTTTGAATATGTAAGGCGATGATCGAATGATGCGATAAATCTTCGATAAAAATACATAATCGAGTCAAGAAGATGTAAAGTGTTATAATTCATCAAAGTTGATGATGTAAACTGTAATTTTTTAAACAATGGTTGCAAAGTAATATTTGGACCAAACTATAAGATGTTTTGTGTAATTTTCCCCAAAAATATTCATGGGGACCATTTGCCCAACCTTACCCAATTGTGATCCGCTCTTGTGTATACATATGTGTGTGTCTTTGTATATGTATGAGCGTGGTGCATATCAAACGTTGAATAAAATTATCTAACTAAATTTTGGCAACAAAAAAAATCCCCGATACCATATTTCGATTATTATATATCTTTTTAAAAGATGTTATTATATCGTCGTAAAATTACATATCAACTACATATGTATGATTTATTTTCCAAATCAAAGTTTAAATTTAATGTATTTAGATTTTTTTATGAAAATTTGAATAAATTAAAATATATCAAAGTATATTTAAGATTTTCATTTCATTTGGATTACGTGGGAGAACACAGCATCCGCATCACCTGTGTTTGTATTGTAAATCATTTACATTCATTTTCATTTCATAGGTTATAAAACACTTTAATTCAATTGTTATGATGGATTCCCGAGTCGGAGGTTGATTAAGGTAAATGTGGACGTTGCAGTAAATTAGAGAAGCTGATTGATAGCTACTGGACAGGTAGAGTGGTGGGCAGGAGGCAAAATTCGGTTGTAGAGTGATGCAGCCGGCTATTGCTGAAGCAATCACTTGCTGGGAAGTAATAGAATTTGTTGTCGGTACGAGATGTGATAGGATAGTGGTTGGATTGTTCAACTGTGATGATGAGGTGAATATGGGAGATGATAGTCTGTCTGTTCTTGTAAAACCAGATATTCGTTGTATTGCTCATGGGTTTACATCATTTAAGGCCTCACGTGTTACGTGTAATTCCAATAAAATTGTTTTTGCTTTTGCAAAAAACAGCAAATTGTATATGCATTGAATGATATGGATGGCTTCTCATGAAAAAAAACACTTTAATTTAAATCGCATTACTCACCGAAACGCATCGGCGGTTTTAAGTGACCTACAAGGAGTTGACGTGGTAGCTCCGCTTCCTGATCCCTCCTTCGAATTTTGGGATTACGTATTATTGTATAGGGGGCCCTCTTATTTGTAAATGGGATCCCTTATCTGCAACCCTTATCTAAAAGTGACCCCAGTAGAACACATATTTTGCAACAGTATTTCCTGACGTCTATTTATAATCAAATAATAAGTATATTAATATTTTTCTTAAAGGAAGGTACATCCTAATCTTGTAAAGGTATTTTTACGGTCTAATACTTATAATAATCACACTTCATATGGATACCGAAATGAAAAATACATATATCCGGACCACTTTATAATAAAAAACAGAGAGCACAAACACCATATATGTGTATTTTTTACTACAGATTAGGTGATTTGGGTCCCTTTCCTACTACCACCAATCTAATGAATTTGGAATCTTGTGGACAATATAATTTGCGGAAGCCAATAAAAGATCCCCATGTGGGAAGCTATTGCCCTTACAATAATAAAAATGATATTATAAATAAAGGCTCTTACTATTTTTTCCCAAACCACCAAAAAGGCGGAGCCAATTGGAAACCAAGCAACCATCTTCAACTATTTTTTCTAGAAAAACATTTTCTATTTGACGAAAATTAATGTCTATGACTAGAGGGGTTTGTTTGATGATGCCCTTAAGGGCAGTATCCTTAGGGACATCATCACCATTCATTTGGAATTTTTTTTTTTAAAATGAAAAAAAAGATTCTATTTGAATTGTGGATATTGCCCCTGAGTACAGTGCTCTTAAGGGTAGCAACAAAGTTTCCGACTAGAGGGCATAAGTTGTCATAGCATAAGGTTCAACTATGTCACCCCTCGAAAATAAAATTACCATAGAGGTTTAGAACCTTCTTAATCACTACAGAACGAGAAATTTTTGTATGGATCGAGGCCTGCCATACACCAATACATGCATACATATATTTTTGTGGGTTGACATATTGCGGGACCCAATCAATGCAATAATTTCCTCATTGAAACGTATAAATCATATAAGAACACCCAAGATATTTATTCTTTATAGTTAAAATATTTCTTGGTACCTAAAATATAGCTTTAAAATTTTAAAGAGATTTTTGTCATAAAAGAACTAATTTTTTTTTTTTTTCAGCAAAAGAAGACTTATGAAAATATATGATGAAAAGCTTCTGGAATCGAATCTTGAATTATTATATGCTAAATTACAATTATAATTGACCAACACACTTCTTATCATTGTGGCCAAGATTGATCATACAACATGTCTTTGTCGATTGCTATCATATACATATAAAATAAAATAAATATATACAACAATACAGCTAATTTTTTAAATTTTAATTAATTGAGGTATGCTACATGAATCATAGAGAGAATCTAGTGGGTCGTAGACATACATCAGTTTTCCTACAATAGTTTCTTTTGCTGAGAATAACATTGTTAATCTATTTTGACTACATAATTTTGTTTTTAACTTCGAGTTATATCTTCTTCGGGCCCTCTTGCTCTCATGAAACGATCGAAATCAATGAACTTCATTCGACCCACAGGTGCATCGCTATGTTGTACGTGACCAAAACATCATAAGTAACTTTCTTGCATATTAACTTCTATACAAATCACACTTTCTTCAACTCCGATGTTTTCATTCTTTATTTTATCTCTTATGTTCTTACCACATATCAAACAAAATATATACATCTATGTCATACTTATCATTTGGACGTGCTTTCTCTTGGGAGCCAGCGTTCCATCCCAAAAAGAAGTTGAATATATATCTCAACTACATTGTTAATATACAAAATGCTAGTATTTGTGAGATAAGGCTTTTAATATATCTTAAAATATATACGTTGACTTCGTTCCTTGGCATATCCTACATTCAGATATGAACCTTCCCCTCATGCGGTCATGCCTTTACTCTGTTCCAAAGTTGCCCTTTTAGATATGATATCTATGCGAGAAAATCGGAACTATCAAATTGCCCAAATTGGTCATTTCGGATATCCTAGATGCCCTGTAATTGTGCCAATCTTGCAGCACAATTTATTTCGTTTTTTAATTAATTAAATTATTAAGTCAGATAAGGGTTAATCGCTTGGCTTGGCTTGGCTTGGCTCACCTCTACACAGCTCACAAAACCCATGATATGGAAACACTGTGTTTTGGTTGGTACAAGCCTGCTTAATTACTAAATCGTACTTTTTAAAGGGGTATTTTCTTATATATACCTTTTTTTTTATTATCATAAACAAACGTAATATTAAAGAACAACAATTACAATATAGAGTCATCCGAAGGCCAGAAGACACAATACAACAAACGTAAAATAGCAACATATACATTTGCCCATCTTGGATAATGACTAAGACACACCAATAAAGAGACGTACTAAAAGGTCCAAATGTATAGTAAACCTCATCGAAGTGCAATTACATTACCTGGAGAGTGCAGGGACTTCCAAAACCAACACAGGTCCCATCACCATATAGCTCAGGATGTGGTCGAAAAAATGAGCTGTCTTCCAAGAAATCCGAAGGAACAAATAAGGATAAACGGGAAACAGAAATTGGTGTAAGACAACTAAATGTGCAATCTCGTATCCAAATCCCTAACTGAAAGCCATCGACCAAGGGACATTGCCGGATGGTGCACAAAACTTAAATGACTAGAAGTCAGAACCAAACAAACCATCGGTACTAAAACGGCACAAAAGAACCACCACCAAAGATTCCAAATAATGTCACCATAAAAATAGCACCTACAAGAGCCCAAAACAGAAAGGAACCAAACAAAACAAGTGTTAGGGCTAGGCGAAAGGCCAGGAGAACCGAACGCAACAGGGATAATACAACACAAGATAACAGAAGGAAAAGGACAGAACAATAACGAAGGTAAAATATTATAGACTATAATTGGAAATAGGAATAACAAAATTGGAGAACCAATGCGAATATGCATTTGTGTTAAATTAAATATCACAAGGTAATAAATAGTCTAAATTTTCAAAAAATATGTAATATATACTAGTTATATATTTTACAGGTACATAACCATTCCATGAATTAATCGAACAGAAGCAGCAAAGAAAATAGGGCGAGGAACCCACCCAAAGATAAAGCCACTCCAACATAGTCGGACCTAAGATGAGGCTCAATAGATGACCGTCTCACGCAGAGATAAATCTAGCCATGTGATTGAGTGGACACAATTGTAATTAGATTTTTATTGAGTGGGTAGGTTTTTTAAATACGTGGGGCAAAAATATAATATAATATATTTATAACAAATTTTGAGGGGCATCCACCGAGGGTGCATTAACCCCTGGCCTCATACCCAATTTCGAGAGTGTAATGACACGATTAAAACTATAAATTAAGTACAATTTGTATAGATATTGGGACTTACAAAGAAAAGAGTAGAAACTCTTCCGAATTTTGTTTTAATTCTCTCGGTTAATTGAGAATTTCTTTTGATACAATCTTAAAAATCCTTGGAAACTTGCAAAAGAAAGTCTAAAACTTCTAAGATTCTGTTGAGTTTTCGTTTTTAAAAAAATTATAATTTCTTTGAAATCTTCATTAAAATTTGACGTTGGTTTCTTAATTATAACAGTAATTTTCTAAATTTTATGTCCAAGTAATTTTAATGGAAGTGATAAATAACGAAATGGAAGTATTCGTTCTGTTGGAAAAGAAATGGATATTCTCAGCTAAAGACCCAGCATCGGCTCCGCCTATCACTGAAACTGGCCACGTGGCATCTCCTTCAGGGAAGATATGTTAAATACAAAAACGTCGCCGTCTGAAAAGGAATAAAAGTATAAAACCAGTATATCTCCACTGCACAAAAGAATATTCCCACTCTGCCCTTCGGATATTCTTTTTCCTTTATATTTAATTTTCCTTCATTCCCTCCAACCAAAAAAATATTAGCTTTCTTCAACGATTGAATTCTCTGTTTCACCGCAATTCGCAAACATGAAGTTTGGGAAGAGTTTGAGCAACCAGACTGAGGAGACGTTGCCAGAATGGAGGGACAAGTTTTTGTCGTACAAGGAATTAAAGAAACGGCTCAAGATGATCGAGCCGAAGCGGCCGTCGGAACCGAGTGCTCCCAAGAGGCGGAGATTGGACGAAGAAGGCGGAGATAGGGAGGCGATGACGGCGGAGGAGGTGGATTTCGTTGAACTTTTGGAGGCTGAGCTCGAGAAATTTAACGCGTTTTTTGTTGAGAAGGAAGAGGAATACATCATCAGGTTGAAGGTATTACTTTATAAAAATTATTTGGTGTTGATTTGAAGATTGAATTTTTTGCTGGAATGGGATTTCATGATTTTTTTGAGTTGTTGGTAAAACGTCGCCGTGCTGAACATGTTGGATTTCTTGGTGTTTCCTGCTGCTGTTTCATTAATTTCTTGTCTATCATTCCTTTCTTTCTACCTACTTCTATTGGTTTATTTGAGGCCTTTCTCGTAGGGACAATTCGATTTTGTTATGTCAGGAAATTCTTCAATCTATCTCGTTTTTTGTTTTTCCATGGATCTATCTTAAACTATCCTGTAATATTACTCCAATTTTTGCGAGAAACTGCAACTATTGAAGATATATTTTTATTTTGATGATTGGAAATACTATGCTAATTCAACTGTTTTTTGACATGAATTTGACCAAACTGTATTTTAGGTAATAAATTTTACATACACATACACACACGCTTGTAACTTCTTCATGGTGATATTTTGGTTGAGATGTTACCAGAGTAGTAAATTAACAATCATGGTTTTCATCATGGAAAATAAACTTAATGGGATGATAAATGTATTCTGCAGACACTGTTTATTGGATGTCCTCTTCATGTGGTGTTCAGGATTTTTCGTGGGGATTTCTTAATATATAATGCTTGTAAATGCCAGTTTGAGTTTTAGTCTTAAAAATCATATATTTATTGAGTAGGCATGCCTTGGTGGTTGTAAAGTGATAGACGAACAATGTGCGTTTGTTCAACTTAATATGTGGTCAAGGTCGTAATTGGCATACATTTCTCGTGTACAGGAACTTCAGGATAGAGTGGCGATGGCTAGGAATAGTAAAGATGAGATGATTAAGATCTGGAAAGAAATCGTGGACTTTCATGGGGAGATGGTTTTGTTGGAGAATTATAGTGCTCTCAATTATACAGGTAAAACACCTTGGACCACTTCTTGCTATCATATTTTCTGATTATTCACATCAGTAATGCACAACCGCCGACTTTGGGAAACAGCATTCTTAGTTCTTTTTTTCCGAAAGGCTGATTCATACATAGTTCCCTGATCACTGATCAGAAATATCAGTGGCCTTTGTAATCAGAATGCTGATTATGTTATCCATTTATTTGATCAAATATGAAATTTATCAATAAATCTCAATAGTGCGCCTTTCAACTGATAATTAAAGAAGAAATAGATTGACAACACAAGTTGGATGCCCAATCCTGACGCAATAGGTTGTCATCAGGTTAATAAAGAATTGAATGGAGTTTCATTGAGGGATTGTATCGTTGAGATATGTGGAATAAGCCTTACATCATCAAATAATATACTGACCCATGATTACTTGATCAATTTCCTCTCTATCTGCGGGTCTTATTAATGCCTAAGAAGTAGTTTTAAAACACACTTCTGTATTTTTTGGAAAGTCTAAAAATTCGACTCTACACTGAACAGGATTGGCTAAAATATTGAAGAAATACGACAAGAGAACCGGTGCTCTCCTTCGCTTGCCCTTCATTCAAAGAGTTCTGCAACAGCCTTTCTTTACTACGGACTTGCTATATAAGCTCGTGAAAGAGTGCGAGCTGATGCTCGAACGCCTCTTCCCTGACAACGACTGCCCTGCTGCTCTGGAAGCAGCTAATGGAAACGAACCGTCAACTAGTTCCACGGCTGAAAAGGAGAGACTACTTGAAGGTCCTAAGGTACTTGCGGAGATAGATTACATGGAAAGCTTATACATGAAGAGCATCCTAATGGCGTTACGTGGTTTGAAAGAAATTCGAAGCGGGAGTTCGACTGTTAGCGTTTTTTCATTGCCACCGCTGCAAATAAGTGGACTCGAGGGTACTATGGATAGATTTCCTGTTATGGAACAAGTTGCTAAGTAGTGCTGTAACCAGATGTCTCTACTATTGTTCTCCTTGACTAGGTTTGATGTTTGATCTGTCTTAAGTATTTTCTTTTACAATTTCCGAAGGGGTTAAATGTATAAAATCAATCTCTGTATTGTATTATTACTGTGCAGTAATTTTGATAACTTACTACTTTTTATTCCCTTTTTAAGCTCTCCATCCGAAAGCATAGAGTGTAACAATATATAAAAAGATTTTAAAAAATTATGTTAGATAGATGAACAAAAGTCTTCGTTGTATTCTGGATATACTTATAATATTTATTACATTAATATTTATCCTCCTTGGAGGAGACTAACTTGTTAAACTCTCAGCTGGACTCGAAACACATATACCGATTGAATTGAAAACTGAAACATTATAAAGAAAGAAAAGAAAATTACCAAACTATGAAAGATGAACATATTACACCTTGGAGACTATAATATTTATTTGTGAGAAAACTATGGAGAATTTCTGATGTGCTTAGCTTTCTCAATGCCTAGCCTTATATAGGCATGAATCCAAACTTCAAAATCGGATTCCAAATTTCCAAATTATTGTTCAATGTTAAGTGCGCACATGAGTGCGCCTTTATCTCGTGTCTAGCATCTTTTGTCTGAAAGTGCCAACTTTTTCTCGTGAGTGCTTACGCTTTTGTCTTGGTGTGCCATACTTTTCTCTTGAGTGATCCATTATTTTGTCTAGGGTGCTTTTAATGGTCCACATTGTTTTTTCCTTTGTCGGGGAATCTTGTTTTTGGGGTTCCCGGGCCTTAGGAAAGTGTGCCCTCTTGTCAGCAGGTCTTTTGTCTTTTCCTGCCTCTGATCTGTCGGGTTTGGATCGAAATCCTTTCCCGAATTCTGGCTCTTTCTGCTCCGGGCATGCTTGACAAATTCGATCTTCCCATTGGCCAATATGTGCCATGTTGCAGAATTTCCTGTAAGTTTCTTTGCTTACCGGAATCTTGTTCTCCCAAAGAATTCTTCTTTTTGCTTCGAAGAGCACTTTGGCAAACCCTGCTGTTGTTCCTGTCATGAAATTCATCATGAATGTTACATTGTCTGAATTTTGAAAGAACTTGAATGAATATTTGGCTTTGTCCATTTCTGTTAGACAAACGCCCAAGGCCTCATGCTCGTCTAGTTGAAGCTCCGTCTTCGGTGATGGCCCGAACAAACATTGGTGCTTCCTCTGGTAGCGCCGTTTTAATATTTTTTAAGGCGTTCTCATCTGTTAGTCTGAGCTTGATAAAGTGAAAAGCTTGAATAAAGCCTTTATTTGCTGGTTCTGGCGCGACACTGAAGAAATATAACTCCAAGATATCTCCTCGAGCCAAATGTGGATTATTGGCCAATGTCTTGTGAACAACTTCTCTGATCCACTTTAATAATTTGGAGATTTCAGAGAATGCTAGTGCAACCGTATAAACCGAAGCTAGAGCTCCGAAATTATATCATTCATGTACCTCGTTTGATGGCTGTCTAGTTTCATCCAAACCCTTCGGATATTTTTCGGAGATATCAACAATTGTTTTGTCTGGGTTGATATCCCGATGGTAATCAGTTTCTCCCAAGTGAGTTGGTAATCCTGCATAGGAGAAGAAACTAAATCCTCGATAATGTGAACCCTAGAAGTGTCTGTCTGCTACAAGATAGTCTCCTCCCAGGAGGAGAAGTATTAATGTAATAAATATTATAAGTATTTCCAGAATAAAACGAAGGTTTTTGCCCATATATCTCTCAGATTTCTTTAAATCTTTTTATATATGGTTATACTCTACGCATTAAGGTTGTGCTGTGCGGTTTCTGAAGAAGTCGGATAAACCTCGCCGGAAGGGCTGAGGTTGGATGGTGATGAGCCATTCATAAAACAGTCTGTGGGCAGTAATTTTTCGACTGGTGGATTTGCGACTCACCTCACCCGATGTCGTTATGGTCAAAAAGGTATATACCGTTTTGTCAAAATTTTATTGTAATACAAAAGTATAATGTGCCTGTTATTTATTTTCACATGTTCTTAGAATAAGAGAATTTTAGGGCTTAAAATTTATCATGAACTGTGAGTCATTTGTAAAAGTATACTCTTGTGTTTTCTCAAGATGACAGAAAACTGAAGGATCTCATGTTCATATACTACTATTAATGCCCCTGCATTTACATATCCTCTTAGGAGTTGTTTATTAGCAAAAATGGGATTTTTGGTGTTTTTGTAACAATCATAAAAACATTATTGAATTTTATGCAATTAAAGTAAGGGCTTTATGTCATTTGAGGTTGGAAGGGAGTGAATAAAGAAAATGAGTATAGAAGGAAGTTTAAATAAAGAATCTTTGATATACGAATGAATGTTAAAATTGTGTTTGGGTAGGGGATTTTAAGTAAATTTATCCATAATATAATGACATTATTATAATATAATTTTCAAATAAATATAAATTTATTTTGTTTAAAAATATTCAATGAAATAACTTTAAAAAATAAAATATTGTACTTATTAATATTAACAATAATTAGACTTCAAGGTGTCTAGGTTTTGGGTAAAATTGACTCTATTCTCGATCATCTACCAATTAAGTCACTTATAGCATGTATCAATTTGACAATTAATCAATAGTTCATGTACCAAAATGAATTTATCTCTATACTTTTATGAATAACTTAATTCAGAAATAGATTTTTATAATTGTCTAATTTATATATAACTCATCCAAGTATTTATATATTTTTGTAAACTCTTTGTTACTTACCAAATAAAAAATCTAAATTAAGCTCTAAAACAAAATTTACCTTCAGTGTGTAAAATAATGAATGATCTATGTAAAAATATTGTTGTTGTTTTATAAAAGTATTTTTCTAATTTAATCAAATTTCCAACTGCTTACATAGTATTATGCCAAAGCTAATAAAATACAACAAAACAGATATTAATAAAAATCGCAACATATTTGGATAAAAATGATAAAACAATATTTTAATTAAACTTATAAACTATCAAGTTAAATATTTTCAGATTAAAAATAAAATAAAATACTATTTCTTTTTTGAAGAAATAAAATAAAATAATTTTTCTAAGATACTGGGAAAGATGCAATTACTCCTGTCTTTATTTTTAATCATAAAATTAATTATTTTAAATATTTAGAGAATTAAAATATTTATGGTGCTTTTGTAATTGTTCATCCAAATTTTTTTATTTTGCTTTTGCTTAAAGTTGAAAAAAATTACTTTTAAGCAAAGGATTGATATTACTATTAAAATAAAAAAAGTAACTTAATGAACTTCAAATTATTACAAAATTGACACAATACAAGTAAAAACAATGAAAAACATCTCATGATCTACTTTTGTTTTTACCTATTTATTTTTAGAAAAGCAATGAAATAAAACACTCAAATATATATTTTAGTATAAAAAACAGATAAACAATTTTAAAGATTAATCACAAACATCCACTTAGGGTGTGTTTGCGATTACTTATTCAAAGCACTTCTATGTTGCTTTTGCTTAAAGTTGGAAAAAGTTGATTTTAAGCAAAAGCATTGAGTGTTTGTTATTTAAATAAAAAAGCAGCTTAATAAACTTAAATTAATTACGAAATTGCCACAAAACAACTTAAAGCAGTCAAAAACATGTCATGACCTGCTTCTCTGCTTCTGCTTTTTTATGTTTATTTTTAGAGAAGCAATAGCAGAAGCAAACAAATAAAACACCCAAAAACTGCTTTTTTATCTGAAAAATAGATAAGCAGTTTTCATAAGAAATTGCAAACACCTACTTAGTGATCACGATTATTTAGTTGTAAAATATAGACATTAAAATTTAACTTTTTATTATTATTCATGTAAATGGTTTAGAATTTTGATTAAATTTCCCGACTACAGTTGAAACATAAATCATCTATTTTTAAAAGGTCGGTTCATTTGCGAATCTTTCTAATCACAATTGTAATCAGTCTGCGCGACATTGGTCCGTGAGGAAGCGATGACGATCGACGACGACAGCTCCATTTACGTCGGCGGCCTACCGTACGACATCGGCGAAGAGACTCTGCGTAAAGCTTTCTACATATACGGCGCCGTTCTCGCCGTCAAGGTATCTTCCTCTGCCGACGCCTTGTTGTATGTATTTCTTTGATTACTTATTTAGCTGTTCAACTTGCCAATTTCATGCAATTAAAATTATTTCTGTCATTTTCTCATCTAATTTATTTATTGTGGTTTTGGTTTCCTGGTCGTTAACTTTTTATTTTATTTTTTATTGTCTGAGTTAGATAGGTATCAGTCTGTTCTGTACTTTGTAGAGATTCATTGTCTGTTGAGCTCCAGTTTTAGGTTAACAATCAATTTCTATATGTTAATTTGAACTTCGTTTCACAAAATTCATTTATTCCAGCTATGGAAAAACTGCTTAGTTGTTTGTTCTTAGGATTATGTTGAATTGAAAGCGTGTACAGAGGTGATGCTTTGATTGGGTCTGTAGATTGAACATACAATGTTTGAAATTGAAGTTATATTGATTAAAATTAAGCTATTCTCAATTATGTTACCAATATTGGCGTGATTTATAACATTTGTACTAGAGCGATTTTGAGTATAGGTGCCTAGAGGAACCAAAAGAATGACTGTAAGCTGATCTTCCATTTTGTGACAAACTCATATTTTAATTTTTTTCCCTTATTTTCCGTCTCATGGATATAGGTTATTGAATGAAACAGCAGAAAGATAGTAGTTTAATTACTCTGTCATGGACATCAATCTGGATGACCAGGAAGCCTATCTTCTGTCTTCACGGTTATTCATATCACATATGCCTCGTAGGTTGTTTTTGGATCCGTATATTTGAATGTTGACAAAGTTCCAATTAAAAAATTCTATATAAAGTCAAGCTGATCATACTTCAAAGCAACATGGTTTGATACTGTTCTTTTCGATGTAAACATTGTCATCATAGTTACCATGTAATTGCTTGTTTGTGCTAGTACATCCACTAGTATGGTCATGTTGCTATCTTAACAGCATTTTTATAGTTGGTCCTTCCCTTGATATATTTGTCCACGTCTCTTAAACTTGTGGAAAGTTCAATTCTCATTTTGTTGGCATGTCAAGCGAGTTTCTGTCTTAAGATTTTGCAAAGGAGCTTTCTGGAAAGTGAGCAGCAAAGCGCGAAAAAATTTTAAAATATGGAGTGTGGGTTCTAGTGTTAGGCCCAAGGGCGTGACACAATGAGAATTCATATATTTGTAAAAGAAATCTTCTGATTAAGTTATGAAGCTAAGTTGACTGGGATTAATTTTCATGTGCATATTCTTAACATATGGAGATAATATGCCAATTTTCACCCAAGGTACAAACTACAATCTCTGTAAAATTTTACTGTATGTTTTTCTTGAAACATCATTGATTCTTGAAAGAATTGAAGCGCGTTAAAGGTATTGACTTCTGTAGAAGTTACATGACGAGGATAAGACATCTAATTGATAATTAGTCATGTAACGGGTTGTAGACAAGCTGATGTGGACATAGGTGTGCAATTTTTGGCTTTGTACATGTATAATTGACCATTGCATATTCTATTCCAACAGCAGCCTAAAAAATTATTTTGCAATTCCTTGTACCAAACACAATAGTAATACAAAGCTCGCGAATAAAAAATCTCAAATCTGCATATTTATTACTTAGAATTAATTTGATTCGGGGGATTTTGTTGAACACCTTCTATTTTCAAATGTTCTTTCATCAAACTTACTTTTTGACACATTTACCACCAAAATATCAGTAAGAAATAAGAATATATCCATACTTTATTTGCCTCATTCTCTGTCTCAATTCAGTTCGTTGATTGATTGTTTTTCATTTTTTGTTGCATTGCATTTATCTTCAGTTTAGAGAACATCTGTTGAAATGAAGGATTAGTAATGTTTGATTTACAGATATTCAATGACCGCCCTGTTG
The DNA here is from genome assembly GCA_907163345.1 of Haberlea rhodopensis. NCBI lineage: Eukaryota > Viridiplantae > Streptophyta > Magnoliopsida > Lamiales > Gesneriaceae > Haberlea > Haberlea rhodopensis. Next base: position 7,368,647 of record CAJQUN010000001.1, on the reverse strand, counting down.
GTGGAAAATGCTATGGATTTGTTACTTTCGCTAACCCTAGATCAGCAACACAAGCTATCAAGGAAATGGATGGCAAGGTGCTTCTCTCTGCTTCATTCTGATAGATTATCATGTTTATTTGTGTTATTTCTTAAACTTGGGCAACAAGCTTCTTTTATTTATTTTCAGTTATACAACATTTTTATGTTAATTCTTCTGAATATTGTTGTAATAAATCTTTGATTCAGACCATTGATGGAAGAGTTGTGAAGGTAAATGACGTGAGGACCAGAGGTGGGAGACCAAATTTCAACCGCAAGAGTTATCGACATGATGTGCACCAGTTTATTTCCAGCGATAGAGGTAGAGATCATGGAAGAAATGATAGTCATAATAGGCACCGTCATTGGGAAGGACATAGGGAAAGGTCTCTGGACTATGACCAAGACAGAGAGAGAGGCCATAGTCACGTACGTGGTCATGATCGTATAAAGGATCGATATTTGTATGAAGAGAGCTTTCGGGACTATGATAGACGTGATAGTCATATGGATGGTGTTGAGAAGGAGCAGGAGAAGAAGCGAGAGCGTGACTGGGAAAGAGACAGTGATCAAAATATTGAGGAACAGGGGAACAACGGTCATCATAAAACTGGATTAAAGGATGAATATCAAGAGCCTCACTTGGTGAATAGGTATAACTGTATACTTTATACTTAATGTAGAGAATAATGACTGACGGGTTTGATAACATAGGTTTTTCGGAATTCATCCCTACTCTGTGCTAGACCTTTATCTCTCCATGGTATTGATGGAGTCAATTTATAGCTGATTCTAATAGTTGCAACACTCTTTTCGTTTCAAACACTTGTATTCCCATGAATTTGGGATTGGTTTTATTTGCTCTTTAATTTAGTTGCAACACGAGACTAGCTTGAGAATATTGTCCATTCTCAGACCATGCAAGTAATTACTTATTTATAGCTTCAATTTATTGGTGCTGTCTCTATCTCTTTTCACTGTAATTTATTGATGACAAGCTGCTATAAGTGTTCTTATAAGTATCCCTATGCAGGTCTGGTTTTGACGACCATGAGAATAGAGAGCTTTCGTCAGAATCATTCAATGATCACGATCAGGTTAAATTTCTTGTTCTTTTGCTTAGATACATGTTTATATATGTATTTTTTTGTAAATTTTTTTAAAGTTTGGTTGAGTCATAGAAATTTATGCATCAACAGGTCGAGAGCAAACTGGCAATTTCAAGTCGGAATCTTGAAGAACTTCGAATGGAGGTCAGCATTTTCTTAATTGAATTAAACCTGAGAATGTGTTGTATCATGCATGTGACATTGCTGTAGGTCGGGCTTTCATATTTTGGGTTTTTAGGATCGCATTCTAATTTGATTATTTTCTAGGACAATATTCACTTGAGTTCGAGATATGCAAATGGCATATCGATTTGGTTTGGTATTTCTCTCTCATGTGTTCTGTGACTGATTTGGAAGTACTGTTATATCCATGCTTCATTTTCGGAAGATATCTTGGCGGAAACATCAGCAATCATGCTTAATAACAAGTATTAAGAAATATATGATATTTTTCATTATATATAGCACTCCATAATATCTCTAGCATGTTCTTTAGATTAAAGTTTAGTCTTCGTGTATCGTTCTCTCTTGTGTTGAAGTTTTAAATTTTGTTAGGCAGTCTATTATACATACGGTAATGATAATTTTACTCAAGAAAGTAAGATTAAGTTCAAAATAATATTTTCCCGATTTTGTGTATACAATATGTTGTTTGTCCAACATATGGGGTGCAAACCTGCCTTGATAGTTGTTCCTGGTATTCAGCTTTGTAAAATGGGTCTAACTGGGTAATAAATAAAGAGGCAAACATCCAATCGTCCATTTGAATATGTCTTATTTGGTGGATAGTGAATTGGTCAAATGCCCCAAACCTATTAGACTTGTTTTCTTCTTTTATCAGTATGCTTACATGTACACATTAACACTCAAAAAGCTGCTTACGCCTACACATCCACTTTCTTATTATTGGGACATTTGCGATTGACTATGGTTCATATGCGATGATTAGAGGGTGGTAGAAGTTGGATGTGTTGCTGTTTGACATAGGGCATTATGGGTGGGATTGGGGGAAAGTGAGTGGCATGTCTGGAGGGAGGCGGTTTATTATCTGAGGTTGAGTTTCAAGCTACTTAAAAGGCATAATGGGGTCCGGGGAAGTTTTCAAAAGCCCACAAGGTGCGGCCCTTTAGTGAAACACACCTAAGTGCCCTTAAGGCAGGATTGAGAATTCAAAGTGAAATACTATGCAATTTTTATTCATATATGCGTTTACACTAGTAAATGTTTGTTTTATTTATTTTTATTAGTTTGCCACATGCATGTTGAATTTATGTTACATAATTATTTGATACTTCTAAATTCTCATATTTCATGCCTTAGTGTGTCTAGTTTTGATAGGATGTGTCTCGTCTTACCCATGGATGCTAGGGAACCATGTCCTTAAAATTATGGTGGTGGGAGTGGATGACGGCTCTGGTGTGGAATGTACAGGGAATTCTAAATCAAAACCATATTCTGAAACACTTTCAGCCTTTGGTCTGCAATGAAACGCAGCAAACACACACACATACTGTAGCATGCATTGTTTTGTTATTTGAAAGAAGTGTAAACTCATTCTGTTACTTGTAATGTAGAGCTGTTTTATTAGAGCTGTTTTAACAAAGTGATCTTGGTATTTGTGAATCACACCATTTTTGCTCTCTAGTTGTTTGCATCTGTAATTAGTAGTGCTCTGGATCTATAAATTTTTGAGACCTTTAGTCAGTGGGTCGTCTATTCTTGTTCTGTGGATCTGTCACATTTCATATTACTAAAGAAATCAATGCTCAACTCATTTGATCAGATATCTCATATGGGAGAAGTGGCCTCAGACCAACAAGTATTAGTTTCTGAATTACGGGGAAAATGCCAGGTATATATATATATTTTTTTAATTGATAAAATTTGTTTATCTGGAGTTTCGGAATATAAAGTTCCATTGCCTTGGTTGCTCAATGTTTTCTTTTCAAAGAATATTCCTGTACTGTAGAAATTGGAGGATTCATTAATCACAGCAAAAAAGCTTACTGAACATCGTCATCAACAATTAGCAAAGGTAGCACATGGTATATTTGGCACCAATTTTTCATTCTCGGTAGAAATCCTCAAGTTTGGTCATTGTGTTCCGTGAATGTTAACAGTTGCATAAATGTTATCGACAAGTGAGAGACTGTAATGAGAGACTCAAAAGCTCTGAACAAGAACTCCAGGTTAGCATCAATATATCTGTCTATCTGTCCATTTGCAAGTCTAAGCAATGGTTTGGTTGATGTGATGATATTTCCTGTCTGTTTTAGTTTTTTGCTGTTGAAAAAGTATCTAGTCATTTTTCTTATGAACCTTTTGGCTTTAAGTTTTCATAAGATATTGTAAAGCTTAAAAGTTCACTTATTAGTTCTTTTGAGCGGAAAATCATGTTTATCTTTCTTCGTTAGTTGCATGTTTGGAAAGAATTGATGAGAGATTAAGAAAATTTCCTCTATAAGTCATGTTACATGGTGATAGATGACAAATCAACCTCGTATGGGCTTTTGTAGCTTGTGTAGGTGAATTCTATTACGGCCTAATCTACTCCTAGGAAACTAGTATAAAGTTAATCTACTCCTAGGAAACTAGTAGAAAGGAGGAAGGATATCACACATTATAAGTTTGTATAGGAACTGAACCCTTCTACAGTTGATGTGGGATGAGGGTGTTATATTTGGCTAAACATGTAATTAAAATGTCATGGAGCTGCTATAGATTTTTTAGCACCGCACACAGAAAAGTTAAAAGAATTATAGAAGTACTAGGCTCGTTTGGGTTGAAGTTATCTGATTTCAGGAACGGATTAAAAGAACTAATTTCAAATTACTCCAATAATTAATAATTTGAAATCCATTTTTGTGTTGATAAGTAACTAAAAGTAGTGGCAAGGGATTTCAATCAATGGATTTGGAAAATATTTAAACAAGTTGAGTGGATGTCAATAATTTGAAATTTTCTAAACCCAAATCCATCCATCCAAATGTGATCTTAAGAAAAAATTTCTAACACTCGGTGAGATGTACAAGGTTAAGCAAAACTGCTACTTTAATGAACGGAAGTGTTACTTGTCTTCGAAACATAATATCAGGAACATTTTTTACCCAGGTTTAAATACAGTCCGTTGGTTAATATTTGCTGGATCATGTACAATTTACATGAATGTTTAAGGGATCGTATCAAATTTACATAATCCATCTATAACAGTTCGTGTCAATTTTACCATTGGCAACATATCCCATTTGAATCTAAATGTTACTCATTGCTAGAATTCCTCCTTGTCCACCTCCTACTCCATAACTTCCCGTCCAGCAAATATCACTATAAAGTATGATATGATACTAAGAGTTAACTCAAACTTATTGCTTGCAGTTGCTTGTAGACTCGACCTCGATGGAGTTGGGAAAGGATGGAGGCATAGCTGATGCCATAATGGCGAATATCAAGCCTTCAAATTAAGTCAGACTGAAAGCTCGTTGTGTCCTGCTTGTGGATCACTGCTATAACTGTACCTTATCGTGGTTATGGCTACAAACACGACTCGTTACTTGCATCTATTTTCTTGAAAGCAATTTGATCAGGTTTTCACGATTTCTGATATTGCTCGGTGTGCAGATATTGTGTTTGAGTCGTTGAATTTTCTATGCAGACAAATGATATGCGTACTTGTGGATTCACTCATGCTTTCTTACTTAAAAATTTAAATATATAAAAACAATAGGCGAACATTTTCCTACAAGTTTTATTCATTGGCTCCATCAAAACACACACGACATATAAGGGCAAGAACTCCTCCAGACACCACTAGATAGAATTGTTAGAATGCCACTTTTTTATAATTTGTGTATTTTGCATCGCAATTTTTTGTAATATTATTTCGATTTTTACTTGTATAAATAACGAAAAAACTATCCTTAAAAACTATTTAATTACTTGTTGTAATCTAAAGCTTTAGAATGGGTTTTTAACACCTTCTATCGCTTTTAAACAATCAAAGTAGTTTAAAAAGGCTTATAAAGGTGGCATTCGAAGTGGTTTTGCAAGCTATACACACCACCAGTCGCTAAAGATCATCCTATATTAATTTTTGGCACCTTAGGTGTAAGATATGAAACTTAGCAGAATACAATTTTTTGTGTCAAATGGTTTCGCTTTATACAAAAAGTACTGAAAAGTGAAGGGGGAAAAATCTTTGCCATCTGATTATAGGAATATTTGTTGCTTCCGATGAAATGTACGATAAGATCTTTCCCTAACAGCAATGTCCTTAGGAATAGCTTTAAAATGCATAAATTTATATAAAAATGTACATCCATTTTCATTCTCTCTCTATACAACAATAAAATTGACCCAACTTGTCTCTATTACTCTGATCGAACGTGCTCTAAAATGTACAAATTATTTTAAACAAATTATATTGAATTGATCCATAAAGCATGTCTTAATCATTTTAGAAATATTATATTGAGTTGATTTCCCGTCTCACAATCTAAATCACATGATCTTCCTATTCTCATGCACGCGTTGGCGCTTCAGTCGCCATCTGACGCCACGGAGTGTGCCTATGACGCTTTAATGAGCACTAAATTTACTAAGTTGTGCATTACGTTTTACTAAGTCCAGCACTAAGTTTCACAAAGTCTCGAACTATTGTTAAACATTCTTAATTCTCCGACTTAATTCTATTTTTTACTTTTTTTTTTATTTTTACTATTTTTTTAGACATTTTGAACTCGGATGAATTTTCATGGTTCCCCGTCGCTTCAGGTTCGTATGAGAATTCTACTAGATGGTAACTAGATACATATGGCATACTATTTTGTAGTGTCTTTGGAGAATCAATTTTGCACTGCAACAATCTCTCTCTCAGTAATTGCACTACCTTGCAACTCATGGGAATCGAACACGTGATATGGATTCAAAGTGTTGCGCTTGTGCTGCTATACGGTTTAATGATTAGATTTGTACAAATAAAAGTGACAAAAGGTCCAACAGTTCTGACAAGCGTTTGATCTACACATTATGATACAATGTTCACAATAAGAGACTCATTGAGAACTTTCATAAATTTAATCCAACATTAAGCTATTTTTTTATAAAGTGAAATCACTTTTTAGAGATATTGAAACGTGAGATTATTAAAATTGAAATACTTGAATGACAAGAAGATCAAAACTTACTCAAGTCCATCAGAGATCAATTGGAGTATTGTCGAGGCTCACCAGAGCTCGTCGAAAGTTCATCTCCAAAGAGGGTTACTAGAGGTGGCTAACCATTTGAATAGTTATAGGTGTAAGGGTGTCTACACTATCTTATTGAAATTTTAGAGATGATCAATAATATCTTTTTGTAATGAAAGAAAATTGATAAAAAAAAAAATTATACGTCCAAATTATATTTTAGATATCTATGTTATTATATTATAAAGTGTGATATATTATATCAAAGTCGATTGGTGTAGATATAATTATCCCTTAAATGAATTTGATATCTAAAAACATTAATTTTTTTTTAAGAATACCTCTTATCTATAATACCCTATTTCTATTTTAAAAATAAAATATAATAGAATAAAACTCAAAGAAAAAATTATTTTAATTATATTTTATACAAAACTTAATATATTTAAATTTAAATTAATATAGCATATTAAAATTGAATGTATGTATTAATTGTCAATTGCTATAAATTTTGACTATACGTGTACATTTATTTGTATTTCCTCGTACAATAAGACTTGCAAACACCAGATAGAGTAACAGAAGCAATCAACGATGGGAAAAGGTGGAGCTTTGAGCGATGGCGTCCTGAAGAAGATCGTGCTTTCATACACCTATGTCGCCATATGGATCTTCCTCTCCTTCACAGTCATCGTCTACAACAAGTACATTCTGGATCGCAAGATGTATAATTGGCCTTACCCAATCTCACTTACCATGATTCACATGGCCGTTTGTTCTTCTCTCGCGTATTTGCTCGTTCGAGTCTTCAAGGCAGTGGATCCAGTCACCATGTCTTGGGATCTTTACCTTAGATCTGTGGTCCCAATTGGCCTCTTGTACTCTCTATCCCTCTGGCTTTCCAATTCGGCTTATATTTATCTCTCTGTGTCATTTATTCAAATGCTTAAGGCGCTAATGCCAGTGGCTGTGTATTCCATTGGTGTTCTGTTCAAGAAAGAGAGTTTCAAATCAGAGATGATGGCGAACATGGTTTCGATCTCGATTGGGGTCGCGATTGCTGCGTATGGCGAGGCCATGTTTGATTCTTGGGGGGTTATTCTTCAATTAGGTGCTGTTGCTTTTGAGGCCACTAGGCTTGTGATGATTCAGATCTTGCTTAATTCTAAGGGGATCATGCTCAATCCGATTACTTCTCTTTATTATGTCGCACCATGTTGCTTGGTTTTCTTATCATTCCCTTGGGTATTTGTTGAGTTCCCGTTGTTGAAGGAGAATTCAAGCTTCCATTTTGACTATGTGATTTTTGGGACCAACTCTTTCTGTGCATTTGCGCTGAATCTTGCTGTGTTTTTGCTTGTGGGGAAGACCTCAGCTTTGACCATGAATGTGGCTGGTGTGGTGAAGGATTGGCTCCTGATTGCCTTTTCTTGGTCTGTGATTAAGGATACTGTGACCCTATTAACTTGTTTGGATATGCATTGGCTTTCTTGGCAGTAGGTTATTACAATCACTCGAAGTTGAAAGCCATGAAGGCTAAGGAAGCACAGAAGAAGGCGCAACAGGTTGATGAGGAAGAGGGGAGGTTGTTGGAGGAAAAGGAAGTCGAGAATAACGATGGTGATCCGAAAAAGAACGAGACTCGGAATTGATTTGATGGTATTTAATCTCCTATACATATGATGTTGGATTTGCTAGAAGTTGAACACCAAATTGAACATCAAGGCATTGGTCTTGAAGGTGACTGGAAGGATGGATGCATAAATGGCGTATTAGGTTCTATTTTTGGGTGTGTAGTTTAGGAGTTTCTTTCTTCCATATAGTTTACTTACTAGTTTTCATCACAACTGAGAATTTGAGGTTGCTCCTTTTGCCATAATCCAGAGAATGACTCGAGGCTCGTTTTCTTAAGTATATTTTCTTATAAGATATACATAATAATAAAGTCATTTTAGTAGAAACTTGGAGGATTAGATTTCATATCACGCAATGGGGTGGAATGTGTTCTCTGTGCCTTGCTATTTTCATGTGCATTGAATTCCTGTATTCATCTTAAGTTGAGCTGCCTTTTTAGGAGCTTTCCAAATTTCTTCCACATAGTCATTTACATCTATTAGAGATATCCAACTTGGTATTCTTTGTGCTTTTAGATTTATTTTTAAGATAGTAGAGCAACGGTTCCTTTATTTTACCTATTTCTGTTCTCTCTTTTAAATTTGATGGCTTAAATGCATTGGATGGATGAGTATTATCCTAGGCTACAGCAAGAGAAACCTATAAGGTTTGTTCTTTCTTGCAAATAAATATACCAGTAGTGAAAACCGTCAGCGTGTCCAGTTATATTTTGTTAGTCTGAACAGTTATTATTCTGTGGTTTCGTGGATCATTGGCTGGCTTGTTACGTTTACCCATTTGCCATGTAGCATAGCCTTATGGCGGAGTTGTCGCTGTATATTTATTGCTATTGTATCCGTACGAGATTCGTGAACCCATGAGATTCCATATATATCCAATTTAGTGTTGATGTAGGGTGTGGACATCTAAACTGGCAAGGAAGGCTCTAGGGTGGCAAACCTGTGAATTTGTGTGAGTTGTTGTTTTTATTGTTATTACTTAATGTATGGATTGGTCATCGTGAGATTCAAGTTATTTGAGTTAACACTATACGAGCATATATATTGTTTAAAAATCAGTATTACAAGTAATATCAAAAGGTTGGTTGGGAGATTCTTGGGTTTATACGAGTAGCAATTATCCGTTGATTGGTGTGGCACTTACGATAAAGTGTTATGATATTGTCAGAACATTTATTGTTGCTGCCAGAACAATTTTCATGAATTTAATATGGAAATTGCTATAACAGCAAGAACATAGAAATTGCTCTGGTAGCAACGTTAATCGATCTGGCAATAATATTTCCTTTCACATAAATCCTTTGTGATTCGTCATTAACTTTGCATGGGATATAGGTAGATTGTCATTTATTGTTGTTGCATGGGATATAGGAGCCAAGAGGTACCTTCCATTATTATTTTTATTTATTATGCTCACTCGCATGTGGTGGAGAAGGCCAGAGGGGCTCACATGCTTTGCTTTAAGATATATACTTGTTCGTTGATCGAATTTTGTTTTTCAAAATCAAATTATAGTAACATAAATATCTGAAAACTCCCATAGATATCCAACTCACAAGTAGAAAAACAAGGGAGATCAATATTTGATCCGCCCCAAAGGCATTATCCTTAGGGACAATATCAAACCACAGCTACCACCTTGCTAATTATATTTATATTTAGTTGATCCTCTATTTTCAAGCAATATTGTACTTATATATATTGAATAAGTCCTAGGATTATAGGGGAATTTCGATGTCACCCGTAGGGTTAGATAAAACTCTTCGGGTGAATCTATTGACCCAAAATATTTTGAGTACCAAAATATTTTGAGTGTGTGTGGGACAAAATGGTCTTGGGTCCTTGATGTTATAATCAATATATTACCCTGACTATAGCATCGAAATTCCCGGATTATAGATAGACCCAAAATATTTTGACAGTGTGCGAGACAAAATGGTTTTGGGTCCTCGATGCTATGGTCAGTGTATTACCCTTACTATACAATCGAAATTCCCAGACTATAGGCTCATCATCCTCCATAATTGTCTAAAATGCATAAGCCGATAACACTTTGATAGAATGAATGGAGACATGAAAGTGGTTCATTAAATGTTTGTAAAATCTGAAGGCTTGCATCAAATGGATTAGTTTTTTTATGGTGGATAAAAATAATTTTCATCGCTTTTAAGTTTTATAAAATTTCTCAACTTTTGATGTCAATTTCCCACATAGCATTACAAAAAAAGAGAAAAAAAACTTATCTTTTAAAGGTCTCCAACGAGGATTGTATAAACCAATTCACCAATAAAATCGACCCGTTCATAAAATCTGTTTAAGAAAAAAAATATGGGTCGTCAAACTATCCGACGAATTCTTTGTAAAGAATACCTATATCTCTTAACTTAAATTAAAGGAGTTTCTATTTTGTAAAGAATACTAACTTAATAAGAGTTGAAGGAGACGAAACAATACAAAAATAAATAAATCATACGAGTATTAATGGAAATTTAAAAGAGAGTGAAGGCCCGCCTGCTCTCCCTCAAAGAAATGCATTAACATGAAGAAAAGAGCATATCAAATCACCGAAATAATAGCAAGTTCCGCATAAGAAGTTCAAGAAAACTGTATATGACTGGATCAACCCAGATAAAAACAATTTACAAGGTTCAGACAGAAAGAATATTATAGGAGGTCACTCAAAGATTACTGCTAGACTAGTTGGAAAGGCTTTTCTGAAGTAATTCTCACGCTGGATTGTTTAGGATACGAGGATCATACCGTCGGTAGACTTTTATCGATCTTTCCCTGCCACCATGAAATTCTGTTTTGCTAGTTTCGCTCTTCATTAAGGAACTTTAGATTAAAAGGAAACCTAGCAATCTGCAACCGGGACGAAGAGAAGGCAAGGGTTAATATAGATGTACTAGAAAATTATTTACATCTAATTAAACCATTTACGATATAATGCAAACAAATGTACCAATTGTGAATAAAAATCTTGTCATCTGCCGTGCCTGTTTAAGAGACTACATTACTCTATGTGCAAACAAATGGACAGTGAATATACATTTCTGCTTAAAAATATTTGACACAAAAGCTACAATTCCCATGAAAATTATTGATGACATAACTTTCAGATATCAGCAGACCTCTCCCAGATTACTCATGTAGCAATTTCACACGGACGCATTGTTATAATTACAAATATAGTGCCATATCTTAATTTTACAGAATACGTTAGTCTACTCCTGAGGGGCAAATATATTATTCACAAACAAGTAAATAATTTAGTTGAAGGGAACTTTCAGAAGATCATAGTTTAAGCTCTGGCCAATTAGTCCAATGTACACATAATTCATTAATCATTATGTCCGGAGCCACATGGTAAACTTGGAAATCATCCACAGATCTTTAATCTTACCTAAATTTTTGATTAAACAAAAACATTAACCTAATTATGAAAAATCAAATGATATCATGTAAGACACATTACATAACTTTCCTGCTCAATCACATTTGAGTGCATCTGAGTGATTCAATCAAACTAAGACAGCTACAATTTTAAAACAATAAAACACCTAAAAATATATTGGACCTAACTTGCTCAAGAAAGCATGTCGATTGAATGAGTGTAAACTACAGTCGTGTTAGTGCATTTGTACTTCGTACTACATGCTAATTTGAGAATTGTGACTGATAAAGAACAGCACAACTGAAACTTAATGTGCACCTCATATAACCTTCACTATATGTCAGATATTTCAAATGAAATTTGTCCAGATGGTTTACTCGGAACACAATAAGAACACATTTGGCAAATTTTATCTTAAATATCTTGTAAGCTTGTTTTAATACTTTATAAGCCCGTTTATCTTTTTTCAAGATTATTCTCCTCAAGTGTTAGGATAAAAAATTCATAGAAAAGAAATCAAAAAATAAGAGAACAAACCAAGTGAGAAGGGAAGATAAGAAAATAGAGAGACACAAAAATTCAAGAATAATTTGAATATAAGGGTAAACATTTATTTTTGTTATTCTAAATAAAGTGTATATGCACTTAAAATGAGTTGCTACAAAATCACTTTTTAAAAAGATTTAAGTTTTTAGTAGATTATTTTTAATATTATAAGATCTTTCAAAACTTGTGCAAACAAACATTTGCAAATATCTTAAAAGTTCTTAAAGATTTTATAAGATGTTTTAAACAAATTATAAGCTGAACCAAGGTTGCTCTAATACTTGGAATTATGACGTACAAACCTAGCAAGGCCTTGCAGATGTTCCACATAATCACCACTATGATGAACAGGAGTTGTGTTAAATACTTCTAACACAAGATATGCATACACAAAACAAATTCAAAGCTCTAACAGGATATTCTAACAAAAAGCACAGACATGATGCGATAACTAAGGAAAATTTAAGAAAACCATATAAACAATACATGGAACAAAAATCAGAGACCTTTAATAAAGTCATTGGGCCAGAGTCTCAAAACTCTTTAATGCATCGCAGCTTGGTGTATCCCGTCCATAACCCCAGTGAAGTTGCTGCCACTCATATCTGCATTTGTGAACAAGGTGTGTGTGATAGTCAGTCTCAACATGTTGTTCAATTGCAATGCGTTCCTGACTAGTTGGTGGATATTGCTGCTCAAACTTTGCGGACTTCACATAGTAATTCACACCCTTCGGTGTAGTAAACCGATAGTCATATGAATAGGACCTTGAAAGAGAATAAATTGGTTCCGAAGATGGCATGAAGTTCACCAACAAAATAAGTATGACTGGCAATAATTGAATCAAAACCCTCAACCGATTAGATCCATTATCAACTCCACCAACTCCACCAACTCCACCAGTCCTCACCCTCACCCTAGGTCCAAACGAGAACCCACCAAAATTAGCGGTGTTTGCCGGATGCATACCCCCATAAAAGAAATTCCTAAAAATTTCTTCTGCATCATTATCCGCATCATAAAAACCATTAAACCCTTGCATTCCATTTTCACCACCACCTCGCCTCTCATACACGGGCTCCTCCGACCCAACAAGATCATATTTTTTCCGCCTTTCCTCATCACTGAGACATTGAAAAGCCTTTGATACCATCTTAAACGACTCCTCAGAACCTGGGGCTTTGTTTTTATCCGGATGGACTTTCAGTGACAATTTCCTATAGGCCTTTCGAACATCTTCGGCACTACAACTCTTCTCTAACCCCAAAATTTCATAATAATTTTTCTTCCTCTTAATCTCCCTGACAACAGTAACTTGCTCCTCTGTGTAGGCTGCAGACGTGCTAGATGAGGAGGAAGATGTTGGAGGGGTCCCACTTCCCTGAACTCTGCGGCGTGGGCCCCCTTGAGAGGGATTAGACGTATTTTCTTCAGCGAAACCATTAGGGACATTCTTTTCTGTTTGCGATCCGTTGAGATTAGACAACAAACCATCAATTTCAATAGATGGATCCAATCTACGAGCTTTATCAATAAATTTCAGGGCACGGCTTCTGTCCCCAGACTCCATCGCATTTTTGGCGATTTTCAAGCACTTCACGGCCTCATCTTTGTTTCCATCCATCTTTTTAGATGTAACAAACGATCGTTTGTGTGTGACTGGATGTATGTGTAAAATTTACAAATAAAAGTAACAACGTATTAGCAAAAGGGGTTAAACAGAACTTACAAGAAAATTTGAATTGATGAAAAAAAAAAAAAACCTTTCGGATATGAATCGAGAGATGCTTCGCTGCTCTGCTACAATCGTTGGAACAATTGGAGAGAAACTGGATTGTGAAGCGTATGAAATTCCAAATAATAGTATGTTGACGCGGTAAGAGGTGGATTCTTTTAGGACTCAAATGCCCTGATCCCCATTTCCTCCTATACCACCAATAGAAGGACCTGTTTGGCTTGTCCCACTTTGAGGGTAAGTAGCAAGTGTGTGTATTGACTTGTGAAGTTGATATCTATTCATATTATAAAATCCTAGTTGATTTTTATACTCATTTAGATTTGTTTTGCAAGATTTCTATAGATATTTAATTTTTTTCATAGAATTTATGGATTCTTCTTCAATTATTTTGTTTTTTATTATTACTTTTTTGAATTAACATGAAAAACCCCTATCAATTTAAAAATTTGTTTAGTCATTAATATAAGTAAATTGTATTTTTATTTAAAAACTAATGCTAGCGTGCTTTCTTGGGGGTGATAATGCGAGTTGCCTTAGACTAAGAACCCGATGCTGGTATACTTTAATGGATTTGTGTATATTGGGACAAGAATGCACAAATAAAAAATAGCTAGTATGTTGGGACAATAATTCAACTATTTGTTCTTAAAACTATATTGTCCCTCAAAAGTGCTTATAGTTTTAATGTCAATTTGTTTACAAGATAATGAATATGATTCGTGATAATATCACTATAAATCATAAATACTTTATATAAGACCCTCACTGTCTTAAACCATTTTCATACGATATAAACATATTTATAATATGTACTATAGAGTTGAGTCGATTCATTTTACAACCAGTTGTATTCATTCATACATGCCATAACGAAATACAGTTGTATTCATTCATTTCAACTCATAACAAAATACAACTAAAAATAGACATGTCTTCTCGTTTTCTCTAATCAACTACTCTATCATTATCAAGGCAGCAAAATGGACCCACAATCCTGGCTTTCCGCGCCTCAAAAATCCCTACAGAAACAACCCACAAAACCATAAACACAACCGAGATATAACATATATTAACAAAACATACGAAACAAGTATCTATAAACACAGTAGTTATAAATACTCCATGTCTTTCAATCATATCTTGTGTTCTTTGGGTCGTTCCTATACAATACTCAAATCATTATATAATTTCTTCAATTATATTAAATTAATATGTCATGAAATGTCACAATCTCATCTTGATCATATCCCGGTCATTATCTCAATCACATTCTAATATCATTCAAGTGAATACCGATTTCTCAACAATTTCCATTGGTTGCGTATAATATCATTACTCCTCATATGAATAGCACATATAACATTGCTATTACTCTCAATAAGATACCATCTTATTAGTAGCCAATGTATATGGCATTTCAACTCCATATAAGAGTCTTAGATATTATATTACGGCACGCTCAATGTAAAAGCCCATCATGCCTCAACGTGTAAGGACCCTAGTTCCTTAAGTGCGGATTAAGGGCATAATTAGAGCTAATATAAATTATCAGAGTAAAATAATCGTGTTGAGACTATGAGCCTTAAGAGTTACATGCCAAAATAAAGACTGTCAAATGGATTAGTTACATTCCCAATCAAATGAATGTATTAACTTTAGCTTTACACTACTCCTAGAGCAGACACTATACAAAAGAAATCCTGTCCTCCATCTACCAAAAGTGTTCTTCACAAGCTAACCGCCTCAACCCGCTTTAGCCCATTTATATCATGCCAAAAATGTACCTACAAGGACAACCCCCAAACATGAGCATATAATAATTCATATACAACACAATATGAATGTAAGGCGTAAATGCATAAACCGAAATAAACACTTCCTATTTTTTTCCATGCATTTTAAACGCTCCCCTTTTTGGTTGTCCCTGTACCATAACTCATGAGTATAATCAAATAGATTATTTAATGGTCCACACATGTCATGACATAATACCATTTCATCATCACCAATTACCAATCAACAATCCCTAGTCTGTTCATCACAATGTATTTTAATGCCCCTCGCTTTTCATATCGGCGGCATAGAATAACCTCGCTTCAATGGACATGCGGCGCTCCCACCCCTCGCTTCACATTGAGCGGCAAATATTCTTTCCTCGCCTCATATGATAACCACGCTTAAATGTGACATGCGGCGCTCCCACCCCTCGCTTCACATTTAGCGGCAACAAATCAAATAGCGGCAAGCATTAAAATCATCAAGGGATGACCACGACTCATGGGATGTGCACCAATAACCATCATATGCATATACAATCATCATGCATAATTCAACATGTATTTGCATCCACAATGCACAATTCCATATATACTCGCATCCACAATGCATAAACAATGAGTATATTAGATACATGTACCGTTGGGTGCCGGTACGTCTTCTACGTACCTTTCCAAAAGTAGGATGTGGTAGGACTTCACTTCCTTGGCTGTGTTGCCACCTGGGATGGTTCTACATATTCACACAAATCAATATTAGAACCCAATAATAGTCCAAGACCAAAAATCCTACAAAAATAACCAAAAACATCACATTTTGTGTCTCGCGATCGATCGCGAGATCACACTGCCCGAACTTTAAATTTTGTTCTTTCGGCGATCGATCGCCACACTTGGCGCGATCGATCGCCAGCCTCGCCGATCGATCGCCCAAGTGTGGCGATCGATCGCCAAAAGCTTCTGGGGACACTGCCAGCTCGCGATCGATCGCCAAAACGGGCGATCGATCGCCGAGTCCTGCACTTCGAAAAATCGCCATTTTTGCTCCAAAATTTATTTCCAATCCATACCAACTCCCCTACAATCAAACCAACAACATCAAACACAATAAAACCTTCCAAATACACTTTAAACATCTCAAAAATCCAACATTCAACCAAAATAATACCAACCCAAAATAACCCATTTCAAAACCATATCAAAACCACCACAAACTCAATCCAAACACAACAAAAACATTAGGGAGGTACCCATACCTCTTGGGGACTCCAAAACTCACACTAAATCCCACAAAACAAGTTTTTGGAAGGACTTCTCTTCCACTCTTTGCTCAAAAACGAAAATGAGGAGGAGAGGGTTTGTGAGAAGGATTTGGGGAAAAATAGAAAGAGTGATGGGTTTTTGTGGGGTTGGGGGGTATTAGTGGGTTATTTGGGGATTAATTAAATTTGCATATCCACTATTAATCATGATTTATAAAAATACCCCAACATGGTATTTTAAAACATTGCACCAATATGCACCAAAATCACAATTAAACTCATGCTTTCCATTTAATTGATAACCATAACAAATAAATTATGCTAATATTCAATTCTCCCAACATGCCCAACATGTACCCTGAAATATACTCCCGGGTCACTCTTTCCATGTGACCATGCATTTCCATATGATAATTAATTCCAACACATATATTAATTATCACCATAAAAATCACATAACATAATTAATGCCCAACTTGCAAATAATTATTTCGGGGATATCACAATACTCCCCTACTTATAAGATTTCGTCCTCGAAATCACATGCACTTACCCCCAACACGAACTAAACATAAATAACATACCAGAAAATAGTTCCGGGTAGTGCTGCACCATATGCCGCTCCGTCTCCCACGTAGCCTCCTCGACACCCCTGCGATCCCACTGAACCTTGATCATAGGTATCACTTTGTTCCGAAGTCTGCGGTCTGCTCGATCCAAAATTCTAATAGGCCGTTCTACATAAGACACATCGGATTCTAACTGAACCTCGGAAGGCTGCAACACATGAGACGGATCCGGCTCATACTTCCGCAACATAGACACATGGAATACATCATGTATAGACAAAGAAGGTGGCAGAGCTAATCGGTAAGCCAAAGTGCCAATGCGCTGCAAAATCTCATACGGTCCAACATACCTCGGAGATAGTTTTCCGCGCGCACAACACCTCTGAAAGGCGAGATCTTCAAGAAGACCTTATCTCCCAATTGAAATTCCAACGGTCTCCGCCGTTTATTCGCATAAGCTGCATGTCTGTCCTGGGATGCTTTCATTTTCTGCCTTATCATCTTTATCTTCTCTTCCATTTCCCGAATCAACTCCGGTCCTCCGACCGATTTGCGGTCCAAATCATCCCAACACAAGGGTGATCTACACCGTCTGCCATAAAGGGCCTCAAAAGGAGCCATCTGTATGCTTGCCTGGTAGCTATTATTATAGGAGAATTCTACCAAGGCCACTGAATCTTGCCAAGAAACATCGAACTCCAATACACAAGCCCTCAACATGTCCTCGAGCGTTTGGATAGTACGCTCGGTCTGGCCATCCGTCTGAGGATGATAAACAGTGCTCAATCTAACTTCAGTTCCCAAGGCTGACTGAAGACCCTCCCAAAAATGAGATATGAATCGTGGATCTCGATCCGACACTATGGAAATGGGGATCCCATGCAATCTCACCACATCTCGAATATACAACTGAGCCATCTTCAAGAAGGTGAAAGTCATGCTATAGGGGATGAAATGAGCTACCTTAGTCAATCGATCCACAATCACCCATATAGCATCAAAAAACGAAGCACTCCTCGGTAAGTGAGTCACGAAGTCCATGGAAATGTGTTCCCACTTCCACTTCGGTATCTCCAAGCTTTTCAACTCGCCGCCAGGTCTCTGTCTCTCTGCCTTAACCTGCTGGCAGATCAAGCACCTCTTAACAAAAGCGACGACATCACACTTCATTCTTTTCCACCAAAACTGACCACGCAGATCTTTATACATCTTCTTCCCGCCTGGGTGGATGCTAAGTCTGCTACTATGAGCTCGCTCCAAGATCCCTCTATGCAACTCCGGCGTACTCGGAACCACCCAAAGGTTACCCAATCTCAAGGATCCGTCCTCGGCCACTCTGAACTTTGTTGGTTGACTAAGATGCAATAAAGATAACCATCTCTGAATCTCATCATCTGACTTCTGAGCTCTTCTAATATTCTCATAGATATCTGGCTCAGCTAATAAGGTCGATACGGACACTGGTGATGCATCTATGTCAAAATCATAGCCCAGATGGCAATAGGAGGTCATCATGGCTGACAAATGGATGACGTCCTCAGCAGTACTCCTCACTTTCCGGCTCAAAGCGTCTGCTGTCAAGTTAGCTTTTCCGGGATGGTACTCAATCTCACAATCGTAATCCTTAAGCAAGTCCATCCACATTCTCTGCCTCATGTTCAGCTCCGCCTGAGTGAATAAAAACTTGAGGCTCTTGTGATTCGTGTAAATGGTAAATGACGTACCATACAAATAGTGTCTCCAAATCTTCAGGGCGAAGATGATAGCCGCCAATTCCAAGTCATGGACTGGGTATCTAGTCTCATGCGGCTTCAACTGCCTCGACACATAAGCCACCACATGCTTATCTTGCAGCAGTACACACCCAAGGCCCTGAAGTGATGCATCGGTATACAAAACAAACCTGGAGTTTTCCGTAGGAATCACTAATACCGGTGCCGTCATCAACCGGTGTTTCAACTCCTGGAAGCTCTCCTCACAAGCTTCTGACCAAAAGAATGGTACTCCTTTCTGGGTCAACTGTGTCAACGGCTTGGCAATCTTCGAAAATCCCTCGACAAAGCGTCGATAATAACCGGCCAAGCCAAGAAAGCTCCGTATCTCAGGTACAGAAGTGGGTGCAGCCCACTCCATCACAGCTTCAATCTTCCTGGGATCCACAGATATCCCGCTGCTAGATATGACATGCCCCAGAAACACTACACTGCTCAACCAAAACTCACACTTGCTGAGCTTGGCATATAACTGGTGATCTCTGAGGATCTGGAGCACTGTCCTCAAATGTTTCACGTGCTCTTCCTCGCTCCGGGAGTAGATGAGAATGTCGTCGATAAATACAATGACGAACTGATCAAGATATGGCTGAAACACTCTGTTCATCAGACTCATAAAGACAGCGGGGGCATTTGTCACCCCAAAAGGCATGACTAAGAACTCATAGTGCCCATACCGAGTTCGAAATGCTGTCTTCTGCACATCTTCCTCCCTGACTCGAATCTGATGATACCCGGACCTCAAATCAATCTTGCTATAAAGTCTGGTACCTTGCAACTGATCAAACAAGTCATCAATCCTTGGGAGAGGATATTTGTTCTTTACTGTGGCTTTATTCAGTTGCCAGTAATCGATGCACAAACGCATCGAGCCATCCTTCTTTTTCACAAAAGAACTGGTGCGCCCCATGGCGATATGCTCGGGCGTATATATCCCTTGTCAAGGAGATCCTGCAACTGCTCCTTCAATTCTCTCAACTCCGCCGGTGCCATCCTGTAAGGAGCACGAGAAATAGCGGACGTCCCAGGTAATAACTCAATCCCAAACTCGATTTCTCTAGCCGGTGGGAATCCGGGAATCTCTTCCGGAAATACATCAGCAAACTCTGCTACCACTGGTACATCCTCAACTCTCAATTCTTTATTCTTCCCAGACGTGTCCACGGCATAGATGAGATAGCCCGTGTGGCCACGTTCCAACAATTGGGTCATCTTGATTGCCAAAATCAACGGGATCTTCGCACGATAACCGTTGCCATAAAAAGTCCACCCTATACCCAAATCGGATCTGAACCTTACTGTTCTCTGTCGACAATTTACCACTGCCTGGTATCTGTTCAAAATGTCAATACCCATGATGCAGTCGAAGTCTGACATGCCCAATACAATCAAATCTGCCTTCAACTCGTTGCCCTTAAAATAAATGAGGCAATCTGCAAGAAACTGATCGGCAATAACATTCCTTCCAGTGGGTGTCGAGACCATGAGAGGCGTGGGTAGAGAAGACGTGCGCATATGGTGTCTTTCCACAAAGCCCACAGATACAAAAGAGTGGGAGGCACCTGTATCTATCAAAATAAAAGCAGGGTACGTAAGTAAATGGCACGTACCGGCAATCACCTCCTCTGGGGCTGCCTGCGCCTGCTCTCTGGTCAGTGCATACTGATCGCTTTTATTTTAAACAGTTATTTCGAGCGATTCTACCGCAAGTGCACGGTGTCAAGTTTTAGTATAATGATCTAGAAGTAAGGATTGTCGAACCCACGATGACTAGTAGTAATTACCAAATTTAACTAGCGTTCTATATTTAACCTACGAAATTGGTTGAAAGATGAACTAATTTAATCAACTTCAATATTCAACGCACCACAAAGAATTAAGATAATAAACAGTAGAGATAAATATCGAGACTTCGGTTCACTTGAGTAATCCCCCCACAATTTACCTACTAGTTCTAATTAAAATTAATGCATCTAAGGTGACAAGTTTTCCGATTATATCCAATATACTCTCTCGAGCTATATTAAACCTAACACTAAATTGCAGTAAGTAACTCTCGTTCACTTATTTAACAATTCAATGTTGCATACGTTCTATGAAACCCCTAGCCTTCGATTACTAGATATCTATAGCTATCACTCGTGTATTTGACGTCATCTCTCGATCTCGGTCTGAAATCCACGGTTTATGTTATTGGTTCCGTTTTACAATCTCATCTCTCGATCTCAATTGTAAACTAACAACATTCAAAGAGTAGTTAATCCTTTAAAAGCATTAACAGCATAACATAAACTCAAAAATAACAAAAACTCAATCAAAAACTAGAATTAAAACTGTGGGTTCATACACAAGATCCCCTTGTCTCGATAACAAACTTAGCCTAGCATATTAACGGAAAAACGACGTTTTATAATATCTAACAACATTATAAACATTGGAATTCGAAAATAAAACTAAACAAAAGTTCAGAAATACTAATGAACACTCGATGTTGAATCGTGCGTCGATCCGTTGTTCCCGTCTCTAGCTGTGTTGCTTTGAATCCTCTTGAAGGTTTGAAGATGGTGGAGAGTTGAATTCTATGGTGAAAAGTCAGTCTAAAAAACTCCTAGGGCCGGCCACTTTTTTATCTTAAATAGTGGAGAAGAATCCCCTAATTTCGTGTAAGACCCAAACTCTTAAAAGGTAATTTTTTTCAGATTTTCACGGCTACCGATCGATCGGTAAGTTGTACCGATCGATCGGTATTTCCATGAATTAAAATTTTAAGTTACGGCATCTACCGATCGATCGGTAAGATGTACCGATCGATCGGTAGAATCTTCAAAATTTACAAGTTGAATTTCTTCGCCGCTTCTTCGCTCGGTTAGCTCAGTTGAGTCTTTTTCATCATTTTAAGCATAAATTCTCCAATTCCAAAATATCCGACCTTGATTCCTGAAATAAACAAAAACAACACAAAAGCGCATAATATCGTCCAGGAATCAACTTAAAAAGTATAAAAAAAAACTAGAATTATAAGTGTAAAAATCACACTTATCAACTCCCCCAAACCTAAGTCTTGATCGTCCTCGAGCAAGAATAGAATTAAAAACAGTGAATTCACAACAGATAAGTGACATGGATTATTTCGTGCTCATATGTTTATCTCAGAACTTTTACTCATATCACAACAAAAATCCCTCAAATCGTTGGACACGAAGTGTTTTCTCCTTAAGTCAAATAACAGTCTCAAATTCGGAATGTGTGTGTGTGATGTTGTCAATCCCAAGTATCGTACAATCATCATAGATCAAAACAGTGTTAATCAATAACAATCAAGATTTTCATTGAGTATCTCATATACCTAATTTTTCAAGCACTTCTCCACTAATGTAATCAATTCCTAGACTTGGATCAAAAGGACTTTTAAAGCTTATAATGTTAGGCCTTTTGGTGTCGGGTACAAAGAAAAGATAGGATAAGCGCAAAGAAGAGAGTATAATCTTTTACAATTCAAATGTTTCGCACACATCGAGCTTCTCTTCTTTTTCTTTTATAGCCTTGGCCACTTTGGGTCTTATATGTTTATTTTTTTTTCTTTTCAAGGCTCTTTGTCTATCTTTTTTTTTCTTTTCTCATTCATCAATATTTTTCAATAAGCTCATCAGGATATAACAATTTACGTGCATCGAATGGAATTCATCATACTCCCTTGGGTTGAAGATAAAATCTTTCATTTTTTTGGCTAAACAAGGTAGGTATAATGAGTTTATCAACAAATGTCGAATTGTGGCTAATTTCCATTCTTATTCAATCAAGCTCAAAGTTGGACACTAGGGAAAGATGTAAATAAGGTAGGCTTGAAAGGCTCAACGTTCCAAAGATCGCCTAAATCATATCCAAGTCTAGTTCATAATTATAAAAATTTCGCCTCGAAGTGCCATCATCAAATAGGTTCTATGATTACTCTAAGATGCTCAAGACATGTCATCAAGTTCACACATATCATCACTACTTTAAATGTAATCAACAAGTTCATGACTCAATGTGCTCAATTTATTCCTCATTTTCAACATGTCAACTCGACTCAAAAATATTCACAACATGTTTACAATCATCAAGATTCAAGTCATAAATAGAGTAAAACTAATATCATCTTGGCATGGAGACACTATTTTAATCCAATTACACTAAAAACAAATTTTCATGCTCTTCATCGGACTCATCAATATTAAGCTTAAATCATAGACTCCACAGCAGTAGACATGATATCAGACGCACCGTTAAACATGCTAAGACTACTAACATAACTCACAAATCACACAAAATAAAATCATGGATAAACACCCCCCAAACTTGGTACGTGCATTGCCCTCAATGTACAGTAAACAATAGAAATAATGGCAAATCACATACCTGGGCGACGATCGTCAGTAATCGTCGTCCTCCTCCTCATGCTCTGGTGGTGGTACTGGGGGTTGTGGCTGATATGGTGGGAACGGCTGTAATGGTGGGAAGTGAAGTGGTGGTGGAAATTGGATAGCTGGAAAGCCTTGTGCCATTGCATTGTTCCAGCCGACTTGATATTGCAAGAACTCCTCCTGTCGTAGACGCATAGCTCGTACCTCTTCGACGATCAAATCTAGAGTGACAGTGGGAGTCCCAGGCACAGCAGAAGATGTAGTCGGCTGAGATGCAGTCTGACTGCTTGAAGGTCTGACACGTGCTCTCCCCGGTGCGGGTTGCAGCAGCAGCGGCAAGATCCTGAATAACGATAGCTGACATCGGCGCTAAAATCTCCTCACCGTCATCCCAAGAAACACCTTGCCGGCGACATAACTCTGTGATAGTGGCAGAACATGGCAGGCCGGAGATAGATGAGCCTCGGATGGTGCTCCTGATAGACAACTCCACACGTCGTCCCAAATCGACAGATTTTGCCGGTAAGTATGGCAAAAACCAGTATAGCTCGATTTGTGGTGACCTCGGAAGTGTGGGTAGCTGGTATGAGCCGGGACACCACAATAGAAAACCAAGCCTTTCCTTCCTCTGTCAGCTCGGATTTTAGAACTTTGAGTGGCTCGCCATCGTTGTTTCTCCTCCACTCAGTCCCCTCGATGCAGATGGTCTGTAAGATTTCATTGTAATCCACCTGGGAGTGAGCATACACCTAGTACTGATCCTCCACAATGTCAGGTACATTGTAGAGGGCATTGATCGTGCGACGGTTGTAATTTACTCTTTTTCCCCGGACAAATGTATCAGCCGCATCTGGGAATGCCTTCAGATTGGCATAGAATTCTCTTACTACTGGTACCACTGCGACCCATGGAGTTCTCAAAAAAGTTAGCCAATCACGTCTCCGTGCCTCTCTAAACACCGCACCGACTGTGGAGTTAAACTCCAAGCCTCGTTCTCTAACAAAATTTTTTCTCAGCATTGCATGGTAGAACTCTATAGCAGACTTATTAACAAATTTTTGCTCATCGATATCCGGGCGTGCCGCAGAAGTAGATGCCTCACACGTTGGTTTCCTCTTTGGTGCCATGACACTCCAATAATCCAACCAAAAAGGAATATCACCAACAAAATTATTCCACCACCACCACCACAATATTCAACAATTATATTCCACAAAAATCCACCAAACTTAAATTCAATATCCAACTCCACCAATAATCCAAAAATCCAATCTTTAGCAACACCAACACAAAATACTTACACAAACTGAAATTCCAAGAAGTGCATTGCCAAAGTACCTCAATAATTCGAAATTTGTAGTAGGTTGGAGTCCTTGGCTTGCACCTTGTCAAACTTGTAGGTTGGTGATGATTTAGTCTTCTAAATCTGCAAATCTGGAACAATTAGCACAATTTGAGTCTAATTTGCATAATATAGTAGTGAAATTGAAAAAATGTGCAAAGATTGGAGTAAAATGTGAAGAAAATTGGGAAGAGGCGATTTTTTTGGGGAGGGTTTTCGTTTGGAGTGTGTGTAATTGTGTGTGTTAGTGTGTGAGTTCGGGTTTTAAAAAACTGAAAAAGCACTTTACCGATCGATCGGAGGTCCCTATCATCATCTTGATGCGTGTGAAACGTACCGCAAGTGTACGGTGTCAAGTTTTAGTATAGAATTTTAAAATACGGATGTCAAACGCACAGGGATTGAAAATTAAGTTACACCAAGTACTGTAATTAGAATAGTCTCGACTTTATTTAGACAATCGATAGCATAATTATTATATTAATTTACTAAAATAAAGTAATAATTTAACAAGATGGAAATTTAAGTGGAGAAAATCAATGAGAACGGATTCTAGAGGTTCGACTTCACTCAACCATCCACTATGTCGTGTTCTTCTAATTTATTAACCACGAATCCTATGTTATCTATTACCCCTCCCGAGTGTTAAATAGAAATAATCATTCAACAATCATCTTGATGTGCCCACCTAAGATAAATTATTAAACAATTTCAATAGCGCTAGATCCGTTCTATGGCTTCGTTAGAGTTATATGTCTCCCGACTATATAAACTTCCAACGATGTAAATTCCTACGGTCCTATTCAAAACCCCCTCTCCCGAGTGATAGATTTTAAATAAATATGAAGAATGGAAACGCATTCAAATCAGGAATCACAAATAAACCAAACGAAAAACCAAATAATATTCAATCAATAATCAACGACATAGTTTCAAGTCAAGATCGATCTAACTCTAGAATAATAAATTAGTTCATGAATACATTAAATAAACACATAGACATGTTCTTAATCATCATAAACATAAAGGAAGAGATAATCAAACGAATTGGATGATGGCCCTCCGTCCCCGGTAGTCGCCGTCTTCTTCTCCGTTGTAAAAATCTCTACCCTTCGTTGTACGCGCACCGCTTCGATTGATCTCCTCCCCTTCTTGGTTCACTCTCGGTCGTTCCTCGGCTGCTGCTCTCACGTTTATTTCTGAATTTTTTCCTTCGGTTGTGTACTGCTCTCGCACGTCTCGCGTCTTCTCACGTCCTTTCTTTCCGTAAAATCTTTTTCCTCCGTGAATTATGACTCGCTTCCTTTTATCCTTGAGCTTCTTAGCCTTCTTTGACTTTATCATGTCATGGCTCTTGCCTTCTTTAGTCTCTAGCTCGGTCTTCACGTCCACCTCATTAGTGCCTTGCACCACATCAACAAGCAAAGTGTCAATCATGTTAACTTTTAGATAATCATGCTCGTTGTGTGCGTGTGTTGAAGATTTGAACATATTGAATGTAACCTGATCCTCCCCTACACGGAGGATCAACTTCCCTTCTTCAACATCAATGATGGCTCTTCCAGTAGCCAAGAATGGGCATCCCAGGATTAATGGCATTCTCACATCCTCCTCCATATCCAACACTAAGAAATCCACCGGGAAGGTGAATTGATCTATCTTTACAGGCACATCTTCAATGATTCCTAGTGGATAGGTGATAGACTTGTCCGCCATTTGCAACACTACTCTTGTGGGTTTCAGCTCTCCCAATCCAAGTCTCCTAAAAACAGACAAAGGCATCAAGTTCACACTAGCACCCAAATCACATAATGATTTAATAGAAGAAATAGGCCCAACAGTGCAAGGAATAGAGAAACTCCCTGGATCTTTTAACTTCGTGGCCAATTTCTTTTGCACCATAGCACTACATTCCTCAGTCAAAAAGATAGTCTCGTGCTCTCCCACTTTCTGCTTCTTAGACAACATTTTCTTTAAGAATTTGGCATAATTAGGCATTTCTTTAATGCATCAATAAAGGGTATATCGATATGCAAATTCTTAAGCATGTCTAAAAATTTGGCAAAGTTTGAATCAACCTTCGCCCTATTAATTGCTGCAGGGAATGGGAGAGGAATGTGTACCTTTTCTTGTGGTGAGATCGGTACAGTGGCTCCAGTGGACTTACCCTTGTTGCAAGGTTGTTCCTTCTCCTCTTGCTTCATTGAAATATTTTCCGTTTCCTTCTCAGCACCAAGTTCCTTTCCACTCCTCAAGGTCACGTCATTGGCTTGCTCCCTTGGATTCCTCTCGGTGTTACTCGGCAGAGTTCCTTGTGCTCTTCCAGCCACGATGGTTGCCAATTGTCCGACTTGAGTTTCCAAATTTTTGATAGATGCATCTTGGTTACTCATCCTGGTCTCAGTAGATGATATAAACTTGACAAGTAATTCCTCCATGCTCGGCTTTGGTTGGTAACCTGGTTGTGGTTGGGGGTTCAAAACATTCTTTTGGTCGGACCAAGAGAAGTTTGGATGATTCCTCCATGGTTGGTTATAGTTGTTGGAGTAAGAATTACCCTGTTGTGGCCTGTTTCCTACAAAGTTAGTATTTTCAATAGATTGCACAAAAGGATTACCTGCCTGGCATTCTGTACTCTTATGGTTGCCTCCACACAAATCACATATGACCACTTGAGCTTGCATCGTTGTCATGCTAAAGCCATCCATTTTCTTATTCAACGCCTCCAATTGAGCTTTTATTATTGTTACCTCATCAACTTGGTGCACCCCTATCGGTCTCTTGGGAACATTTCTTTCGGACTGCCACTGGTAACTGTTGGCTGCCATTTCTTCCAAGAGTGTGTAAGCTTCCTCAGGTGACTTTCTCATAATCGTACCTCCTGCTGCTGCATCAATCATGGATCTATTAGTAGAAAATAACCCATTGTAAAATGTTTGTACCTGAAGCCAAATCGGAAGGCCATGATGTGGGCATCTTCGAAGTAGATCCTTGAAGCGCTCCCAAGCTTCATACAGTGTCTCCGGATCATGTTGCATGAATGTGGTGATGTCATTGCGCATCTTAGCTGTCTTGGAAGGGGGAAAGTATCTTGATAGGAAGGTTTGAGCCATCCCCTCCCAAGTAGTGATTGACCCTGCAGGCAATGAATTCAACCAGCTCTTAGCTTTATCATTTAATGAAAAGGGAAAGAGTCGTAACCTGATGGCGCCGTCAGTGACGCCATTGTGCTTGAATGTGTCGCATATCTCCAAAAAGTTGGAGATATGAGCATTAGGATCATCAGTAGACTATCCTACGAATTGCACAGAGTGTTGAATCATCTGAATTATGGCAGGCTTGATCTCGAAGTTATTAGCCTGGATCCTTGGTCTTGTGATGCTAGACATGGTGCCTTGAAAAGATGGTTGTGCATAGTCCATCATGGACCTTATAATTGGCACTTCATCATTATGTTGTTCACCATTCCCTCGATTGTTCTCAGCCATCTCTCTTGTTTCTTTTCGAAGTCTTCTGCAAGTTCGTTCAATCTCTAAGTCGAGTGGCTCTAATATAGGTCTGTCACTTCGTAGCATGCACTACAAAGACAACTCCCTGCAAAATTCAACACAACGAAGGAAGAACAGTAATGAAATCGTATAAACCGTAATAAAAATAATTATAAAAGAAAAAATGGCTAAATTATAGTCAACTAATCTCTTATGATATTACTTAAACTAGTCCCCGGCAAAGGCGCCAAAAACTTGATCGCTTTTATTTTAAACAATTATTTCGAGCGATTCTACCGCAAGTGCACGGTGTCAAGTTTTAGTATAATGATCTAGATGTAAGGATTGTCGAACCCACGAGGACTAGTAGTAATTACCAAATTTAACTAGCGTTCTATATTTAACCTACGAAATTGGTTGAAAGATGAACTAATTTAATCAACTTCAATATTCAACGCACCACAAAGAATTAAGATAATAAACAGTAGAGATAAATATCGAGACTTCGGTTCACTTGAGTAATCCCCCACAATTTACCAACTAGTTCTAATTAAAATTAATGCATCTAAGGTGACAAGTTTTCCGATTATATCCAATATACTCTCTCGAGCTATATTAAACCTAACACTAAATTGCAGTAAGTAACTCTCGTTCACTTATTTAACAATTCAATGTTGCATACGTTCTATGAAACCCCTAGCCTTCGATTACTAGATATCTATAGCTATCACTCGTGTATTTGACGTCATCTCTCGATCTCGGTCTGAAATCCACGGTTTATGTTATTGGTTCCGTTTTACAATATCATCTCTCGATCTCAATTGTAAACTAACAACATTCAAAGAGTAGCTAATCCTTTAAAAGCATTAACAGCATAACATAAACTCAAAAATAACAAAAACTCAATCAAAAACTAGAATTAAAACTGTGGGTTCATACACAAGATCCCCTTGTCTCGATAACAAACTTAGCCTAGCATATTAACGGAAAAACAACGTTTTATAATATCTAACAACATTATAAACATTGGAATTCAAAATAAAACTAAACAAAAGTTCAGAAATACTAATGAACACTCGATGTTGAATCGTGCGTCGATCCGTTGTTCCCGTCTCTAGCTGCGTTGCTTTGAATCCTCTTGAAGGTTTGAAGATGGTGGAGAGTTGAATTCTATGGTGAAAAGTCAGTCTAAAAAACTCCTAGGGCCGGCCACTTTTTTATCTTAAATAGTGGAGAAGAATCCCCTAATTTCGTGTAAGACCCAAACTCTTAAAAGGTAATTTTTTTCAGATTTTCGCGGCTACCGATCGATCGGTAAGTTGTACCGATCGATCGGTATTTCCATGAATTAAAATTTTAAGTTACGGCATCTACCGATCGATCGGTAAGATGTACCGATCGATCGGTAGAATCTTCAAAATTTACAAGTTGAATTTCTTCGCCGCTTCTTCGCTCGGTTAGCTCAGTTGAGTCTTTTTCATCATTTTAAGCATAAATTCTCCAATTCCAAAATATCCGACCTTGATTCCTGAAATAAACAAAAATAACACAAAAGCGCATAATATCGTCCAGGAATCAACTTAAACAGTATAAAAAAAACTAGAATTATAAGTGTAAAAATCACACTTATCACATACACCTGTCCCTGGGACGGTCCCACTGTCTGACCTCCCGATGGTCGAGGCACAAACTGCTGCCTCTGGTGCACTGTCCTGTCCTCAAATCTCGGCCTATTCCCTTGAAAATCTGACTGTCCTCCCCGAGTGGGGCAATACCGAGAGATGTGGCCCATCTTGCCACAACTATAACAGGCAGGGTACTTACTCGAAGAATGTGGCCCTCCACAATTGTCGCACCTTAACTCTCCCGATCTATTTCCTTGCGTAGGCCCTCGGTTGGCTGACCAATTGTTCTTCTTGTTCTCTTGCTTCTGACCATAAAATTTCTTTCCACTGAACCGTGAGGATGAAGAGGCACCACGAGGTTTAAAAGACTCTCCTCGGGGCCTCATGCTCTCAGTAGCTTGTCTCTGTTGTGGCACCTGTGGGGGTACAGCACTAGGATAGGCCCCAACTCCAATCTCCGCAAGCTCTGCTCTCGTGAGAGCATCATCAAAGGAAGTGGGGTTATTGGTGATAACCCGGTCAAAAAGCTCCGGTCGCAACCCCTTCATAAAGTTTCTCATCTTTGCATGTCCATTGGTGGCAATGTGTGGGACATACCTCAGCAACGAAGAGTAGTGCATAGCATAGTCTGACACTGACATGCTCCATTGTTTCAAGCTTGCAAACTCATCTTCCTTCATCTGTCTCGCGGCCGCAGAGAAGTACCGGTTCAGAAACCGGGTTCTGAAGAGCGTCCAATCAATCAATGCACCATGTGCTTTCAGTTCCATTACCGTGCTCTTCCACCACATGGAAGGTTTCTTTGCCAGCTGGAACTCCGTCAGCCTCAGCCATGCTGTAACAGCACAAGGAGCGGATACAAATATCTGCTCAAGTCTCTCTAGCCACTCTTCGGCCTCCTCCCCTGATTCTGTCCCCTCAAACCGGGGCGGGTGGTAAGACAGAAACTGAGTCAAACTGATCTCACCAGGTAGTAATAACTGAGCCACTGGTTCCATGCCTACAGCTGGTGGAGGTAAAGGGTTTGCCTGACCAATGCTCGCATTAACACTGCCAACGTCACCCACCTCTTCATTGAGGTTTCCCAAGTTCATAGCCGCCATGCTGTAACACAAAGGTTAACAACAATTCCAAAACAAATATATATGTTATGCCGTTAGATAACAGGAATGATAATAAGCATGTTAGTATAACAGTATATACAACAATATGCACCACATGCATAAACATGCTTCAAATGTAAGCACCTAGCCAATCATGCTAAGGCTACCCTTCACTCGTTCCCGGGTTCTCTAACCACTGCTCTGATACCACTAATGTAAGGACCCTAGTTCCTTAAGTGCGGATTAAGGGCATAATTAGAGCTAATATAAATTATCAGAGTAAAATAATCGTGTTGAGACTATGAGCCTTAAGAGTTACATGCCAAAATAAGGACTGTCAAATGGATTAGTTACATTCCCAATCAAATGAATGTATTAACTATAGCTTTACACTACTCCTAGAGTAGACACTATACAAAATAAATCCTGTCCTCCATCTACCCAAAGTGTTCTTCACAAGCTCACCGCCTCAACCCGCTTTAGCCCCTTTATATCATGCCAAAAATGTACCTACAAGGACAACCCCCAAACATGAGCATATAATAATTCATATACAACACAATATGAATGTAAGGCGTAAATGCGTAAACCGAAATAAACACTTCCTATTTTTTTTCCATGCATTTTAAACGCTCCCCTTTTTGGTTGTCCCTGTACCATAACTCATGAGTATAATCAAATAGATTATTTAATGGTCCACACATGTCATGACATAATACCATTTCATCATCACCAATTACCAATCAACAATCCCTAGTCTGTTCATCACAATGTATTTAATGCCCCTCGCTTTTCATATCGGCGACATAGAATAACCTCGCTTCAATGGACATGCGGCGCTCCCACCCCTCGCTTCACATTGAGCGGCAAATATTCTTTCCTCGCCTCATATGATAACCACGCTTAAATGTGACATGCGGCGCTCCCACCCCTCGCTTCACATTTAGCGGCAACAAATCAAATAGCGGCAAGCATTAAAATCATCAAGGGATGACCACGACTCATGGGATGTGCACCAATAACCATCATATGCATATACAATCATCATGCATAATTCAACATGTATTTGCATCCACAATGCACAATTCCATATATACTCGCATCCACAATGCATAAACAATGAGTATATTAGATACATGTACCGTTGGGTGCCCGTACGTCTTCTACGTACCTTTCCAAAAGTAGGATGTGGTAGGACTTCACTTCCTTGGCTGTGTTGCCACCTGGGATGGTTCTACATATTCACACAAATCAATATTAGAACCCAATAATAGTCCAATACCAAATATCCTACAAAAATAACCAAAAACATCACATTTTGTGTCTCGCGATCGATCGCTGCGAAGGGCCGATCGATCGCGAGATCACACTGCCCGAACTTTAAATTTTGTTCTTTCGGCGATCGATCGCCAACCTCGCCGATCGATCGCCCAAGTTTGGCGATCGATCGCCAAAAGCTTCTGGAGCACACTGCCAGCTCGCGATCGATCGCCGAGTCCTGCACTTCGAAAAATCGCCATTTTTGCTCCAAAATTTATTTCCAATCCATACCAACTCCCCTACCATCAAACCAACAATATCAATCACAATAAAACCTTCCAAATACACTTTAAACATCTCAAAAATCCAACATTCAACCAAAATAATACCAACCCAAAATAACCCATTTCAAAACCATATCAAAACCACCACAAACTCAATCCAAACACAACAAAAACATTAGGGAGACACCCATACCTCTTGGGGACTCCAAAACTCACACTAAATCCCACAAAACAAGTTTTTGGAAGGACTTCTCTTCCACTCTTTGCTCAAAAACGAAAATGAGGAGGGGAGAGTTTGTGAGAAGTGATTTGGGGAAAAATAGAAAGAGTGATGGGTTTTTGTGGGGTTGGGGGGTATTAGTGGGTTATTTGGGGATTAATTAAATTTGCATATCCACTATTAATCATGATTTATAAAAATACCCCAAAATGGTATTTTAAAACATTGCACCAATATGCACCAAAATCACAATTAAACTCATGCTTTCCATTTAATTGATAACCATAACAAATAAATTATGCTAATATTCAATTCTCCCAACATGCCCAACATGTACCCTGAAATGCACTCCCGGGTCACTCTTTCCATGTGACCATGCATTTCCATATGATAATTAATTCCAACACATATATTAATTATCACCATAAAAATCACATAACATAATTAATGCCCAACTTGCAAATAATTATTTCGGGGATATCACACAACGCGTTGGTATTCACTTCACATCCACGAATCATAATACATGTATGATATAAAAATGTGTTCATACGTCCCACGTACCTGATAATATCCAAAAGAGATAGAGTGACCACCAGTAATAAATTTTCACCCCGTTCGATGTCCGGTCATATGTGACGGCTCTACACATACATAAAATATTAGAATCATGCTATATTATCTTATCATCAACATTCTTTAACACTTGTGGATGAATATATACCATATCCTACATTTATCCATGGTGCAAATAAAAAAATACAAGAAATGTGAAAAACAAAAATCCCATTTTTCCGCCTACCGATCGATTGGTAAGAACCACGATCAATCGATATGCCTTCCTCGATCGATCGGCCAAGATACTCGATCGATCGAGTGCTGCAGACATTTTAATTCCCATCGACCGATCGATCGGCGCAATCTACCGATCGATCGAGTGCTGCATGTTACGCGCAAATTCGTCCATTTTCACCATTTTTGCACCTTCTTCCATCCTTACTCGCAATTAGCTCATGATATATGATTTCACCCATACATACAACATCAACACAATATAATTTAGCAATATCCTTATTTTCACATAATATTTCATCAACTCTAACCACAATTTATCAAACTAAAAACACATACTACATCAACACAAAGAAGAAACATAAAGAAGATGTAAATGACTTACTATTAACACTTTCCTTCCACTTTCAATCAGAACTTGAGGAGGAATTGGGGCTAAGATTCCAGAATGAGACTTGAGAGAAGAGGATTTTGGTTTTAATCGTTATCCCCATTTACAATCTGATTTGGGGATATATTTGACTTCTTTGCACTTAAGTCCTTCATGTTTTCCTTCTTTCATACATTTCCCCTCCCCTTATTTGCATTGTACTCCTTTCAATTTCTCAATTATAAATAAGTCCCCATGTCATACATAATTAAAACATTTACTCATTTCATCTTTACTATCACGTCATACATAAATAAAACATCATCCCTATGTTAATTAAGCATGTGTTCATATGGAATCTCACAATTCTCCCCAACATATAAGATTTCGACCCGAAATCTAATATACTCACCAAGAAAAAGAAATGCAATAGTAATACCACTACACATACCGTCAAACAACTCAGGATAGAGTTGTCTCATATGCTGTTCTGTCTCCCATGTTGCCTCTTCGAGACCCCGCTTATCCCATTGAACCTTCACCATAGAAATGCTTTTACTACGAAGTTTACGCCCTGCATGATAAGTATGAATTTTACACTTATTTTTGCTATAGTTTTATATTGATTTTGGTGTTGATTCCTTGACGATTTTACGATTTTTGGTATATATTTGTTTTGTTTCCATAATCTAGATGAAAGTACATGGAGGTGGAGAAAATGAGCTAGAATGATGGAAAAAGACCAAATCGAGGCACGGACGAAGAAATTGGAAATTCAAGTGCTCGATCGATCGGAAAGGATTACTAGATCGATCGAGTGAGGCAGAGAACTTGGCCAGCAAAAAGGAATTTTCTCGATCGATTGGTAGAAGTGCTCGATCGATCAAGCAAGGCAAAAAATTTCATGAACGGGAAAATTGAGTGCTCAATCGATCGAAAGATTTTCTCGATCGATCGACCAGCAGCATTTTCTGAAGAAAAAAATTACCATATTGAGTTTGGTCAATTGGGAACACTTCCCTCCAACCTCTACCATATATATACCAAACCTAGGGCACGAATTTGGGGGGTTGTTGATGACCGCTTTATTTTTAAACAAAAGATATTTCAAATAATGGTTTGAAGCGATTCTACCGCAAGTGCACGGTTGTCAAGTTTTAGTATAGTGAAAATTAAGTACATGTTGTCGAATCCACAGGGACTAACGTATAAGTACCAAATAAGATTAATAAAATTATATTTAGCCTACGATAAAAGGAGTTTGATTAACTAAAGCTAAATTAAACTGAAGAATAAAGATTAAACTAGAAACAATGAATAGAACGGTTCCGGAAATGCGAAGGTAAGTCACTCGAGAAAATTACCAAGCTCGTCGTTCAATTATATTATCTCTACTGATTCAACGGAATTCTCAAATTATCACTCAATTGATTTTAAAGGTGAAAGGTTTTCACTCTTATTCGATACACTCTCTCGAGCTGTAAAGAAACTAACAATAAATTAGAACAAGTCACTCTCGTGCATCTATTTACTAATTCAAAGTTGCTTAAATTATCAAAACCTTATAACTCTAAATCTTTCGATTTCAAGTTCTCACGTATGCAATATCATCTCTCGATCTCAATCGTGACATACATCATAAATTAATGGAGCGTGTTACAACGTTATCTCTCGATCTCGGTTGTAACTCTCAAATTCAATCAAAGCTAGCTAGACTTTGATCTACACATGCAATCAATCTATGAACAATAAATATCAATGCGCTCAAATACCAATGAATCAATATATCAAACACAACGAACTAAAACTTCAATAATATAAACCAAATTCAATTCAAATCAAATACAGATGAGTTTAATTGTCTCTCGACCTCAAAAACATCAAATGAAAATGAAAATCAAATAAATTAAGGTTCAGAAATACGATAAACGATGGATGAATCCGTGCGTTGCACC
Source organism: Haberlea rhodopensis (assembly GCA_907163345.1). Lineage (NCBI taxonomy): Eukaryota > Viridiplantae > Streptophyta > Magnoliopsida > Lamiales > Gesneriaceae > Haberlea > Haberlea rhodopensis. The sequence goes on along the minus strand of CAJQUN010000001.1, from coordinate 7,332,803 downwards.
GTAATTTCTTCTCTTGTTCCTTCCTTGCACTCCGGAGAGATTGGCTCGACTTTGGACGAAGAACGGAGATTGGATCTCCTTCTTCCGGCGTTGGGCGGCGGATAGGGCTGCTGCTCTTGACCTAAAAACGTCTGATATCATGTGTCAAAAATCCTCTTCTCCCATTCCTTTACTTGTGGCAGAGATCTCCCTTAAAAGCCCTCCAAAATCACGATAAAAAAGGAAAATAAAATCTTCAGATTTCGCGTCTCGATCGATCGAGATTTTCACCGATCGATCGGTGCACTGTTCACGTCAGCCTTTTGCACTCACTGCCTCGCTCGATCGATCGAGATTTCCACCGATCGATCGAGCCTTCAAAAAAATCGCTTCTGGCTGGCTCGATCGATCGAGAATAAATATCGATCGATCGAGATTTGGGAAATTCATCTTCTTTCATTTTCTCTTCTTTTACGCCTCGATTTCGCCCGTTATCTTCATGTAAGCTCATTTCTTCCACTTCCGGTCTAATTTCCTGAAACAAACGAATAAACACCAAAAAGCATAATATCATCCAGGAAAAAGTACGGAAAATGGGAAGAAATTACAGTTAAAATCACTCAAAAGCTAAGCCTATCAACTCCCCCAAACTTAGACTTGATCGTCCTCGAGCAAGCAATAAACTCAAAAAGAAAAGTTAAACTCGATACTAAGTGTTGGGGTTCAACAATTGTCTCTGCTTTGTGATCGGTCGAACACGTGGCGCTTGTGCCAGTGTATGGTTGAAAAGATTGAAGTTGCGCCAATACCCTTAACTATAGTTATTGGTAAAGCGGTAAGCGCTCGATCCTACAATTGGTATCAGAGCCAAGGTCGCGTGTTTAAATATCCAAAGGGCTTCTGCAAGTCACGCCATGTGACGCCTGTAAGATCGAGCTGCTACAGCAAGCCACTGTCAGTATGGTGGGCATAACTCTTAGATCGCTTATCGGAACGGAACGATTCAGCATGGGTTGGAAAGCTAAGACAAAGATCTACAAGTCATCTTTGGAAGTAAAAGACTGAATCGGACGTTAAGATGGCCAAAAAGCTTCTGCAAGTCACGCCATGTGCTGCTGCATCCAGCAAACAGACAGCAGGAGCATCGCCTCGTAGTTCGAGCATAACTCTCTCATACAAACTCGAAATCGAGCGATTCTTGATTCCGTGGAAAGCTAAGAGAAAGGGCTACAACTTTCATATAGATCACTTTGCCCAGAAATCAAAGAATGAAGAGTTAAAAGCAACAGATCGAATAGCAAGTTTATCAATCTGTTTTTGTATCAAGCTTGTCTTGCATCAGACTGACTTGTCCAGACCAGACCAGCAGACCAGACTGAACCCAACCAGCAGACCAGACTGAAACAGAACAGCATATCAGACCAGCAGACCAGACCAGACTGAACCAGACCAGCAGACCAGACCAGTCCGGTCCGAAATACAAATAGCCCAGAAACCAGAATATGACCGTTGTAAGCTCGGGAATCGTGCAGAACCTTCTCCAACGGGCATATTCTTGTGTCTAACGTATAAATCATTACTTGGGGCTATATATACATGATTTGAAAGCTCAATAACAGCAGATTGAAGATCAATCCAAGCCTTCCAAAGCAAACCCACTTGGGATTCAATTGAGGAACTTAAAAGACAAAAGTTGTTAAATGAAGAGCACTCCTCAAACCTTTGGCACCACTTACCTTGCTATATCAGATCTAGTTAGAGATCATTTGTGCCATATATATTCACTCTATTCATTGTATTTGTGAGCTAAAATAGAAGAGTGAATATCATTGTAACGGTTGATGATTTATCACATGTATGTGAGACATTAAAGAACATACATAGTTGAGTTGCTAGGAGTTCTAGTTGGATGGGGAATTCCCAACTGGATTGGGTTTGTACAACGGGATTGTATAAATCAAAGTCTTCTAGTGGAATCCTTCCATGCGGTGGAAGAAGGGGAGACGTAGAAGGATTACACCACCTTCGAACTTCCATAAACAAATGCTTGTTTATTTACTTTAATTGCATATCTTTAAAATGACTTTCAAATGTTTAATCGGTTATAGAGCGGGTTATGTCGAGTGTCTTCCGCTCGGTTTTGTAACCGAACTCGATATAATCTCTCGGTGCAATTATTTCAAGAACACGAGCTATTGAAGCTCAAGTTGGTTGAACTCGGGTGTGGAATGGCAACCCACCCCCGGAATCGATCCCGACAAGTGGTATCAGAGCGGGTTGTTCTTGGAAAGCATTTTAACCGATTTTTTTAGCGGATATCTTTTAAAATCATTTTCAAAATTTTCATGAGCATGAAAATATTTTCATAGCATATTTTTTCTAAACTTGGTGTATAAGATTTTTTAGCATAAAAATCAATTTCATTGCATTCATTTTGCACGAAAATAATTTTAAAATATATTTTAAAGGTTTAATTTTCTTTCAATCTGTTCTTAACTCATTTTATATTTAAAATTTTTATTTTGAGATTTTATCTAACAATTTTCGAAGTATTTTAGTTTTTCTGGCAGCTTGCAGCGACTTTGGGAAAATTGGCATAACTTCTTGCTCGGATGTCCAAATGACGAACCGTTTTTTGCGTTGCTAACTAGACTCATAGAGGATCGCAACGGTATAGGTCTTGCAGCCTAATTATTCACGAGAAGATACAGTTTATTCTATAAAGTTGGACTAAATGTGCTGCCACCGCGGAAAGATGAAATGGACATTGTAGAGTTTTGTCAAGAAATTCAAATTTGTTGCCAAGTATGCTTCATCTATCATCAAAAGAGGTTATTTTTATTCAAAACTTTATGTGCATTGCATTTTTTTTAATTTGTTTTAGCCTACCCCATTTGCCCCTCACTTGCTCAAATTTTCAAACGTTTTAAAATTAAGGGGGAGAGTTTAATCTCAATCCTTGAGGGGGAGTAAATTTATTTGTCTTCCTTTTTGATTCACACAAAAAGGGGGAGAAATATGTTGTTTAAAAAATATGGTTTTTTCTTGTTATGCAACATTGTGCTTTAATGTTCATATTTTTATTCAAGTTTTGTGATCATCAAAAAGGGGGAGATTGTTGGGTTTTGGAAACCCGAATAATCTTGGTTTTGATGTTAACAAAACTTGTTATTATGTTGCTAACATATTTCATCAAGTGTGCAGTTCATAGATCATAACTTAGAAGCTTGATGAATTACAAAGAAGTAGCTTGAAAATATCAAGCTGGACCAAGTCTGAAATCCTGGCAGAGCGGATTGTTTTGATCATATCTAATAGCTCGGATATCGAAATGGCGTGCTTCCAAAGATATTGAACAGCCAACTCAAAATACTAAAAGTCATATTTCACAACAGATCGGCTAGTTCAAATGTTATCAAGGAGAAAAGGCGCCTTCAAGACCGAGCTGAACCGCGAAGAAACAGCAAGCTGTTTTAGCAAGCAACTGTCAGTCTGGTGGTCATAACTCTCAGCTCGCTTATCGAAACGAGATGATTCAGTATGGGTTGGAAATCTAAGACAAAGATATACAAGTCATCTTTGGAAGTGAAAGACTGAATCGAAAGTTAAGATATCCAAAGGGCTTCTGCAAATCACGCCATGTGACGCCTGTAAGATCGAGCTGCTACAGCAAGCCACTGTCAGTCTGGTGGGCATAACTCTTAGATCGCTTATCGGAACGGAACGATTCAGCATGGGTTGGAAATCTAAGACAAAGATCTACAAGTCATCTTTGGAAGTGAAAGACTGAATCGGACGTTAAGATGGCCAAAAAGCTTCTGCAAGTCACGCCATGTGCTGCTGCATCCAGCAAACAGACAGCAGGAGCATCGCCTCGTAGTTCGAGCATAACTCTCTCATACGAACTCGAAATCGAGCGATTCTTGATTCCGTGGAAATCTAAGAGAAAGGGCTACAACTTTCATATAGATCACTTTGCCCAGAAATCAAAGAATGAAGAGTTAAAAGCAACAGATCGAATAGCAAGTTTATCAATCTGTTTTTGTATCAAGCTTGTCTTGCATCAGACTGACTTGTCCAGACCAGACCAGCAGACCAGCAGACCAGACTGAACCAAACCAGCAGACCAGACTGAAACAGAACAGCATATCAGACCAGCAGACCAGACCAGACTGAACCAGACCAGCAGACCAGACCAGTTGCTTGCTAAAACAGCTTGCTGTTTCTTCGCGGTTCAGCTCGATCTTGAAGGCGCCTTTTCTCCTTGATAACATTTGAACTAGCCGATCTATTGTGAAATATGACTTTTAGTATTTTGAGTTGGCTGTTCAATATCTTTGGAAGCACGCCATTTCGATATCCGAGCTATTAGATATGATCAAAACAATCCGCTCTGCCAGGATTTCAGACTTGGTCCAGCTTGATATTTTCAAGCTACTTCTTTGTAATTCATCAAGCTTCTAAGTTATGATCTATGAACTGCACACTTGATGAAATATGTTAGCAACACAATAACAAGTTTTGTTAACATCAAAACCAAGATTATTCGGGTTTCCAAAACCCAACACTAAGCATGAATCATCTTTACAACATACGTAACAACTCAGAAATCCTACTTACACATCAATAGAAGTCAATCAACATTTAACAAGAAGCAATTTCTCCTAAGTTAAACAATACATCGCAACATCGGAACGTGCGTGTGTGCTATTGTCAAACATGAGTTACATATATATCTTTAACATCAACATGTGCCATATTAACTCCTAGTCAAGATTACTTTGAATTACTCTACAAGTTTACTATCCAGCACTTCTCCACTAATGTAATTGTTCCCTAGACTTGGATCAAAAGGTCTTGAAAGCTTATAACGTTAGGCCTTTTGGTGTCGGCTTCAAAGAAAAGGTAGGATGAATTCAAAGAAGAGAGTATAACAAAATCAGTTCAACTATTTTTGAGCTTCTCTTCAACTTTTTTCTAGCCTTGGCCACTTTGGGTCTTATTTTGAATTTTTCTTTTCAAGGCTTTTCTCTACATCTTTTCTTTTTCTTTGCTCATTCTTTTGTTCATTTCATTTCTTTCACAATGAACTTCTCAACATATAACAATTTAACGCAATGAATGAGATTCATTATACTCTCCTAGGGATGGATGAAATTTTCTTTTAGGCTCAAACCAAGGTGGGTATAATGAGTTTGCCAAGAATGTCGAATGGGGGTCTAATCATATGCAATGCATATACCATTCTTTTTCAATAAGGCTCAAAAGGGGACACTAATGAATAATATATAACAGGTAGGCTTGAAAGGCTCAAACGGTCCAAATATCGCCTAAATCATCTCCAAGTCTAGTTCCTAATTATAAATTTCGCCTCAAAGTGCTTTCAACTAAACTGTAAAGTTATCTAAGATACTCAAGACTCATCATAGTTAACACAAGTTTTCAATTTAATCAATACATACTTCACTCAATCATGACTCAATAAGTGCTCAAATTATTCCTCAGTTTTGACATGTAGTTAACAAAGGATATATACAAACAAGTTAAGCATTTCCATGACTCCTATCTAGATGAGGATTAATTTCATCATGTATTACTGTTGCAATTCCAACTCATCAATTCTCAAGAATAACTCAATCAATAAAAAAAAATTTTTGTTGGTAATGCTCAAGGACGAATTAGTCTCAACATCATGCAGTCATGCTAGGAAAAGAAACAAGACAAGTAGCAATATGTGCAAAAGCAAGATATATACAAATAATCAAAAACCCCCCCAAACTTAGCATGTGAATTGCCCTCAATGAACAAGAAAAATAATGCAAAGGCAAAGACACATACCATGACGACGATCGTCACTGATCGTCATCCTCATCATGCTCCGGAGGGGGGACTGGGTAGTGGTGCTCCTCGCCCTGATATGGCGGAAATGGTGGGTACTCGGAAGGTGGAGGTGCATGCGGCTGATAAGGTGCAAAATGTGGCTCCGGCGGGAACTGGAAACCTGGAAAGCCCTGGGCCATGGCAGTGTTCCATGCACTCTGATAGTGCATGAACTCCATCTGACGCTGAGCTACCTGCTCATGGTCCATCTGCAATGCTCTCTGCATGCTATGAATGTCCCGCTGCATGCTGTGAATGCTCTGCTGCTCCAGGCGAATATCTTGGAGATCCCTATGAAGAGAATCCAAAGTAACTCGTGTATGCTCTGCAGCAGAGGATGATGCTCCAGCTTGTGTAGTGTCCGAGGGTCTTCGTCGGTTCGTAGGATCGGCTACAATGATTGGTGTCTTCGGCGGGAGTAGCTCCTCGTCTTCTGAGCATGCACTAGAGAAACGGTTCCTGTACAAAATAGACAAAAGGAGACAACAAAATACACAAAGAAAATATTAACAAAGATCGACAAAAGAAAACAAAGAAAATAAAAACAAAAACGCAATAATAAAAGAATTGACTAAATTACAATTAACTAATCTCGTATGATATTATACAGATTAGTCCCCGGCAACGGCGCCAAAAACTTGACCGCTTTATTTTTAAACAAAAGATATTTCAAAGAATGGTTTGAAGCGATTCTACCGCAAGTGCACGGTTGTCAAGTTTTAGTATAGTGAAAATTAAGTACATGTTGTCGAATCCACAGGGACTAACGTATAAGTACCAAATAAGATTAATAAAATTATATTTAGCCTACGATAAAAGGAGTTTGATTAACTAAAGCTAAATTAAACTGAAGAATAAAGATTAAACTAGAAACAATGAATAGAACGGTTCCGGAAATGCGAAGGTAAGTCACTCGAGAAAATTACCAAGCTCGTCGTTCAATTATGTTATCTCTACTGATTCAACGGAATTCTCAAATTATCACTCAATTGATTTTAAAGGTGAAGGTTTTCACTCTTATTCGATACACTCTCTCGAGCTGTAAAGAAACTAACAATAAATTAGAACAAGTCACTCTCGTGCACGTATTTACTAATTCAAAGTTGCTTAAATTATCAAAACCTTATAACTCTAAATCTTTCGATTTCAAGTTCTCACGTATGCAATATCATCTCTCGATCTCAATCGTGACATACATCATAAATTAATGGAGCGTGTTACAACGTTATCTCTCGATCTCGGTTGTAACTCTCCAATTCAATCAAAGCTAGCTAGACTTTGATCTACACATGCAATCAATCTATGAACAATAAATATCAATGCGCTCAAATACCAATGAATCAATATATCAAACACAACGAACTAAAACTTCAATAATATAAACCAAATTCAATTCAAATCAAATACAGATGAGTTTAATTGTCTCTCGACCTCAAAAACATCAAATGAAAATGAAAATCAAATAAATTAAGGTTCAGAAATACGATAAACGATGGATGAATCCGTGCGTTGCACCGTAATTTCTTCTCTTGTTCCTTCCTTGCACTCCGGAAGAGATTGGCTCGACTTTGGACGAAGAACGGAGATTGGATCTCCTTCTTCCGGCGTTGGGCGGCGGATAGGGCGGCTGCTCTTGACCTAAAAATGTCTGATATCGTGTGTCAAAAATCCTCTTCTCCCATTCCTTTACTTGTGGCAGAGATCTCCCTTAAAAGCCCTCCAAAATCACGATAAAAAAGGAAAATAAAATCTTCAGATTTCGCGTCTCGATCGATCGAGATTTTCACCGATCGATCGGTGCACTGTTCACGTCAGCCTTTTGCACTCACTGCCTCGCTCGATCGATCGAGAATTTCCATCGATCGATTGAGATTTCTCAAAATTTGTTGCTGAAGTTACTGCCTCGCTCGATCGATCGAGATTTCCACCGATCGATCGAGCCTTCAAAAAATCTGATTCTCGCTTCTGGCTGGCTCGATCGATCGAGAATAAATCTCGATCGATCGAGATTTGGGAAATCCATCTTCTTTCATTTTCTCTTCTTTTACGCCTCGATTTCGCCCGTTATCTTCATGTAAGCTCATTTCTTCCACTTCCGGTCTAATTTCCTGAAACAAACGAATAAACACCAAAAAGCATAATATCATCCAGGAAAAAGTACGGAAAATGGGAAGAAATTACAGTTAAAATCACTCAAAAGCTAAGCCTATCAGTTGAACATCATATTACACAATACATAGCAGCTTTTCATCTTCATCCAACATCCAACAACCTTAAGGAAAATCATTGAAGTGCAAGGAAGGATGTAAGGACCCCCGTGCCCTTAACCCATTATTAGCGTATTAACCCTTGCAATTAGTGCATACAATTATGTTATCATGGGAAAAGACTACATGCAACCATGTCATAAAATATCATCTATAAAATTTCTTGCATCCTTTCATTAATATTACGCTTTTCCCCAAGTCCATTTAACATATCATGCATCCTTGTAATACACTAACACGTTCTCAATTCATTTTGCAATTCCTAAATAATTGCATGCATCACATAAATGAAAAGAAAAAAGGCGACAAACCATATACACATAATAGTGCTCACATACGAGCATCAAATAAGTATATGTGTATCAATGTATAAAACAATGTGTTCAATACCGTCACTGGTACTTCGATCCTGGAAGCACCTCCAATCCATAGCTCGAGCTCAACTCCAAAGCCATCGATGTACCTATGCACCTGCCCCAACAGAGACAATCCCCACACGGGGTGAGCATACCAATATCCCAAATCCAATAAGCACAATATTACAATTCATAATTTACACAATGTAAAGGCTATGAATATTAAAAGACATATCCTGGATGGCATCATCCTCATCCGGGATCCCCTGTGTTGTTCCTGTTCTCAAAATAACCGAAACCATCAAATTCCCAAATGCCAGTTAACCATTACATTGGTTAACTAGTCTGTTTCCCATATACGGATACCATAATCAATACATCATTAGACAATGATTACAGATATTCCATATATTTCACTTTCTATTACATCGCTCGCTCTACAATAGCGGCGTCATAATCGATATTTGCTCAACAACGACAACATCCCAATCATTACTCGCTCAAAAGCGGCACCACATAATTCCCAATGCATATCAAGTAATTGCAACAACCATATATATTATTCATGCACAACAATTGCAATAATATATTTAAAGTTATGCTCGTAGGTTATACGTACCTTATGATTCCGTAGTCCGAACCAAACCTTGACTGAGTCCCGCGACCCGATGAATTATGTGCTAACACATATATAATTCACAATTAAACACAAGCATGCAACCACATGCCCAAGCACATTCACAACCTCCAAACCTATCTTTAATCCATGAAGATTAACCCTTTTAAAAGACTCCGGGCTAAGCATGCATAATACCCAAATATTTCATTTCATGTGAACAAAGGTTAACCACTTACTTAAAACGAGTTTCCCATTTTATTATTAAAATTTGGCTCCAACCATTCCATTTTAAAGGTATAGCATACCCAATGGAATGTAGACATTGCCCCGAAAATCGGCTAATTAAACCTCGATTCCAAAATCCTGACATTTTCCCAAAATTTCAAAAACCAAAGGAAACAGGGCAACGATCGATCACCACTTCCCGCATCGATTGCGAGAACCTACTGCCCGAAAAATGCATGCCGCTATCGATTGCCAAGACCCCCGCGATCGATCGCCCACTTTTCACGATCGATCGCCGCGACTGTTCATCGCCACCCCAAAATCAGTATCATGTCGTGATCAATCGGCGCCAAGCCGAAATCGATCGCGACCTGCAGGTTTCCAAAACATTTGAGCTTTAATGGTGTTTTTCACACCGAAACTCAAAACCAACACCCCATAAACCTCCAACACCTCCAATACTCCATTTAAAACCAATAAAAACACCAAAAACATAACTTTGGATTTTTACCTAAAATCCCCAATTTCCAAACCCAACATAATAGTCAACCAGAAACCACAACACTACTATCAAATCAAAGATAAGGACGAAGGGAAGATCAATACCTGATTATCTTCAAGAAAATCCGGCTCCCAAGCCAAGTTACAAGCGATTTCTCCTCCATGGGAGAAAAGAGGGGAAAGGGGAAATGGGTTTGGCGTAGAGAGATGGAAGAGAGAGGAGAGACTTTGTGCAAATGACGGAATACCGAGTCCATTTGGTATATATAGCACCCAAGCTCCAAAATACTAAGTCCTCCACAAATACACCATGATTCATTAAAAAATCATCTGTTTTCAATAATTACATCTCAATCTCTATTTCCATTACCAGCCCCAGCACAAAGTACTCCGGACCCCAGATCTCACTAAAAACCCAATTCCAAGGTTTTTCACCACGATGAGAATACAATCTCAACCTTTGGATCCAATGATCCCAAATACCCGAATTTAACATCCTCGGGTGCTCCAACACCGCAATTAATTCATAATTGCCACAATTAAAACCATTGAGGATCATTATCACACCGGGATTAACGCCATTAATCCCCGGGCATTACAAAGGAAGCAAGAGAAGATGATACGTTGCAACGCACGGAAGCGACTCCTATCGTTTATCGTACGTCTAAACTTTTGTTTTGCTGATTATTTTAGAATTCATGATGCGGATTTGGTTGAGAAACACTTTTACATCTTGTTATTTTGATTTAACATGAACTAAGTTTATTTTATCAAGATTAAGGGAGCTTGTGTTTGAGTTGATGATTTGAATGTTCTTTTGTGGATTGATTCTTTTGTTCATGATTTAAAATCTTAATGCTTTCAAAGCTTTGCTAACTTTGATTGATTTGTGAGAATTATAATTTAGCTTGAGAGATTAAATTATAATACACTATAGTAAATCATGTTGTATGTTCAAGATTGAGATCGAGAGATGAAATCACATACGTGATAACTTTAGATTGGAAGATCTAACATTAAAGGTTTTCATAGAGATTTATGCGATATTAAATTGGTGATTAAGTGAACAAAATTTACTTGTTTCAATTTGATATTAGTTTTAATATAGCTTGAGAAAGTGTATTGGATATTTTACGGGAGCCCGTCACCTTAAGAATTAATTGGATAGTAATTGTTTTCACAAACGAATCATTGACGATAACACAAGTGAACCGACGTCTTGATAAATTTCTCGAGTGGAATTCCTTCGCATCTTCAAAAGAGTTTGTTTTGATTTCAGTTTTTTTTTAGTATTTATTTTGTTTAATTAATTATTCATATATTTCGTAGGCTAAATATAATTTATCTAATTTTATTTGGCACTTATACGTTAGTCCATGTGGGTACGACATTCCTACTTTTCTATTATTATACTAAACTTGACACCGTTCACTTGCGGTTCAATCGCGCTACACTCTAATATTTTATTGTTCAAATAAAAAAGCGATCAAGGTTTTGGCGCCGTTGCCGGGGACTAATTTGTATAATATCATACGAGATTAACTATTAGTTAGTTGTAATTTAGCAATTTTTTTTATATATATTCGAAAACAAAAAAATAGATTTAATTGATTTATTTTTCTGGTGAGGAACTTGGAGATGCTACATCAACAAGCATTCACAAGATTTGCCCAACAACCTTCCGAGCCGTTCTATGCAGTGCGGGAGAGATTCAACGACTTGGCAAATACGTATCATGACTTTCCAAACTACACTCGTCTGCAATATTTCTTCAGTGGTTTGGATGCGGACACACAAGGATGGATATTCAACGGAGATTTGGCAACTTGTAGTCATTTGGTTGATAGAGATGAGATAGTGTATTGCACTTGTTTAATGATATGGCGAATTTCGACTACCAGTGGCATTGGGATCCTTCACTACAAGGTTGGAACCACCAATACCCACCAGAGTCTCATGACCCTCATTTTACAGACCCACCACTTGAACATCAAGGAGAGATGAGTGACTGTTCTGCAAAAGTCAGTGCTCATTAGAGGATACATTACTTATATTTATGGCATCATGTGAGACAAGGATTGAAAGTCAGATCAACTCAATACGTTAGCAGCAAATGGCGATCCTCATGGAAACATTGTCTGCGAGCTGCCAAGAGAATGAGACGACTAAAAAAGAGGAGACGAATCGAGTTGGGTTTCATGATGATGATCACTCAACCAACCAAGTTTGGGGGAGTGATCCTACTAGTGTGGAAGATTCAAGGGAAAGCAAGACTCATACAGTAATTGAATCTACATTGGAGGAAGTATCCGAGGAATTTCCAAAGGAAGATGAGTCGAGTGTGATGTTGGAAAGGGAAGAGACTTTCGAAGATTCTGACTTGAGCCCATCGATAGAGACATGTTCTATGCCATATGTGGATCCGTATTTCCCATCGATGCAAACTTCACCGCACTATGCCCTACACGAGATGAAGCCAAGCCAAGAATCCTTCTCACATGCCTACCATTTCATGAAGAAAGTTGTTGGAGCAACGAGCATACACTGTTACAATCATGCCAATCTCGAGGGCATACTAAATCAAGACTGATAAGTGTCATTTTTACACTTATATTTTCAGATATTTCTTGCGATTTTGTAGTGATTCTTGGAAGATTTTATACTTTTGGTTATGTTTTGTTATAATTCCAGGAATCCAGTAGAAGTGCAAGAAATACTGGAAAAACCCCATTTTATGGAGTAGAAGGTGGAACTGTGACAAGACGAGGCAAGCCATGGGAAACAAATGTGAAAAAAACTAAAAAGATGATAAAAGCAACAGGCGATCGATCGCCTATCACAAGAGATCGATCGCCTGAAGCCAGAGGGCTGATGGAATTTTGAAGCGATAGGCGATCGATCGCAACAAACCAAGCAATCGATCACCTCGGGGCAGAACATATAGGCGATCGATCGCCTATCTCGAGAGACCGATCGCTGAGGAGAAAAAGTTGAAGGCAATCGATCGCCACAATCGAAGAGATCGATCGCGTGCAGAGTCCAAAAACTTAAAAAATTCCTTAATTAAGTTTTGGGCTATTTTTGGTACCAGATTTCTTGGGCTTGTGAGAGGGCATATAAATTGGAGTTTTTAGGTCATTGAGAGTGTTCTTTCAGCTCTGGATAGGCAGCCACCCATTGGAAGTAAAATCACCTTCAAGACGATTCAAAGGAACGCAGCTAGAGAAGGGAACAACGGATCGACGCACGATTCAACATCAAGTGTTTATTAGTATTTCTGAACTTTTGTTTAGTTTTATTTTCAAATTCCAATGTTTATAATGTTGTTAGATGTTATAAAACGTTGTTCTTTCGTTAATATGCTAGGCTAAGTTTGTTATCAAGACAAGGAGATCTTGTGTATGAACCCACAGTTTTAGTTCTAGTTGTTGATTGAGTTTTTGTTATTTTTGAGTTTATGTTATGCTTTTAATGCTTTTAAAGGATTAGCTACTCTTTGAATGTTGTTAGTTTGCAATTGAGATCGAGAGATGATATTGTAAGACGGGACAAATAGCATAAACCGTGGATTTCAGACTGAGATCGAGAGATGACGTCAAATACACGAGTGATAGCCATAGATATCTAGTAATCGAAAGCTAAGGGTTTTCATAGAACGTATGCAACATTGAATTGTTAAATAAGTGAACGAGAGTTACTTACTGCAATTCAGTGTTAGGTTTAATATAGCTCGAGAGAGTATATTGGATATAACCGGAAAACTTGTCACATTAGATGCATTAGTTTTAATTAGAACTAGTAGGTAAATTGTGGGGGATTACTCAAGTGAACCGAAGTCTCGATATTTATCTCTACTGTTTATTATCTTAATTCTTTGTGGTGCAGTTGAATATTGGAGTTGGGTGAATTAGTTTATCTTTCAAACAATTTCGTAGGTTAAATATAGAACGCTAGTTAAATTTGGTAATTACTGCTAGTCCTCGTGGGTTCGACAATCCTTACTTCTAGATCATTATACTAAAACTTGACACCGTGCACTTGCGGTAGAATCGCTAGAAATTACTGTTTAAAATAAAGCGATCAAAGACCCATTACTGGTATCATACGATACTTATTATGGGTGGCAGCCGCTCTCTGATGGTTGCTTCTGATGGTCAAGTCGAAGAGTAGAAATCAGCGCTTCTTGAGAGGCACCCCAAGCATATCATTTTGTTATTTAGTTTATTTGATTTTCAGTTTTTGTTTTTAGTTTTTATTATCTCTCGAGTAGACTATGTTATTATTTGCATTTTTCTCGTGCTAGTACTCAGTTGGAGTGAGAAATCCCTGCAGTAGTGGAGCTTTCAAAAGCCAATCTTCCTCAACCCTCATGCAAGCATCTTGATAAGGGGGTTTAATGTTTCCCTTTGATTTTATTTTTTTAAACATTGATGACAATGTTTGATTTAAGTTTGGGGGAGTAGCTTGCATGTTTTACTTGTTTAATCTACATGATGTGTGCTTAATTGACACTTGAATCGTCCGATTATTATCAGCTCAAAAAAAAATTTATGAATTCAAACTTGAGAAAATAATGAATTATAGTAGGGACTATTAAATGAGGATTTTTAGATCACTTTGCATTTGAACTTGAATTATAATGATAGTTGGACTTTTACATGAATATAATGTTTTGAGTTAGCATGTCAAGAATGAGGAATATAGTGAGCACATTGAGTCATGATCTTGTGGATTGCATGTTAAATAATGATAATAGCTGTGAACTGGATGATTTGTCTGAGCATCTTAGAGTTATCCTAACCTAATTGATGATGACACTTTGAGGCGGAATTATATAGTTACAAATTTGACTTGGAAATGATTTAGGCGATCTTTGAACGTTTGAGCCTTTCAAGCTTACCTAGTCTACATCAATCCTTAGTGTCCAATTTTGAGCTTTATTGAAAAAAGAATGGTATATGCATTGCATATAACACATTAAACATTTATTGTTCAAACTCATTATACCTACCTTGTTGAGCCTAAAATAAAAAAAATTATATTTACCCCAAGGGAGTATGATGAATCTCTTTCGATGCACGTAAATTGTTATATCTTGATGAGCTTATTGAAAAAGATTGATGAATGAGAAAAAGAAAAGAAGAAAAAGAAAGAGCCTTGCAAAAAAAAACATATATATAGGAACCAAAGTGACCAAGGCTAGAAAAAGAAGAGAAGCTCAATTGGCGCTACTAAATGTGAACTTTACATGATATACTCTCTTCTTTGTGCTATATCTTTTCTTTGTAACCGACACCAAAGGCCTAACATTACAAGCTTAAAAAGACCTTTTGATCCAAATCTAGGGAGTGACTACATTAGTAGAGAAGTGTTTGAAAATAGGCCTATTTGATGCTTGACGACAGTCTTTATTTTGATTTGATTTGCATAATTTGATTTTGAATATGTGCATGAAACTTGAGATTGGCGATAGCACACACACACGTTCCGATTTTGAGATGTGTTGCTTAACTTAGGAGAAATAATGTCTTGTTCAACTTTTGAATGTGTGTATGTAAGATTTCTAAGAATAATGCACGTCATGAAATAATTTGTTTTGAATATCGAGAATGAACTCTACCTTGTGATTTTAATGCTTAATCGAGGACGATCAAGTCTAAGTTTAGGGGAGTTGATAAGTGTGAATTTTACACTCATTTTGCTATAGTTTTATATTGATTTTTGTGCTGATTCCTGGACGATTTTACGTTTTTTGGTATATATTTGTTTTGTTTCAGGAATCTAGGTGAAAGTACATGGAAGTGGAGAAAATGAGCTATAATGATGGAAAAAGACCAAATCGAGGCACGGACGAATAAATTGGAAATTCAAGTGCTCGATCGATCGGAAAGGAGTACTCGATCGATCGAGTGAGGCAGAGAATTTGGCCAACAAAAAGGAAAGTTGCTCGATCGATCGGTAGAAGTGCTCGATCGATCGAGCGAGGCAGAAAATTTCATGAATGGGAAAATTGAGTGCTCGATCGATTGAGAGATTTTCTCGATCAATCGGCCAGCAGTATTTTCTGAAAAACAAAAAATACCATATTGAGTTTGGTCAATTGGGAACACTTCCATCCAACCTATATCATATATATACCAGACCTAGAGCACGAATTTGGGGGGTTGTTGAACATCTTATTACACAATACATAGCAGCTTTTCATCTTCATCCAACATCCAACAACCTTAAGGAAAATCATTGAAGTGCAAGGAAGGAAGCAAGAGAAGATGATACGTTGCAACGCACGGAATCGACTCCTATCGTTTATCGTACTTCTAAACTTTTGTTTTGTTGATTATTTTAGAATTCATGATGTGGATTTGGTTGAGAAATACTTTTACATCTTGTTATTTTGATTTAAAAATTAACTAAGTTTATTTTATCAAGATTAGAGGAGCTTGTGTTTGAGTTGATGATTTGAATGTTCTTTTGTGGATTGATTCTTTGGTTCATGATTTAAAATCTTAATGCTTTCAAAGCTTTGCTAACTTTGATTGATTTGTGAGAATTATAATTTAGATTGAGATTAAATATAATACGCTATAGTAAATCATGTTGTATGTTCAAGATTGAGATCGAGAGATGAAATTGTAAGTAATCCAACAAGCATACAACGCAGCGGAATAAAATTTGGATTACTAGACACCGGATCTATACAAAGTTATCATATCGGATAAAGGAACAAAAGTCTCACCCTTGTAGCGTGTTTGAGCAGATTCCACGAAGCAGCACCACGTCCAACGCCTCCTTCGAGTCACTAGCAAAACTTATCAAGTTTTGCCTCAACGGTATCCACACGATCAAATCGGGAAGGGATAGTTTAAGAACAAAGTGCTAGATTTGTTCTTAAACCAATACACGAAGCACACTCGATTCACAATCGAATGATAGCCCTCAGCACCAAGAGCACCCTTTGGCTATGATATAACCGAGAGCACAAGATGAGAGGCGGCCGTGTGCTTCTATTGTCTAGGTTGTAATTTTTAATTGTATGATTAACCATTAATCAAAACCTTGTATTTATATTATAAGACTTTAATTAAGGTTCAAGACTTTCTTAAAGTCTCATGGGCCCAAACCCATGATTTAATTAAATCCTTATAATCATTTAATTAAGACTCTTCTTAATTAATTAATTCATCCCATGAATTTAATTTCCCTTATCGATTTAATCTTTTGTGCGACCCGATAGGATCTTGTAATGTTGGCAGTGACATAAAATCTCATTTTATGTCGCAAGCAATGAGCGGTATCTAGCAACACATCAATGCTACCCAAATTACAAGAATGTCAATGACTCGACATAACCTAAGAACTTGTGATAATATTAACCATGTAACTTAATCCCTTTGTCCTTTGTGTTTAGATTGAACACGAGTCATGGAATAGTCATACTCGTATATTCAATCTCTATTTCTTGATCCCCAAGTAGAACTAGAATAAACGAATAAGCTCGATATCTCATATCGACTCATTCGAGCATGGCCATGCATTTTAGTCTTACTTGATCAAGGGCCCAAACACTTCTCCTGTTATATAGGAGGGACAAATCCTATCTCGATCAATCAACATCCCTCTACATAATTCGTAGTGTATCCAATAGTTGTCTTTATAGTTTACCCTGTTACGGGTAACGTTTGACAATATCAAGATACATAACTCCTTATGTTGGGATCTCTGATGATCACAAGTCGTAAGGATTACATACATTATTATCACTATGAGAATTGTTTATGACGTTCATATAACTATCCATGTAGCATTCTCATGGTGGGTCTGTCTAGTACATCGTTCTCTAACATGTACCCATGTGTTGATTTGATATCTCATATCAATGAACAATTCATCAATCAACACATACTAGTCTTTATGTATTATCATTATCCCAATTCATGATAATACTTGACTAGGGACAATGTTTAAGAATAATACAATATTATTCTAAGGACATTAACATATATATTAATTCACATTGCACAGTTAAACGAATAATATATAATAATGAATTGCCATTCATAAAATCATAAACATTGTATGTCAAAACAATCATCCAATGACATGTCTTAGGGCATATCCCAACAAATCTCTCACTTGCACTAAGACCACTCAGACATATACATAATGCCTAGAGATCTAGTATGACGATCATGCTTCTGCTGTGACAGTGGCTTCGTCAGTGGGTCAGATATGTTATCATCTGTTGGTACTTTGCATATTTTAACATCTCCCCTTTCAACGATTTCTCGAATGAAATGAAAGCGCCGAAGTATGTGCTTGGATCTTTGGTGAGATCTAGGTTCCTTAGCTAATGCGATCGCTCCATTGTTGTCACAATAGAGTTCTATCGGATCTTTAATGCTAGGCACCACTCCAAGTTCAGAAATGAACTTCCTAATCCAAACAGCTTCCTTTGCTGCATCCGAGGCAGCAATATACTCAGCTTCTGTTGTAGAATCGGCTACTGTCTCTTGCTTTGAACTTTTCCAGCTCACAGCACCTCCATTTAGGCAATACACATATCCAGATTGCGATCGATAATCATCTTTGTCGGTTTGGAAGCTTGCATCAGTGCAACCCATTACATTGAGCTCTTTGTTGGGTTTTGGAAACCCGAATAATCTTGGTTTTGATGTTAACAAAACTTGTTATTGTGTTGCTAACATATTTCATCAAGTGTGCAGTTCGTAGATGATATTTTACAGCTTGATGATGTGCTAAGAAATGCCCTTGAGTTTGGTTGCTGAAATGAGGACCAGCTGGAGTACCAGCTGAAGGACCAGTTGGAGTACCAGCTGAAGGACCAGTCCAGCTGACCAGACCAACTGGATGACCAGTCCAGCTGACCAGACCAACTGGATGACCAGTCCAGCTGACCAGACCAACTGGATGACCAGTCCAGCTGACCAGACCAACTGGATGACCAGTCCAGCTGACAAGACCAACTGGATGACAAGACCAGCTGACCAGACCAACTGAATGACCAGTCCAGCTGACCAGACCAACTGGATGACCAGTCCAGCTGACCAGACCAACTGGATGACAAGACCAGCTGACCAGACCAACTGGATGACCAGTCCAGCTGACCAGACCAACTGGATGACCAGTCCAGCAGACCAGACCAACTGGTGACCAGTCCAGCTGACCAGACCAACTGGATGACCAGACCAGCTGACCAGACCAACTGGCTGACCAGACCAGCAGACTTCCAAAAATAGCCCAGAAGCAGAATATGACCGTTGCAATGTTTGAAAGCTTACCAAAACTGTCCCAACGGTTATATTCTTGTATCTAACGTATATATCATTACTTGGGGCTATATATACATGATTTGGAAGCTCAATAACAGCTGATTGAAGATCAATCCAAGCCTTCCAAAGCAAACCCACTTGGGATTAAATTGAGGAACTTCAAAGACAAAAGCTGCTAAATGAAGAGCACTCCTCAAACCTTTGGCACCTCTTACCTTGCTGTATCAGATCTAGTTAGAGATCATTTGTGCCATATATATTCACTCTATTCATTGTATATGAGAGCTTAATAGAAGAGTGAATACCATTGTAACGGTTGATGATTCATCACAACCGATTGAGAGGTCTTTGTATGTGAGACATTAAAGAACATACATAGTTGAGTTGCTAGGAGTTCTAGTTGGATGGGGAATGCCCAACTGGATCGGGTTTGTACAAAGAGTTGTATAAATCAAAGTCTTCTAGTGTATCCTTCCATGAGATGGAAGAAGGGGAGACGTAGAAGCGTTGTGCTTCGAACTTCCAGAAACAAATGCTTGTGTGATTTACTTTACTGCATTTATTTACCTTCCTACTTTTACATACTTTCTTGCATATCTTTAAAATGCCTTTCAAATGAGTAATCGGTTTTAGAGCAGGTTATGTCGAGTGTCTTCCGCTCGGTTTTGTAACCGAACTCGATATAATCTCCCGGTGCAATTATTTCAAGAACACGAGCTATTGAAGCTCAAGTTGGTTGAACTCGGGTGTGGAATGGCAACCCACCCCCGAAATCGATCCTGACACTCTTCCTCACCTCCATAAATCAAGAATGTAGCCTTAGTCCTTCTCAAGTACTTCAGGATGTTCTTGAATGCAATCCAGTGACCTTCACCTGGATCAACTTGATATCTGCTCGTCATGCTCAAAGCATACGATACATCGAGACGAGTACATATCATGGCATACATGATAGATCCAATAGCTGACGCATGTGGAATCTTACTCATGCGTTGTCTCTCATCTGGTGTTGAAGGCACTGTTCCTTCGAGAGATATATACCATGTGTCATAGGCACGAATCCTTTCTTTGATTCTTGCATGCTAAACCGTTTTAGCACTTTGTCTATGTATGTACTTTGACTTAGGCCAAGTAATCTCTTGATCTATCTCTATAGATCTTGATTCCTAATACATAGGTGGCTTCACCCAAGTCTTTCATAGAAAAGCAATTCCCTAGCCAAATCTTTACAGATTGTAAGGCAGGGATATCATTCCCAATGAGAAGTATGTCATCTACATACAATATTAGGAAGATAATTATGCTCCCACTGACCTTCTTGTAGACACAAGGTTCATCTACGTTTTTGATAAAACCAAACTCTTTGATTGCATCATCAAAACGAAGATTCCAACTCCGAGAAGCTTGCTTCAATCCATAAATGGATCGTTGTAGCTTGCATATCTTTCCAGCATCCTTTGGATCGACAAAACCCTCGGGCTGTGTCATGTACACATCCTCAAGCAGATTTCCATTAAGGAAAGCTGTTTTGACATCCATCTGCCAGATTTCATAATCATGAAATGCAGTTATTGCAAGTAAGATCCTTATGGATTTAACCATGGCCACTGGTGAAAAGGTTTTCATCATAGTCAATACCATGAATTTGTTTGAATCCTTTTGCAACCAGTCGACCTTTATAGGTTTGTACATTACCATCCATATCGGTCTTTTTCTTGAAAATCCATTTGCACCCTATGGGTCGTACCCCTTCAGGTGGATCAACCAAAGTCCAGACTTGGTTTGCATACATGGATTCCATCTCAGATTTCATGGCCTCTTGCCATTTCTCAGAATCAGTGCCCATTATAGCTTCTTGATAAGATGACGGCTCATCCTCATCAATAAGTAGTAAGTCACCTTGTTTAGTCACAAGAAATCCATATCTCTGTGGCTCCCGGTGTTCTCTTACAGACCTACACTGGGCTTGTGTCTCTTGAGCAGGCATTTTATCCACAACAACTTGTGGTGTCTGCTCTATTTCCATCTCAATCTCAGGTTCAGTGTTTTCTTGTGGTTGAACTTCACTAAGTTCTATTTGTCTCCCACTGGTTTTTCTAGAAATAAATTCTCTTTCAAGAAATACACCAGTTCGAGCAACAACAACTTTGTTCTCGGTGGGATAATAGAAATAGTATCCTTTAGTTTCCTCAGGATACCCCACAAATAAACACTTATCAGATTTGGGTCCAAGTTTGTTAGAGACGTGACGTCTCACGAAAGCCTCACAACCCCAAATCTTCATAGAAGACATACTAGGACGCTTCCCAGTCCATATCTCATATGGTGTCTTTTCCACTGATTTAGATGGAACACGGTTCAGTATGAAAATCGTTGTTTCTCAAGCGTGTCCCCAAAACGATATCGGAAGATCTGCATGACTCATCATTGATCTAACCATGTCCAACAAGGTTCGATTTCTCCTCTCGGATACACCATTCCATTGTGGAGTATACGGAGGAGTGAGTTGTGGGACTATCCCACACTCCTTTAGATAGTCATGAAATTATTGGCTTAAGTATTCACCTCCTCGATCTGATCGAAGGATTTTGATACTTTTGCCAAGTTGGTTTTGTACTTCATTCTTGAAATCTTTGAACTTTTCAAAGGTTTCATGCTTATGCTTCATTAGGTACACATACCCATATCTACTGAGGTCATCAGTAAATGTTACGAAGTATTGAAAACCACATCTAGCTTGTGTACTTATTGGCCCACATAGTGAAGTATTAGTCCCAATAAAACATTTGCCCTTTCAACATGTCCCTTGAAAGGGGCTTTAGTCATCTTCCCCATTAAACAAGACTCGCATGTTTCATATGATTCAAAATCAAATGAATCTAATACTCCATCCTTATGAAGTTTAGATATGCGGTTCTCGTTTATTTGGCCCAAGCGACAATGCCAGAGATAAGTCGGATTACAATCATTATTTTTAATCCTTTTAGTATTTATGTTATAGACAGGCATATCAAGATTTAATAAATAAAGACCATTCACCATTTGTGCACTAGCATAAAACATATCATTTAAATAAATTGAACAACAGTTGTCCTTTATCATAAATGAAAATCAATAATTGTCCAAACAAGAAATAGAAATAATGTTTTTCGTAATAGAAGGCACAAAATAACAGTCTTTTAAAATCAACGATAAACCAGAAGGCAAAGATAAATGATAATCCCCTACAGCTAATGCAGCAACTCTTGCTCCATTTCCAACTCGGAGATCAACTTCGCCTTTTGCCAACAATCTACTCTTTTTGAGGTCCTGCACATTTACACAAATGTGAGATCCACATCCAGTATCTAATACCCATGATGAAGAAGTAGATAAATTGACTTCTATAACAAAAATACCTGAAGTGGAAGTCACACTTCCTTTCTTGAGATCCTCTAGATATACTTTGCAGTTCCTTTTCCAATGACCGGTCTCACCGCAATGGAAACAGTTCCCTTCCTTTGCTATCCCTCCCTTTGGCTTCAGTGCAGAAGACTTTGGCTTAGATTTAACAAAGACCTTCTTTGCTTTCTTATTGCCCTTAGCCTTGGCCTTTCCTTTGCTCTTATTCACAATAAGAACATTTGTGGCCTTAGTCTTCTTTGTATTCGCCTCATATGTTCTCAACATACCAAGCACTTGTGGTAGAGTCTTTTCAGTTTCAATCATATTGTAATTCAAGACAAATTGACTGAAGCTTTCAGGCAACGATTGCAAGATCACGTCAGTGGCCAACTCTTGGTCCAAAGGAAAACCCAGCTTCTCCAGATTCTCAATATACCCAATCATCTTGAGTACATGAGCTCCAACTAGACTTTCTCTACCATTCTACACTGGAACAACGCTTTAGAGACGTCATACCTCTCTTGTCTTGCTTGTTGTTGGTATAGTTGCTTAAGGTGCTCGATCATATCGAACGCTTCCATTTCCTCATGTTGCTTCTGAAGCTCAGAGTTCATGGTGGCAAGCATAAGGCACCCAACATCAAGTGCGTCACTTTGATGCTTCTTGTAAGCATCTTTATCGGCTCTCGTAGCCGTCAGGGGAGGTTCCTCAACAGGTAAGGGTTCCTCTAGGACATATTGCTTCTTTTCTTGTTTGAGGACTATCCTCAAGTTCCTATACCAGTCTAGGAAATTTGTCCCATTTAATTTGTCTTTCTCAAGGACCGATCGCAGTGATAATGTGTTTGATACGTTGTTAGTTGCCATGGATATCTACAATATAAATATGCAAAATAAGTTTATGATTTAATCATTTAACATGGTCTTATATTAAATGATACTCCCACTATTTTGTTTAAAATATCAACCCTCGAAACCTTTAGTGGGCCAAGATCCATATTTCGCCTAATCTTGAGTTAGCTTTGGCTAATCGCCCAAGACTCGGTTATTTAGGTAGACAACACTTTGTCAATTATATCACATGTAATTCTTGGATAGTTGGACGAACAACGCTTTGTTCAATTCATCAAATGAATTATTATCCAACCCATGCCTCTAGGTTCCCAATCCTATTGAGATAACCTAGTTAAGTCGTACACAATTTAAAGTATAACGGATATCACTTTTATCCTTTCGCGCCTTACCAAGATTGCCACGGTGCTTTGCTTTGGCAAACCCACACATGTACAATCGAAGTTTTTGACGAGTACTTTTAATTTTGGAAGGCATCTAAAACTTAATATTTTAGAGGGATTTATTGATCTCATGATTAGTTTGATAATTTAAAATATGTCCACTACATATAGGTATATACATATCTACATATATGTGTAATACAATTATCAATCTAAAACATAAGATAAATCATGCATCAACATACATAATTAAACGTGACATGGTTATAGCCCTTACTAGCGATTTTCTCAAGCCAATGAGAAAATCCTAAGAGTCAACCTAAGGTAACTTCATAAGCACCTTCCTTTGGCTCCAAGTTGTGAATGGCCTCCTCATCCCGATACGATGCTCCATCTTCATTGATCACCATCAACAAATGAACTATACTGTATAACATTTACAAGATATAGAATTCCTCGATTCACATTCGAGGGGAACATAGGGGAGGGATAACATTTAGAGAAAAAATAGAGAAGGCACGACTCGCAGGTCGTATTATAAATTACAAACATTCACAAATCCTATCTAATAGGTCAAAAGGGCTATAACCATGCACCATGCTCATACAACACATAAAATATGTTTTAACATTTAATTAATTAAATTCTAAACATTTTAAAATTTAATTCTAATCAAAACTGTAAAATAAATTTTTTGAAAAATCCTCGTACGCTCGGGACATCACATGCCTTGAACTTATGCGACTTAAAATGAACCAAGATGGTTTTCGAAAAACCTAGCCATAAGGTTGGACCATGCATGGGCCTAGGGTTCGAAACCCTAGCCCATGACTCGGCCGTCACCCACGTGACCATGCGGCGCAGCTAGTGTTCCCAACTCTAGCCATCAAGCGTCATTCTCGATCCAAAACCGACGAAGTCAAGCCACGACGCTCGGCCTTTCATGCACGATTCATGACGATGGCGGCTCGACCATCTCGAGCCAAGGGGTTCGAAAACCCTAGCTCTCATGTGGAGGTAGCCGCCAAACGCATGAACCCGTGAACCATGGTCCGAAACATCATTCGAATCGATCGCGCGGCTCAAGCCCAACCGCTCGCCCGTCTTGAACACTCACGGTCGCGCGCCCATCATGGGAACCAAGCTGCCGGTCGCGCGCCCTTGAGCACAAGCTAAGGCTCGGTCGCCCTCCTTGCCTCACCCGGTCGCGCGCCCACATGTATCGTATACATATATGCAACAATTATATCAAATACAATTTTACGATGATTTTCACAAACTCGATTTATTTCATATCATATATGAATTATACAGTTTTTATAGCATGCAATATAATCCTAATATGATTAAAATAATTTAACCACATAAATCCGATATGAGCCTTGTACACGGCTCTGATACCACTGTAAGTAATCCAACAAGCATACAACGCAGCGGAATAAAATTTGGATTACTAGACACCGGATCTATACAAAGTTATCATATCGGATAAAGGAACAAAAGTCTCACCCTTGTAGCGTGTTTGAGCAGATTCCACGAAGCAGCACCACGTCCAACGCCTCCTTCGAGTCACTAGCAAACTTATCAAGTTTTGCCTCAACGGTATCCACACGATCAAATCGGGAAGAGATAGTTTAAGAACAAAGTGCTAGATTTGTTCTTAAACCAATACACGAAGCACACTCGATTCACAATCGAATGATAGCCCTCAACACCAAGAGCACCCTTCGGCTATGATATAACCGAGAGCACAAGATGAGAGGCAGCCGTGTGCTTCTATTGTCTAGGTTGTAATTTTTAATTGTATGATTAACCATTAATCAAAACCTTGTATTTATATTATAAGACTTTAATTAAGGTTCAAGCTTTCTTAAAGTCTCATGGGGCCAAACCCATGATTTAATTAAATCCTTATAATCATTTAATTAAGACTCTTCTTAATTAATTAATTCATCCCATGAATTTCAATTCCCTTATCGATTTAATCTTTTGTGCGACCCGATAGGATCTTGTAATGTTGGCAGTGACATAAAATCTCATTTTATGTGCAAGCAATGAGCGGTATCTAGCAACACATCAATGCTACCCAAATTACAAGAATGTCAATGACTCGACATAACCTAAGAACTTGTGATAATATTAACCATGTAACTTAATCACTTTGTCCTTTGTGTTTAGATTGAACACGAGCCATGGAATAGTCATACTCATATATTCAATCTCTATTTCTTGATCCCCAAGTAGAACTAGAATAAACGAATAAGCTCGATATCTCATATCGACTCATTCGAGCATGGCCATGCATTTTAGTCTTACTTGATCAAGGGCCCAAACACTTCTCCTGTTATATAGGAGGGACAAATCATATCTCGATCAATCAACATCCCTCTACATAATTTGTAGTGTATCCAATAGTTGTCTTTATAGTTACCCTGTTACGGGTAACGTTTGACAATATCAAGATACATAACTCCTTATGTTGGGATCTCTGATGATCACAAGTCGTAAGGATTACATACATATCACTATGAGAATTGTTTATGACGTTCATATAACTATCCATGTAGCATTCTCATGGTGGGTCTGTCTAGTACATCGTTCTCTAACATGTACCCATGTGTTGATTTGATATCTCATATCAATGAACAATTCATCAATCAACACATACTAGTCTCTATGTATTATCATTATCCCAATTCATGATAATACTTGACTAGGGACAATGTTTAAGAATAATACAATATTATTCTAAGGACATTAACATATATATTAATTCACATTGCACAGTTAAACGAATAATATATAATAATGAATTGTCATTCATAAAATCATAAACATTGTATGTCAAAACAATCATCCAATGACATGTCTTAGGGCATATCCCAACAGAAATCACATACCAGATAACTTTAGATTGGAAGATCTAACGTTAGAGGTTTTCATAGAGATTTATTGCGATATTAAATTGGTGATTAAATGAACGAAATTTATTTGTTTCAATTTGATATTAGTGTTAACATAGCTTGAGAAAGTGTATTGGATATTTTATGGGAACCCGTCACCTTAAGAATTAATTGGATAGTAATTGTTTTCACAAACGAATCATTGACGATAACACAAGTGAACCGACGTCTTGATAAATTTCTCGAGTATAATTCTTTCTCATCTTCAAAAGATTTTGTTTTGATTTCAGTTTTTTTTTTAGTATTTATTTTGTCTAATTAATTATTCCTATATTTCGTAGGCTAAATATAATTTATCTATTTTTATTTGGTACTTATACGTTAGTCCCTGTGGGTATGACATCCCTACTTTTCTATCATTATACTAAAACTTGACACCATGCACTTGTAGTTCAATCGCGCTACACTCTAATATTTTATTGTTCAAACAAAAAAGCTATCACTGCACGATCCAAAATGCAAACTGGACGTTGCACATAAGAAATATTCGACTCCAATTGCACTTCTGAAGGTTGTAACACGTGCAACGGATCAGGCTCATACTTTCGTAACATTTATATATGAAATACGTCATGTATACTAGACAAAGAGGGTGGCAACGCTAATCTATAGGCCAATGTGCCAAATCGCTTTAAAAATTCATATGGACCAATATACCGTGGTGATAACTTCCCTTTTACTCCAAAACAAACAACTCCTTTAAAATGTGAAATCTTTAAGAACACTCTATCACCAATTTGAAATTCTAAGGGTCTCCGCCTCTTATTGGCATAAGCTTCCTGTCTATCTTGAGCAGCTTTCATCTTTGTCGTATGAGTTTCACTTTCTCATCTATTTCCCTAATCATATCAGGTCCACCCACCGATATTTTGTCTATATCATCCCAACATAAAGGGGATCTGCAACGTCTTCCATACAAAGCTTCAAATGGAGCCATCTGGATGCTCATCTGGTAACTGTTATTGTATGAAATTCAATCATTGGTAGAGAATCTTGCCAAGTAGATTCAAATTCTAACACGCATGCACGTAACATGTCCTCCAACGTTTGTATCGTACTTTCAGTCGGTCCATCAGTTTGCGGGTGGTAAGTTGTACTCAATCTTATTTCACATGGCTGTTTGTAATCCTTCCCAGAAATGAGAAGTGAACCTCGGATCCCTGTCTGAGATAATAGCTACTGGAATACCATGTAATCGCACTATGTCTCGAATGTACAATTGAGCCATTTTTACAAATGTAAAACTCATATTATATGGTATAAAGTGCGTTACTTTCGATAATCTATCAATAACAACCCAAATAGCATCATGCCCTGAAGGAGTCCGTGGCAAATGAGTAACAAATTCCATCGATATGTGATCCCACTTCCAAAGCGGTACTTCTAAACTCCGTAATTCACCACCCGACCTTTTCCTATCGGCTTTCACTTGTTGACATATTAAACATCAGTTTACAAATTCTGTTATATCTCGTTTCATCCCTTTCCACCAAAATGAGAACACAAATCTTGGTACATTTTCTTGCCACAGGATGCATGCTATATTTGCTACAATGAGCCTGGCGTAGTAAATTTTGGCGTAGTTCAAACGTATCAGGAATCACCCAACGATCTTGTGATCGCAAACTACCATCCTTAGCTACACTGAACTTAGATACTTGATCTTGTGCTAGTCCATTTTTCCATTTCAAAATCTCATCATCTGTTTGGGCTTCTCTAATCTTCTCAAACAAATCTGGTTCTAGTATCAATGTTGATACGTGCACAAGTGATGCAACAATATCAAAATCAGACCATAAATGACAATATGATGTCATTAATGCTGATAGACGACCTACATCATCAGCTGTCACTCTTACTTTACGACTCAACACATCACTTGTTAAATTAGATCGACCAGGGTGATATTATCATAGTCATTCAGTAAGTCCATCCATATCCTTTGTCTCATATTCAGTTCAGCTTGAGTAAACAGAAATTTTAGACTTTTATGATCTGTGAAAATAGTAAATTTAGTACCGTACAGATAATGTCGTCAAATCTTCAGTGCAAAAATAATAGCAGCCAGTTCTAAATCATGCACTGGGTATCTGGTTTCATGAGACTTTAACTGTTGTGAAGCATATGCCACTACATTTTATTTCGCATCAATACACATTTCAATCCATGCGATGATGCATTTGTATACAAGATAAATTGTCCATACTCATCAGGAATGATTAAGATTGGAGAATTTCTCAACCGCTGTATCAACTCCTGGAAGCTGTGCTCACAAGCTTCTGACCAAATGAAAGGCACTCCTCTTTTGTGTTAAAAGTGTCAATGGCTGGGCAAATTTTGAAAAGCCCTCGACAAAACGTCGATAATATCCAGCCAAGCCTAGAAAACTGCGAATTTTCGGCACAGAGATAGGTGCTGACCAATTTAACACGTCCTCCATCTTCATCGGATCTACTGCGATACGTTCTTGTGAAATAACATGTCCTAAGAATTTCAAACTGTTCAACCAAAACTCACATTACTGAGTTTGGCATACAATTGATTCTCTCTCAAGATTTGTAACACAGTCCGTAGATGTTGAAGATGTTCAGCATCACTTCTCGAGTAAATTAGAATGTCATTTATGAACACAATCACAAACTGATCCAAACAGTCATGAAAGACTTGATTCATCAAGCTCATAAAAACAGCCGGAGCATTTGTTACTCCAAATGGCATTACTAAACATTCATAGTGGCCATATCGAGTTCAGAATGTTGTTTTCTACACATCTGCATGTCTTACTTATATTTGATGATACCTAGACCTCAGATCTATCTTGGAATAGATCGACGAGCCTTGTAATTGATCAAACAAATCATCAATACGCGGCAGAGGATGTTTTTTTCTTCACTGTCACTTTATTCAGTTGTCTGTAATCAACACACAGCCGCATAGATCCATCTTTCTTATTTACAAACAAAACTGGAGCACCCCAAGGAGATACACTAGGCCGAATATATCCCTTATCCAATAGGTCTTGCAACTGAGTCTTCAGCTCTTTCAACTCAGTTGGAGCAATTCTATACGGTGCTCGAGAAATAGGCGATGTACCTAGCAATAGTTCAATCTCAAATTCCACTGCTCGACTTGATGGAAATCCTGAAATTTCAACCGGAAATACATATACAAATTCTGCAACAACTGGTATATCCTCTATCTTTCTTTCTCTCTTCTTCTCTTCCACGTCAACAACATAAATCAAATAGCTTGTGTATCCACATTCTAACAAACGTGACATTTTTATTGCAGAGATCAAAGGAATTCTCGAACGAGAACCTTGACCATAAAAGATCCACCTCTGCCCCAATTCATACTAGAAACGGACTATCTTCTGACAACAATCAACGATGGCCTGATATTTATGCAGCACATCTATCCCAACAATACATTCAAAGTCATGCATCTCAAGAATCAGTAAATCAGCCCGCAACATATGATCATCACAAACAATAGGACAATCTAGTAAAATACTATATGTTGTAGTCTTTTCTCCCGCGGGTGTCGAGATAACCAAAGGTACCAACAATGGGGACGAATGCATATGATATTGCTTTACAAAACTTTGTGCAACAAAAGAGTGTGATGCACCCGTATCAATCAACATAAATGCAGGATAAGTAAATAACAAACACTTACCAGCGATTACATCCTCTGGAGCCGCTTCTGCTTGTTCTCGGTTCAACGCATACACTTGACCTTGAGGGGGTCTAATAGTCGGTCCGCCAAATGTACGTGGAGGTAAGACGTGTTGTGGTTGAATTTCTAACATTTTCCATTTTCCCCTCTGTCCAATCCGATTAGGGCAAATCCTTGCTATGTGGCCTACAACACCACATACAAGACATGTCAGACTATCCGATCGAGGAGCACTACCGACACTTTCTGTTAGGAATCCATCATACAATATGCAGCGGAAAATAAAATTGGATTCCTACCAAAGGACCTATACAAAGTAATCATACCGAGATTGATTAAGAATCGTACCCGTGTAGCGTGTTTGTAGCAGAATCCTCGTTGCAAGATCACGAGTCACGAACAAAGATTTGCACCTTCGTCTCTATGGTATCCACACGATCAAATCGAAGAAGGTGTTTAAGAACAAGTTGCTAGACTCGTTCTTAAACCGGAACAAGACTCACGGTTCGAAACCGATCAACGGCGGCCGTCAAACCACCACGTTCACGACGGCGGCGGCGTGAAGGAGGGCGAGAGTGAGGGACGGCCGAGAGCTTTGTTGTGGAGGCTATTAGGTTTTCAAAAAAATTAACACTTAAAAAATGCAACCTTGTTAGCATTATATAATATATATAAGATTTAGTTAAAAGGGCTTTCAAAAAGCCTTATTGGCCCATACCAATATATTAATTAAATTCATATATCTAATACTTATAATTAAGACTCTTCTTAATTATTTAATTCATCCAATGAATTATATCTTCCTTTATCGATTTAATCTTTTGTGTGACCCGATAGGATCTTGCAATGTTGGCAGTAACATAAAATCTAATTTTATGTTACAAGCAATGAGCGGTATCTAGCAACACATCAAGGCTACCCAAATTACAAGAATGTCATTGACTCGACATAACCTACGAACTGCGATAATATTAACCATGTAACTTAATCCCTTTGTCCAATGTGTTTAGATTGAACATGAGTCATGGAATAGTCATACTCATATATTCAATCTCTTATTTCTTGATCCCCAAGTAGAACTAGAATAAACGAATAAGCTCGATATCATATATCGACTCATTCGAGCACGGCCATGCATTTTAGTCTTACTTGATCAATGGCCTAAACACTTCTCCTGTTATATAGAATGGACAAATCCTTTCTTGATCACTCAACATCCATCTACATAATTCGTGGTGTATCCAATGATTGTCTTTATAGTTTACCCTGTTGCAGGTAACGTTTGACAATGTCAAGATACATGACTCCTTATGTTGGGATCTCTAGTGATCTCAAGTCGTAAGGATTACATACATAATTATCACTATGAGAATTGCTTATGACGTTCATATAACTATCCATGTAGCATTCTCATGGTGGGTCTGTCCAGTACATCGTTCTCTAACATGTACCCATGTGTTGATTTGATATCTCATATCTATGAACAATTCATCAATCAAAAACATACTAGTCTCAATGCATTATCATTATCCCAATTCATGATAATACTTGACTAGGGACATTCTTTAAGAACAATACAATATTATTCTAAGGACATTAACTTATATATTAATTCATATTACACAGATGCACGAATAATATATAATAATGAATTGCCATTAACAAAATCGTAATACATTGTATGTCATAAACAATCATCTAATGAGTTGTCTTAGGGCATATCCCAACACTTCCAGCCTCGGACAATTTCTCTTCAAGTGTGGTCCTCCACAATTAAAACACTGAATATGCCGACTTCCCGTTGCATGTGCTTGTCCTCTACTCATCTGGCCCCCATTAAACCTTTTGCCACTATATATCGATGATGCTGACGATGATGATCCTCCCCTCCCTTTAAATTGTTCACCTCTAGGCTTTAGATTGTCAGGAATCAATTTCTGCTGTGTTTGAATCACTTCCTTGTAGGCACCCACTCCTATCTCAGCCAAATGCGCTCTCATAATAGCATCTTCAAACGAGGTAGGATTATTCGAGATCACCCTATCAAATAATTCAGGCCTTAAGCCTCTCAGGAAATGTCTCACTTTGGCTTTAACATTGGTAGCGATGTGGGGAACACATCGTAACAATGATGAATATTGATGAGTGTAATCAGCTACACTCATGCTCCCTTGTTTCAGCGCTGTAAATTCTTCTTCTTTAAGTTGTCTTGCAGCAACAGAAAAGTATCGATTAAGGAATCGGGTTCGGAATACATTCAAGTCAATCAGTTGTCCTTGAGCTCGTAACTCTTGCACAGTTGTTTTCCACCACATTGATGGTTTCTTTGCTAACTGAAACTCCGCCAGTAGGACCCAAGTAGTGCGAGCACAAGGAGCGGATATAGATATCTGCTCTATCCTTTGCAGCCGGTCTTCAGCTTCCTCTCCAGTCTCAATACCCTCAAATTTGGGGGTTGATATCCCAAAAACTATGTCAAACTCACTTCCCCTGGTAACATCACTTGTTCAACAGGTCCTTGACCGACTGGAGGTGGTGGCACAAGGATTTGATCTCCACTTGCATTGACACTCATCGCATCATCCAAACCTTCTTGCAGATTAGTTGTGTACATACAATTCACCAGATACATGTTAACACAGAACATAGAATATATCCGCATATAACAAGTAGAACATATATCTCAGTGCACCTAGACCCCACTAGGTCGCTTAGTCCACCCAACCCAGGTATATGCTCTGATACCACTAATGTAAGACCCTCACTTCCTTAAACCATTTCCATACGATATAAACATATTTATAATATGTACTATAGAGTTGAGTTGATTCATTTTACAACCAGTTGTGTTCATTCATTACATGCCATAACGAAATATAGTTGTATTCATTCATTACATGCCATAACGAAATACAACTCAAA
This sequence comes from Haberlea rhodopensis, assembly GCA_907163345.1. Lineage (NCBI taxonomy): Eukaryota > Viridiplantae > Streptophyta > Magnoliopsida > Lamiales > Gesneriaceae > Haberlea > Haberlea rhodopensis. Next base: position 7,299,505 of record CAJQUN010000001.1, on the reverse strand, counting down.
ATAGACATGTCTTCTCATTTTCTCTATCAACTACTCTATCATCATCAAGGCAGCAAAATGGACCCACAATCCTGGCTTTCCTCGCCCCAAAAATCCCTACAGAAACAACCCACAAAACAATAAACACAATCGAAATATAACATATATTAACAAAACATACGAAACAAGTATCTATAAACACAGTAGTTATAAATACTCCATGTCTTTCAATCATATCTCATGTTCTTTGGGTCGTTCCTATACAATACTCAAATCATTATATAATTTCTTCAGTTATATAAATTCATATGCCATGAAATGTCAGTCATATCACGATCATTATCTCGATCACATCCCAATATCATTCAGGTGAATACCGATTCCTCAACAATTTCCATTGGCTGCGTATAATATCATTACTCCTTATATGAGTAGCACATATAACATTGTTATTACGCTCAATAAGATCCCATCTTATTAGTAGCCAATGTATATGTCATTTCAACTCCATGTAAGAGTCTTAAATATTATATTACTGCACGCTCAATGTAAAAGCCCATCACGCCTCAAAGCGTTGGTATTCACTTCACATCCACAAATCATAATAAATATATGATATAAAATGTGCTCGTACGTCCCGCGCACTTGATAATATCCAAAAGAGATAGAGCGACCACCGGTAATAAATTTTCACCCCGTTCGATGTACGGTCGTATGTGACGGCTCTACACATACATAAGATATTAGAATCATGCTATATTTTCTTATCATCAACATTCTTAACACTTGTAGATGAAGATATACCATATCTTACATTTATACATGGTACACAAATTACATCTGAATAGGGGACCCCAGGGCCTGAGGCCCCCTGCGAATCCTTAAATTTGAGGACTTGACAAACACGATCTAGTTGAAGTAGTCGTACAAAAAATACAAGAAATGTGAAAAAAATCCTATTTTCCGCCTACCGATCGATAGGTAAGAACCGTCGATCGATCGCTATGCCTTCCTCGATCGACCTCCCAAGACGCTCGATCGATCGAGTGCTGCAAAAATTTTAATTCCCATCGACCGATCGATCGAGTGCTGCAGAAATTTTAATTCCCATCGACCGATCGATCGAGTGCAATCTACTGATCGATCGGTGAGTCCTATTACGCGCAAATTCGTCCCTTTTCACCATTTTTGCACATTCTTCCATCCTTAATCACAATTAGCTCATGATATATGACTTCACTCATACACACAACATCAACACAACCTAATTTACCTCTATCCTTCTTTTCAAATAAGACTTCATCAACTCTAACCACAATTTATCAAACTAAAAACACATACTACACCAACACAAAGAAGAAGCATAAAGAAGATGTAAATGACTTATTCTAACACTTTCCTTCCACTTTCAATCAGAACTTGAAGAGGAATTGGAGCTAAGATTTCAGAATAAGACTTGAGAGAAGATGATTTTGGTTTTAATCGTTATCCCCATTTACAATATGATTTGGGGATATATTTGACTTCTTTGCACTTAAGTCCTTCATGTTTTCCTTCTTTCATACATTTCCCTCCACTTATTTGCATTTTACTCCTTTCAATTTCTCAATTATAAATAAGTCCTCATGTCATACATAATTAAAACATTTACTCATTTCATCTTTACTATCATGTCATACATAAGTAAAACATCATTCCTATGTTAATTAAGCATGAGTTCATATGGGATCTCACAATTTATTAAGGAAGACTCTAGATAATCATATCATATCTTCTTATTTTTTGTAAAATGTATTGTACATGTAATATTTTTCCTTATATATATCCTCATTGTAACTTGTATATAAATTAACATCATATCAATGAAAGATTATTGAGCCAATGTATTCCATTCTATATATCGTATAGATGAAGATGTGTTGTAAGACTAGAGTCATGCGCCTATAAGCATTATGAGAAGTGAAGTACCCAATAAGAAAAACATGGTATGGAGGGATAGTCAATTTTGCTCCGAGTGTAGGGATGTGACCGCTTTATTTTTAAATAAAAGATTTTTTCAAAGAGTAGTGTGAAGCGATTCTACCGCAAGTGCACGGTTGTCAAGTTTTAGTATAGTTAAAATTAAGTAGAGGTTGTCGAATCCACAGGGACTAACGTATAAGTACCAAATAAGATTAATAAAATTATATTTAGCCTACGATTAAAGAAGTTGATTAACTAAAGCCAAATTAAACTAAAGACCGAAAAATGAAACAAGAAACAATAAAATGAAATGGTTCCGGAAAGGTAAGTCACTCGAGAAATCTATTAAGCTCGTTGTTCAACTATGTTATCTTTAATGATTCAACTGAATTCTCAAATTATCAAACAATTGATTCTAAAGGTGAAATGTTTTCTCTATTATTCGATACACTCTCTCGAGCTGTAAAGAAACTAACAATAAATTAGAATAAGTCACTCTCGTGCACCTATTTACTAATTCAATGTTGCATAAATCATCAAAACCTTGTTACTCTAAATCTCTCGATTCAAAGTTCTCACGTATGCGATATCATCTCTCGATCTCAATCGTAACATACATCATAAATTAATAGAGCGTGTTACAACTTTATCTCTCGATCTCGGTTATAACTCTCAGATTCAATCAAAGTTAGCTAGGCTTTGATCTACACAAGCAATTAATTTATGAACAATAGTAATCAATGCACTCAAACACAATTGAATCAATAATCAAACACAACGAAACTAAAACTCGATAGAATAAACTAAAAATATTTCAAATCAAATACAAAAGAGTTTAATCGTATCTCGACCTCAAAAACATCAATTGGAAATCAAAATGAAATAGATTAGAGTCTAGAAATACGATAAACGGCGGAATAAATCCGTGCGTAGCACCGAAATCTCTTATCTTGCTCCTTCCTTGCACTCCGGAATGAATTGGCTCGACTTTGGACGAAGAACGGAGATTGAATCTCCTTCGGCGGCGCTAGGCGGCGGCTAGGGCACACACGAAACCTCCTTCCTGGGTTGTTTGCCGTCCAGGACGTCTTCAAAGGGAATTCCACACCACAGGTATATACACATCGGGTTACTTGGCTTCAACCCAAATGCCTTCAAAATTTGGGACACTTGAATCATATCAACTCATTTCACTTAGTGTCCACAATCGAAAAAATCATAAAAAATAAAAATATTGCAACCAGTAGGATCGGAGGCTGCATCAACTGGACAAAATAGCAGCAGAACATAAACATGTGCTACCTTCCGTTCCACTGTCCAAAAAAGAGGAACTTTTCGAATTTGACAATCTGTAACACTTGGATTTTTTGTTTCATTAACTAAATCTTCAAGTTTCTACAAGTACATACATACAAATTAGACAAAGAAGCACCATAAATTGGGGCTTTTCGACCAACTTTTTCTGAAATTTAGGGAAACTATAACAATCGACATTCACCAGAAATTAGCAACATTAACAAATTAAGGCCTAAATTTCGAAAATTTCTTACAAAAATATCCAAATCCTGAAACCTATTAACAATGTGTTTCCCCCAAATTAGCGCAAAAAGAGGTCTTACTGGTCGAAAGAGAAGGCGAAGCTTGGGTTTATGTTGAAGACACTCGATATCCCCAACTAGGGGTGCTTATTGGCTTGACCCGGTCCGGTCCGGACCGGAACCGGCCGGTTCCGGGTCTGTTAAGGTATAACTTGTTGTGTGGAGGATTCGAACACGCAACCATCACCATCTACTCTATAACTCTAACCAATTGAGCTAATGAGCCTTTGTGTTTGTAAACTAACATCAAATATATTTATCTATATTTAAAAAAATTATATTTTTTAAAATTAACGGACCCGGTAATTTTAATCCGGAAACGGTAGAACCGATCCGGACCGGTATCTTACCGGTTCCGAACCGGTTCGGAACCGATTAGTTCGGTTCCGATTTCGGACCGGACTAACAGGTCCGGTTTCGGACCGGGTCCGGATCGACCCGGTCCGATAAGCACCCCTATCCCCAACATCGATTTTGGGGAAAATTGTGTGAAAGAGACAAAGTGAAAATGGGGGAGTGTAGCATTTTGTGTAATTTAATTGAAGTTGCCGTCCCAAAAAACGTCCAATTTAATGATTGAACTGAAATGGTTTAAGTTTGAAAATATTAAGGATCAAATAGTCGTCTGTGAAATAATATGGATTAAATCGGGTAATTTAAGCAAATTTTAGTGACCAGACTTTATTTATTTACTGTGTTTTCAGTTTCAACATCCCCTCTCGCAAATCACAACTGAAACCCTAGTCTACTCATTCTGCAGCTCCTCGCCTCCGATTACTGCAGCCCTCTCACAGTCGCTACTCTCGCCGTGCCATACTCCGTCGCTTGCGCCGCCGCCATTCTATCTCATCATCTCCACTGATTTCCTACGGAGATATGGCGGAGCAACAACGCGAAATCGACCTAGGAAACCTTATGGCTTTCGACCCACACTACAACTTTGTCTCTCCTATCTCTTACAGGTTGCTGTCTCTCATTATTCAATCTTCTGTTTGGTTGAATTACTTTTCATTCTTTGTTTATAGTGTTCTAGTAGTTGATAGATGTTATTGTTGCACAGAGAGGATGTGGTGAAAGAGGCCCTTGAAGAGGGCAGGAGATTAGTTCAAGCAGTTGTGGATGCCCTCTTCAGTTTACCTTCGACCGAAGACCCTGATGGCCCCATTGTAAAGTTGCCTGCACCCACTACCAAATTACCAAGAGAAAAGCCTGTGAGTTTTTTGTCAGCTTTTCATGTTTTTCTTTCCTCGGGAATTTTAGTGGAAAGCCAAAAACACCCCTTATAGGAGGGAAAAAGTAGAGAAATTGAGGAAAAAAGATGAAAAGGAAGTAATATCTTTGTGAGCTTCTTTCAAGAATATTAGCAATTGAATTCAAGATACTCGTTAGATAGGAGGAAAAAGGAAGGGAAATTGAGGGGGAAAATGAAATTTTCAAGACTTTATGACCACTTGCTTATTCAGATTGGCGACTCTTTTTGCTTGGATGTGGTTAAGTCGTGACCTTGAGGAATTGACGGGGTCCCGCACAAGCGGTGGGGCATGTGGTTTAATTCGATGTAAAGCGTAGAACCTGACCAAATTTTTAGGAGTGAACTTTGTGATTGCTTGACCTGTTTCAATGTACAAGTGGATTGGTTAATGCTAATTCAAAGTCATCGCACTTAGAGTGTGCACTGTGGAGTCTTACCGCATCCTTTTTTTTTTTTTTTGTAAAACAAAGTAATGAGTACTCATTTTGTTGTTGCATAATTTTTGTCAAGAATCAATTGACATTTGGATTTCATAAGTTTTATCAACTTGTGATCTGGTGTCTCTCATGTGGCAATCTTCACATTCTCAAAAGAAAAATAGAACATATGTGTACTTTCAATAAGTAAACCAAGAAATTGACATTATGTTGCATGTCGATTATGTTACAGTAGTTTGCAGAGATTATTAATTAAGTAAATAACCAGTTCAGTTTTTACTTGAAATTTTGGACATTTTGTTATCTGGAAGTGTTTAACTTATTCATTGTACTTAAAGATCTGTTACTTGCCCATTTTAGTGTTTCTTTAACAGATGTATGCATGAAGAATGATTTAAGATATGCATTAAGAAAGGCCTAACTGGTAAATGGTGTATTCTTTTTTCCTGCATTCTATGCCTGATCTCTTTGTCTACTGCAAGATATTCAAGAGAAATCATATGAGAGTAATAGCAAGATCGTTGACTTATAGAATGATTTTCCCCTTTAAAGGTGGAAATCCTATCCTAATGGAAAAGTTTCATGATATTTTTAGTGCTATTATTTATTTCAATGTTGAGTTAATGTTTCTAATAGTATATTCATAGTGGTTATCTGATTTATTCATGTAGCATGCTTCTTAAGAAATTGTTCTACTCACCCTTCGATATTTTATGTGGTTTTCAGCTTCCAAAGCCTAAGCCTCCAACAAAATGGGAATTGTTTGCTGAAAAGAAAGGTTTATTGAAGTTTGAATCTATAGAAAAAGAGTTTTTTTTTTTTTGGGCTCCGACCAATGTATTTGTGGCATGAGCTGATTGATATTATAACGGGTTTAACCTGTTCCTTTATAATATCATCATGCAGGTATACAAAAACGCAAGAAAGAAAAACTTACATTTGATGAGCAGACTGCCACTTGGAAGCGCCTTCACGGCTATGATCGCGTAAATGATGACAAAGATATACCAATCATTGAGGCTAAAGCCACTGATGGTAAAATATTTTTATAATCAGTATCTTCTCTTTTTCTCTTTGAAGTTCACCAATGTTTGTTGAAACTGATGGATCAATTTGCTCCCCTACTATTTAACTTGCTAAGTTGCAGCACAAAAAGCTACACCTAAATTTGCAGGCAATATCTGATGAAAACTGTTCAATTTTCTATCATTAAACCAACATCTATGAAAAACTTTCTGTTGGATGATTCATGAGATCACTCATCTATGTTTGAAATCTTTCTGACGGATGATTCATGAAATCACTCCTTTTATCCTGCTTTTTAGGAGATTAGTTCTGAATGGAAGTAATCAGTCTTGTCATGAGTACTTACAGTTTTGAATTTTACAGAACCAGGTAAAGATCCCTTTGCTGAGAGACAGAAAGAGAAAAAAAGCAGAGTTGATAAACAGGAGAAAAAACGGTTACAAAACTTGAAACAAGTGGCAAAAGTTGGTGCCTTGCCAAGGTTTTATCTTCTCCCTTCCTCAAATACATAGTTGTCATTATTGCAGGGAAAGCTATATTCCATAATTTTTATGTTCATGATTTGAATTTGGCCACTTGGAACTCACTACCCGTTAATTAGAAAAACATCACTTGTATATCTAATGGTTCATCTGTTTTTATGATTTTATTGATATGACATACTTCCCACCTCCAGGATATGATTTTTACATGACTAATAGCATAAGTTTGTAGACCCTTTGAGACCAATGAATGGGAGGAATAATTCCAACATGAATTCATTGACTGAGTCAATTATGGACATTGTAGATCCTTAGAATGGCTGCTGATTAATACCACTTGAATGACTTACATTGGGCAACTGAAGAGAAGAGAAGAACCGTCGCAAAATGTGTAATTGGAGGAGTTTGTTATGGTGTGTAAGTATTTGTGTGTATCTTTAACGAACAAGAAGGCAGGTGTCTGGAGTTATTATCAAATGACCCATCAACAATGAAGTATGGTAGTGATAAGCAAATCATGGATTACAAGACAGTGTTTGGATTGTGTCTAGCCCCGGGCCTAGGCGCAAGCACGACTGCACAATTTTTCTTCTGTAGCACCTATTTCGTATTTCTCCTCAGCCCTACGATGATGGTCGATGATAAAATTATCCGAAGAGCAAGGTGCACTATGATGCACAGGTATCAAAGGCATAGAAGTACCACACCAGGCAAGATATGTGCCGTCTAAGTAAGGTGCTTAAGAGACAATAAACTAACGGAAATCTTAGGGGTCTGGAAAAAAAGCATTATTTATAATTGCAAATGTGCTTGCAAACTGTTCAACAATAAAAACAAACAATCATTAGTTTGAAATTAATGGCTACTTGTTCACATTGGATTATCGTCCTATGTGTAACGTGCCTTTCATTGTAGGTTTACGCTTTGGATGCCATTGAGCTGCAATTATATTGCAACACTAAATCAGAGTTTATTAATGCCTTGCAGCCACATTCAACTTTCTGCCACAGCTTTACCTATTACAGGAACTCAGTCAATGCCTAAGAAAGTTAGCAAGGAGGAGCTACAGAATGTTGCTGGATTGGCTGCAACAGCCACAGCCAGTGGTGGAAAATTTGACAAGAAACTGCCAGGAGAGAAGCCCCCAAAGCATGAAAAGAAATACAGAAAGGTCTGTGAGCCTTGAAGTCCTTAAGCTTAATATGTTTTCAGATCAATCTTAAAGGCAGCATTGATAATCTACATTTTTGCATGTAGTTCTTACCGGCGGTGGAAGGATCGGGAATGGGTGCCTTGGAAAAGCAGCAAACTGAGAAAGTTCTAAACAAATTGATCTCCAAAAATTCTCATGAGATACTCAACGTAGAAAAGGTAAGGTTTCTTGCTGGTTGTAACTTCTTTTTCCCATATCTGTTTTGTCAAGTTTCACTTGTTTCTGAATCGATTTGGTAATTTCGAGGGTAGGCTGTGAACATGTACAATGTGAAGAAGGAGAAGCGGCAAAGTAAACGAGGTGGAACATCATCCACCTCAAGCAGGCTAAAACCAGAGAAGAAATCTTTCAAGAAAACATCCTCAGGCAAAATGAAGCCAGAGAATAAATCTTTCAAGAAAACATCAAAAAAGGGGTTTTCGAGTAAAGGTAAATCAAAATGATAGAAATCCTTACGATGGTGTAAGACTACAACATGGATTTTTTGACGGAATTTAGTTATTTTAAGTTGAGAAAAGATGTTGGGGTTATCGAACTTCGATTTTTCTTTTTATTAATTTAAGGTAGAAGTTGTATGGGCTTGAAAACTTTGTTATTTTTGCCTTGTTTTTTGTTAAATCAAATTGTTCAAGGATGTGTGATATAGTTAAAACAAAACATTAACCATAAGGAAATAAGTTTCTTTGTGCTAGTAATCTGAGAAGCCGCCTACAACAAAATATCCAACCATTATCGTATATGTTAGCAAGTTTTCCTTTATACATATTCATTCGATAAAACGTATTTTAAATTAGTTTGAATTGACAAGTGTTTATTATCGTTTGGAAAAGGGTTAAGGTGTTATTAAAAGTATAATAGTATGCTAAATTGCCAATTATGAATTGTTTTATCTTGATATTTATACAAATATCATCATAAATACTTATTTACTTAATCTAAATATACCATAATTAGAATGCCTGAGCTTGAATTTACTTGAGAAAAAAGCAAAGACAAGTAAAGGAGGTAAGAAACCACCAAATGAGCAGCCCATATCAAACTTCCACGGTACCATCCATCTTTGACAACAGATACTATTCGTGCATTCATGTAATGATCTGAGATATACAAAAGCATCAAATTTGGAGTACTGAATAGCCAGTCTATTTGCAACAATTTACCAAAATAAACTATGATTTGCTGTCAAGCTAATCCCAACCACTTGCAACGATATTACCATAGTTGCACTCATAAACAGACGAACGGGTAGCAAACGAATCAGCAATAGGAGAATTGTAATCTGTAGCCTGAGTGTCTAAATAAGAATCATTATACACATTGGTATCATTGGTTGGAGCATAAGGATCAGAATTTGCAGCTTTGTCACCACATTGGCTGGAGTAGTCGTCATTGTTGTAGTCTGCATAAAAACTGCTTCCATATCCGTGGTCGCTATACTTACGACCTCTATAGCGGGAAAAACTATTATTACCACCACCATCGTGAGATGTCTTGGCATACTTAACAAGCCATTCGGGAATATCTTGATTTGCTTCCCTCATTAAGTCAACCAGTTCTTTTGCAATGGGTGCATTTTTATCGCTGAAAAATGCTGTTGCCAAGCCAGATTTCCCTGCACGGCCAGTTCGACCTATCCTGTGAACATAGCCATCTATTACCTTCGGCAAGTCAAAGTTTATGACATGAGCAACATCAGGAATGTCAAGTCCACGGGCAGCAACATCTGTAGCCACCAAAATTGGTGTTTGGCCATTTTTGAATGATCTTAGCGCTCTCTCCCTCTCCTGCACATCCATTAAGAGACAACAAAAGTAAAAAATACAAGGGTTTGCAACATGTTCAAACAGATAAGTACTAGAATCAGTTTAACTTTCTACTAACTATAAAATTTGATAGGAAATTGATGCGCATAGTTGGTGCCAAAACTGATTAGAAGTAGATTCAGCAAGTGGCTATGACCGTTCAAAACTCATTCTTCCAATAGACAAGATATATTTCCTTTCAAGCCAATCTAGTTCAACATCTAAGTAATTTCCCAAGAGACGTGGTTATCAAATTTTCACCAAATCAAGAGATTCTTCAAGGAGAAGAAAAGTGAGCCAACCATTTGCACTTTGTCACCATGAATGGCAGTAGAGGGGAAACCTTTTCTGCACAACCAGCGCTCCAGTGCATCAGCGCCTCTTTTTGTCTCTACAAAGACTAACGTCAAAGCATCCTGCAAGTGACAAACACCTCGATCAAATTAAAAAAGTGTTTCAAAATTAATATGATTGCACCTGATATGATAGAAGTGACGAAAAGATCATGTCAATGGGCAACCTTGGCAGGGGTCAACTTATTTTCCTTTTGGGAGCTAAGGAGATTCATCAAACGGTCCCTTTTATCCATGTCAAGGACAAATTCAACCCTTTGAACAATGAGATTGGTGCTGGAGCCAACCTTCCCCACCGACAGCAATACGTGGTTCGTTAGAAAATCTGACCCGAGCCTCTGCAGGCAATAAAATCGGAATAAGTATGTGATAAATTCAAACCACATGTGCGGTTGAAGGCACATAATGTCACAAATCAAAATGTATCCCGAGAGTTGTATTTTGTCAAAAATCCGTCGGCCTTTTGTTTCAGAAAATTGCTTCACTTTTCAAGGAATAAAGTTTAAAAGGTTAAATCATCCTTTATCATATAATAATTACTCAATCACTCTCTTTTTACATTTACCAAGCAATCACAACACAAACACCGCAAAATACTAATCATTACCAACTTTCAAGACTAAAACTTGAATACTATCTTATAAATATAAAAATAAAAAAAGACCTGAAATTCTCATCTGATTTGAAAACAAAAAAAGAAAAAAATAAATAAAAACAATCATAACATTCAGTAAATATGCCTTGGCCTTTATGTTTTTTGCCATGTTTTTCGATAACCTCTCTTTTTCTATACAATACAAGTCACACCTCAAAGCTAAGTAACAAGGAAGATTTACGGAGGACCAACCTCATTGACAGTAGAAATAAATCTCACATGCTAACCGAGATGATGGCACTTTACTTATATAAGCGAATGGAAAGTTAACAAAAGAAGAGTCAACTATTCAGACAAACCTGGATTTCATCTGGAAATGTTGCACTGAAAAGCATGGTCTGCCTCGCACCGGGTGGAGGCATTCCCATTTGCTGAACAATTTTACGGACGTCACGCTCAAAGCCCATGTCTAACATGCGGTCAGCCTCATCAAGTGTCAAATACTTAACATTCCTAAGGGAAACTTTTGATCTTTCTATCATATCCACCAAGCGACCAGGAGTGGCTACCAAGATATCCACACCCTTTTCCAGATTTCGCAACTACAGAAGAAGAATTAAAAGGTAGTAAAATGAGGCTGCCAAGAGCCAATACAGTATGCAATACCACGAAACATGTTTAACAAAGTTAAACAATAGATTTCTTTAGGCAAAATCCATGTGAAACACAAGAAAGATCACGGTTAATTTAATGTTGGCCCTAGAGTAAGGCATCATCACCATTGACGTGGAATATTCCACGTCGATATGAAATACTCTTAGGGCACTGCCCTTGGGGGTAGCATCAAAGTTTTCAAAGATCACATATAAGAAGCAAGCCCAAGTATGCACATTCCATTGTACCATATGAAATAATGCTAGTAAATGTGTCTAAAATAGGCAAAAATAAGAGTAACTAATCTACAACCAAATCAATCATGCAATTAGAATAACACAAGTCTCCAAATGACATCATGCATCAAAACAAACAGATAAGATTTATCAAGTAGCATCACAAACAAAAGAACCGATATCCAGACACCCAGCCTCTGAAAGATGATTATGTACAAATATCTGTACAGATATCCCTTTTTACCATACAAAGTTAGAGCTAAAACGTTAAAACTGCATCCTAGAAAGGCTTAGATCAAATAGGCAATAAATGGTCTCCAAACCTGTTGGATGATTGGTGCCCCACCGTAAGCAACAACTACTCTGACTCCGGTTTGATACGAGAACTTTTTTGTCTCTTCAGAAATCTAAACAGACAAGCAGCACCATTAGAACTCATAGAGCTAAAACTAAAGTACTTCAACCATCAGAAGCTTACAGCTAAAACAACGCAAGCCCAAAAGAATAAATAAAAATAATTCCAATAATATAATATTTGCCCGTTATTAGAGAGCACAGCAACAAAAAACGCTCACAGCAAAAGTAAATATACAATTGCCTTAGTCCAACGAATACGTAGAAAAACCACACAAGTTCACAAAACACAACGCGGATCTACCGAGTACATGAATTAAATGTCACGCTAAAATCAACCAAAAAAAAAAAAAAACAAATGAAACCACAACAAGACGCACCTTTTCTTATACATATATATACTTAGTTTTGTCTCATACAGCACATGCCACAGAATAGTTCGGAAAATAACACATTATATATTATATACCGAAACGACAACCCATGACGAAAAAAAGGGAAAAAAACAGAAAAATATATATATATATACTTGCACTCAAAAAAATTATGTTAGAAGTTCACACTGAAAAATTGGAAAATATTTCCCAATAGACCTGACAAGAAAGCTCCCGAGTTGGAGCCAGTATGAGAGCGAGCGGGGATGCTAAAGTGACTCCGTTCCTCATATTACCGAAAACCCTGTGCATCTGCTTGTACTCGACAATAGCGCTGATAATGGGGAAACAAAATGCCGCCGTCTTTCCAGACCCAGTCTGTGCACACGCCATCAAGTCCCTCCCCGCCAACGCCACCGGAATGGCGTACTTTTGTATGGCAGTAGGATTTACGTACTTGCACCTCTTTATGTTATCGTTCAACGCGTTACTGGAGAAACCCATCTCAGAAAACGTCGCCGCCGGTGGTGGGACATCAACCCCGACGGCCTCCACCTTCATGTCATCATAAGAACCGACGTTGCTCACGATCACTGACTCCTGCCTCCGCATTTCTTCTTCGTGGAAGACCTCAAGCTCGTCAAACTTCTGACAAATATCATGTGGTGGGCTGTTGACGTGGCGTCCCCGGAGAGAATGGCGGGCTGCGGGAATGGTGACGGTGATGTCAGGTTGGTAACGGCGATGCGATGGAACGTGAGAAGATCGGGCGGGCCCGGATGTGAACCACGGAGATGACATGAGGAGTGGTGAAATGGGAAATGGAAGTGGAAACGATTATTGCAGATTTCAAATGAGAAGAAAGCAAACGAGGAAGGTGAAGGGTTTTTGTAAGTCTGCAGTCTACTACGCTTGCCCCTAATCCCCCACTACCACTACTTTCAGTTGGTTTTTAGCTTTTTTTTCTTTTTTTCATTTACAACTCTAATTGTTAAAATACAATAACAATAATGGATTCATCTTACTAAATATTATGATCTTCCTACGTTGTGTCATATCCCCTGCTAGGGTTTTTTAATAACTTCACCTCATTTTTTATTATAGTTATAAAAATAATCGAAATTTTTATTTTTTATAAAAGTAACCTAAGTCGTCATCTCAGATGACGACAATCAACAAATTTTTATTGATGTCGCCATCTTAGATGGCGACATCAATAACATTATAAAATATTTTTTTCGTATTGTCGGCAGAAAACGACGTAAAAATATAAAAATTTATAAATGGCGACAATAAAAAAAAATTCAATTTTTTATTTTATGTCGCCATTTGAGATGTCGACATTAATCAATTTTTTCCCTATTTATTCGAACAAAATCAGCTCATTTCATATAACTTATTTCATATCTTCAGCTCATTTCATATCCTCCAGTTATTTGCTCCGATCAGTATATTGTAGGTACGTTGTTATATAAATAATCATATTTAACAGCATTATATATCATGTATTAATTTATGAATTTTATCTTTATTTTTTAAGGTATGTCAATTAAAGTTTTGTTGTATTGGGGAGGCCAAATATTACAAGATTCAGAATCTGTTAGATATGATCGTGGTCCGTCAAAAGGCATGACAATATCTCGCAATATTAATTATTTACAGTTATTGAGCGATGTATATGATATTACTGGCATCGATCGTCACCAGTTCATTCTGAAAATATATTGTAAATATATATTCAGTGATTTTTCGGGGATGAAACAAACAATTTTTCCCGTTGACAGCGATTACAATCTAGCATGGCTATTGGATATTGAACAAAATCATACTTTTTTGGAGATGTATATACAAACAGAACCCTGTTCTTATGATTTTATTACAGAAATGCCAACAACTGGTAGTGGTCCATCCGTAGTAGTTACAGAAAGACCAACTACCTCTATGATTCAAGATGATGCTCCGATAGTTGCTGACAATATTGTTCCCGAGCCACTAGCAGACAGTTTTGTGGATTTTGGAGATGATATTCAGTCTGAACCGGAGGGGATTCCATCTGAGGATGAGTCTGCTGACGATGAGGTTGATATTGTAGAAGTGCCAGTTACTGTAGCAGACACAACCACAACAAATGAACCTGAGCTTTATCAAACAATTCCATTTTTCTCCACGACACATGCAGACGTATTTGGTGATTCGATCGACCTTCCAACTGGTAAGTGGGGGAGTTATTACAATTATTCGAAATGAGATATCCATCTGAATATGATATTTAAAGATAAAGGTCATCTTCAGGCAGCTGTGAAGGATTACTCCGTACGGATTGTAAAACGTGAGTATCTTGTTGTCAAAAGTACAAAAACTTTATGGAAAGTGGTGTGCAAACATAGTACACCAGATATGCCTTGCAGATGGTTTCTACTCGCCTCATTGGGGAAAAAAATGGAATGTTCAAAATAACAAAATATGGGGGTTCTCACACTTGTCTTTTGAGTGATTTATCGATCGATCATGCAAATCTGGACAAAAATATGATTGCTAGTTTGCTAGTGGGAATCGTTCGACGTGATCCATCCTATGAGGTAAAGTATGTTATTCAAACTGTTAAAGATAAGTATGGTTTTGAGATCTTATATGCAAAAGGCTGGTATAGTTTGAGACGTGCTGTTGAAAATGTGTATGGAACATAGGAGGGCTCTGTAAGAAAATTGCCTTATTACATTGGAGCTTTGCAAAAATGGAACTCAGGCACAGTCATCGAATGGGACCACCTACCGAATGCTAGACCAACAGAGATGACTTTGAATTACGTGTCCATTGGGCCTTCCAACCATGTGCAGATGGATTCCGACACTGTCGAAAAGTTATAAGTGTAGATGGAACACATCTGTATACAAAATATCAACATAAGATGTTGATTGCCGTGGCCATGGATGCTAACAATCAAGTCTTACCTTTGGCCTTTGCAATCGTTGACGAGGAAAGTTTTTTGTCGTGGAAATGGTTTTTGGAGTTGATTAGCAAGCACATTGTTAAAGGATCTAATGGTGTGTGCTTGATATCTGATAGGCATCCGGGCCTTATTGCAGCCGCTGAATGTGTTGCCGACTTCAATTCCTCGCATGGAGTGCGTCGATTTTGTTTGAGACATGTGTGCTCGAACTTTAATAGTCGGTTCAAAAATGTTCATTTGAAAGACTTATGCTGGAAAGCTGGTTCAGAAAATCAGCTCAGAAAGTTCGATTCTACAATGGAAGAAATAAAAAGTATTGAACCAAGAGCATTTGATTATTTGAATCGGATTGACAAGTCAAAATGGACTCTTGCACATGATGGTGGATGGCGGTGTGGTATTCTTACGACAAATATGTCCGAGTGCATTAACGGAGTTGTGAAGGGTGCTCGTCGCCTTCCAATCACCGCCATTGTGGAATTAACTTTTGATCGCTATGTGCTCTATTTTCTTGAACGACTTAAGAAAGCGGAACGAATGATCCAGAATAATCAAGATTGGTCGGATTATGTATTTGAAAAATATGCTCGTGCTGATCATAATTCCATTCACCATGATGTTCGGATGTTCGATCGAAGACAATTAACCGCTTCTGTAATCACTAGAGAGCAAGCAGGATGTGGCGGCAATACACACGTGGTCAACCTCAAAGCAAGGGAATGCTCTTGCGGAAAATGGAAACAGTTTGGCATACCATGTTCACATGCGATACAAGTGTGTCGACATTATGGTTTAAATGCGAAAAAATTAGTCATCCAGTATTATAATATGTCTGAGTACTGGAACACATATCAAGGGCAATTCAATCCACTGTTGGCAGAGCAGTATTGGGACACCCCGTGCTTCGAGTTATTCCACAACTCCACTCTGCGCACGTCCAAACTGGTAGGTCGTGATCGCACTACACGTATCCAAAATGAGATGGATTGGCCAGAAGCCCGAGCAAGACGACAAATGGCTTCAAGTTCTAGAAATCAATAAATTTTTGGCGTGTAATTGATTGTATGTTTATTGTGTAAATGATTTTACGTTATTCTGAAATTATTGTACGTTACAAAATTTTTTATTTGTATGCTCACAAAACAAACATTTTTTTCAAACTTAATTTTATAACTACAAGAATCAGTAACAATTTACAACATAATTATGACTTCAACGACGACGACGAGTAGCAAGTTTTCCTCCAGTACCACAAGGAGGAGGATTTGTCTGTCTTCTAACTCTTCGTGGCTCAACGACTTCCTCGCCTCTTTGCCTTGCCGCAGGTGTGTTGGCAGGCTGCTGAAATGGAGTCAATTGAGGGAATAGAACTGGAGAGACATCGAAAGGTGAAGTCATAGAAGAGTATGTTGCAAACCCAATATTTACATTTGTATCCACGCTGCTAGACTGGGCTTCAGTGGGCATGGGGGGATATGGCGTGAAGGGAGATATATCATCTGATGGTGCAGGCACAGGAATATAATAGTATGTATACATATCTGGCTCTGTCCACGTAGATGGACCTGCAATATCTGTCTGCATATCCGACTCTGTCCATGTAGATGGACCTGCAACATCTGCCGGCATATGTGTATCAACAGACTGGATTTCATTGTATGCCGGGAAGTTTCTATCTCGTCGTTCACGAGCCACTCGCACCACATTCTCGAACATACTTCTGTGTTGCCTCATCGACTCTGTCGTCATAGGCAAGTCATCAGCCAGATGTCGGTCATAGCTTGTAGTTAGTTGCTCCATCTGCTCAATCTGCAAAGTCCAAATATAGAATATAAAATATATACATCTAATCACAATTATAAAAACAAATTTTAATGTAATTCACGTACCACGTGCTGCCATGCCGGGCCATCACCATGTTGATATCCCGTCTGTACAAAATATTGGCCACGTCCAATGTATCTACGTGTGACTTGTTCATACCACTCGGTGTATCCGCCAACAACGTAGTAACCACCATCAGTAAATCGTGGTCTCTCAACACGTAGATCATTTGCCCTCTCCCAGCAAAGTATGTATGCGAGATGCCGAGCGCTCCAGTCTTTGTTGACGTTTCCCCTTCGACCAATATGATGTAATGCATCATCCCCCGATTGTGGATCTTCTGGTATGTCTTGTAGCCTACCAAATTGTCGGAGTATTCTCTCAGATCGTTGCATCTCAACGATATCGAAGAAAATCAACGGGCCTTTATATGTTCCTAACTCCGTAATTCCTTCAGTATACTCATCGGGGTAAGGCTGCCAATTAAACTACAAAATAACATTGCTTTAGAAAATATCAAAGTAATGTTGTTTGTATAAACAAATTTAACAGCATGTTTACTTGAGTTACTGGCTGCTCATCGAGAATGTCCCTCATGATGCGTATAGAATGACTCCCAGTTTCAGTAAATTTTAAATGACATGACCACCTGTATATATTCAGATAAATGATTAGATGCATTAACACATATAAACAGTTATAAAACAAGACATATTCGTGTTACCTTGCACCATATGGAGCAGCAGGTAACACATTATCTAGACCGATCAATAGTGGCCCATAATCAGATCTTTCACCACCCAATTGAGGAGTCAAACTTGGGATTCGTGATCATGACCAAATCTCATTTATTGTAATGACATCATAATACAAGTTAGATTTATTTAAAATAAACAAACATATTTAATTATTTAAAATAAACAAACATATTTACCTGTACGATTTGCAAGGCACCACCTATCACTTTTTTCCCTCTCTCTGATGACGTACACAACTCACGATACAAGTACGCCAACACAGCACTACCCCAACTATATGTATGTGCAGAGTCGATATCCTCCAACTTCTGTAAATATAGTAACCTAACAAAATTACCTGATGTATCAGGGCACATAATCCCCCCTAACATCAAAAACGCACAAGCCCGTGTAAACTTAACAACATCATCTGCTGTACTATTTTCATCCAATGGATTGAGCTGCAAATGATTATGCAAAGCAACTAATTTCAAACGTGCGCCCTTAAGGTCTGTGATGTCTGGTAAGAAACCTAAATATGTATGGCAATATTCTTGCCAATCGGGTAGAGTCCTATCAATATCAATCCCCGACACTACGATGTCATCTACTGGCAATGACCATATTACTGCAATGTCTTGCAGTGTGATAGACGTATCTCCCGATCTGAGATGAAATGTGTGTGTTTCACGGCGCCAATCGGGTTTCTCCCACGCAGTATGCTATCCATATCACCTGCCCATACATCCTCGGATCGATGTGAAGACTGCAATGACAAAAGATGTGTGTCGATCGGGCCTGGATGCCTCATTGGATCCATCCTGAAATATAACACAAAAAATTATAAACATTAATATCAACATTACAAACTATATCGCCGACTACTTACGGTCGTCAAACAACGACCGTCAACAACCGCCAACCCACTTAGCCGTAAGCCACCGCCGCCGGGCCGCCACCGCCACCGCCGCCGGACAGATTCATTTTTGCACCCCGCCCACCGGAACCAACATTTCAACATCAATATCGTCAAAATATTAACCCACAACACATATACTCCCAATTTACATATCAAAATCATATTTAATCTAAAATTAAACAATAACAAAAATCAAACAAAAGATTCTAAATAAAATATCATGATTTATCTAAAATCAAAGCATAACAAAAATAAAAAAATACCTTAAATAAGTTAGATAAGAAATTGAATTTTACACGGCGGATGTTCGAGAATCTGGGGAGTATATCGCGCGGATGTTTTGAGAAGAATAAAGAAGCGGCGGCCGATGTAAATGAAGGCTAGGGTTTGTTCTTATTGTATTGATGTCGCCATCTTAGATGGCGACATCAATAAAAAAAATATTTTTATTGATGTCGCCATCTCAAGTTTAAAAAAAAAAAAAATCTTTAATGTCGCCATCTGAGATGGCAATATCTTAAAAAAAAAATTTATGATATTGTTGTCGCCATCTGAGATGGCAACATTAATAAATTTTTATTTTTGTCGTCATCTGAGATGGCAATATCTTTGAGACGATTTATATTTGAGTCCAAGTAATAACCCAAAAATATTACAAAATCCCCTTTCCTAATATTTAAAAAAAAGTTCAAAATATACATTAATCATTTAGAGTTACTTTCTCCTATTTGAAAACTAGAACACTTGAGAATTGCAAATATAATATGTCAATTGCAAGTGCTATTGCATGAAATTTCCTTATTTTTTTTTTAAAAAAAATTCATAAATATTTTCGAATTGATTTTAAATATTATATTTATAATTACTAATAAATATTATTATTAAAGTGTATAAATAATATAAATATTATATTTATAATATCAATAGTTATTAAAAATATTATATATAAATACAGTATTTATAATTAAAGTATACATAATATAGTATATATTATATAAATATTATATTTATAATAATTATAAATATTAGTATTATCATATATTATCTTTAAAATATTTATAATTTTTGATAATTTTGATTAATTTTATAAATAAAAATCAAGTTATAAAAACTATATTATAAATAAATCTAAAATATTAAAGATATGATAAATATAAATAAAATATAATAAAGTATTGAAGTGTCTCATTATTAAAGTTTACAACAATTATTAATGTGACAGTAAAACTCATTTTTAAAATTGATTTATATTGTATATGTATCTATAATATCTAATGTTTATGTTTCCAAAAGTTTGAAAATTACTAAACTGTTTCTATGTACTTTTTCTTATGTTTTTGAATTTACAAAAAGGTGGGATATGTTAATATGTTATTCTGATTTTAATAAAGATTTTGACCATAATAATTGTCATACCGATTTTGTTTTTCCAAACTATCCATTAATCAATTATATCATTATTTAGAAAAAAACAAAACATAATAAAATGTCAATTCGAACAGTAACTTTGAAGAAAAAATTTATTCTAACACTAATATATTTCACAGCAAAAACTTATAATTATTATAAAATATATTTTCTATTAAAATTTAATTTATATGCATAATTTACTAGTGTGTGATGTGATCCGTTATTTTACGCGTTCGGTAGAATTAAGTGTTTACGAAAAATAATAGGAAGACACCAAGATTTTTACGTGAAAAACCCCCAAAACGAGAGAAAAATCACGTGACCTAGTCCAGTATCAAATTCCACTATAAAGATTGATCATAATCAAAGGAAAAAATGGTATCCCTCCTCTTCATGAATGGCCGAGAGATTTCTCCAAAAATGGATAGCCCAAAAATTTCCTTTTGTTGAGTCAAAATCCTCTCTTTAATACATGAATCTTTCCCCAATTAAACCTTAATCATTCCTTTATTATCGGTCATTATTCCCTTAATTTGCTCCCATTAATGGCTCCCACGATTTGCCCTACTAATTACCATTAACTGCTCCATCATGTCTGGAAAATTTGGGTTGATTAACCGCTATAATCGGGTCTTATGTCGTTGTTTGATCACGTGGGACCGAACAGTGTATCATCCTCTTAGAGTATTTTCCTGTTCGGGTATTTTTCTGTTCGGCAATGATTTTACCCGATGTGGTATAATTTCCCTATCACATCAGTGTGTATATATAACTTTTTTAATAACGTGGGAATGAAGAATACATCAATACTTCTTTTGTGTATTTGTGGACGGATGTTCAATCATCTATCATAAGACATAACAAGTTTGACAAACTGACACTCATATAATACGCATCTCATGTTCATCTATCGTCGTTAGTATGGAGTTTTGTGCTATCTTTATGCAAAAAAATAAAATTACACATCTTCTAATAACAATAATTTTTATCATAATGGTAAACTTTTGATCATACAATTACGAATGCACAATTTAATAATTATATCACATTGATTGTGCTTCAAGTAAATATAACCTTTTTTTTTTAAAAAAAGAAGAAGGTACGGTATAACCTTTTTATAAAAAAAACTGTACGGTATAACCTATTTAGTAGAAGCCAGAAGGTAAAAGCAGGGTTAAAAAAAAAACAAGAAGGTAAAGGGAGCAAGAGAGACCCGAGGGGGTGTCTGAGTTAGTGTGTTCGGGTGAACTCGGAATTATAAGATTATGATTTCAATTCATTCTGCTAACATTTTTTTTGTATGAATTTGTTTTATTGAGCTTGACTAGTGTTGTTTACTTGATTAGCTCGATTTACAAGCTATTATGTCAGCCGGAGATTTACCAAATACACACCATAAAGAAACTGCAGTTCCCTGTCATAAAAAAAAAAAAAGCAGCAAGAGAATGATAAGATTAGTGTTCTTTTCTTTTTCATTTGCTAGCGTTTCAATTTATTATACATGTGACTAGAGCTGTCAGAACGGGCCAGCCTGACCCAAACGGGCTGGCCCGCCCAACCCGCGGCCCAAACGGGCCCAACCTGTTTGGGCCCGCCTCCAGGCGGGTTGGGAAAACCCCAACCCAACCGACCCGAAGCGGGCCGCGGGTTGGGCGGGCTGGCCAGCCGAATTATATAATTTTTTTTTTTTAAAAAATAAATTTTTAAATTTTTTTTAAAAAAAAAAAACTTCAAAAAAAAATTTCCATCTAAACTTGCCGAACCTGGAACTGATGCTAGAAGAATACTGAAACTTATTTCAGGTTTTATCTAGATATTAACACTGCTATTAAAAAAACTTGATTATTGAATCAGTATTTTACTCAATTTTGAAATACTTGTTGCAACTTTCAAGCAAGATCAAATGAAAAATATATAGTAGATCGAATGTTTCAATGTGATATTGAGTTTTTATCTATGAATTGAGTCTAAAAAAAGAAATAACAATTTTTTTTTTTTAAAAAAAATGGGGCCAACCCGCGGGCCAGCCCGCCAAAACCCGCGGCCCGTTTGGGCAGCCCGTATAGGCCCGCATGTTGGCGGGCCTTAAAAATGTTGACCCAACCCGCCTATTTGACGGGTTGGGTTGCGGGCCTGTCCCATTTTGACAGTTCTACATGTGACATATTGATGTTCTAGTCTATATTTTACTTTTTTTTATATTTTAATAATATTAAATAATAAATGAGAAACTATTTCAAGATATTTTAAAAAATTATTATATAAAACCATACTAGTGATGAATTATAATATTAGTTAACACTATAAACTCTAATTTTATATTATAATAAACTAAATATTTATCATATGTATCGTCCAGGGCTTACCACTGTGCAGTCAAAGGACAGCGATTATGGGTTCTTTATAAAAATAAAAAGATATTTTGAAAAATTGGACAAAGTTTGCTTTTTGTTTCTTATTTATTTATTACTTTTCGAAGAAATTTTGGAGTTCTTTGAGGAACAAATAAATGTGTACTATATTATGAAGTGACTGAGAGAGGAAGACTTGAAGCAATTTTTATTGTGTAGCTATAAATAACATGGATTTTCTTTGTGTGAATGTAACCTTTTTTAACTGTAAAATTATTATCAACGTATTAACTAAAATAGCAAGATATTAATATAAATAATTTCAATTAGTGAAAAGTATAATATAAGAGACAGTACTAAAAAAATGGGTACTTTAAACAACAAATATGTGTAAAACATATCTGGTAATGCAAAATTAATTGAAGGCTCCGGAAGAGCAACTATAATTTTGCCTGGAGGAACAAAATTTTGCATTGATAATGCTTTATTTTCCTCAAAGTCTCAAAGAAACTTATTGAGCTTTAAAGATATTCGTAAAAATGGATATCATATTGAGAATAAAAGTGAAGATAATAATGAATACTTGTATATTACAAGTATTAACTTTGGAAAGAAAGTAGTTTTGGAAAAATTACCTTCTTATTCCTCTGGATTATACTACACATATATAACTACAATTGAAATATATGCAACGGTAAACCAGAAGTTTACTGATCATAATGATTTTATCATTTGGCATGATCGGTTGGGTCATCCCGGTTCTATAATGATGAGAAGAATTTTAGAGAATTCACGTGGTCATTCTTTGAAGAGCCAGAAGATTCTTCAATCCAATGAATTCTCATGTGCAGCTTGTTCTCAAGGCAAGTTAATCATAAGACCGTCACCGATGAAAATTAAAAATGAATCTCCTGCATTTTTAGAACGCATACATGGAGATATTTGTGGGCCTAGTCACCCACATTGTGGACCATTTCGATATTTTATGATTTTAATTGATGCATCAACGAGATGGTCGCATGTATGCCTATTGTCAACTCGCAACTTGGCATTTGCAAAATTACTTGCGGAGTTAATTTGGTTACGAGCACATTTTCCAGATTATATTATCAAGAAAATTCGTCTTGATAATGCTGGTGAATTTACATCACAATCTTTTAATGATTATTGTATGTCTGTTGGAATAATTGTTGAACATCCACTCGCTTATGTTCATACACAAAACGGTCTTGCAGAATCGTTTATTAAGCGTCTTAAATTGATTGCACGACCATTGCTCATGAGAGCTAAACTTCCAATATCTGCGTGGGGACATGCTATTTTGCATGCAGCTGCATTAATTCGCATAAGGCCAACGAATTATCATGAATATTCTCCCCAACAATTGGTTTTTGTTCAGGAACCAAACATTTCCCATCTTAGAATTTTTGGATGTGCAGTTTATGTTCCAATTGCTCCACCACAACGCACAAAGATGGGACCTCAAAGGAGATTGGGCATATATATTGGGTATGAATCACCTTCTATAATAAAATATCTTGAGCCAAAAACTGGAGATTTATTTACGGCTCGTTTTGCTGATTGTCATTTTGATGAATCATTTGTCTCAACATTAGGGGGAGAAAATAAACAGTCGGTTGATAAAATTATGTGGAATGAATTGTCATTATCTCATTTTGATCCTCGCACAAGACAATGTGAACTTGAAGTTCAAAAGATAATTCATTTGCAACAGTTAGCAAATCAATTGCCAGATGCTTTTTCTGACCTAAAGCATGTGACCAAGTCACATGTACCGGCTGTTAATGCTCCAATTCGAATTAGTGTCCCTGAAGGACCTTCTACCATTATTAGTAAATTAAAGGCGCCTATGAAACGTGGTAGACCAGTCGGTTCTAAGGATAAAAATCCTCGAAAACGAAAAGAAGTTAATAATGAAGATAGTAAAATCGAGAAAATTGAAAATCCAGAAGAATTCTCAAAATCAAAAACTCTTGAAGAGTTTCCAGACATGACAAATAATAAACTTCCAGAAGAAGTTCAGGTACCTGAAAATTTTAATAATAATGAGATCTCAATAAATTATGTCATGACTGGGAAAAGATGGAACCGATATACAACTAATGTTGATGATAAATTTGCATATACTACAGCAATTACTATTATGAATGAGAATGAGGATCATGAACCAAAATCTGTGGATGAATGCAGACTTAGAAATGATTGGGAAAGGTGGAAAGATGCAATTCAGACATAGTTGGATTCGATGGCAAAACGTAAAGTTTTCGGACCAGTAATACGCACACCTGAAGATGTGCAACCAGTTGGCTATAAATGGGTCTTTGTGCGAAAACGAAATGAGAAAAATGAAATTGTGCGGTATAAGGCACGACTTGTTGCACAAGGTTTTTCCCAAAGACCTGGTATTGATTATGAGGAGACATATTCTCTTGTTGTGGATGCAACAACTTTTCGTTATTTGCTTAATCTGGCAGCAAATGAACAACTTGAAATACGTCTTATGGATGTTATTACTGCCTATTTGTATGGCTCACTTGATAATGATATTTATATGAAAATCCCTGAAGGTTTAAAATTACCTAAGGGACATGACCACTGTTCTAAAGAACTTTACTCGATCAAATTGTATAAATCGCTATATGGCTTGAAACAAGCTGGACGCATGTGGTATAATCGTCTTGGTGAATACTTGATGAAACAAGGCTATATGAATGATCCAATTTGTCCATGCGTTTTTATTAAGAGGTCTGTAACTGAGTTTGCAATCATTGCAATATATGTTGATGATTTAAATATTATTGAGACTTCTGAGGAGCTCAAGAAAGCTACGGATTATTTGAAGCAAGAATTTGAAATGAAGGATCTTGGAAAAACAACATTTTGCCTAGGCTTGCAAATTGAGCACTTAGAAAATGGCATCTTGTTACATCAGTCTGCTTATACAGCAAAAATGCTTAAACGATTCTATATGGATAAAGCACATCCACTAAGCACACCTATGGTTGTAAGATCACTTGATGTGCACAAAGATCCTTTTCGACCTCATGAAAATAATGAAGAACTACTAGGCCCAGAAGTGCCATATCTTAGTGCTATTGGAGCACTAATGTATCTTGCTAGTCATACACGCCCTGATATATCATTTGCCGTGAATCTGCTAGCAAGATATAGTTCTTCACCTACACGAAGACATTGGAATGGTGTTAAACATATATTTCGCTATCTTCAAGGAACGATGGATATGGGCCTTTATTATCTTAAGGCACCCAAATTTGATCTCATAGGTTATGCAGATGCTGGATATTTATCTGATCCGCATAATGCTCGGTCACAAACGGGTTATGTGTTCACATGTGGTGGTACAGCTATTTCTTGGCGTTCTATGAAACAAACTATAACTGCCACTTCTTCTAATCATGCTGAATTATTGGCGATCCATGAAGCAAGTCGGGAATGTGTTTGGTTACGATCTGTAATCCATCATATTCGAGGAACATGTGGTTTGTTTTTGGACAAAAACGTTTCTACAACTTTGTTCGAAGATAATGCTGCATGCATCGCTCAATTGAAGGAAGGATATATCAAAGGTGATAGAACGAAACACATTTCACCAAAATTCTTTTTCACTCATGATCTTCAAAAGAATGGTGAAATCAATGTTCAACAAATTCGTTCAAATGATAATCTGGCAGATTTATTTACAAAGTCTCTACCGACTTCATCATTTGAAAAGTTGGTTCACAAAATTAGAATGCGACGACTAAAAGACGTCAAATAATGAGCTCAAGAAGTGGAATTATTTCACATTGTACTCTTTTTTCCTTAACCATGTTTTTTTCTCAATGGGTTTTTACTGGTAAGGTTTTTAACGAGGCAGTGTATGGATATCCAAGGGGGAGTGTTATAAATATGTCATAAATACATGTGTTAATGCATGTATTAATTAAGGTGTTGTGAAACGTAATATTTATGTATATTGGATGTCCATTTACCTTCCACACTCCACCCCATGTAGCTACAATCTTAAGCCTATAAATAGAGGCTTAAAGTTAAATGAAATATAGAATGAAAAGCTCTCTAAATTTCTCTCTCTAAATTGTTCTCTATAGAATACGATACTATTATTTTATAACAAGAAATACCATTTTTAGGTTAAAAAAATATAAAATAAATTTATCAAGTAACTATTGCATAAGATATACTTTGATTATTAACATAATTGAATAAGATAATGAAATAGTGATGTATAAATAATAATATGTTTAATTCGAATAATTAAGATTGAGATTGTAAATATGATTAAACGAAAGCTTACTATTTTCCCTTATACCTTTATTATAATATTATGTTTGATTCATTAACAATGATAAATATGTGATTCTTCATATTCCCTCTAACAATCACTACCTCATACTACCTCTCCCACCTCAAAATCAAGATACTTTTATAAGATTTTTAATATGTGGAACGAAAATCATCTTTCATTCATGAATTGGTTTGCTATATATACAAGAGCATATCTAAACCTAATAACTATAAACTAGGAAATAGAATATTGTAGAGGATTTACAATTGATTTGAATATAATGATAAGATATGATAATGAAGATTTGAATCAATTATCTTTA
Organism: Haberlea rhodopensis; assembly: GCA_907163345.1. Taxonomy (NCBI): domain Eukaryota; kingdom Viridiplantae; phylum Streptophyta; class Magnoliopsida; order Lamiales; family Gesneriaceae; genus Haberlea; species Haberlea rhodopensis. The sequence goes on along the minus strand of CAJQUN010000001.1, from coordinate 7,272,348 downwards.
TTATCCACGATATGATTGGATTTGATATGCCCCTGCAAAACTGACGTCCCATCGGTGACGGAAATTTTGGATCTCAAGAGATGAAACCGAGTGCGCGGCAATGTTTTGGTAAGAATATCAGCTAGCTGATCAAGGGTATTGACATAGGAGACAGATATGAACCCTTTGCAAACAAGATCTCTAACGAAGTGAAGATCGACTGAGATGTGTTTCATGCGAGTATGTTGAACAGGATGAAGGGAGAGGCGTATGGCGCCAATGTTATCACATTTGATTTGTGGAGTGTCAGTAATAGGGAAGCCGATTTCAGTAAACAAATTTTGTAACCAACGAACTTCAGCAGAGGCGCATGCCAGGGCACGGTATTCAGATTCAGTGGATGAGCGGGATACTCCACGTTGTTTACGAGAACTCCAAGAAATGGGATTTGACCCACGAAAGACAATATAAGCGGAAGTGGAGGTTCCATGCATAGTGTCACCGGCATAATCAGCATCAGAAAATACTTGTAGCGTTGATGAGCGATTGGTCCTTAAAAGTAAGCCATGATGAAGTGTGCCTTTGAGATAGCGAAGAATTCGCTTAAGAGCTATCCAGCTAGTTTCATCAGGGGATGACATGCGTTGTGCTAGACGGTTGACAGAGAAGGCAATATCAGGTCTAGTGAGAGTCAGGTATTGAAGCGCACCGATGACTTGACGATATTGAGTTGCATCAACAAGATTGGTCGGAGATGGAACAGGCGGATTATGTGTCATGGGTGTGGCTAAAGGTTAGCCCCATCCATTTTGTGGCGTCGTAGAATGTCCATGATGTATTTATGTTGACATAAGAAGAGACCCTCTTGACAGCGGAGGACTTCAACACCGAGAAAGTAAGTAAGAGGTCCAAGATCTTTGACGGCAAATCTGGTTGCAAGACACGTGATAAGGTTCGAAATACTCGAGGAATCACTTCCTGTGACAATGATGCCATCCACATGCACAAGGACAAATATTGTAAGTGAGCCTTGATGGTGAAAGAACAGTGAGGTATCGGACTTGGATTGTGATAGTCCTAAGGAGATAAGGGTAGTACTGAGAGCATGGTACCAAGCCCGAGGAGCTTGTTTGAGGCCATAAAGCGACTTTTGAAGATGACACACATAATCAGGATGCTGAGGATCAACAAACCCAGCTGGTTGCACCATGTAGACATCTTCATTGAGAATGCCGTGGAGAAAAGCATTGCTGATATCGAGTTGCCGAAGAGTCCAGTTATGCATCACTGCCAATGATAGGATGGTGCGAACCGTTGCTGGTTTGACGACGGGACTGAATGTTTCTTTATAGTCAAGACCAGGACGTTGATGAAAACCCTTGGCTACTAATCTGGCTTTATATTTGTCAATGGTGCCGTCGGGGTTTCGTTTGATACGAAAAATCCATTTGGAACCAATAATGTTGTGATTGGCCGGAGGTGGTTTTAATATCCATGTCCCATGCTTGAGAAGGGCAGTGAATTCAGTGGCCATAGCAGCACGCCATGGAGGATCCTTCATAGCTTGAGAGACACATGTAGGCTCGACTGGTCCAGGAAGTGTATGCTTAGTGGCTACATTTATGCGTTTGGGTTTGAAAATCTGCTTCATCGATCGTGTCCGCATAGAGTGCGGGCGAGAGACAGTGGTAGAGTCAACCGGAGGAGCAAGAGGAGAAGTAGCCGTGACAGCATCAATGACAGTGGACGATGGCGTGGACTGAGAGCCAGTAACAACAGGTAATGGTAACGCCAGTGGTTCAGACGAGATACTTGATGGAGGATGCACAGTGATCGTAGATGGCATGATACTGTGTGGAAAGATATCTTCAACAAATCGAACATGACGAGAGAGATAAATACGTCTTGTCGCCATATCATAGTATTTATAAGCATTTTGGGATAGTGAGTACCCAAGAAAGATACATTGACGAGAAGGTGGGTCAAGCTTATGTTTGGAATAAGGTCTAAGCCAGGGAAAACACAAACATCCAAATGTGCGAAGCTTCAGATAGTTAGGGGGACGCCCAAATAGGACCCGGAAGGGAGATTCCCCTTGTAAGACTGGTGTCGGAAGTCTATTCATCAAGTAGACTGCAGATGCAAAGGCAAAGTCCCAAAATGTGGAAGGGAGAGAAGCATGACTGAGTAGGATGCGACCAATGGTGACAATTTGGCGATGACGACGTTCAGATGTCCCATTTTGTTGAGGTGTGTGCGGACAGGTGGTTAGCCAGGAGATACCATTAGCCGAGAAAAATGGGCGTAGAGCTAGAAATTCACCTCCATTGTCAGAGTAGAAATTCTGAATAGGCGCTTGAAACTGTTTCTCAGCAAGTCTTTTAAATTGCATGAAGACATCATAAACTTGAGATTTTAATTGTAGCGGGTAAAACCAACAATACTTTGAGTAGTGATCAACAAGAACTAGATAATAACGATTACCAGTAAATGATACATGTGTAGTAGGACCCCAGACATCAGCATATAAATAATGCAATGGACGAGTAGATTTCAGTGAAGTAACAGTAAATGGTAACTGATGACTTTTATTCAATAAGCAAGAGTTACAACTCTGCAAATCAGATTTGATAGTAGGTAAACTAAAATGTTTAATAACTGATAAACTTAAATGTGGAGATGGATGTCCCAAACGATTATGCCAACAATTGGTGCTAACACGTTCCCCAACATAAGCAGCAATTGGATTGACTGGATGGATAGATTTAGGAAGATCCATGTTGTAGATTCCATTGATGCAACGTCCACTAATGAGATTCGCCCCTGTACTCGTAGGGTGAAATTCAATATAAACGTGATTATCCTTAGTAAACTGATGGACGGACAATAAATTCCGTGTGGCAGAAGGCACATATAAGACATTAGATAATGTAAGATTACGCGAAGCACAAGGAATAATCGAAGTGCCTATTCGAGAAATACGCAAACCTGTACCATTCGCAATCTGAACTTCGTCGGTGCCATCATATTCGGAGTGTATGGATAAGTTTTGTAAATCAGAAGTGAGATTATGTGAAGCCCCAGAATCAACTAACCACGGAGCCCGTTCGGACGTAGGTGGCTGTTGTTGCATGGGCGGTGATTGAGCAAAGTGAGCAACAGGTTGTATTTGGCGACATGTGCGAGCACCATGACCTTGAAAACCACAGTATTGACATACGATCGGTGAACGAAATGAATTATTTTGCATGGTAGAATTCCGGTGGCCATTGCGAGATGAACTTCCGCGACCACAACCTGTATTTCTGCTGTTGCGAGATGTGTTATACATTTGATTGCGATTTGATGATTGTCCAGAAAATGAGCGACCAGATTGTCGATGGTTGAGAGATGCAGTGTTGGCAGTGGCCAGTAGGGAGGAGTTGGCAGTGTCAAGACGACGAAGATAAGCCTCATGAGCGACAAGCATGTCGTGCAACTCTTCAAAGCGAAGAGATGACTCCCGTGCACGAATAGGGGCAGCAATTTCTCTATAGGAGGCGCCAAGTCCATTGAGGATATATAGAGTAATGTCATCATCGGCGAGTGGCCGATCTATGAGAGCCAATTCATCTGTCTTAGCCTTCACGGTTTGGAGGAAAACAGTGACAGATTGATCTCCGAGTGTCATGTTGGATAAATCATCCTTTAGTTGCATGACTCGAGTGCGGGAGCGATTGGCAAAGATACGAGACAGAATTTGCCAAGCATTTGCCGATGTGGATGCCGCACAAATAAGAGGGACAAGCTCTGGGGTGACTGACCCAAAAAGGGCAGACAAAATAAGGGCATCTTGGCGCAGCCAATGAAGATGCGCAGTGGTTGTCTCGTGTGTGGTTCCTGCGTCTGGACAGGAAGTGGTTCCATCTAGAAAGCCTAGGAGACCATAGCCAAATAGGAGATGACGGATCTGAGCCCTCCATGATGGAAAATTGGAAGAGGTGAGTTGTAGTGGGAGCTGCTGATGTGCGTTAATAGGAATGAGATTAGGGCCGAGATGCGAAGCAACATATGTTATTTGAGCACTGGCCGATGAGGCATTATTGGAGGAAGAAGCCATTTGATCGACTTATAGCTCTGATACCATATAAGATTTTTAATATGTGGAACGAAAATCATCTTTCATTCATGAATTGGTTTGCTATATATACAAGAGCATATACACGACCATATCTAAACCTAATAACTATAAACTAGGAAATAGAATATTGTAGAGGATTTATAATTGATTTGAATATAATGATAAGATATGATAATGAAGATTTGAATCAATTATCTTTATTATCCAAGATATGATTGGATTTGATAACTTTATCATGCAATAACAATATATAAACCTGAGGTCAAATTGAAGTATGTGTGACGATAGATAGTGTTTAAAAAAATAATCATCCGATCTAGTTTTATTCTTATCCATTTCATTTTTCGTTTTTATAAAGAAATATACTTTTTGATTTGATAAATGGGTTAAACATATTAAATCGTAATTTGTTTCGTTCTTCAGTGGATTTAACAATTTTGAATGAGATTGTAAAAGGTTTAGCTAGAAGATGATGTAGCAGACATGGTTTGAGGAATGAATAATATAATTAATTTCTGGATAATTGTTCTTCAAACACTTAGGTACTGTTGGTACAATGAATGAGATGAGATGTTCATCCCACCATATCTCACCCTTACAAATATAGCAAACGGTGCCTTACATAAATATTCTTATGTCAAGAACAGAATAACAAATCTATCATTAAGTGGTATGCATTGTTGGTGCAGAACAAAAATTCTGAGAATGTGACTGTGGACTTGTGTGGGCTGGACTTTATTCTTTTCTTGGGCTCCGATTGATCTTGCATGGCATGCATGTTTGGTTTGCATGATGAGTTTAATAGTCTTAATATTAATTTTTGATCACGCATTTGGTTTTCAGGATTGAAAAAAGGTTAACCCATCATATTTATCCCACTTTGTAGCAAAATGACATATACTATTTTCCAACTTTTTTACTGTTTTAAAATTTGAAATTCCCGGAAAAAAAAATACTTATTTACTATAACTTAATCCCAAAAATTTTAGATTCCCTCCGAAATTCAAAATTCAAATTTTTTGAGGGCATTGTAGTCATTATGTCAAACAATAAAAATTAATTCATCATCTTATCATCAGTACCAAACACCATATAACTTATCACAATAAATTATTTATCATTATCTCATAATTTTAATAATTATGTTACTTATCACATCTGGCAAACCAAACAGACCCTTACTGTTTTCAAGGTGTACATCCTCATTCTATGTTCAACATATGTTCCACCGATACTCCAAAAAATTACCACATGGCATGTCGGATACTCTGCGGACATGGACATGACAGAACACAGGTGCGATATGGTGTCCAACACGCAACATGTCATGTCTGTGTTTTTTACGTCGTGGATACGTCATGGCCTGTCGGATACTCTGCAGACATGGACATGACAGAACACGGGTGCGATATGGTGTTGAACACGCCACCTGTCGTGTATGTGTTTTTTACGTCGTGGATACAGTATGACACAAGAAAAGTGAATTTTTTAAAATGTTATTACAAAATTTATACTTTTTCTATAGAAGACATTAAAAAAATTATAAAATTTTATGTAGTTTGAGTGATCTTTGGCGTTGTACAAAAAATGTTAAAAAAAGTATAACTTCTTTTTTAAGTTTATGTAATTTCAGTGGTATTTGGTATATGCTGTAATTATTGAATAATGTGTTTACAATTTTACATCAGTTTCTAATTTATTATTTAAATATTATAATGAATTTTTTTCTTAATTTCAGTAAATATAACATTTTTGTAAATGTAAATAAAAAAAACAAAAAATTATTGGTGTATATTTAACGTATCGTACCCTGTAATTTTAGAAAATTTGTATCCTCATATCCATGTCATGTCGTACTCATATCCTATGTCCTGTATCCGTGTCCGGCAGCACTGTGTTCAACCAACTTGACATCTGACTTCGAATTCTTGATCCCTGTAAGAAAAGTCCATTCTAGTAATTAAAAAAATTAGAATCTTGCGATCTTGTTCAGTTTTGAACCCTTTTTTGTGTTTAAACTCAAATACATGCTAAATCTTTGTTCATGCACGGTGAGACTCTTATTTTTTGAATTTTTAAAATATTATTTCACCTTCTAATATCCATTTTTATTTTTATATAGGTTTCTATAGTTTTATATACATGATTAACGTTGGTTTATCTTGAGATTGTAGAAAATATATTTTAGTAATTGTTGGAAAACTATACTTTTACAAATCATTCGAATTCGGACAGTTAAAATTAAGCTTTTTTTTTTTTTATTTTTATTTTTAGGGGAGTGGGGAGGACTCAAACTGTGATACCTCTTATATCGGGAAATAGATGACAACTACTAAGTTAAAACCTTGTTATCGGTTCAAATTAAGCTTGGTTTACACATGTTTAAGCTTGGTTAATATCATTCGAAACCGGATAGTTCAAATTAAGCTTGGTTTACGCATGTTTAAGCTTGGTCAATGCTCGGATGTGCCCGTCAAAACATGAAAATTAAAGAAAAGGTATACTCATAATTATATTAATACAGTATGAAATATTACACAAAGTGGTCTAAGCTACAAAAGGGTATCTAAACACCATATTAACTAGTGCCTTTCTGCACGCATTGCTTGCGTATATGGTTATTTATTGTGCAAATTATTGCTTGATTGTACAGTCGATTTTGTTTATTATTTTGATTTGTTTAATTATTTTGATTTTGTTTTAAAATAGGAGTACCGGAGCTCATGTTTTATGTTTTATGTAGCAAGTTAATTGTTAAACACTTTTAAATAAGTAATTTACTCACCGGGGTATACCCCCAGTAGATGTATTTTTAAGTATGAAGTGCCTGGGAATTTGGTTATTGCATGATTTATGAATTGTATGAACTGATGTTGAATGAGAAAATGACAATACTTATATTTTCAGTATTGACAGGAAAGTAATTTGATATATGTACTATTATCGAAAAATTTAGGGCCAAGTTTTGGAACTTTTAGAACTAATCTTCCGCTGTTTACAAAAATAATCATCATTGTAAGATAATTAAACATACGATTAGGACCGGACCCTCACAATTACAGAGGAAATTATTACAAAGCTTATAATTTTATTTATCAGAAAACTATGTAGAATTGTCGATGTCCTTAGCTCCCTGAATGACTGACCTTCTATATGCATGAATCCAGACTTCAAACGCGGATTCCAAATCTTTGTATCATGTTGATTGCGCCTGTGAGTGCGCCTTAATTTTCACGTGGTCTGGCACTTTTGTCTGAGTACGCCGTAGCTTTCTCTTGAGTGTTGGTACCTTTTGTCCTTTTGTACCTAACTTTTCTCGTGAGTGCGTCATTATTGTGTCAAAGTGGGTTGAATAGTAACCGCACCAACTTTAATGGTACATACGTCTTGTTTTGTCGGGGAATCTTTACATTATTGGTGTGTGTGGTCCTGAGCTCTAGGAAAACGTGCTCTCTTGTCAGCAGGTCCTTTGTCATTTCCTGCCTCTGTTATGTCGGGTTTGGATCGGAATCCTTTCCCAAATTCTGGTTTTTGGGCACGCCTTGCAAATCTGATCTTTCAATCGACCGATATGCACCATGTTGTAGAATTTCTAATAAGTTCTTTACTTGTCGGAATCTTGTTTTCCTAAAGAAACCTTCTGTTTTTTGAAGAGTTGTTCAGCAAATCCTGTGGTTGTTCCTGTCATGTAATTCACAAAGAATATCACGTTGGCTGAATTCTGAAAGAACTTGAGTGAGTATTTGACTTTGTCAATTTCATTTAGACAAAATGTAAAGGCCCGTGCCCTTAATCCGCTATTAGTGTATTAACCCATGAATTTAGTGCATACAATTATGTAATCAGTGGGAAAAATCACATGCTACCATAGCATAATATACCAACAATAAAATTTCTTGCATTATTCCATGTAATGTCCAATTTCCCTCAACCAAGTCCACTTACACAGCATGCACCCTTATAATACACTAACATATTCATTTTGCAATTCCTTAATTAATTGCATGGAACACATGAATGAAAAGAGAATGACTTTTGCCTATTTATACAAACCATATACACATATAGTAGTACTCACATGTGAGTATCGAATGAGTGTATGTGTATCTAATGTATAAAATACCTTACTCAATACCAGCACCGGTACCTCGATCCTGGAAGTACCTCAAATCCATAGCTCGATCTTAACCCCGGAGCTACCGCTGTACCTGTTCCACCTGCCCCAACAGAGACAGCCCCACAGGGGTGAGCATACCAATACCATCATTTCAATAATCACAATATCACAGTTCATAATTTATAGAATGTAAAGCCATGAATTTTAAAAGATACTCTCTGGATGATATCATCCTCATACGGGATCCCCTGTACTGTTCGTGTTCTCAAAATAATCGAAACCATCAAATTCCCAAAAGCCAGTTAATCATTTCATTGATTAACCAAATCCGTTCACTAATTGCCAATTTCCATAATTAATAAAATCAAATCATGTACAAATGTTTATAGATATCACACGTATCTAAACAATAGTTCCACAGTCCCATTTCATCGCTTGCTCAGTAGCAGCGGCATTCATAACTGATGTTCGCTCCATAGCGACAACATCTCAACCGTTGCTCGCTCCATAGCGGCACCATATATTTCACAATACATACACACTTATTGCAATTACAATATATCATGCATTCAACAATTGCGATAAGATATAAGGTTATGCTCGTACGTTATACTTACATTATGATTCCGTAGTCTGAACCAAACCTTGTCTTAGTTCCGCGATCCGACGAATTATGTGCTAAACACAATAATAACTCATAATTAATTACAAGCATGCAACCACGTGCCCAAGCACGTTCACAACCTTCAATTATATCGTCAATCCATGATGATTAACCATTTTAAAAGACTCTGGGCATGCATCGATTCCATAACAACAACACAATATTTACAACAAGACAGGGCCTCTCGATCGATCGCCCATTTATGCTCGGTCGATTGAGAGCTCCAGCGAAAAGATGCCCAAAATTCTTCCTTCCTCGATCGATCGAGCAGACTTCTCGATCGATAGACCGACCTTCTCGATCGATCGGCAACTTTGCTCGATCGATCGAGCGTACTGTTCATCGTCATCAATTTTGTTAACATCGCGCGGTGGCCCTTTGCCAATCGATCGGCGAGTGCTGAAATGGCCCAAAAATGGCGTTTTTGAGTTTAAATCCCCCAGAAAACAAACCCAACACCCATTATACCATTATTCCTCAACATAAACACCATAAAACTCCTTAAACATTCCAACCCAAAAATCTTTAAAATTCAAAAACTCAAACCCAACCTTATACTTAACCAAACAACACAATACTATCATCAAATCAAAGATAAATGCGAGGAGAATAACAATATCTAATTATCTTCGAGAAACCTCGCTTCGAGATCGAGCCTTGCTCGATTAATGCTCCAAAGAAAAAAAGGGAAAGGGTTGGGGAAGAAAGGGGCGCGAGAGAGAGATAGAGGAGAGAATTCATGCAATGTCTGAACACCGAGTCCACTTGGTATATATAGTACCATGGCTCAAAAATCTCGAGTCCTCCACAAATACATCATGACTCAATATTCCATAACCAACCCCAATTCAAAGCACCCCAGATCCCAGATCCCACCAAAAACCCAATTCCAAGGTTTATCACTACGATGAGAATACAATCTCAACCCTTGGATCCAACGACCCTGTTAGGATCGGTCCGGAGTGTTTAGAGGGGGGGGGGGGGGTGAATGAACACTCCTTGTAAAAATTAATCCCTTGTGATTTCTTTCGGATTAGTGAAAGAAATCTGTTTCTTAATCAACTCTTTTATAGAACAGACCACTGAATGTATAAGTGCGGAACGGTCTGTTTATAAATGTAAGAGCGGCTCGATGGCTTGAATGAAAGAATGAGTGCAGAAAGATAAGAACACAGAATATGTTTCTGGAAGTTTGAAGGTGGTGTAATCCTTCTACGTCTCCCCTTCTTCCAATTAAGGAAGGTTTATACTAGAAGACTTTGATTATACAATCTTGTTGTACAACACCGATTCAGGCTGGATTTACCTCACTACCAGTCTGAAACTCCTAGTCACTCGATCTGCTCAGACACACTCTGTGTGACAATTACAATATGTTTCTCACTTCTATTTTTCAACACAGAATACACAAGATGCCCACAGCGATCCTAAATGATCAAATGTTACAAAGTAATCGTGCTTAAGAATAATTTCAGCTCGAGAGCTTCTGAGCTTGTGCTGTTTTGCTTTCTTGTGCGTTTTTCAATTGATCAGCGAGAGTCTTGTATATTCCTTTTGTTGCATCCTTTTATAGTTGTAAGTACCAACGAAATTATTTCCCTTAATGTGCAACTTTGACTCTGCTTAAACTCTGAGTAAGCTACAGTCTTCTTCTTCAGGATACTTGCCGTTCTGGTTCATACTTTCGGCGACTGTCAGGTAGGCTCTTCTTTGTCTTCTTACCTTTTATGGCAATCTTCAGTCTTTGGTCATTTGTAGCATTAATTACGACATTAAATGCTACAATAAGTAGCCGTTAATGATTCGGACTGAGGAGCCATTCTTTATGTATCCTTGACTGCTCTGATCTGATAAAGATTGAGATCGATCTGAAGCATCGATTTAGTCAGTCTGAAATCCATCGATCCGGTCTGATATGCTTTGTCATCTTATCAGCTTGATCTGTTTTGGGTGATCGATCTAGTCAGTCTGATTTCACTCGATCCGGTCTGATATGTTTTGTCATCTTTAAAATATCATCGATAAGGTCCGAAACTAACAAATTCCCCCTTTTTGATGATGACAAAACCTAGCTTCTAAGTCTTTTTAACCAGTCTGATAGGAACACTGAAGCGTATACTTTCGGATCGATTACTTCTTCTTGTTCAAAATAAATGAACACTATTAAGTTGGATCGATTAAGCCTTTTATTATTAAGCCTTTTATTATAGTTCAAAATAAATGAACAAGGACTTAATTGAAAGGGGATTTTTATTGATCACCAAAAATTCTAAATACAGACAGTCTGATAATTCTATTTTCTAGAAGACTGAGACTGATGCGGCCTGAAGTCTTTTTTTCTTTTCCCCCTTTTTGTCAGCAGCAATCTCTTGGAGAAAGTCTACAACTTGTGCTAGCTGAGCGCTGATAGCATCAAGACGAACGACTTGAGCGCGGAGGGAATTGTTGACGGATGCTCTGACTTCAGTGGCTAGCTCGATCTGCTCTTTTCTCAGGCTGTTCTTATAAGTGGCTTGCTGAGAAAACAGATCATTTATGCCTCGCTGAAGGCTGCCGATACTGGCTGTCATCTTCTCTTTGAATGAATCAAAGTCCAAAGCTGTAAGCCTCTGACCTTGATGAACTTCTAGAACACGTTGAGAGAGTGACATGCAGTTGTCAGAGAGGTGCTGAAGAGTCCTTGCCAGAAATGGAGGTGCATCAGATTGTCGGCTTGGAGAGTGATCTGATGACGACAAGGCATGATCATCTTCTTCAGCAATCGGCACAAGTGAAGATACAGCAGCTTGGTGACTTTCGGACCGGATCAAGGTGACCAGATCCGAAGAAAATGCTTGTAAGAAAGCCATATCTTCATCTGATTGGACTGGAGGAGTGCTGGATTTGGAAGGCTCCTCAAGTTGTAGAGCTGCAACAACAGTGGATACCACCAGATCCGGATCGACGAACTCTGGTGCACCAACTGTTGCAAGTTCTGCGGTTGGACTGATTTGAACGTGGGAGTCTGACGATCCCAAAGGAATAGATGTTGTTGGAGAGTCCAACAACACGTTCAATGGTTCATAATCTGTAGCAGACGGAGCATTACGCAATGGCTGCTCCGCTGTCTGATCTGCTACTGGTTCTGCAGTCTGCGCTGCTGGCTGATCTTCAGTCTGGTCTGCTGCCCCAGAGGGAATAACCTCAACGAAAGGTTCTGCCAGAGTCTTGCTTGCAGAGGGATGATCCGGGCTGGTTACTGGAGTGGATATGCTGATTTTCTGTCGTTGAAATCGGACAGCTAAGTGGAGAGCATGAATATCCATCTCTAATTGAGCAATAACAGCCCCATCATCTCTGGCAGTTGGAGCATTCGGATCAAAGTTCTCTTTCTTAGCAGCTAGGAGCAGAGTGGTCAGTCTGAATCTTTGATTTGCAGTAAATAGCTCTTTGCGCTGCACAGCAAGCCGAACATCATCGGTCTCTGTCCCCTTCAGAACTTCCTCTTCCATCTTCTTTAGTCTGCTCAACTTTCCGAAGAACATCTCAATGTGGTTGATAGTCCGGTACTCGACGTATTCATCAAAGACCACAATGAGTGCCTTCACCTTCTCATCAACATCCTCCATAGCAATGTCGATGGCTGTCTGCGCTGCAGATTTGGGTTTAGAGGAGATTGGTTCGGAGAGAATGGCTTTGCCCTTGCCTGTGGAAGATGGAGATTTATTCCCTGATTGGGTATAGTCTCCCAACTCAGTGATAACAATCCCTTTGACCACGAGGATGGCAGAAGGGACTCGGATGGTTACTTTGGGTGCAGTGGTTGAAGTGGTTGAAATTTGGGTTGTAGGTTGGGGTGCAGGGGTGACTTTTGTTGGAGGCAATATGGGTAAGGCTTTTGGTTTGGTAATCTGGGTTCTTGGCTTCTTGGGAAGTGGCTTGGTTGGTGGCGAGGGAGCAGACTGAGTTTCTTCAGAATCAGTCTGGATGGTTAGCTTTCACTTGACCCGAGGTTTGCGCGCTTGATAAGTGTATTTTATACACTTATATTTCTTCTTATTTTGCATGGTTTAGTGTTAGTTTTCGATCAGAATTACGCTTTTGGTTTTGTTATGTGTTGTTTTGCAGGAATCCAGGTAATTACATGTTTTGTGGACTAAAAGGGTGCAAATGACGGAAAGAACGGATGAATTGAAGCCAAAAATCTACACTTTGAATCAAAGCAACATGCGTAATTACGCCTGTCTTGAGGCGTAACTACGCCTAGCTTACGACATTTGAGCTTTTAAACGAATTTCTTGAGGCGTAACTACGCCTGAATTGAGGCGTAACTACGCCTAGCTTACGGCATTTGAGATTTTGAAGAATTTTAAGTGGCGTAACTACGCCACTTTTGAGGCGTAATTACGCCAGTCACGCGGGAAGCCAGACTTTGGACACGTCGACAGGCGTAACTACGCCACTTCGGAGGCGTAATTATGCCAATGGAATTTTGGCAATTTTGGAGACTTTCCTTAGTTGATTGCACGGGGCTTTTAAAGGGTTTAGAGGAGGATTTTCGAAGGCTATTCAGACTTAGACATATTTTGGGAGTGAAGGAGGCTAGGGTTGAAGAACGGAGAAGAATAACGACGACGGCTCGGAGCAAAAAGTAGAGAATTCATCACGAGACGGCGGCGTTCATCGGAGATCGAAGAATAGCGTCAATTCGTTTTGTATCTCTAAACTTTTATCAATTTTTATGGGTTATTTAAACATGTCTATGTGTTTAAATACTTCTAGCATGAGCTAATTTTATTTTCTAGGAGACGATGTAGCTTGTTTTGAAACTACGCTTATTATGAATTGATTGAAGTTTATTTGGATTTCCGTATGGTTTATTTATGTTTTCCTGTTCTTAATGCTTTTAATCTACTGGCCATGGATTGAATGATTCCATATTTGTGATCTATCACTCGGGAGAGAGGGTTATGAATAGGAAAGAAGGAATTCGTATCGTGGTAGTTATATTGTTCGGAAGGCCTATAACTCCATATAAGTCGTCATAGGAATTACTGCGCTTTTACAATTGTCTGATAATTCATCTTAGATAGGGATATCAAGATTAATGTTAGATAATTACTTCTGCTTAACACTCGGGAGGGGGAGTAGAAACAAATAAGAATTCTCGGCTAGTAAATTAGGAAATCCATAAAATGGAAATCGAGGAATGATAAGTGTAGTGGATGAACAAGTGAAATCGTACTCCTAGATTCGTCTCCAACTGATTTCTTTTCAACTCAGTATTTGGTCATCGTTAGTTAATTAATTTTTATTATTCGCATAACACTCAATTATTCGATTCTCTAAATAAAGCAAAGATTATTTTAATTCAGTACTTAGATTAACTATTTAATCAATCTCTGTGGGTTCGACATCTTTCTATACTAAAACTTGACTACCGTGCGCTTGCGGTAAGGGATTTTTCGCAACAAGTTTTTGGCGCCGTTGCCGGGGACTGATTTATTTAGTACAATCTGATACTGTACCAATTAATCTTGGTTTTAATTTAGAGCTTTTATTCATTTTATTTTGGAGTGATTTTTGTCTTTTCTGAATTTTTTGCAGTGCATGCGAAAGTACACTACTCCTGAATCGTTGCTGTTTGATCCGGAGATTGAGAAAACTGCAAGAAGACTGAGAAAAACGAGAAGGGAGGAATTGATAGAAATGGCTGCAAATAGAGACAACAACGAACCACCTCCACAACTTGTTGAACCTCAAAGGGCGATCAGAGATTATTTCAAACCTTTGGTCAATAACAATTACTCTGGGATAGCTCGCCAGACTATCAATGCCAACAACTTTGAACTTAAGCCGGCATTGATAAGTATGGTGCAACAGAATCAGTTTGGTGGGTCCCCTGTTGAAGACCCCAACTTGCATTTGAGGATATTTTTGGAGATAGCTGATACTATGAAGATGAATGGTGTTCCAGAAGATACTGTGAGACTGTGATTGTTCCCTTTCTCTCTTAGGGACCATGCAAGGAGTTGGCAACAATCTCTGCCAAATAATGGTATTAACACATGGGCGGAAATGGCATCGAAATTTCTCTCGAAGTTTTTCCCACCAGCTAAGTCAGCTCAACTGAGAACTGAAATCAGTACGTTCAGACAAATTGATTCTGAACAACTATACGAGGCATGGGAGCGATTCAAGGATTTATTGAGGAGGTGCCCACAACATAACTATGAAAGTTGGGTGCAGATTCAGTTATTTTACAATGGGTTGAATGGACCAACTAGGATCATTGTGGATGCTGCAGCAGGAGGAACACTATTTTCTAAGACTGCAGATGCTGCCTTTGAATTACTTGAGGAGATGTCGGCTAACAGCTTCCAGTGGCCCAGTGAGCGAGCCATGGCAAGGAAACCCATAGGTTTGTATGAGGTTGATCATTTTAGTACTCTTACTGCACAACTGTCTGCACTAACCACGCAGGTAGCAGCTCTGACCAAGCAAGGAGCACAACCTACTATTGAATTAGCCGCCGCTGCAGCTGGAATGGAGTTGTCAAGGGAAGCAGAGCAAGAGCACGTTCAGTTCATAAACAATCGGTATCCCAACAACAATAATAACTACCGAAGCAATCCGTATCAACAAGGGTTCCACAACAATGATAGACTCTCATATGCCAACAACAATAGTGCTCTGAATCCACCACCTGGATATGCTCCACAAAAGAGTGAAGGTAAACCTTCACTTGAAGATTTGGTGAATAATTTTGTTCAAAGTTCGAAATTGAGGTTTGAGAAGAATGAGTCGAGGCTTGATACGATTGAGGGTCACATGAACAACATGGGTGCTACAATGAAATCTCTTGAGGTGCAAATTGGACAGCTTGCTAATGCCATAAACAACCAACAAAGAGGATCATTTCCTGCAACACCGAAGTGAACCCAAGGGAGCAGTGCAAGGCCGTGTCATTGAGAAGTGGTAAGGAACTTGGGGATGTAGAACCAGCACATGTTGATGAGCCATCTGTTGAGGAGACTCAAATTCAGGTTGAAACCCCTAAAGAAGTTGAAAAGGAGAAGCAAGCCACATTACCGGAAAAGCTTCCTATGTACAAGCCTACACTTCCATATCCCCAACGTTTCCGGAAAAAGGCTATAGATGACCAGTTTGCCAAATTCTTGGAGATTTTCAAGAAAATCCACATAAATATTCCTTTTGCCGAGGCGTTGCAACAAATGCCTAATTATACAAAGTTTATGAAGGATATAATGGCAAGAAAGAGGAAGCTTGAGGAATTTGAAACCGTGAATCTCACAGAAGAATGTAGTGCAATACTCCAAAAGAAGCTACCACAAAAACTGAAAGATCCAGGGAGTTTTACTATTCCTTGTATTATTGGTAGTTCTACATTTAATAGGGCGTTATGTGATTTAGGTGCAAGTATTAATTTAATGCCCTTATCTGTTTTCAGGAGTTTAGGGCTTGGTGAAGTAAAGCCTACTACAATCACATTGCAATTGGCGGATAGGTCTCTCACATATCCTAGAGGGATAATTGAAGATGTGCTTGTGAAGGTGGACAAATTTATTTTCCCTGCAGATTTTGTGGTTCTAGACATGGAGGAAGATGGAGATGTTCCATTAATTTTGGGGAGACCATTCTTAGCAACAGGCAGGGCACTGATAGATGTCCAAAGAGGAGAATTATCCTTGAGAGTTGGAGGAGAAGAAGTCATGTTCAATATTTACAAGGCTCTCAAGGGACCTGACGAGGTAAGTACTTGCAAGTTTTTGGATGTAATTGACTCATGTGTCCATAACTTTGAAGTAGGAGCAATACCAGAGGATCCATTGGAGAATTGCATGGTCAACTCTATTATGAAAGTGGATGCAACTGAACCTGATCTTGCTGAGCAAGTGGAAGCACTTAAGAGCTTGCCTAAGGAGAACAACACTGCTGGGAAAGCGGAAGATGTACGAGATACATCAGTCAAAGAAGATACGAAGGCGAGCTCGGAACTGAAAGAACTACCGGCCCACCTTACTTATGCCTTCCTAGGTGAGAATTCGACATACCCGGTAATTATATCTTCATCTCTTTGTTCTTTAGAGAAGGATAAATTATTACGTGTATTGAGGACATATAAATCTGCTTTGGGTTGGTCGATTTCTGATATCAAGGGGATTAGCCCGTCTTTGTGCATGCATAAAATTCTTATGGAGGATTTATTCGTTCCCTCCATTGATCATCAAAGGCGGTTAAATCCAGCAATGAAGGAGGTAGTAAAAGCAGAAGTGCTTAAATTGTTAAATGCTGGGATTATTTATGCTATTTCAGATAGTGCATGGGTTTCCCCAGTACAGGTCGTGCCAAAGAAAGGAGGGATGACAGTGGTAAGAAATGAAAATAATGAGTTGATCTCAACTCGAACTGTGACGGGGTGGCGAGTTTGCATTGACTATAGGAAACTCAACAAGGCCACAAGGAAGGACCACTTCCCTCTTCCATTTATCGATCAGATGCTTGACAGGTTAGCCGGATATTGTTATTACTGTTTCTTAGATGGCTATTCAGGATACAATCAAATTGCCATCGACCCCGAGGATCAAGAGAAGACAACGTTTACCTGTCCATATGGCACCTTTGCGTTTCGAAGAATGCCTTTTGGTTTATGCAACGCACCTGCTACCTTTCAACGGTGCATGATGGCGATATTTTCAGATATGGTGGAGGAGATCCTTGAAGTCTTCATGGACGACTTTTCGGTATTTGGTTCCTCTTTTGACCATTGTTTGCATAACCTATCTCTTGTGTTACAGCGCTGCCAAGAAAAGAACCTCGTGTTAAATTGGGAGAAATGTCACTTTATGGTGCAAGGGTATTGTCCTTGGCCACAAGGTGTCATCTCAAGGACTTGAAGTGGATAGAGCAAAAGTGGTTGCAATTGAGAAGCTTCCACCTCCGAACAATGAGAAGGCTATTAGGAGCTTCCTTGGACATGCCGGGTTTTATCGCCGTTTTATTAAAGATTTTTCTAAAATAGCTAAGCCCTTGTGTAATTTGTTAGAAAAAGACTCACCTTTTGTCTTTGATGATTTGTGTTTGCAGGCATTTAACAGGCTAAAGAAAGCACTTAAATCTGCACCAATCATCATAGTGCGGATTGGAAGGAACCATTTGTTTTAATGTGTGATGCCAGCGACTATGCTGTGGGAGCAGTTTTGGGGCAAAAGAGAGACAAGATTTTTAGGGCGATCTACTATGCAAGTAGAACTCTTGATGGAGCCCAACAGAATTACACGACCACCGAGAAAGATATGCTAGCTGTGGTGTATGCATTCGACAAATTTAGAGCTTATCTGATCGGGACAAAGGTCATAGTTTACACAGATCATGCAGCGATTAATTATCTTTTTGTCAAGAAGGATGCGAAACCCCGGTTGATTAGATGGATCTTGTTGCTACAAGAGTTTGATTTCGAGATCTTGGATAAAAAGGGCAGTGAAAATCAAGTAGCAGATCACTTATCTCGTTTGGAGTTGGAGGATCAAATGGATCATGGAGTCATACAAGAGAACTTTCCTGATGAACATCTCTTTGAGGTATGTACTAAAACTCCGTGTTTCGCTGATTTTGCTAATTATTTATCGTGTGGTATATTGCCTCCAGACCTCACTTATCAGCAAAGGAAGAAGTTCTTTCATGATGTGAAGAATTATTACTGGGATGAACCGTATGTATTCAGACGCTGTGCAGACCAAATTGTCCGGAGATGCGTAACTGAGGAGGAATCAAGAGAGATTCTTGAAAAGTGTCACTCCAGACCTTATGGAGGACATTTTGGAGCAGCAAGGACAGCAGCAAAAGTGCTTCAATCGGGTTTCTATTGGCCAGAGCTACATCGAGACAGTTATACTTTGGTGAAGACGTGTGATCGTTGTCAGCGCATTGGTAATATTTCTAAACGCCATGAGATGCCGTTGACAAATATCTTGGAATTAGAAATCTTCGATGTATGGGGTATTGATTTCATGGGACCCTTCCCACCATCTTGTGGACAGTCATATATTCTGCTAGCAGTGGACTATGTTTCTAAGTGGGTTGAAGCGATTGCCACATCGACTAATGACGCTCAGGTCGTGGTCAAGTTCGTGCAAAAGAACATCTTTACACAGTTTGGTACTCCGAGATCGATTGTCTGTGATGAAGGGACCCACTTCTGTAACAAGATCTTCAGTGATTTGATGACGAAATACACTGTGAGGCATAAGGTTGCATTGGCTTATCATCCACAGACTAATGGCCAAGCCGAAATTTCTAACCGAGAAATTAAGCTAATTCTTGAAAAGACGGTCAGTATTAACCGAAAGGATTGGGCCCTGAAATTGGATGATGCATTATGGGCATACCGCACTGCATTCAAAACTCCCATAGGGATGTCCCCATATCGTCTAGTTTTTGGGAAAGCATGCCACTTACCGGTAGAATTGGAACATCGGGCTTTCTGGGCCATAAAGAAGCTGAACTTTGATTTGAAGGCTGCTGGTGAGCAACGGTTGCTACAGCTCACTGAGATGGATGAGTTTCGTAATGAAGCGTACGAAAATGCTAAGATCTACAAGGAGCAAACGAAGAATTGGCATGACAAGCAAATCGTGAGAAGAGAGTTTATTCCTGGTCAGAAAGTGCTACTATATAACTCTCGTCTCCGACTATTTCCAGGAAAGCTGAAGTCACGATGGTCTGGGCCGTTCACTATTGAGAAAGTGACCCCTTATGGAGCAATTGAACTGAAATGCGATGACGGCCACACATTTCAAGCAAATGGGCAGCGTTTGAAGCATTATTTTGGGGAAGAAGTAAGAGACGTGGACGAGGTTCACCTGAGCGAGCCTAAGTGAATGGATGGAAGACAGTCGGGCCGAGGACTATAAACTAAGCGCTTTTCGGGAGGCAACCCGAATCCTGTATCCTTATTTTATTTTATTTAAAAAAAAAAATATGAGATGCCGCAGGACAGGCGTAACTACGCCCCTTTGTGGCGTAATTACGCCTGTCAAATTTCAGCATATTTTGAGATGCCGTAGCGTAGGCGTAACTACGCCTATTTTCGGCGTAGTTACGCCTACCATTTTTTTAAAAAAAATTTCAAAGCCGTAGGCGAGGCGTAATTACGCCTCTCCAGCGGCGTAATTACGCCTCGCGTATTTTTACGCCTCTTCCCCTCAATTTTTCATTTCGATTTTTTTTCTCCTCAATCTCTCTTAATTATGCTATCCCACCTCTAAAGTCCATATTTTTATCGATTAATTGCAGGTTTTTGGAGTCGACTGGTGCAAGGAAGCAAGTTTAGGGGGTTGCAACAAAGTGGTCTAGCTTAGCCAACCAAATCGAAAATTCTTCATCTAAGGGTTGCCGCCTACTTTCCAGCCAGCACTTTTTCCACAACCGCCCCCGACGATATGGATGACGATGACCACTGACGGTCATCGATTAGGTATGTGCATCGTTCTATTTATTCCTTCATGTGTATGCATTGAGGACAATGCACATTTCTAAGTTTAGGGGGGTACTTTGAACTAGTCAAACTACTTGGATTTCTGTTGCTTTTGTGTATTTGTTTTCCTTATTTTGATTGGTTTGTCTTGATTTAGAGTCTGTTGAGTTTTGAGTGTCATAAGTTGTATTACGGGTCAGTTGAGGCCAATGATGAAAAATTGAGTTGATTTGTGGAAAATTTTAAAATTTTAAAATTTTCATGATTTCATGTTTCTCTTGAGTTCTCACATATTCTTGCACTAGAACCCATGACCATTTGATTAATCAATGATGATTTGAACGAACACAAAAATGATATAGGCAATTCTTGATAATTTGGGCTTTGATTCTTTCATAGAAAATTGTCATAGTAGCCCCTTTGAGCTTAAATGTAAAAGAATGAGGATTGAATTGTTTGCAATATCTTTTAGAATCTCATTCAAATTTTCTCTGATATTACCATGGTTTTCAGATGCAACTGAGCACATTGGTCAAATCATGTAAGTTATTTGTGAATTGAGAGTAGTATAGAACTTACTATAGTAATCTTTGAGGCGAAATACAGACATATGTGGCTTAGGAATGATTTAGGCAATTTTTTTTATCGTTTGAGCCTTTAAAGCCACCAAAATACATCATTTTCATCTGTAGTTACCCTTTTGAGCTTATTGAAAATCGAATGGCATGTGCTTAGGCACATAATAACCCCCATTCGGCATCATTTCAAAATCCCACAATGACCACCTTGCTAAAGCTTATACACTATTTCCTACCCTCAAGGGAGTAAGCTTCTATTGCGCTTTAAAAGTTCAAATAACTCCTACGATCTTAATTGAAAATGAGAAGTGGAGTAACGAAAAAAAAAAAAGAGAAAAAAGAGAAAAATAATGAGGTGAATAATGATGAGGAGGATGAGAAAAGAGGATGAATTGAAATGAAAAGAAAATTGATGAATCATCAATAGAAGGAGTCGAAAGCGGGATGAGAATGCGCAAATTGATTATAATTTCAACTTACTCTCTTGCTTTGAATATCTTTCCTTTTATTGAAGCCATGAGCCAAAGCCTAACGTTACAAGCTTATTAAGACCTATTGACCAAGCCACATTTGTCTAATATACTAGTGGAGAAGGTTATGAATAGTGAACCTATGACACTCGAGAAACACTTGTAATAAACATGGTTTTGACATTCACATATGAGCATCTCATTACCCAGTCTTGATGCATTGTTAGCATTCATCAAAATACACTCGTTTTTTGAACAATGCAATTTGAACCTATACCTTGCAAAGTCCTATTGATTTGTGTGAGTTAAGATTGCTTTAATGATTACATGGAAATGGTAGCACACACACACGTGAGAATTCTTGAGAAAATGATATGCATGTCTGAATACTTCTGAGGCCTACACAATTGGAATGTTTTACAACTTTGTTTTGTGTGTCTTTTCGTGTCAGTTTAGTTTTGATTTGTTTTTGTTTTGTTTTTTTGTGTTGTTTTGCTCGGGACTAGCAAAAGTTTAAGTGTAGGGGGTTTGATAAGTGTATTTTATACACTTATATTTCTTCTTATTTTGCATGGTTTAGTGTTAGTTTTCGATCAGAATTACGCTTTTGGTTTTGTTATGTGTTGTTTTGCAGGAATCCAGGTAATTACATGTTTTGTGGACTAAAAGGGTGCAAATGACGGAAAGAACGGATGAATTGAAGCCAAAAATCTACACTTTGAATCAAAGCAACAGGCGTAATTACGCCTGTCTTGAGGCGTAACTACGCCTAGCTTACGGCATTTGAGCTTTTAAACGAATTTCTTGAGGCGTAACTACGCCTGAATTGAGGCGTAACTACGCCTAGCTTACGGCATTTGAGATTTTGAAGAATTTTAAGTGGCGTAATTACGCCACTTTTGAGGCGTAATTACGCCAGTCACGCGGGAAGCCAGACTTTGGACACGTCGACAGGCGTAACTACGCCACTTCGGAGGCGTAATTACGCCAATGGAATTTTGGCAATTTTGGAGACTTTCCTTAGTTGATTGCACGGGGCTTTTAAAGGGTTTAGAGGAGGATTTTCGAAGGCTATTCAGACTTAGACATATTTTGGGAGTGAAGGAGGCTAGGGTTGAAGAACGGAGAAGAATAACGACGACGGCTCGGAGCAAAAAGTAGAGAATTCATCACGAGACGGCGGCGTTCATCGGAGATCGAAGAATAGCGTCAATTCGTTTTGTATCTCTAAACTTTTATCAATTTTTATGGGTTATTTAAACATGTCTATGTGTTTAAATACTTCTAGCATGAGCTAATTTTATTTTCTAGGAGACGATGTAGCTTGTTTTGAAACTACGCTTATTATGAATTGATTGAAGTTTATTTGGATTTCCGTATGGTTTATTTATGTTTTCCTGTTCTTAATGCTTTTAATCTACTGGCCATGGATTGAATGATTCCATATTTGTGATCTATCACTCGGGAGAGGGGGTTATGAATAGGAAAGAAGGAATTCGTATCGTGGTAGTTATATTGTTCGGAAGGCCTATAACTCCATAGAAGTCGTCATAGGAATTACTGCGCTTTTACAATTGTCTGATAATTCATCTTAGATAGGGATATCAAGATTAATGTTAGATAATTACTTCTGCTTAACACCCGGGAGGGGGAGTAGAAACAAATAAGAATTCTCGGCTAGTAAACTAGGAAATCCATAAAATGGAAATCGAGGAATGATAAGTGTAGTGGATGAACAAGTGAAATCGTACTCCTAGATTCGTCTCCAACTGATTTCTTTTCAACTCAGTATTTGGTCATCGTTAGTTAATTAATTTTTATTATTCGCATAACACTCAATTATTCGATTCTCTAAATAAAGCAAAGATTATTTTAATTCAGTACTTAGATTTAACTATTTAATCAATCTCTGTGGGTTCGACATCTTTCTATACTAAAACTTGACTACCGTGCGCTTGCGGTAAGGGATTTTTCGCAACAGCGCTACAGCTTGTTCTTCGCCCTTCTCAAGCCATGGGGACTTTGGATTTGTGTTAGACTCTTCTTTGTCTTCTTACCTTTTATGGCAATCTTCAGTCTTTGGTCCTTTGTAGCATTAATTACGACATTAAATGCTACAATAAATAGCCGTTAATGATTCGGACTGAGGAGCCATTCTTTATGTATCCTTGACTGCTCTGATCTGATAAAGATTGAGATCGATCTGAAGCATCGATTTAGTCAGTCTGAAATCCATCGATCCGGTCTGATATGCTTTGTCATCTTATCAGCTTGATCTGTTTTGGGCGATCGATCTGGTCAGTCTGATTTCACTCGATCCGGTCTGATATGTTTTGTCATTTTAAAATCTCATCGATAAGGTCCGGAACTAACAGACCCCAAATACTGGATTTAAAATCCTCGGGAGTCCCAACACTGCAATTAATTCATAATTGCCACAATTAAAATCCATTAAGGATCATTATCACACCGGGATTTACACCATTAATTCCCGTGCATAACACAAATCCAAAGTCCCCATGCTCATCTGGTTGAAACTTCATCTTCTGTGATTGCCCCAACTAATATTGGTGGGCCCTCTGGCAACGCTGTTTTGATATTTTTCAAGGCGCTTCCATCTGGGAGTCTGAGCTTTATGAAATGAAAAGCTTCCATGAAGCCTTTCTTCGCTGGTTCAGGAGCTGTACTGATGAAATTCAACTCCAAAATATCCTTATGGACAAATGTGGATTATTCGCCCAAGTCTCGTGAACTGGTTCTCTGATCCACTTGGATAGTTTCGAAATTTCACAGAATGTCGGGGCAATAGTATGAACAGAAGCAAGAGATCCCAAATTATACCATTCATGTACATTGTTTGGATGGCTTTCTGGTTTCATCCAAACCCTTGGATACTTTCCGAAGATATCAACAATTGTTTTTTTCTAGGTTGATACCCCATCTGGTAATTAGTTTCTCCAAGTGCGCTGATATTCATGCATAGGAGAAGCAACTAAATCGTTTTTAGTTTGAACTCTAGAAATGCTGGTCATTGACCTAAGGTTCAACTCTCCCTCTTTTACCACAGAGGTGCTGGGTTGACTTGAAGGTTCAAGCGGTTTCATCTGGCCTTCAACATTCGCTACAACGTGCTGAAGGAATGCATCATCTACAAGAGTATCTGAATCCCTTGCCTCCAGGTTAGATGAGCCTCGTTCTCTAAACACTCATTTTTGCATCGTTGAAGATGCGGCCTGGAGGATAGGCCCCTTCATGACCTCGAACAAACGTTCTTAGGCCTGAAAGCATGCTCATATATGACCAGTAACAGATTCCTGATCTGCTAGTTGAAGTCATCCAATGACTTCTGCATTGAGACGGGGAGTCCCAAAATCTCGATCAAGGATCTCCATGTTCTCCGTGAGATGCCTCAGCCTTTTGAGGGTATCATCAGCAATGTGTCCCTCCATATCGTGTTAAGAAATCTACAAGAACATGTTTATCAGATTTCACAATGACAATATCGTAATCATAATATTGACATTCAGCTTGCCATCTCAAAATTCAAGCATTTTCTGGTTTAGATTCAGTTTTATTCTTTAGAAAATACTTGACACTTGTATTATCAATTTTAAGGATAAATTTCTTTGCAAGTAAAAATAATGGCCATATCTTAAACGTCTTTCTGACTGCAAAGAACTCTTTCTCATTGATATGTGGTAGCATTTATCGCGTAGGCCCAAATTAATCATTCTCAAGTTAATAGGAATAAGTATGTAATAGCGTGGGTAGGGATCGATCCCATGAGGAATGATGAATTTTGTACTAATTATTGCAAACGAAATTAAAGGGGGTTTTGAGAATGAATTAACTATGATGCAGGAATCTAAGACAATTATGAACTAACTAATATGCAAGATTAAACTAATAGTGATTAGATTATGAGAGAAAATCGATTTTTGGCTTTTGGTCGACTTTATAATTGAGTTTATTATCTTAATCATCAATTCTCACAAAGGTTCAATTTGCATATGAATATTCGCCTTGGAAAATTAATTTCTATCTCACCTTAATCGTAGTTAGGTAGCTCACTCGTTTATTCTATCCCTTATCAATCAATTAATCCAAATACACGTGATTAAGATTAAAAGATGATAGATTCATAAACTAGTGAGAAAAACGACGTTAGGCAATATAATCCACACGTCTATATTTAATCTAGTTGAATGTTTTTCCTAAGGATTTAACAATCTCACACGTGCAAAATTATTAATCTTAGTTGCTTCATCTAACAAGCATTAGATTTCATGCACAATTACTAGGTGATCAACCCAATAATTAGACACAACAATCCTATCAATCAAGTATAGAAAAACAACCAATACTCATTCCAAAAATTGATTAAAAAAAACACATGAATTTCATAAGAACAATAAATCCCAATGTATTGTCTTCATTAACCAAAAATCACAAAACTAGTTTAGCCACTCATTACTAATGCAAAACAATCAAAATTAAATAAAAACAACATAAAAGAAACACAAACTAGGCAAACTATGTACATCTTCACTTGTCGAGGTTGTCACGTCCGCCTTTGCTTCGATCTTCGTGGCGTGCCTTTGAACTATGATGAACTAGATGCTAATTATGTACGAAAGAATGTAAAAGTATGTAAAAAGGGGTCCCCCAAAGTCTGATGGTCGAGGGGTATTTATAGGAGAAGGAGGAAGGGGCTAGAGTCCTTGTATGATGGAAAGAAAACCAAGTCTTTTACTTTTGCTCGAACTCCTCTGGCGATCGATTGCGGCTGTCTGGCGATCGATCGCTAGACCTTACTGTTTTTATTTTTCATAATTTTTTCACTCGCGATAGATCGGGCAAATGTGGCGATTGATCGCCAATTGTTTCTGCCTCAACCCTTGTCTCGCGGCGATCGATTGGTAGGCGATCGATCGCGGAGAAGTACCGATCGATCGCCGAGACTTAACTTTTGTTGCTTGGATTTTCTCATTTGGGGATCTATCGGGGCTCTTTTGGCAATCAATCGCGGCTTCTTATTCACTTTCATGCGTTTTTCTTGGTCTATTTTGACCCACTATCAACTCCAATGCATTTCTTGATCTTTATATATCGTTATTAGCTCGATGTCTTTGATTACACCTACATTTACACAAATGTACGATTAGGTAGCATATATATCATTTTATCTATCAAAACATACCAATCGTAGACAATTAAACGCAATAGATGTCTATTTCTAGCCACGTCAATATGCCATCGGATAGCTTCGCTGTCTGAAAATAGACCGCTGCAATATTTGCATGCCCCTTCTCCATTTGATGTGGCTTTCATGTGAACTGCTGTCCACCAATGATCACTGGCATCTGTGTATAATAACAGATCATCCTCGTCATTTGAATTGCAATCTTTGATAGTTGCCTACAAACCTCGTTACGTTGCTTGACAGCTTGTCGGTGATCTTCATTCCACTCAAATCTAACATCCTTTTTGAGCAGTGGACTGAACACATTCATGTGCATTGCCAGATTGTTAATAAACATCCCAACAAAATTAACAACTCCAAGAAAATTTTGAAAATGCTTCAAATACTTGATATCTTCTGGATATCCTTGCACTTTCTCAACAATATGATTCCAGATTGGTCGATTTTAATCCCAGGAAACTCGATCTGTCTTGCAGTCATCACTGCCATCCTTTTGGAGAGCACTAATTATTCCTTGTAGCAAACATCCGAAAAGACTTCCAAATGTTTAACATGTTCCTTCATGTTGTTTGATACGATGATGATATCATCAATGTATACGAACATGAAATTGAAATAATCATTGAAGACTCTTCAATATATCTGGGGAGCATTTGCCAATCCCATCGGCATAACATTCTAGATATAATGTCCTTGTGGTGTGGAGAATGCAGTAAATTTCTTCCTAGCTTCCTCCATCTTGATCTGGTAGATCCAGATTTACAATCGAACATAGAAAATACTTTGACATTCTTCATACAATTTACCAAATGTTCTCTACTGAGGATATAGTATCCGTCGAATTCCAAGATTTCGTTGATCTCTTTGTAGTTGATCACTAGTCTTGGTTTTCCTATCTTTATTTCTCCACGATTCCGAATAAGAAATCCCGGACTACTATATGGAGAAACACATGCTGAGATTAACTTAAGATCAAGATGTTCCTAAGTGTTATCTGCATATCTTTCCGATCTTCATGTTCATGGGGATCGGTTTGTATCTTACGAACTCATATTTTTTTCCAGCTTTCACTTTCAAAGATGCTTTGAGCTCGTTCCTATCCCACCAAGCCAGAGGATCCTCATTGTAGTTCATCCGAATATTCCTTTTTACTTCCTCTAGAGTAATCAGCTCTTCAAGGGTAGCTTTAGGCTGTGGAACCTCATCCTGTAATGCCTTCTTCAGTAAAACAGGTTTTTTGGGGTATCCTCTTCTTCTTCAGCATCCATTTTTTCATCATGTTCTCTTAATGACATGACATTCACACAATCAAAAGTTATTTTTTGCTTTTGACTGTTTCCTTGTTGTCTAAGTTGAGAATTGCTTCGCCAAATTTTCGCTGATCCTTCATCTTTGGGTGTCTTCCTTCATTACCACGCTTGCTGCGAAAACTAATGGGGAATTTCATGTGAAATTCCTCCCTTAATCGTTGGACAATTATCTTATGATCACAAAAGGGTTGTGAAAATAAGCCTCATCGTCATGTGAACCTCTTGAATGTTTATAGGGAATTGTTCTTGACAACATATCAGCTCCCGTGTCATGAAAATATATAGGTAAAGTTTGACTTTGTACCAAGGGGTACCTCCAGCTCCTCCGATTATTATTTCCACTTGCTTGACTCCTTCATCAAGGATAAGAATCCTTTTAGAGAAATCTCTTCCTGCAATAGCTGGTAATTTTTCACCAACTTTTTTGGGAAGATGTCTTGTTTGACAGTGCATGTTTCACCTCCTGAATCAATATAAGCTGCAAAATATTCAGCACGATATTTCTTGTATAACATCCCGACTTAGATGCATATTAATAATGGACTTGCGATCATTAGATTCTATATCTTTTCCCCTCCACCGTAAATTCCATTCCGTCATGAAATCTTTCCCAAGGTTTGTCTTCCTCGAGAAACTCAATCCCCAGAATAAACTGTTCTGGGATTCTACCTGCAGTTCCTACAATTGTTAGATTAATTTCACCAATTTTAAGGTTTCTTTGATACCTGCTAACTATAAACATCACAATGAAAGATATTATCATTCTCAGTATTGTCAAAGATTATCTCAACTTCTCGCCTACCTTCTGGGCACATCAGTATTCCCGTTGTTTTGAATACATCAGAGATTTTCTGAATCCTGTTTGAGGCTGCTTTTTATTTTTCGCTGATTAACCTATCATGTTGGAAAGACATCCTCCCGGGCTCGATCATAAGGCTTCTGCTTCCGTTCAAGACCGACTGGTCATGTATCCTCATGTCGATCTCTCCAATTATCGGAGTATCAATGATATGTGGCAACACTGCTTTTGCAAAATCCTCGAAGATTCTAGGGATTTCGATGAATTCCTTTCTTAAAAAAACTTATGAATGATGAGTATTCGAGAGTGCGTATGACACCTTGTAGGTGATCAAGTAAGGCATATTCCCTTCTTTCATCAAATCACTTCTGAAGAGTAAGAACCTTATTGAAATCTCGATCTTCAAAATTGTATGCAATTTTTGGATAGTTGTTGAGGGCCTTTTTTCCTGCATACATCTTTCCTGCAACTACTCCCAAACAAGAATCTTTGAGGTTCAGGATTTTCTTGTCAAAGATCACCAGGTTGAGTGGCAAATCAATTCTTTCCTTGAAAGTAGCCTTGAATCCAATATGAATCCATGAGAGTGTGTTAGCAACTTCTCTTTTGACCATGTTCTTGATCTCCAGGATTTCTCTGTAGAGGATTAACCGCATTTTACTTTGATTTCCGGTGAATTCCACCGGGACTGTAAATGTAAGTAATCCAACAAGCATAGCAACGCAGCGGAATAAAAAATTTGGATTACTAATACGTCGGATCTATACAAAGGTTATCATATCGGATTAGGGATCAAAAGTCTCACCCTTGTAGCGTGTTTGAGCAGATTCCACGAAGCAGCACC
Organism: Haberlea rhodopensis; assembly: GCA_907163345.1. Lineage (NCBI taxonomy): Eukaryota > Viridiplantae > Streptophyta > Magnoliopsida > Lamiales > Gesneriaceae > Haberlea > Haberlea rhodopensis. The sequence continues at coordinate 7,242,788 of CAJQUN010000001.1, read as the reverse complement.
ACGTCCAACGCCTCCTTCGAGTCACTAGCAAAACTTATCTAGTTTTGCCTCAACGGTATCCACACGATCAAATCGGGTGAAGGGATAGCCTAAGAACAAGTTGCTAGACTCGTTCTTAAACCGGAACAAGAAGCACACTCGATTCAAAATCGAATGATCGCCAGAAATACTCAATGATCTCGTCGGCTATGAAGAAAACCGAGAGAGCAAGAGAGATAGGCGGCCGTGAGCTTCCTTGGTGTAGGTTAGAATGATTTTTAATTGTTCCCCACAATTAATTAATACTCTTGTTAATAAAAGGCTTAATTAAAGTTCAATACTTTCTCAAAGTCTAATGGGCCCAAACCCATGATTTAATTAAGTTCTTTTAATAATTCAATTAAGACTCCTCTTAATCAATTAATTCATCCAATGAATTTAATTTCCCTTCTCGATTTGATCTTTTGTGCGACCCGATAGGATCTTGTAATGTTGGCAGTGACATAAAATCTCATTTTATGTCGCAAGCAATGAGCGGTATCTAGCAACACATCAATGCTGCCCAAATTACAAGAATGTCAATGACTCGACATAACCTAGGAACCGTGATAATATTAATCATGTAACTTAATCCCTTTGTCCTTTGTGTTTAGATTGAACACGAGTCATGGAATAGTCATACTCATATATTCAATCTCTATTTCTTGATCCCCAAGTAGAACTAGAATAAACGAATAAGCTCGATATCTCATATCGACTCATCCGAGCATGACCATGCATTTTAGTCTTACTTGTTCAAGGGCCCAAACACTTCTCCTGTTATATAGGAGGGACAAATCCTATCTCGATCAATCAACATCCCTCTACATAATTCGTAGTGTATCCAATAGTCGCCTTTATAGTTTACCCTGTTACGGGTAACGTTTGATAATATCAAGATACATAACTCCTTATGTTGGGATCTCTGATGATCACAAGTCGTAAGGATTACATACATTATTATCACAATGAGAATTGCTTATGACACTCATATAACTATCCATGTAGCATTCTCATGGTGGGTCTGTCCAGTACATCGTTCTCTAACATGTACCCATGTGTTGATTTGATATCTCATATCAATGAACAATTCATCAATCAAAACATACTAGTCTCAATGTATTATCATTATCCTTATTTATGATAATACTTGACTAGGGACAATCTTCAAGAATAATACAATATTATTCTAAGGACATTAACTTATATATCAATTCATATTGCACAGATATTCGAATAATATATAATAATGGTTTGCCATTTATAAAATCATAAAACATTGTATGTCTTAAACAATCATCTAATGACTTGTCTTAGGGCATATTCCAACAGTAAATTCTCCTGTTGTAACCTTGTGGATGATGTGATGTTTTCTGCTTGGTAGACCAATCCTATCCAAGACTTTTTCCATAGCTCCAAGTGTAAATCATTCATACCTCTGAACCTTCGGATCTTTTTTCATGATTCTCATAAGAGTTTTATGAGAAACCGTGGTATGATGGCTAATCTCTGATCATTAGTTGAAGAAATTCTCCTTCAGTCTGATTCTGAACTGGATCCACTGCCATCATCAGAATATACTCTTCTTTGTAGATGCTTTCATATGAGGGAATGTCCTCAAATTGATATACTTGCACCAAATCTTGGAAATAAACATCTTCGAACTCCTTAGTATACTCGAACTATTTTATTTCTCGTTTTTGGTTCTCTGGACAATCTGTAGAGATATGTCCCCTTGTTCCGCACGTCCAGCAGTTACAATCTCTTATGAGAATCATGAAAGTTTTCTTTGTTGGTGCTCTCCTAAGATTTGCAGAATTAGAACATGTTGATGAGGTTCTACTTCTGGTTGGTCTTGATCTTTGCCCTGGTCTGTAACTGTGGGCTTTTTGGCTTGGCAAGAACTTTCTAGGTCTCCATAAAAACCTATATCTTCTTGAACCACTTCCTTGGGCATATTGATGATTTTTGTGCTTCTTCATCTTACGCCTTTGGGGGTAGCTTCCAACGATAATAGGTGCGTCATTCTCGACACAGCAAAAAAAGGAACTGTTTTGTTTATTCCTCTTAATCTCTTGTATTTCTTTTGGAGTGCTGCTTGATGGCACCACTCTGCAAATTTGACTTTGAGAAATGACATTCTCTTGGCTACCGTTTCTGTTTCTTGTGGTATATATTCCTGGATAAGAATTTCTCTCATGGGCTCAAAATTTTGGCAAAGAATAACTCAGATGCATGTTGGTCACCAATCTTGGCTTCCATCTATACTCTGTGAAGTGTTTGATGTACTCATCTACATGGCAGATGTCATGTAGTTCAAGGCTGTAAGAACTTGTTTGTACTTCTTAGCCTTCTCTTATTCCATTCCTTCGAAGTATCATGCTCCTATGAAATGGATTTTGAATAGTTTTGACATCCTATCAACAATTGTTTTTAGTGACTCTCCAGCTAAAACTTCCTCTTTGATGCTTTGGGGAGTGAGTTCCCAAGCAATTTTGGCTTATCCTTCCAAGCTTATGTTAAGCAGTAATATGAACCCTTCTTTGTTGAGATCAAGCGTTCCAGCTGCAATTCTCGTGGCAGACGCTGACTAATCTATAAGTATCTCTCGATTTTTGAAATACAAGATATCCATACTAAGCATGAGTACATATAGATGTATCGGATCTAATTGAGATTTCCCATACATCGTTTGATATATCTCTGGCCTTCGGGAATGACTCACTGTTCCAACTGGGGGATCAAAAACTGCTCCGGTGGTAAAGTCTCCACTGTGTTGGATGTTTTGAGCTCTTGGTGGTGGCTCGTGTGACTCGAGACTTTAAGTCTCATTCATCTTTATGTTTACGAGTTTTAGTCCCGCAAATGACTCGGTAAGATCGTATAGATCTTCTAAGTTCATTCTTTCCATTACTTCTTGGGAAGTATAGGATCTCCTCGTATGACCGCGATTATTTTTCGTTATCGGTCATTGGTCTTTGGACCTCACCGGCTTTTCCTTTTTGATGTAAAATGGGTTCTGTTCCATAGGATGGTGGTTACCACCATCCTTTTCTTCTTCCTGAAGAACTTGTTTGTGAGTCCATTTTCTTGACTCTGCTTTGAACATCTCGAAGGTTTTCAACAATTTCCTCCTGATGTTTAATCGTTATCTCCATCTGAGTTTGGATTTGATGAAGTTGTACAGGGACATGGTATTGTAGCTATATATAACACTGCACCACCTTTTGAATCTCTCTAAGATCTTTGGAGATCTTTGAGCTATCCGGCTCGATTTCATACAAGATTGGTTCTCCCATCCTTATTCTTCTGGTCCGGATCCTGATGGATTGTTAGTATCTGGAATCATGTAGTCATGTTCAGGATGGTCTTCCTCCTGAGCTTCGGCTAACTCGAACTGTAGTTTGAGGTTTACCATGTAAAGCCACCTAGCCATCCTCTCCATTTTTTATACCGGTTAATGCTAGCATTGGTTCCTCGTAGAATTTTTCATCTCTGGTTGAAGCGTTTAGCTTCGGCCAGATATTCATGTTCAAGTTCTTCCAATTTTTGGAAGTACTACCTGTAAGAATGGCATCTCGAACATTCGTTCGGATCCATATTTCTTGAGGTAGTCTCCTCCGTTAGGATAATACTAACATTCATAAATATTATTATATTATTTCCATAATAAACCTAGGCACTGATACCAATTTCCAAGATGACAGGGATTAAGGGGAAATGGCATAACAAAGCATGTCAAATAACTAGATTGCACATAAAATAATTCATCAGGGTATTATGATCCAACAAAAGTCCTATTTTAATTTAAATTTTAAATTTGGGACCACATTGATTAAACGTTTTCCTATTTTGGCTCTTAGTGTAATGTTATTTTTATACTAGACCTAAATAAATTGTTGTTTTGTAATTGGTACTATCATGAAATTAACACATATAAAAATTATATAACGTGTGCAGTACAAACCATTGTAGTTGATTTATAAAGGTTGTATAAATATTAAATGGATTTCTTTTTCATTTTATCCTTTTTTTCTTTTATTATTATTATTACATCGGGGATGGAGGGATTCTTTTACCGCACTAAAAACCATATTTTTATCAACTATTTATCACCAGTTAATCACACCATTCGGTCTAACAATCCCTTTCATTTTATTTTCTTCCACAAACTTTACTAGTAAATTTTTTTCTTGAGTGAGGATTTGAATCCCCCCTTCCTTTTAAACCTTGGATGTTGACCCTACATATTTCCGTGGAGTACACCACGGTTGTGTGGAGCTATATGTTTTATTTGTCCTTCTATAAAGATGGGTTAATGAATTAATATTTATGATTGGAGATGAAAACATTAATTTGACCTTCTACAAAATTGGTTTGATTGGTTCGAATTTTAGAATAAAATAAAATTTAATTTTTAATTTCGAAGTATTTTATCTGTATTTGTAATAATTAAATACTCATCTCTAGGTTTCGCTCCTAAAGCCAAGTAGGATACAAAAAGTTAGCTAAGTAATATTAATTGATCATAACAAAAATTGTAAACTTTGTAATAATCGCAAATATAAAAATATACTTTATCCTTTATATGTTAAAGGCAAAAAAATAATACATAATCTAATCATAATTATAATCACAATTTTAATAATTTAAAAGTAAACATACCATTTATCCATCGTTATTCCATATCGTATGAATCATACTAATAATCACAGTATAATTTATCAAAATAATCTTATTTTCGAACTAAACTACAGCCCACATGTATTAAGGATGCAAAGGACAAGATTTGTCAGTGTCAAATGAGGAGAATGATAAATTCAATAATGAGTAACAATAGCAGTAGTAATGACGCTTAACATTTGATCAAGAAACGAGATCACCACGATCTGGCTGTTCCATGTGAAGTAAGTAGCCCCACTCACGGTGTGGCATAGTATTAATCCCAACTCTCAAAGATCTTTTCATCCCCAACTTCAATAATATTAACTCAAGTTCGTGACCATTTAAATCAAGTAATATTTATAAAAGAATCACTCGAAATTCACAGGTTAATTTAATCTACTATGTCCATATTATAAATTAAGAATCCAATAGGAGTTTCTCTTCCTCCTCGAGTCTATTTAACCACTTGAATCCAAGTTCATTCCCCGCTTTTGCAGCAATTTCAAATTGTCTTCTGGCCATCTCAACCGGATTATCTGCTTTGTCACCCTTCCTTGATTTTATGTTCTTCTTATTGAACTTGGTTATTGATTCAGGAACTTCAACGCCTGAAACCAGTTTTCTAACAAAAATATCATTTGACAAACGAGGAATAATACGTCATCTTGGTAGTTAATACAACAAGAAATGGTACAGAATGCAGGTAGAAGGTGGTGATAATGCGATGCAAAATATTCAGATTCTAGATTAGGAGCTTCATGCACCAAGCATGAAGCATGGTGTTGAAGGGGACATTACATCTGGAACATCTCACTCGATGTTTGCTGCTTCGGACTCTAGTATAGGAGATATTTCTATCGAGACTGGAACACAGAGGTGTGGACATTGGGTTTGAAAGGGATATAGAGAATTCACATCTACTTCATGTGATAATGCAGAGATAAATGAGCAAACACGAAAATTTTCGGGCAAGGGTCCGGAGACACAGCAAAGCCATGTAGACTTGTTGGGTTCCTCAAAAAATAGGAAGAAATGATAAATTTCGAAATAGCCAAGAAATTAATCATGGTGATTTAATAGAACCAAAAACAAAAACATTTACATTGGATATCCCTAGTATATTTCATATGAATATTATCTTTTGTGATAGGAAAGTTTGAAACTTTGTTTTTCTCATCTTTTCCTTAAATAGGTGATTGAAAATAGGAAGAAATGAATAATTTCGAAATAGCCAAGAAATTAATCATGGTGATTTAATAGAACCAAAAACAAAAACATTTACATTGGATATCCCTAGTATATGTCATATGAATATTATCTTTTGTGATAGGAAAGTTTGCAACTTTGTTTTTCTCATCTTTTCCTTAAATAGGTGATTGAGAATATACATCCCTTCGATTGAAATTTGTTTCCTCGTGCTATGCTTCTGTCATTTTTTATGTTGCCACAATGAATGAATTAACAATAGACTGAAAATTTTCATCTCTTCAATATGTATCCACCCATCGAAAGAAAGCGACGTGATATAATTTTCTCAACTAAGAGATTTTAAACATTAAATGGTCACCTTCTGCTAGATAGGACTAACCTCTGAGAAGAAGTGATCCATAGGCTACAGCAGCACCAGCATGTCCCTGTATAAAATCAGAGTACGAAAGCTCTTTCGTGAAAAGTTTGTCGTAAAAGCAATTTGAATATGTGAAGCACTCTCAAGTCCCAACAAATTTCCGATTTCTTTCAAATAGTAAAACAGAAAATATATATGTCAACCGAATTATTTCAGCAACTTTTGCAAGAAACGGTACCATAGCAGTTAATTAACAAGCCTATTGCTTGAAATACTACTCAAGCAAAATCACCGTAAAATGAAGTTTTGACTACCTTCTCAGATGCTCTGTGGAAACACCATATAGCAGAGGAAACATCTTGATTTACACAATCCCCAGTTAAGTACACGGCACCTAAAAGGTAGAGAGCACCTGGATGCAACTAAAACATGAGAAGTCAGGTAAGGTTCCAGAAAAGTTGTCATAATATGTGCATCCACACAGAAATACCTGATCAACTGCCTTTTCTAGATAATAGAAAGCCTGTTGATCTGATTGAACATACTCATTCTGCAAAAATATTTTAACAAGTAGCATGTTAATAGAGAATATTTTAAATATTCTCTTTGGAACAATATAAAATAAGAAAAACACAAAAAACCAACGAAGTCCATGAGATCATGTTTTCCCCACTATAACATTCAAGAATCTACTTGGTGAAAACACTTCACATTATTTCAAACCTTTTTATCGGCAAGCTTCTGCTATATATTTTCAAGATTTAGTTACTGTCTTTCCATTTGGTTCGATTTGAAAGAATGAGATAACAAGGAAATGTTTTCTGGTGCAAACCCTAGGAGATCCCAAAGGAGAACATAAACATACTTTGTGAGAATCTACCAAGTAAGATACTGAAATTGATGGGAAGATAAACACAAAGATTCATCCATCATAATTCGTCGAATTGAAAAAATTAACAGCAGGTTCCTACGAGAGGTATGGCCAACTTGTGACTTAATCCTAGTAAAAACCATGTATAATGCTGTAAGAAGTGCACAATCAACTTCGCAGTAAAAGAGGATTTAACATGTGCTTTGCATGTAAACCCCACATGTTTAAGTTATCAGGTTTATTCTGGAAGTAACATCATGCTCAATATAACATGTGCATGCATCCAACTCCCAAAATATGGTCAGGACTCTGTAGTACCAGATACAGCTTCTACAATGTTCCCAGAATAATGATACAAGTTGGTATGAACTATACCAAATTAAACTGGACTGTCGAAAAACAAGACGGTCACAACTTCATCTGCTTGTGCTTACAGTGCTTACACTCACCGTTGAAAATGCATTATTGCAACCATTTCTAATGTCAATTACAAGAAATTATATTGGAAGCCATGTATAATGCTGTAAGAAGTACATTTTGAATCAACTTCGCATTAAAAAGGATTTAACATGTGCTTTGCATGTAATCCCCACATGTTTAAGTTACCAGGTTTATTCTGGAAGTAACATCATGCTCAATATAACATGTGCATGCATCCAACTCCCACAATATGGTCAGGACTCTGTAATACCAGATACAGCTTCTACAATGTTTCCAGAATAATGTTACAAGTTGTTATGAAATATATCAAATTAAAGTAGACTGTCGAAAAACAAGACGGTCACAACTTCATCTGTTTGTGCTTACACTCACTGGTGAAAATGCATTATTGCAACCATTTATAATGTCAATTACAAGAAATTATATTGGAAGCCATAGTTTCCTCTCAGTACTTAGATGAACAAATCTTTTACAGCACTTCCATGATTTGAGCTAGCTACAGAGAGAGAACATAAGTGGTTCGAACTACATGACACTAATGATTTTTATTTAATTACAAAGTCTAACCTCAACTCTAAGGTGGCAACCGAGCTCATACAGAGCATCTGGATCACCCATCTCAGCAGCTTCCACCAGCAATGCAGCACCTCTGGTATATGAATAAAGGTCAACAAACGTAATGACTTCAGACAAAAGTACTGAATAATGTTCATAAACATAATCTATTTACATGTCAAATATATGTAACGGTAAAATTGACTTAATCCAATAGATGTAGATTACTAGACATATTTTAGCAGAAGTAAGCAAAAAAAAAAAAGAACAAATGTTTTTATCAATGCAAAAAAGGGAAGGGAAAGAAAGCCCGAATATTTTTTACATATCACCTGTGTCAAGAAGCAAAATGTAGGAATAAGGCATGATAGAAGAGTAAAGAGCTTCTTACACAGCTTTATTTGCACCAGGGACATGGTATTTGAGATGCAGTTTGGATAACCAATACCTAGCATGAGTATTTGAGTTGTCAGCTTCAAGAGCCAATTCAAAATGCTCCTTCGCTGTCTGACATATCAGCCACCCAAAGAAAGAGAGTCGCTCATTTACTAGTCTAGAGTAAGATTTACTTTGAAATGTAGAATTAAACCACACATGCGGCTAAAATAAACCCTAACCGTAAAATGGTTTGGTATGTTAAAAAGATGGATCCTCCAATCTGATGCCCTAAACTACTTCCAAGCACTAATAAAGATAACAAAAGTCCTAATTCCAGGATCATATACTTGTGTATAGGGCCTGTCTCATTATGTGATTAGAAGAGCGAAGACCAACATAAAAGCTAGGTAGTGAATTCTTTCAATAAGATCAAAGAAGGGCAACAATGAAATATCCAGAATATGTTTGAATTCATCTAACTAGTATTGAGATAGAGTTCGTTACACAATTGTAATATAATAGCTAGGCAATAAAATTTAGCATCATCAGCAAGTATGGAGTTTACTGTAAACGTAACTCAAATGTATTTATATATCTTGATATGGTCTTAAATAAATAAATATGCCTTTAAATAAATTAATACTTATTTTTTTAACTGAGGAAACTATACTTTATGAAGTAATCATCCATGTTACAAACAAGAGGACTACATCAATATTTTATCATCGTACCAACTCAAGCCCTTATCTAAATTCAACTACATTCTGTTGCTGGAATGTCAGTAGAATAAAACATTTGGTTTATTGCTCATTCCATATTCAAGGATGAAAATTACCCTAAGCAAAGGAATGAGACGCTTGTCCTTAAGCTCACAATAATCAATAACTCTGTCAACTTCCTTAATAGCACTGAACCCTTTGGCTACGAACTCCATTGCCTTCTTATTCCTAGTATGCATCCCTCTCTATCACAAAAAAGGAACCAAAGAAGTATCACTATAAAGGAAACATATAAATGAAAGAAAAATAACACAAATTTTTGTCATGAAAAATTGAGTCCTTGATTTTAATGACAAGTCAGGGATCTCATGAATTTCCATCATGGATTAATTATTGGAATAATATTTCACATATTGCTAAATTTGAATATGACCATTAAGAAATTCCACAACTTAAAAATTGGGGGACTGTTAAGTCATGTGTCTCAGTGAAAAAGTGAATATATAATATCGGGTGTGCAACTTCAAAATGTATTCCAACAAATTCAACTTACTTGGTAACTGAATTGGGAAAAGGTAGAGTTGACGACGCCTCTCCTAGAAGCAGAATTCCAAAATGCTCTAAGCATTTTTTCCCCTGAGTTGCGTCAAAACCTGGCTAAAACCAAAAATAAAAGGTAAATATATATATAAAGATTTAATTATAGGACACACAAATCATAGGGACCACAGACTGCTTTAATGAACAAATATAAAGGAAAAAATAAAAACAGATTCAATGGATTTGCAAAACTTATCTTCATGATGCAGATATTATCAGTAGACGACCAATTCTATGAGTCGACCAAATCACTTTCTCGTTGTCTAAAACATCCACAACCCCATCTAGGAAGATAAGAGAGGCGGCAGGATATGTGGAGTGCCAATGAAAGATGGACTTGCAAACGTAGACTAAAACAGAAGAGGCTTCAATGTGCCTTAGTAAGCAAATTGAATGGTCGACTAATATAGAAATTAGGAGGCACGTCAAAATCATATCCAATGGTTCAATTGGATGAATTATGGCCAAGGGTCCCATGGAAGGAGCACAAAGTTTTTATAGTAAATCTCTGGGTGATGTTCAAGGGTATTACACATCTGTAATTCTTTATGCCTATGATGTACATCAGCAAAAATGTCATAATTTTCATCATTTAAAGAAAATTATGGCAATCTAAACATGTAAACCATGCATATGGTCGTGTCAGTCCCCTATGCATAATTCCCAGTCTAAAAATTCTTAAAGTGAAGAGGGTGGAATACATGATGTAGTACCCAGAAAAGATTGCCTTCTTGCATAATGGATAAGAAAACCAATGTGTTCTCGATTATGGACATCTAGGAAGTCCTCGTGAATGATACCAGATTACGACAGGGTAAGAACTCGTCTCGAAGTCGCTAAAAACTGTGATAAATGTATCTGGTGAACGGAGGACTTGAAAATTGTGACTACATGCATAAAAGCCTTGATGTCACTATACTGTTGGAATTACTAGAATTACTAATACAATATTGTCCAGAAACAGTCATGATACACTCAAAAGTAAACCCTATTCAACAAAAATAGAAAAAAAGACTAAAATTTGCTCTCCAAGTTCAGTCAGTAGCTCAAACGAAAAGCAAGCAGACATTTGATCAAGCATGTTGTAGGCGCAAAATAGCCGTTTCATCACAGTCAAAATCAGGCCAAGTATTAAATCTACAACCAAAATTCTAGCTAAAGATGATACTTACCGGTTATAAATTGGAAACTAGGTGGCGGTGCACTGCAAAAACCTTGAGAACATAAAGATTTACTTCTTTTTTTTTTTTTTTGAGAACATGAAGATTTACTTCTATTTGAACTATATGTGGAGATTGGAATACGACTGAGAGAATAAACAGCCACTTAGAGAGTGAAAGAGCCACGGTACGCCTTTTTCACGGATTAAAGGAGTTAGAAATTCCTTTTTTTTTAATTGAGAAGGGCTTAAATATGTTTGCAATAAGAGTAGTTTGAACTCGAGTCTAATTAAAAAGTGGATAATAAGTTTTTTATCTACGGACTAAGCCTAAGAGCCTAATTGAAATTTGAAAATGAAGAATTTCTTATTTATCCCAAGTTATCATGTATGAAAAATATTCAACCAATTGTTATTAAAAAAAAAGTAAATTTCAGGGCGGTACCAGTAGGAGAAACTTTTTTCGGCCCAATCCACCAAAAAAATTTATTTCACCTAAATCCAATTTTGGATGCAATGACCAAGTTAACCTTATTACTATGAAATAACTCATTGTCTTCTTCCTCAAATTCCACATTTCAATCTCTCGTAACTGAGGATTACCAAAGAATGTCGTGCATTGCTGCCAGGTTTATTCTTGTCATCTTCAATTTTCTATACGCAATTTGTACCTTTTTTTGCCAAGACTCCGAAAGTGATGCAGATGTTGAACTGGATAAAGAAATTTACATATGAGTAGTACCAATGTTGCCTAGTAAGGGAGATGATTGTACTGATGTACTTCTTTTGAAATTATTGAGGGCTAGGGATTTCAAGGTAAATGATGCATTCCAGATGCTCGAGAAAACTCCTCAATGGAGAAAAGAATTTAAGATTGATTCCATCATGGAGTTTTAATGTGTGAGATTTGGTTTTGTGCTCTTTAGTCGTCCTCAATTCATATTTCATGGAGTTATTAGGTGCTGGAGGATATTAGGTTATTCAACAAATATTAAAATGGTTTCGGAATTTTCAGGGAGCGGCATTGGACAATGGTTTGATGTGGCTGTGAAAGATTTGGAAGAATTATGTTGTTCCTAGAAATAAACAACAGTGTATGTGAGATGTTCCATAACTATGCTTTTGGTTAAAGATAGATATGTCAACCGGGCCGGGCGGCACGAGGCCCTTCCCGGACCCGCCACATCACAGGCAGTGCCGGCATGGCCCGTGGAGCTACAGTAACGGGCCATGCTGGGCTAGAGGCACTGGCACGTGGATCGTGGCAGCACGGCACGGACTGTTAGCCCGTTAATTTTTTTTTCAGTTTTGAGATTGATCGGCAAATGGGTGCCGATCGACCGCCAGATGCCATATCTTTCCCTTAAAAATCATTGTTTTACCAATCGATCAACAAGCAAAAGCCGATCGATTGGTAAAGCATGTAAAGGTCATACGATCGTTACATTCGTTAGCGATCGATCAACAATTTCTTGCTGATCGATCGGTAACAACAAACATTCAAAAAAATGATAGTTTGCAATGTTTTTTATTTTATTTTTATTTTTAAAATGATTTTGATGGTGAGAATCATTTTATCTCACAATTTATTGGATTCTTTCTCTATTCTCTAAGCTATCAATTCTCTTATATCTCAATTTTCAATTTGTAAGTAAGAAGAAAGAAGTTCCTCTCTCGATATTTGGCAATACAAGGCACAAGATAAAATATTTGGTAACATTTATTTTTGTTGTTTTATTATATAATAATGGCCGATTCATCTTATATCAATGTAGGTTATGAGGATGAAATTGATATATATCAAAATAAAGAAGAAAACACACAAAATGTTGAATCATCTACTAGAAAAACTTCTAGATAAAGAACTAGTAATGTTTTGACAATTATTTGATGTTGAAGATGTCGAGGGAAATGGCACATGACCAGTTTGTAAAAAATGTAAAAAAGATTATGTGGGACGGGTTATTTACTTAATCATATGGCTAAGCATTATAGAGAGCCCTAATGATGGTAGTCAAACTACTCTTTCACAATTTCATAGTGATGGTAGTAGTTCAATTTTAGTGAACAAGAATTGGAAACATTTGATGTTTTGGCATGGTGGAAAGATAATGCTAAACTTTGGCCAGTGCGTTCTATCATGTCACGTGATCAACTAACCCCTCTGGTATCTACAATTCCATCGGAGTCATGTTTTAATACAGGTGGCAGAGTACTTGATGAAAAATGAAGTAGAATGAAAGTGAATACCGTAGACATGTGTATTCTATAAAAAGTGTTGAGCCTTAAACGCATTGTTGAGTTTAATGCTTAATTTATCTCCGAATTATTTATGAGTTTTGATGATCAACAAAACTTGCATTTGTTGTACTAATATGTCTACTTAGGGTACAGGGTTAGATTGATAAATTGGTTGGGAAGACAAAATGGAAGAGAACCCAAGTTATACAATAACATATGTGAGTTCATAGGACAAGCGGTGATTTTTATCAAGGAATCTATTGAGCTTGGACGAGAAGGAATGAGATCTATGAACAACCAAATTAAGTGTTCAACATGTGTGGAATGGTGTTGGAACAATTTCTTATGATGGGATGAAGACCCACAACCAATGGTTCGTTGGTGGGCAAATTCGTATAGAAGCCAATTGGAGCGCAGTGCAATGTTTTGATTATATCTCTTGGCCCGATGTTCCGAATAATGTGAATCCAAAGAGGTTGTAAAGCCAACCCAATATGCTAGATTTCATATTCAAACATCTCAGTCCAATTCGGATTGCATAATGGAGCAAAATGGCATGGAAGTCATAACAAGTGCAGATTGTAGCAAGGTTTGAGCGGCTGTAGAATTTTAGGCTTAACTTCTTCATATCTTAATGAAATGCAATGAAATTTTGTCTACACCTAGATAAGAGGAAGGGATACAACTTTCATGTTTACCACGTTTCCCAGAAATGAGCTTAAGATGGTCGAATAGTGCAAAGTTTGAGAGTGTTGAAATCTGGCAGATCACCTCAGGCGATCCGGGCCATCACCTCAACCGATCCGAGCCATGCGTGCCAACGCCACGCACCATCGACCCAGGCGATGGCACGCTGGCGCCAGGCGATGTCATGGTCGCCCCAGGCAATCCAGAAACTTGCCTACGACAAATTTTCAAAGGGCGATCGCCCCAGGCGATGCAAGGAACGCCTGAGGCGATCTGTGCCAGATTTGAACGTTAGAACGTGGCGATGGAGATCGCCCGAGGCGATGTCCGAGGCAATCGAGGAGTCATTTCAGTCTTATGTGTAGCACCGGCTAGTAGGAGCCTAGGGGGCCTCCTACACTATAAATATTGATGCTTTGGAGCATTTTGAAGAGAAGAAACAAGCCTACGAACTTCATCAAAGCTTTGCCAATTCAAATTTCAAATAGTATTGCAATCTCCATACATTGTTGTTGTATTGGAGTTTGTAATTCTCTTCTTTTGATAGAGTCTTGTTTTCTTCGTGTTGGTACACCGTGAAGGTGTTTGTTTGAGTTGTTGTAAAGGTCCTCCAACACCAAAGCAAGTTGGAAATTGTAAAGCCATCAACAAGTATAGTTGGTGCATGTGAATGTGGCTATCCTTGGAGCCCTTAAGGCCAAGAAGACTCGTGAAGAGTGTTGGTAGCTCGTGAAGAGCTTTGTATACTCGTGAAGAGTGTTGGTAGCTCGTGAAGGGCTTTGTATACTCGTGAAGAGTATTGTGCTCATGAAGAGCTTTGTGTACTCGGGAAGAGTTGTAATGTGGCTAACTTGGAGCCCTCAAGGCCAAGATCATTTGTTCTAGTGGAACCTCGGTTGGATGTTATCTAACCGGGAAGAGGAGACGTAGGCGATTCATCGCCAAACTTCTATAACAAATATCCTTGTTATTTACCGCTTTATTTCTTTACGCATTTATTTATTTCTTTACTTCTCCATTTCTTTTGTTTATCGATTGGCTTAAACCTTCCGCAAGCGCAATCTCTTTTATTTTGCAAACTCATTTTAAAAAACTAAAGTAGCCAAGTATTCTCATTCACCCCCCCTCTTCGATTCCAACAAGTGGTATCAGAGCCATTTGATTTTTGTTTTAAATCAAATTTTTTTATATGGCTAATCTAGCAAATGAGTTTGCTCAAGGTCAATCGACAAATAGATCTCCGCTCTTCATGGGTGATAACTATGGGTATTGGAAAAATAGAATTTCTCTATACATCCAATCCGTAGATTATGACCTTTGGAAGATCATAGTGAAAGGTTCATATATTCCTTTAAAGGAAGGTGGGGGAATAAGTATCCCTAAAGAAATGGACGATTTCACTAGAGCGGACATGATTTTAATATCTCAAAATGCTAAAGCTATTAATATTTTGCATTGTGCTTTAGATATGAAGGAGTACAACCGGATCTCGATGTGCTCAACCGCAAAGGAGATATGGGACAAATTGCAAATTTGTCATGAAGGAACCAACCAAGTGAAGGAGACCAAGATTGATTTATTGCAACTCAAATATGAGACATTTGAGATGGAGTCCGGAGAAGAGGTTGATTCAATGTTTAGAAGGCTCACTCAAATCATAAACGAGCTCGCTCAACTTGGAGAGAAGTATCATCCAAAGCAAATATGGAGAAGAGCACTTAGAGCCTTGCCAAAAGAATGGGATGCAAAAGAGGACGGCCATCATCGAGTCCAACAAAGGAGAAAGTGCATCCTATGACCTTGATGAACTTCATGGCACATTAGTGACCCATGAGCTTGAAGTTTCAACAAGGAAAGGAATAAATGAGGATGATAGATCTATGAGAAAGGGGATCGCCTTGGTCGGGAGAAAAGATCAATCCGAGGATGAAGATGATGATGAGGATGAAGAGATGATATTGTTCACTAGGAAGTTCAAGAAATTCCTCAATAAGCATAACAAGTCAAATACCTCTTGTAACGGTCCGCCCAGACGGGTCGCCCGCCGTGCTCAATTTCTTGAACACAAGGCTTCACTCAATTCAAAATCTTGTTATCACTTTGAACTTATGTTTAGCGGAAACGTTTTAGTTCTTATCGGATGTTTGACTTAATAATTTTTATCCGTGACTTTTATTTTAGAAAAATTTGGGCAGAGTCTCCTCTTAAAAATTGTGCCCTGTGATCTACCAGATCACTACAACCACAATAACAAAATCATAAAATCAAAATAACTAAACCCAATTAAAGTCTCAATAACCAAAAACAACTAAATCAAAATAAAGTACTTCATGTCCTCAAAATAACACATAACTTCTCAACATAATTAACTTTTATTGCATAACTAAATACCCTCTGCATCATCTAAGTCTTCAACTCCATCTGTAATATGTCACATTACAGGTAAAGGTAAGTTGCAGCATTTTATAGTAAGCATAATAAACATTTGATAAAAATACTTAAAAACATCATTTTTCATAATGTGACGAAAAATAATATACTTTCATATCCAAAATAACTTTCACACATATATGGTTTAATCCGAGCAGTCAACGGAACTAAATTTCACAAAACGGAATCATAACAGAAATAACTGCACAGATAACCAACGAAACATAACGGAAACGAATAACAATATCATATAATGCCTTAACATTATAGAATTAATCATTAAACATAGCCATGCTGTAATGAAACAAATGCATACTCAATTACGGATGTGACACAATGATATCATTCCAGACTATACCCGTTGGAAGGGTATCGACAGATATTATACCCCCTCTGTCCTCGGGCAAAACGAAATGCGTTTTTTATTCTCGTCGCCAACGAGCCGAAAGTATGCGCGTTTTTATACTCGTCGCAATGCGAGACACAACGAAACGAAAAATGTCCACAGTTCACAAACCTCAAATCATATTCATCGAATCAAAACAAACATGGCCTTTCAAAATAGTTTTCACACACAATAAAATGTTATTCAAAATTCTAATTTTCAACAAAATACATTTCTTATCAAAAATCATCTTTCAAAATAATTCTTGCATGCTTACTATCCGAAAATCATTTCAAAAATAAACAATACGAAATACTTAAAATAATTTGCGGAAAATTGCAACTCCCTTTACGTACCTCAAAGCTTCCTAACAACGTCAAGCTACAAACCTTCCCACAATCTCCAAGATATCAAGTATTTCCTATTATTCATTTCAACATTATCAACAACCATATTCATTTAACTTGATTCTTCAAACAACCTAACATAACCCTAACTTATGTTATTTCAATATGCTTAAGGATTGAACACCAATTTGTTTTTCGAAATATTTCCATCTTCGAAACTACCCTAACCAACTAAAATCAAAAACGAAACATTCAAACTTCCTATACATTTTTGAACAAAAACAGATCCAATTTTTAGAATTCCAGTAGCCATTTTCGAAAGTTTCAGAAGAAGTTGCCGAAAATTTCATAACTTCGAACCATCAGTGCTCGTTTCAAAAAAATAATTTGCCATCTTTGAAGAACATCTTCCAACATATACAACATTTTCGAATTGAAAATTTCCATTAATCATATTTTCGAATCAAAATATTCCATCTTTATTTTCGAACCACAATACAGCACATCTTCGAATAATTCCAGAAAATTTCTTCGAATAAAGTTTTCGGAATTTCATTCCAGAAGATTTTCGAACCAATTCTTAACATTTCGAACCAAATCCTAATTTTAGCAACAAAATCCCAACTATAACAGAACCATAAGTGAAGAACTCGAATCTCAAAAAAAAAAGTTCGAATTCATACCAGTTTACCCTTTCTGCTCAAATGCTGAATTCTCCTCCAATGTTTGCTACAATCTCTGGTTTGGAAACGATTTTCGAAACTAAAATCAAATTCCCAAAATCTGAAATTTTATCCTCAAACTCGAAACAGATGACAAAAGTTTCTTGTGGGTAGTACTTAAGTAGCTATCGGGTGAGGAGGTGAAGGGTTGAGGTCGATCGGTTTTTCTGGGGAAGATGAAAGGCGAACGAAACGGATGAAACGAGAAGGAGCGATGATAAAGAATTCTGAAACCGAAGGAAAAATGAAGGAGAATGAAGAAAATGAATTCTGAAACAAAGCGAAACTGATTTCTATTTTCTCTTAATATTATTATTATAATTATTATTAAATATCATTTATTATTATTATTATTTTATTATTAATATAATAATTTATAACTTACACGATATTTGGGGTCAATAAATTCCCTTAAAATTGGGCCATTACACCTCTAGTGCTACCAAACATGAATCCAAACATGAGGTAACTTGTTATAATTGTCAAGAAAAAGGTCATTATGCTAACAAATGTCCTAGGAAGAAGAATGGAGACAAAGGCAAGAAGAAGACCCTAATAGCCACATGGAGTGATAGTGACTCCGATGAAGAATAAACAAATCTTTGTCTCATGGCCAAAGATGACATAGAAGAAGGAGATGAAAGCGACGATGAGGTACCTTCGTTTGATGAATTACTAGATTCTTATCATGAACTTATTGATGTTCTTGGCAAAACCAAGATGAGTCACAAATTACTCAAACTTGAGGTTGCCAAGAAAGATGAATAAAATAATTCATTGAAAAATGAATTAATTTCTTTAAAGATATCTTTTTGCAAATTTAGTGAGAGTAGTCTAAAGATGAATGAGTTGCTTGACTTGCAACGTTGTAGCTTTGATAAAGCCGGACTAGGCTTTTCAAGCAAATCAAAAACATTTTCAAGCTTGTTGGCTAAAGCAAAGCATAATTTTCCTACTTGTAATTATTGTTGCAAAGATGGTCATTCTAAAAACAAATGTAGGTTTGCCAAAATCCAATACCAACCTAACAAGAGGTGGAAATGGATTCCAAAGGTGCCAATGAAAGCTAACCCACAAGGACCCAAAAATCAAATGGGTACCAAAGATCCTCCTATTGTTAATTTGTTTTGTAGGGATAACAATGAGATGGAGGATGAAGGCACAAGCAACTCGAATGAGGAGATTATCTCATTCACCACTAAAGAAGAGGCGCGGGGCATAGGACCAATGACAAACACTACACTCTTGTCATCGAAGGTAAAATTTATTTTATGCATTTTAAAAGAGCAATTCAAAATTTAGTTGGCACAAATTAATTGTGACCAATAAATATGAAGCTCAATATTCATTGGTAGTAAAATGCATAACCCCTTAGCATATGCACATATAAATTATTTTGTTGCATGATTTTTGCCTATCTCTTTATGGTAT
This sequence comes from Haberlea rhodopensis, assembly GCA_907163345.1. Classification (NCBI taxonomy): domain Eukaryota; kingdom Viridiplantae; phylum Streptophyta; class Magnoliopsida; order Lamiales; family Gesneriaceae; genus Haberlea; species Haberlea rhodopensis. The sequence goes on along the minus strand of CAJQUN010000001.1, from coordinate 7,223,572 downwards.
ATATCTTGAAGTGCCTAAAATTCAAATTTGAATATGCTATGTGGAATTATGTGATTAAGCATGACATAAGTGTTTAGATACTCTATATTTGATATAATCATGATCTTAATAAATTTATCAAATGATGATGTGAGAATTTTAATGATTATTGGACATAGGTGCATGAACTCATGGTAGAACATATGCACACTTTACAAAATTTAGAATTCATCGTTGATTGCCTTAAACGCATGTTTATTTTTCATCTCATTGAATAAATCTTATGCTTATTACATGCTTGACGAGGAACATGTGTAAATTGTTGAAATATGGCTATGTGGCAACATATAATTGAGCTATGTTTATTTAAATTTTATAATTTTTTATTATCACAAAAAGGGGGAGAATTTTGTGATAAACTTGAAACTTAAAGCATGCATAGTTTGAGGGGGAGAGCTTGTGTATGCATGGTTTGAGTGGGAGAGTTGTTTGTTTAATGCTTTACTTGGTAATCTTGTATGTGCTATGCAATTGCTAAGGGGGAGTCATGTTTACTCACATTTCATGCATATTACATATTCAAGTTTATCAAGTTTTGTGATCATCAAAGAGGGGGAGATTGTTGAAGCCTTAAACGCATTGTTGAGTTTAATGCTTAATTTATCTCCTGAATTATGTATGGGTTTTGATGATCAACAAAACTTGCATTTGTTGTACTAATATGTCTACTTAGTGTACAGGGTTAGATTAATAAATTGGTTGGGAAGACCAATGGAAGAGAACCCAAGTTATACAATAACATATGTGAGTTCATAGGACAAGCAGTGATTTTTATCAAGGAATCTATTGAGCTTGGACGAGAAGGAATGAGATCTATGAAGAACCAAATTAAGTGTTCAACATGTGTGGAATGATGTTGGAACAATTTCTTATGATAGGGATGAAGACCCACAAACCAATGGTCCGTTGGTGGGCAAATTCGTATAGAAGCCAATTGAAGCGCGGTGCAATGTTTTGATTATATCTCTTGGCTCAATGCTCCGAATAATGTGAATCCAAAGAGGTTGGAAAGCCAAACCAATATTCTAAATTTCATATTCAAACATCTCAGTCCAATTCGGATTGCATCATGGATCAAAATGGCATGGAAGTCATAACAAGTGCAGATTGTAGCAAGGTTTGAGCGGCTGTAGAATTTTGGGCTTAACTTCTTCATACCTTAATGAAATGCAATGAAATTTTGTCCAGACCTAGATAAGGGGAAGGGCTACAACTTTCATGTTTACCACGTTTCCCAGAAATGAGCTTAAGATTGTCGAATAGTTCAAAGTTTGAGAGTGTTGAAATCTGGCAGATCACCTCAGGCGATCCGGGCCATCACCTCAGGCGATCCGAGCCATACGTGCCAACGCCGCGCACCATCGACCCAGGCGATGGCACGCTGCGCGCCAGGCGATCCAGATCGCCCCAGGCGATGTCATGGTCGCCCCAGGTGATCCAGAAACTTACCTACGACAAATTTTCAAAGGGCGATCGCCCCAGGCGATGCAAGGAACGCCTGAGGCGATCTGGGCCAGATTTGAACGTTAGACGTGGCGATGGAGATCGCCCTAAGGCGATGTCCGAGGCGATCGAGGAGTCATTTCAGCCTTATGTGTAGCAACGGCTAGTAGGAGCCTAGGGGGCCTCCTACACTATAAATATTGATGCTTTGAAGCATTTTGAAGAGAAGAAACAAGCCTACAAACTTCATCAAAGCTTTACCAATTCAAATTTCAAATACCATTGCAATCTCCATACATTGTTGTTGTATTGGAGTTTGTAATTCTCTTCTTTTGATAGAGTCTTGTTTTCTTCGTGTTGGTACACCGTGAAGGTGTTTGTTTGAGTTGTTGTAAAGGTCCTCCAATACCAAAGCAAGTTGGAAATTGTAAAGTCATCAACAAGTATAGTTGGTGCATGTGTTGTGGCTATCCTTGGAGCCCTTAAGGCCAAGAAGACTCGTGAAGAGTGTTGGTAGCTCATGAAGAGCTTTGTATACTCGTGAAGAGTGTTGGTAGCTCGTCAAGGGCTTTGTATACTCGTGAAGAGTATTGTGCTCATGAAGAGCTTTGTGTACTCGGGAAGAGTTGTATTGTGGCTAACTTGGAGCCCTCAAGGCCAAGATCATTTGTTCTAGTGGAACCTCGGTTGGAGGTTATCTAACCGGGAAGAGGAGACGTAGGCGATTCATCGCCGAACTTCTATAACAAATATCCTTGTTATTTACCGCTTTATTTCTTTAGGCATTATTTATTTATTTACTTCTTCATTTCTTTTGTTTATCGATTGACTTAAGCCTTCCGCAAGTGCAATATCTTTTATTTTGCAAACTCATTTTAAAAAGCTAAAGTAGCCAAGGAATCTCATTCACCCCCCCTCTTCGATTCCAACAAAAAGTTTGGTTGAATGCTGACAACATATTACAAAATGTAGGAGGACATGATGTATCTTCTGATGAAACTGAAGTAAGATGAATTTTTATATTTTTATTTTATTATTTTGTAAGTTTAATATTTGCTAGTTTGTTATGTGAGTGAAATTGTGAATCAATGAATGTAATATTGTAATTTATAGACTTAGTTATTCAATTCATAGGCAATAAATTTGAATATTTCAAGTCTTTTATGTCAAGCTACAAGCTATTTTTTATTCTACTATTCTTGCCTTTAAATTATAGAATAAATATAAATTATTTATTTAAAAAATAAATACTTTTTTTTAAAAAAAGATTTGGGTCGTGAGCCACGGGCCCAAGGGCTATGCCAGGCCAATAAAAAATGGGTAACATGTCGTGCCAGCACGACCCCGTCACCCAACCGTGCCGGCACGGCACGACACACAGTGCAGTGTGATAAATATGATTTTTACACTTAATTTGCTATGAGATTAGGAGCGTTTTTGTAGTGATTCCTGGACAATATTACGCGTTTTGGTATATATTTATATATTTCAGGAATATAGGTAAAAGTGCATAAAAGTGGAGGAAATGAGTTAAAATGACGGAAAAGAACCAAATCGAGACAACGAAGGACGAAGATGGAAATTTGCAGCCTCGATCGATCGAGAACCACACTCGATCGATCGAGTGTGGCAAGTGATTTGGCAAACAAAAATGGGTGTTGCCAAATCGATCGACAAGAACGGCTCGATCGATTGAGTATGGCAGAAAAATTATCGCACGAAAAGGAAAGGAGCTCGATCGATCGAGCTGACCTGCTCGATCGATCGCCCTGCAGAAGTTTCCGAAAAAAAAAACTTCATTTTTGAGTTTGGTTCAAGATGGACTCTTCAATACACCTCCTCCACTATATAAAGAATGAGGGACACGAATTTCTAAGACCTTTGGCTCATATTCTACCCTACAATCAAGCCTCCATCACTCTCCATCACCCAACCTTCATCCATACCACATAAACGATTGAAGAAGAAGACACATTGGAAGAGACGAGACGACGGAGCTATGTAAGGAGACAACGCCCATCGTTACTTTCGTAGTTCTAACTTTTTGTTCTATATTTTTATCAGATTTTGATGTTTAGAATGTCGAAAAACAATTTTATGCATTGTTATTTGATGACAATTGTTGGCTAAGTTTGTTGTCAAGACTTAGGAGACCCATTTTTGAACCCATAATCCAATTTAAGGTTTTTGATTGATTCTTACGTATCTTTGTGCATAATTTATTGTGATTCATGCTTTTGAAGGATTGATCACCTTTGAATGATAATTTATTGCGATTGAATTGACCATAGGATATTGCAATACGATATAGTAATTTATGCCGTGGATTTCAGACTGAGATGGAGAGATAAGTCAAAAGCACATGTGATAGCGATGGATTTACCAAAATCGAAGGCTAGTAGTTTTCATAAATAGACATTCAATATTGATTGTTCAATAAGGGTATGGGAGTAGCTTAAGTATTAGATTTGTTATAACTGGACCAAAGTATATCAAGTGCATTAGGAAAACTAGTCACCTTAGAACGTTTGAATATATATCTTAACTAATAGGCGAATTATGGGGGCTTACATGGGTGAACTGAAGTCTTGATAATTGTCTCCATTGATCTTATTCTCATTCTTTGCTTGTTTGGGTTGAATATTGAGTTATTAGTCAATTTAGTTTAATATTCATAACTACTTAGCGTAGGCTAAATATAGGTAAATTAATTGAGTTTGGTAATTATTTTATAGTCCATGTGGGTTCGTCAACCTTTTCTTAAATCTACTATACTAAAACTTCACACCATGCACTTGCGGTGTAATTGCGACAATGATACTTTTTTGTTTAAATAAATACCGATCAAATTTTTGGCGCTGTTGCCGGAGACTAGTTGAAGTAATATCAGACGAGATTAGTTGACTGTAGTTTAGTCATTTGTTTTTTTTTATTTTTGATTTTTGTTATTTGTTTTTCTCTACTCTTCTACTGTTTTCTCTTTAGGTGGATCTTTGTCGGTTGTTATCTCTTGGTGCATGTTAAGGAGTATCAAGCCCACACTTGAGCATTTCAACCCCGAGATCGAACGCACTTGTCAAAAGAGGCTAAGGCAAGCAAGAACACTCATGGCTAATAACGAGGAGGTTCATGCGGCACCAGTTGCAAGGTCACTCGTGGACTATGCTCATCCTTCATTCCATGGATCAATGTCTAGTATCACTAGGCTGAGCATTTAGGCTTTGGGGGAGCAGCTACTGATGATCCAAATGCCCACATCTCCAACTTCTTGGAGATTTGTGATACCTTCAAGCACAATGGCGTTACTGACGACGCCATCAAGTTACGCTTATTCCCCTTCTCTTTATATGATAAAGCTAAATCTTAGTTGCAATCTTTGCCCGCGTGTTCTATTACTACGTGGGATGGGATGACACAATTATTCTTGTCAAAATACTTTACACCATCCAAGACGGCCAAGATACGCAATGATATCACCACTATTGCACAACACGACCCAGAGACACTGTATGAAGCATGTGAGTGCTTCAAGGGTATACCGCGGAGATGCCCACATCATGGCCTCCCTATCTGGCTGCAGGTACAAACTTTTTATAACGATTTATTTTCTGATATCCGTTATATGATTGATGCAGCATCAGGAGGTACTGTGATGAGAAAGACACTCGAGGAAGCTTATACACTATTAGAGGAGATTTTCTGCTAATAGCTGTCAATGGCAGTGCGAAAGGAGCGTGCTGAAGAAGCAAAGTGGAATGCATCAAGTTAGTGAAGTCACTGCCCTAGCTGCCCAGTTGGAAGCACTGAACAAGAAAATTGACAGCTTGAGCATGCATGCAATGCAAGTTCAAGCCGTTACATGCGAGCTTTTCCAAGGAGGACACCCGAGTATTGAATGCCAAGTAGGTAATCCTTTTGTTAAATCTGCTGAGAGTGCTAAATTTATAGGGAAACGACCACCACCGAACTACCCCTACCCAAATACATACATTACGGGGCCGAGGAACTATCCCCAACCATCACCGGGGTTTTCACCAACGCCAGCATGGAGGAGCTAATAACCAAGTTCATATCATCAACTGAGATAAGTATGAACAATCACGAGGCGTCGTTAAAGAACTTTGAAGTTCAAGTGGACAGTTAGCAACAATCCTACACGGGCGAACACAAGGCTCGCTACCTAGTGACACGGAAAAGAACCCTAGGGAGCAAGTCCATGCCATCACGTTGAGGAGAGGAACGGAGATCGCTGAGAAGTAGGATGCACATGTTGAGCGTAAGGGCGACGTGGGCATCAAGCAAGAAGATGATCAAACACGCGACAAAGGTAAATCTACTAAGACGAAGCAACGCAAGGAGTCAACTCCTATCTTTACTTTCGTATTTCTAACTTTTGTTCTATATTTTTATCAGATTTTGAAGTTTAGAATGTTGAAAAACAATTTTATGCATTGTTATTTGATGACAATTGTTGGCTAAGTTTGTTGTCAAGACTTATGAGATCCCATGTTTTGAACCCATAATTCAATTTAAGGTTTTTGGTTGATTCTTACATATCATTATGCATAATTTATTGTGATTCATGCTTTTAAAGGATTGATCACCTTTGAATGATAATTTATTGAGATTGAATTGACCATAGGATATTGCAATACGATATAGTAATTTATGCCATTTCAGACTGAGATGAAGAGATAAAGCCGAATACATGTGTGATAGCAATAGATTTACCAAAATCGAAGGCTAGTGGTTTTCATATATCGAAATTCAATTGATTGTTCAATAAGGGTACGGGAGTAACTTATTGCGACGTTAGTATTAGATTGGTTATAACTTGGCCAAAGTATAACAAGTGCATTAGGAAAACTCGTCATCTTAGAACGTTTGAATCTACATCTTAATTAATAGGTGAATTATGGGGAATTACATGGGTGAACCGAAGTCTTGATAATTGTCTCCACTGATCTTATTCTCATTCTTTGCTTGTTTGGGTTGAATATTGAGTTTTTAGTCAATTTAGTTTAATATTCATAACTAATTATCGTAGGCTAAATATAGTTAAATTAATTGAGTTTGGTAATTATTTTCTACTCCCTGTGGATTCGACAAACTTTTCTTAAAATCTACTATATTAAAACTTGACACCGTGCACTTGCGGTATAATTGCTACACTGATAATTTTATGTATAAATAAATAGCGATCACTGTGTTGGCACAGATAAATGGGTCATGCCATGACCTGAAACTTTATATGATCATGAATAGAATCATGGCATATATGAAATCATTCATAAGTATAATTGCATATATTTATACGTGCATTGGAAAGCATAGAGATTATGAATAGAATAAAGTTGAAAAATAATAAGAAGAATATATATATTCTTGTTATTAACATAATAATAATAATAATAATAATAATACATATATAGTGAATAGATTGTTAGATATTGAATATATATTGAATAGATTGTGAATAATATAGATACTAATATTATAAAAAGAATAATAATAGTAAATATATTGAATAGATTGTCAAATGGGGAATAAATTGGAAGCTATGGCTTAAATTTAAGGAATAGATTTGAAGGGTAGGTTGATAATTTTCGAAAATTTGTAACAAAAATAAAAATTAAAATCATGAATTGCCTTACAATGGAAGATATACACACATTTACATATTTCATTGTGTGAAAATACCGTGAGCGACGAAAAGAGGAAAAAGAAAAGGAATTCGAGGTTTCGTCGATTTTCAGACTTCGAAACGACGTCAAAATTAGAAAATAATTACATATATGGAATCCTCGCCTCGTTACCTTCCTTTTGAGGTAGTTTTTCTTCAATTTTTCTTATGTTTATGATATGACTTAATTTGAAATAATGCCCAATGATTATGAAATTAATATATATTATAGATTAAACAATGATAAACAATATTTAATAAGAAAATTGAGATTATGTTGTAGTTTCAATTTTATACAAATTTTATGTGTACAAAAAGTCATGTGCATATAACGGTTATACTAAATTTGAATTGGGAAAATGTAATGTAACTTTGATAAATAATGGATATTAGAACTGTGATATTGAACTTGGTATGGACATTTCATGCATAACTGTAATTAATTCATATTAAACATATGATATTGAGCTTGGTTGTGCATTTGAAATGCACTTATAGGTTCTACTTTCGAAACCGGCACCAATAAGGCGAATTAAGCGATTCCTATGATATAGGAGTATCGATTGTGAGTATATCCTTATAACTAGGCATTCAACTTTATATGAGTATGTGATTAGTGTTTTATGAGTACCTTGAATTGGTGAATAGATTGAGATGAATGCAATATGATGTGCAAGAACTAAATTGAGTTCTTAAATGTACATGTTGGGACGTGATGTTATATGATCTATATGATGTTATTTACCGTATTGTTACGATGTTATACATATGATTATGACATGTGCATTCGTAAGAGATTAAAGAACTCTGTTATGACCGCTAATGACCTTGAACCATGTGTTATTGCATTATGAGTACGGTCAGAATTACAGAATCAAAGAATACATATCCCGAGTTCATTGAACTCATGGGGATTATATAGTACAGAGTGCCATTGCCATAATCGTGATCACGAATTATTCTTGGTATTAGTTGGTCCATAACAGAATAACAATATAGACATGCATGTGCATCATTTCATTTTATATGAATTATGTGAATTGATGTACAGATTATGATGAATCATATGATTATATTCATGTGCTTATGTGGATATGAATTATATGCTTATGTGATGTTAAATGCTACGTTATTTGTGTTGGGATATGCCCTAAGACAATATTAGATGATTGATTTTGGCATACAATGTAATATGATTTTATTAAAGGCAATTCATTATTATATATTATTCAAATATCTGTGTAATATGAATATATATATATATATATATATGTGTGTGTGTGTGTTAATGTCCTTAGAATAATATTGTATTATTCTAAAAGATTGTCCCTAGTCAAGTATTATCATGAATTAGGATAATGATAATGCATTGAGACTAGTATGTATTGATTGATGAATTGTTCATGAATATGAGATATCAAATCAACACATTGGTACATGTTAGAGAATAATATACTGGACAGACCCACCATGAGAATGCTACATGGATAGTTATATGAATGTCATAAGCAATTCTCATAGTGATAATAGTGTATGTAATCCTTACGACTAGAGATCACTAGAGTTCCCAACATAAGGAGTTGTGTATTTTGATTGTCAAACGATACCTGTAACATGGTAGACTATAAAGACAATCATTGGATACACGAATTATGTAGAGGGATGTTGAGTGATCAAGATAGGATTTGTCCCTCCTATATAACAGGAGAAGTGTTTGGGCCCTTGATCAAGCGAGACTAAAATGCATGGCCATGCTCGAATGAGTCAATATGTGATATCGAGCTTATTCGTTTATTCTAGTCTACTTGGGGATCAAGAAATAAAAGATTGAACTATACGAGTTGACTATTCCATGACGCGTGTTTAATCTAAACACATAGGATAAAAGGATTAAGTTACATGGTTAATATTATCACAGACCATAGGTTATGTCGAGTCAATGATATTTTTGTAACTTGGGTAGCCTTGATGTGTTGCTAGATACCGCTCATTGCTTGTGACATAAAATTAGATTTTATGTCACTGCCAACGTTGCAAGATCCTAACTGGTCACAAAAAAGATTAAATCGATAAAGGGAGACATAATTCATTGTATGAATTAAGTTGATTAGGAAGAGTCATAATCATATAATAATAATATGTTATATTATTATGGGCCGATTATATATATATGTGTGTGTCTATATATATATATATATATATATATATATAACCCTTTAAGCCCAATAATCATTTATATGTATATTGCATATTCAAATATATATCATTATATATATATATATACATATAAAGATAAATGATTATTGGGCTTAGAGGGTTTTCGGAAAACCCTATATTATCAGCCGCTTATTATTTATCTATATATACAGACATGCATATTAGGTTAGAATTAATCGTTAATTCTGAATTACCAAAAGCTTAACCTAAAGCCCGTTCGAATAGTTCGTAGTGGCAGCCGTCACTTTTGTTCTTGGTGGCTCGTCCCTTTTCGGTTGAATATCAAGTCTAGCAACTTGTTCTTCAACATCCTTTCGTTGATTTGATCGTGTGGATATCGTAGAGGCAAAGTTGCAAGCTGTAGTTCTGTAGTTGCGGGGGAAGGAGGCCTGAAGGCCGCTTGAAAGCGAGTTCTTTGCTCGTGACTCGTGGACGTTTGCTTCAGCGATTCTGCATCAAACACGCCATAAAGGTATAATTCTCGACACCCGATATGAATACTTCGTATAGGTCCATGGTGGAATCCGAAAATTTTATTCCGCTGCAGTACTATATGATAGTCGGATTCCTTACAATGGTATCAGAGTCGTGTACGAAGCTCATATCTGGGTTATGTCATAATTTGTTTTATCAGCTTTGAGTTATTGTTACATGATAATCGAAACTGTAATAACATATTAGATATGTTATAATCAACATATGAGATATGTGTGTGGAAAGAATAGTAAAATATATGATATATTAATTATGTGTAAGATACATTGTGCGCGCGCGACTGACTCTAGCAAGGCCGACGAATGTAGCTCGATAGTCGGGCGAACATAGCAAGCAAGGCAGGCGGCAATAGCTCGATATTCGGGCGGACAGAGATCACAAGGCGGGCGACCGCCCATGCTGGGCAGGCGACCGACCATGGCTGGGCGGTGTCCGACCCGAGCGTGCAATATTTTTTTTTCTTTTCCAATTTTATTTACAGTTTATGGACATAGAATTAAATTTTAAAATGTTTAGAATTTAATTCATTAATTGTTATGATGTCCTAGTATGTTTTATGTGTTGTTTGAGCATGGTGCATGGTTATAGCCCTATGACCTATTAGATAAGAATTTTGTGAATGATTGTAATTTTAATACGGCCTGCGTGTCATGCATTCTCTATATTTTTTGAATGTATTCCCTCCCTATGCTCCCCCTCGAATGTAACTCGAGGACTTCTCTATACCATGTAATTGTCATATAGTATAGTTATAGTTTGTTGATGGAGATTAATGTCGTTGGACCATGGTGCCGGGACGAGAAGGTCATTATCAAAAGGACCGAAGAGGTGCTTGGAGAAGTTACCCTTAGGTTGACCTTTTAGATTTTCTCATTGGCTTGAGAAAATCAGTAGTTGGGGCTATAACCATGTCACGTTTATTTTATGTTGATGTATGTGATTGCATGTTTATCTTTTGATATTTAATATTGATGAATGATATATATATATATATATATATATATATATATATATATATATATGTATATGTACAAGACATATTTTCATTATCAATATTAATAAAATCATGAGATCTTTAAATCCCTCTAATAATATTAAGTCAATCTAGATGCCTTCCAATTAAAAGTACTCGTCAATACTTCAATTTAACATGTGTGGGTTTGCCAAAGCAAAGTACCGTGACAATCTTAGTAAGACGCGATATGATAAAAGTGATATTCGTATGACTTTAAATTGAGTTCGACTTAACTAGCGTTATCTCAATAGGATTGGGAATCTCGAGGCATGGGGTTGGGTAATAATTCATTAGATGAATTAGAACAAAGTGTTGTTCGCCCAACCATCCAAGAGTTACATGTGATTTAATTGACAAAGCGTTGTCTACCCAAATAACCGAGTCTTGGGTGATTAGCCAAAGCTAACTCAAGGTAGATGAAATATGGATCGTGGCCCACTAATAGTTTTGAGGGTTGATGATTTTAACTAAATAGTAGGAGTATCATTTAATATAAGACCTTATTAAATGATTAAAATCATAAACTTATTTTGCATATTTATATTGTAGATATCCATGGCATCAAACAATGTTACTAGTACACTTTCATTGCGACCGGTTCTTGAGAAGGACAACTTGAATGGGACAAATTTCCTAGACTGGTATATGAATCTGAGGATTGTCCTCAAACAAGAGAAAAAGTAATATGTCCTAGAGGAACCCTTACCTGCTGAGGAACCTCCCGTTACGGCCGCGAGGGCCAATAAGGATGCTTACAAGAATCATCAAAATGACGCTCTTGATGTTGGTTGTTTAATACTTGCAACCATGAACTCTGAGCTTCAGAAGCAACATGAGGAAATGGATGCGTTCAATATGATTGAACATCTGAAGCAACTTTACCAACAACAAGTTAGACAAGAGAGGTATGACGTCTCTAAAGCGTTATTTCAATGCAGAATGGTAGGAGGAACCCTTGTTGGAATTCATGTACTCAAAATGATTGGATACATAGAGAATCTTGAGAAACTGGGTTTTCCGTTGGACCAAGAGTTGGCCACGCCGTGATTTTGCAATCGTTGCCTGATAGCTATAGTCAATTTGTTCGGAATTACAATATGATTGAAATTGAGAAGACTCTACCACAGTTGCTTGGTATGTTGAGAACTTACGAGGCAAACACAAAGAAGTCTAAGCCCACAAATGTTCTTATTGTGAATAAAGGCAAGGGAAAGGCTAAAGCAAAGGGCTTTAGAAAATACAAGAAAGTCTCTGTCAAATCTAAGCCTCGTGATACTGCACTTAAGCCTAAGGGAGGAGTGGCTAAGGAAGGAAATTATTTCCATTGCGGTGAGACCGGACATTGGAAGAGAAACTGCAAGTTATACCTGGAAGATCTTAAGAAGACGAAGGGAAGTGTGACTTCTACTTTAGGTATTTTTGTTATAGAAGTCAATCTATCTACTTTTTCATCATGGGTATTAGATACTGGATGTGGTTCTCACATTTGTGTTAATGTGCAGGATCTCAAAAGGAGTAGAGTGTTGGCTAAAGGCGAAGTTGACCTACGAGTGGGAAATGGAGCAAGAGTTGATGCATTAGCTATAGGAAACTATTCATTAAGTTTGCCTTCTCGCTTGATTTAAGATTTACAAGACTGTTATTTTGTGCCATCGATTACTAGAAACATAATTTCAATTTCTTGTTTGGACAAGATTGGTTTTTCATTTATAATAAAGGACAAATGTTGCTCCATTTATTTGAATGAAATGTTTTATGCTAGTGCACACTGATTAATGGTCTTTATGTTCTAAATCTTGATATGCCTGTCTATAACATAAATACTAAGAGAATTAAGAATAATGATTCTAATCCAACTTATCTCTGGCATTGTCGCTTGGGTCATATAAACGAGAATTGCATATCAAAATTTCATAAGGATGGAGCTTTAGATTGATTTGATTTTGAATCATATGAAACATGTGAATCTTGTTTAATGGACAAGATGACTAAAGCCCCTTTTTATGGGACATGTTGAAAGGGCAAGTGATTTATTGAGTCTCATACATAGTGATGTATGTGGCCCAATAAGCACACAAGCTAGAGGTTGTTTTCAATACTTCGTTACATTTACTGATGACTTCAGTAGATATGGGTATATATACCTAATGAAACATAAATATGAAACTTTTGAAAAGTTCAAGGATTTCAAGAATGAAGTACAAAACCAGCTTGGGTGTATTTGAAAGGAGGAATCGAACTTTGTTGGACATTGTTCGGTCTATGATGAGTCATGCAGATCTTCCGATTTCCTTTTGGGGACATGCTTTCAAAAAAGACCATATGAGATATGGACTAGGAAGCGTCCTAGTATGTCTTTTTTATGAAGATTTGGGTTTGTGAGGCTTACGTGTGATGTCATGCCTCCAACAAACTTGGACCCAAATCTGATAAGTGTTTATTTGTGGTGTATCTTAAGGAAACGAAAGGATACTAATTCTATTATCCCAGCGAGAACAAAGTGGTTGTTGTTCAGACATGTGTCTTTCTTGAAAGATATTTTATTTCTAGAAGAACCAGTGGGAGACAAATAGAACTTAGTGAAGTTCAACCACAAGAAAACACTGAACATGATATTGAGATGGAAACAGAGCAGTCACCACAAGTTGTTGTGGATGAAATACCTGCTCAAGAGACACCGGGAGCCACATAGATATGGATTTCTTGTGACTCAACAATGTGACTTACTACTCATTGATGAGGATGAGCCGTCATCCTATCAAGAAGCTATAATGGGCCCTTATTCTGAGAAATGGCTAGAGGCCATGAAATCTGAGATGGAATGTATGTAAACCAAGTATGGACTTTGGTTGACCCACCTGAAGGGGTAAGACCCATAGGGTGCAAATGGATTTTCAAGAAAAAGACCGACATGGATAATAATGTACAAACCTTTAAAGGACGATTGGTTGCTAAAGGTTTCAAACAAATTCATGGTATTGACTATGATGAAACTTTTTCGCCAGTTGCCATGGTTAAATCCATTCGAATCTTACTTGCAATAGCTGCATTTCTTGATTATGAAATCTGGCAGATGGATGTCAAAACAGCTTTCATTAATGGAAATTTACTTGAGGATGTGTACATGACACAACCCGAGGGTTTTGTCGATCCAAAGGATGCTGGAAAGATATGCAACAACGATCCATTAATGGATTGAAGCAAACTTCTCGAAGTTGGAATCTTCGTTTTGTATGCAATCAAAGAGTTTGGTTTCATCAAGAACATAGATGAACATTGTGTCTACAAGAAGGTCAGTGGGAGCATAATTATCTTCATAGTGTTGTATGTAGATGATATACTTCTCATTGGGAATAATATCCCTGCCTTGCAATCTGTAAAGATTTGGCTAGGGAATTGCTTTTCTATGAAAGACTTGGGTGAAGCCACCTACGTGTTAGGTATCAAGATCTATAGAGATAGATCAAGAAGATTACTTGGCCTAAGTCAGAGTACATACATAGATAAAGTGCTAAAATGGTTTAGCATGCAAGAATCAAAGAAAGGATTCGTGCCTATGACACATGGGATATATCTCTCGAAGGATCAATGTCATTCAACACAAGATGAGAGATAACGCATGAGTAAGATTCCATATGCGTCAGCTATTGGATCTATCATGTATGCAATGATATGTACTCGTCCCGATGTCTCGTATACTTTGAGCATGACGAGCAGATATCAAGTTGATCCAAATGAATGTCACTGGATCGCTGTCAAGAATATCCTGAAGTACTTGAGAAGAACTAAGGATACATTCTTGATTTATGGAGGTGAGGAAGAGCTCAATGTACTAGGTTACACTGATGCAAGCTTCCAAACCGACAAGGATGATTTCCGATCGCAATCAGGATATGTGATTTGCCTAAATGGAGGTTCTGTGAGCTGGAAGAGTTCAAAGAAAGAAACAGTAGCCGATTCTGCAACTGAAGCTGAGTATATTGTTGCCTCAGATGCAGCAAAGGAAGCTGTTTGGATCAAGATGTTCATTTATGAGCTTGGGGTTATCCCTAGCATACTAGATCTGATTGAACTCTATTGTGACAACAATGGAGCCATCGCATTGGCTAAGGAACCCAGATCTCACCAGCGGTCCAAACACATACTTCGGTGCTTCCATTTCATTCGAGAAATAGTTGAAAGAGGGGATGTGAAAATATGCAAAGTACCAACTGATGATAATGTATCTGACCCACTGACGAAACCTCTGTCACAGCAGAAGCATGGTCGTCATACTAGATCTTTAGGCATTAAGTACATGTTTGATTGGTCTTAGTGCAAGTGGGAGATTTGTTGGGATATGCCCTAAGGCAACTCATTAGATGATTGATTTTGACATACAATGTAATATGATTTTATTGAAGGCAACTCATTATTATATATTATTCAAATATCTGTGTAATATGAATTTATATATATATATATATATATATATGTTAATGTCCTTAGAATAATATTGTATTATTCTTAAAGATTGTCCATAGTCAACTATTATCATGAATTAAGATAATGATAATGCATTGAGACTAGTATGTATTGATTGATGAATTGTGCATGAATATGAGATATCAAATCAATACATTGGTACATGTTCGAGAACAATGTACTGGACAGACCCACCATGAGAATGTTACATGGATAGTTATATGAATGTCATAAGCAATTCTCATAGTGATACTAGTGTATGTAATCCTTACGATTTGAGATCACCAGAGATCCCAACATAAGGAGTTGTGTACTTTAATATTATCAAAAGTTACCAGTAATAGGGTAGACTATAAAGACAATCATTGGATACACCACGAATTATGTAGAGGGATGTTGAGTGATCAATAGGATTTGTCCCTCCTATATAACATGAGTAGTGTTTGGGCCCTTGATCAAGCGAGAATAAAATGCATGGCCATGCTCGAATGAGTCGATATGTGATATCGAGCTTATTCATTTATTCTAGTCTACTTGGGGATCAAGAAATAAAATATTGAACTATACGAGTATGACTATTCCATGACTCGTGTTTAATCTAAACACACAAGATAAAGGGATTATGTTACATGGTTAATATTATCATAGGCCATAGGTTATGTCGAGTCAATGACATTCTTGTAACTTGGGTAGCCTTGATGTGTTGCTAGATGCCGCTCATTGCTTGTGACATAAAATTAGATTTTATATCACTGCCAACGTTGCAAGATCCTAACGGGTCGCACAAAAGATTAAATCGATAAAGGGAGACATAATTCATTTGATGAATTAAGTTAATGAGGAAGAGTCCTAATCATATAATAATATGTTATATTATTATGGGCCGATTATATATATATATATATATAAAAAGATATATATTTGAATATGCAATATACAGATAAATAATTATTGGGCTTAAAGGGTTTTCGGAAAACCCTATATTATCAGCCGCTTATTATTTATCTATATATACAGACATGCATATTAGGTTAGAATTAATCGTTAATTCTGAATTACCAAAAGCTTAACCTAAAGCCCGTTCGAATAGTTCGTAGTGGCCGTCGTCACTTTTGTTCTTGGTGGCTCGTCCCTTTCCGGTTGAATATCAAGTCTAGCAACTTGTTCTTCAACATCCCTTCATCGATTTGATCGTGTGGATACCGTAGAGGCAAAGTTGCAAAAGCTTTGCTCGTGACTCGTGGACGTTTGCTTCAGCGATTCTGCATCAAACACGCTACAAAGGTATAATTCTCAACACCCGATATGAATACTTCGTATAGGTCCATGGTTGGAATCCGAAAATTTTATTCCGCTGCATTACTATATGATAGTCGGATTCCATACAATTTCAATATGCTTATTGTGTTTGCAACTCACCCAAATGCAAATATTGTCTTTCAGTTGATCGTGAATAGAAGTCGACTTTAGAAAGTATTTCTAGCGTCTTTTGAAGTCACGGATTCAAGGTCGGCTGGCTGACTCTGTCCTTCTCCCTCAACTTATCATTTGCATATACTGTATATGTTTTGGTTGGGTTGTGAGGGGTACAACCTTGGTTATTTTTGTGGCATTTATATGTCTATATGCCTTGTAAATTATATTATGATAAATGTCTTGATTGGATGATATGAAATTACAAGTTCCGCTGCCATTAAATGTTATGTTATATGCATCATGTGTATGTGTTATGTGTAAGGGTGTCACACCTATAGTTAAAGACAATATGAGTATATCATGCATGTAATTTATATGCACTGATAGACACAGCGGTGCATGTAATTCACATGCACCGACTTACTAAAATCTTGAAAATATTCTGCTTCTTTAGATTTTTTTGAAATTCGTTAAAATTCGTGATTTGCTTGGGTTGGTTGGGAATAACAGTAGCTCGGGGAATTATTTTGTTGATTTTGAATGTGAAACTCAAAATTATAGTGTATTTGAGATGTTCCATGACTATATTTTTAGGTTAAAGACCGATATGAGTCTATCGGTGCATGTGAATTACTTGCACCCACAGATAGACTCAGCAGTGCATGTAATTCACATACACCGACTTACTACAATATCGTAATAACACCACAACATCAATGCTAGTGTCTAAAAGAATGAAAGCTTCATAGACTAAACTCTGAACATAACAAAATATATTTTACGTAACAATAGGCAATTTTTCGAAAATAATAGTTTTGTTGTGGCTTTTGCTTTTTGAACTTGCAGAAACAAGATGGCACGAACCAAAAGTTATAAACGAAGCTTGATGTGATGGGGGCTTAATTACTCAGTGTATGTAGATTACATGCCTCGCTTGAGTCTATCAATGCATGTAATTTACAGCATCGATAGACTATATTTTGGTTAAAAACAATATCCGAGTCTATCGGTGCATATAAATTACATACACCACCTGACCATGTAATTTACTTGCACCATCGCATGATTCTAACAGTGCATGTAATTTTTACATGCACCGCCAGACATATCAAAGATCATGTTTCCTTTTAATTGTCCTCATTCAAACGGTGCATATATCACAAGTTTTAATATGATAGTATATAAATTATCATCAGTCTCACATGCCTATGTGTTGTTTTTGGTTTAATGTATAAATTTTGGTGTATTGAAACATTAAAAGCTAAATACTAATATTTCTAATAATTTTTCGAGAAGTGGACTATCGTCCCTGATTTTAAATTTTCTTTAATCATATAAACATTAATTTGCTAGAAAAGTTTCTTTAACTAAAGAAACATTTTAACAAACACATAATGTGCATCAGAATTAAAGTAACAGTTCAATGTTAACTCAAGCATAAAAATTCCCACAAACACAAAAAAAAACCAAAAAATTGTTCAAGGGAAAAGAAGATAAATATAATCAAAGCAAAATCACAATTTGCTACAAAAACAAATTCAATATCAAAATCTCAATCTGCTGCAAAACAAATTCCTCCTGCAAGAACTTCAACCGTCTTGATTCATTTCTCCGCACACACCTCCCATCCACATCGTTGCCTAACAACTCGTCGACTGTAGCAAAGGTTTATATGCTCTGGACAGCTTTAACGAAATAGAGTTGGGGTAATCAAGGGATGAAAAAGATTTATACCTAAACTAAAAGAAAATAAAATATGGACATAGTTCAAAGAAGTTTCTATAATGTGTATGTTGAAAGACGAATTTTTTTGGAGGTTTAGTTGAAAGATATTTTAGCAAATGGTACATTTATATAATTTCCTCTTAAAAATTTAATTTTTTTAACAAAAGATAACAATTTACGAACAATTCAATTCTATATACCATAATCAAAATATATTAGTCTAACTTCAAATATTCAACTCTCACTTTTTTTGATATCTTTGTGTTTTATATATGAAATGATAAATATTCGATCCTATAACTATATCAGAATCAATATGACATATTTGGTTCTGCAATTTTGGGATGAAAATTCATGATATTAATGACTCCTTTCATTGTCATATATAATGTGTATATTATACTTTTAAAATACGTGAGTAATATAATGTGCCTATTCAAGGAAACCATTGTTTTTAAATCCGACACAAATATTGACTTGTTCAAAGCCAGGCGTTACCCTATCACTGGTTAAATCAGTTAACCTTTTAAAACACATGAGTAATATAAAGTGTCTATTCAACAACAATTATTTATGTTCTAATAAGTTTATATGACTGACATTGTTTGCTGCAGAAATAAATGCAGAAATAAGTATAATAATAATAACTTAAGAACTTGAATATATTCAGCAAGAATATCAAAGAATACGATAATTCTCCCAAACGAGACGGCATAGAAGTGTAGGCCTTCCTTGAGATGGTTTGACCGCAACTATTTATTTTATACAAGTGAGTTTAGACTGAGGCCTCAGATTATTTCTTTTCTCGATCTTTAGACCTTGGATTTGAACGCCTATTTTTAGGAAATGCTATAAATAGAGTTTGCACGACTGTAGCAAGTCTATCCTGGAAACAACCTATTGGACAATGAAAGGAAAGGGGGGTTTCAAAATTATTTTATTTAAGAATAATCTGGAAAAGGAAGCGTAAACCTAGAACAAGCACATGTATAGGGCTGGGAAGTTGCTTTACTCGTTGTCAGAATCGAATGTAGCCTTTCAAAAAGGTGAGACTCCGAGCAGTTAGAGGAATGGGAAAGAGTAAGTGGGCTCCTGCAACTTTTATATGGTCGACTGACTAGTCACTATATTGAGCTTCACAATGATTTATATCAATATATTTAATTATTTGATAATATTATTTACACAAAAGATTGTATAGAAATAACCCGACAGTCATTAACAATTGTTCCATGGGTTTCAACAAAATCCATCGGTTTATTTGTGTTTTTTATGACCCCAAGGTCTTTAAGAATTGTGCCATTAGTTTCAACAAAATCCACCGGTTTATTTGGGTTTTTTATAGATCAACCAACAACCGTTTTAAAAAACCTGAACCACTTTTTCCATCCGGTTCAACCAATTATCCGATCCAGTTTTTAAAAAACAATGAAGAAAACATATCTGCTGCTTTAAATGCATTATAATGTACATTCTAAAACAAAATCAACCTCTTTCAACAACAAAAAAAAAAAATATACAAAACGATCTCTCTTCAACAGTTCAACTATGCCATGTTGAGAAGAAACTAAGTAATTGAATAATCAAAATCGTTAAAGCCATATTTTTTATATAGAAAAATATACAGTACAACTTAAATAATTAACCGGCTCACAATAATCTAACCCCTAAAACCCACCAATACAAGAAAAAAGAAATATTTCTAACACAACAAAAAGGGAAACAGTAGTATTCCTCTGTGACACCTTTTCCGTTTGGTATCCATTATTTTACATTCCCATGTCAAAGTGCAGCAGCTTCTAGTGGTCCTAGATTAGAGACATGCAAAAGGGGAAACCCAAAGTTTCAAGGAACAAATATTTGAGGCTATGTTTGGAGCTAATGATACGGATATGATAATTTTGGATTAATTTTTATCTCATGTTTGGTTTGATTTTAATAAGAAAAAAAAGTATCACATCATATTATCTCACTTTAATATCCTTTTCTACTATTCCCACATTTTTTACTATTTTTAAATTTGAAAGTCCCGCAAAAATGTTAACCTACTTTAAATTTAAAATTTTGAAATTTAAAATTCAAAATTTTCGAGGGTGTTTTAATTATTATACCAAACTATAAATTAATCCATAATTTAAAATTGTGTAAAAAATCATATAACTATCACACTATATTATTTACAACCATCTCATAATTTCATATCAAAGGAAAACTTTTTCTTGATCCAAAGGAAAGTCATTATTCTCAATTTTTAACATTTGTCGTTTGTATGCATGTTATTTTAAGGCCGACTATAGATTGCACTTTCAATGGTAATATATATACATATCGATTGTTTTTCTTGGAACTTAGAAGATAAATAGAAAAGATATATTACAATAATTATGTATTTTTATACTGAATAAATATATCAAGAGATCTCTTGTAGATCATAAGTGATATACGACTTTTATAAGCTAAAAAAACCGTCAATTAGTAAATAGTAAATATAAGTACAAGAAATAACTATAACATTATGGTTCTAATAATGTACTTCACAAGTATCTGACAACATTATAGATTTTTTTTTTTCGCTTTTTTGTTTTTTTGAGTATGGGTAAAGTGTGATTTTATTTTACGAGTTTAGAACCCACAAGTCCATGGCCTTCTCAAAATTGGGAGGTGATGTCACTAGACTAAAATAATCGTGGCGAAAACATTATAGTTTTTTTTTAGCATCTATTATAACTATTGGGGTGAGAGATGGAAACTCGAACATAAGACCTTGAGATCGCAATTGCACTTGATGCTACATGAACTACAAGTCATCGGCAACGACATTATAGTTCTATTAAGGTAGTTCACAAGTTATTGACATGACATACCAAGACTATGTAAATCTATATAATTATTCTTTTCGAAACGTTTTTATCTCCCGATACATGATATTTTTTTCAACGTTAAATTAATCATATAATATTCACAACGTAATACGTTATATGATACGACATTTCCAATATCTCCTACAAAAAGACAAACATAATCAACCACACATTACATCACCCGATTCAACTTTAAAAAATATATTGACAAGTAATATTTTTTTGGGAATACCGAGAACATATTCAAAAAATAACCAGTCTATCTCTGGCACCTGAATGAACTGGTATGACAACAAATTACCTACTGTTGTGCTTTTCTCCGTACAAAACTACCCACGAGAAGTAAAAGAAAATTTTCCAATTGCTTTTAATGTGTCAACAGCTGCACAAGTTTAAAAAGTCCAACAATATTGAGTATAAAACATCAAGAGACAAGCACCCCAAGAATTTCCTACTTTCAGAGTCGCCATTCGATACGTCTGACTGAAGTTTGTGTTCTTCGGTGGGTCCATCATCCATTATCAGCCACCAAGAGATGCATCCATCAATATTATCAGGGTCTACATGAGCCACAAGACTAACTATTTCACCATGCTCCAGCTCGAATGCAAGGGACAAAAAATCTCTGTTTGCTTTGATGCCAACAACAAGAGCTTCCTCATGCAGCCACTGGATAATATGGCTAGCAATCTGCAACAAATTTCTCTTTCAATTCTAACTAAGAATATCGATCTAACATCTAACATTCTTTATTTCATAATAATCCATTCCATGCATTCATACCCTAAACTAATGTATACATTGAAAAGGATGGACAGAGGAAGCGGAAAATGCAGTTCTAGACAAAAGAAGTTGGGATGCTACTTTATCTCAAAGTGAAGAACCAGAAACAGACTTTACTCATAGTTTCCTTTCGTTTATATAGAACAAAATGTGTTTATAGAATCTCTAATTTAGGGCTACAAAATCTCCTAATTATGCTAACAATATCCCTGAAAATCCACTAAGATATACTCAATATTTACAACTAAAATCTAATCAAATCAATCTAATATTTATCAAATCTAATATCATTAGCATCCCCTTTCAAATTGATGCTGGACGATCATAAAACATCAAGTTGTCAATCAGAAACTGATGTGGATGGCGAGAAAAAAGTTTTAGTGAAAATGTTAGCAGTCTGATGCTCAATCGAAACATGAGGAAGATGAATCATGTGTTGTAAAAACTTCAGGAATAGAATGACAATCGACCTCATTATGCTTTGTATGCTCATGAAACACTGGATTAGCAGTAATCTGAATAGCACCAGTGTTATATGCATGAAGATTAGTGAAATGCATTTGAGGAAATCCAAGTTCACCCAATAGCCCACGGAGTCAAGTGATCTCAGAACCAGCAGAGCACATAGCACGGTACTCAGATTCAGTAGAAGGCTTGGAAACCCGATCTTGTTTCTTACTTTTCCAAGAAATGAGAGCATAGCCAAGGAACATACACCAATCTGTGATAGAGCGGCGAGTATCTGCACCAGCATCACTATAAGCCTCCAACTGTATGGACGAATCTTTAGGGAAGAAGAGCCCACGGAAAGAAGAGCATTTAGGTACCGTATAATACGACGAACAACAGCAAGATGAAGATGGCGTGGAGCCTGCATGAATTGACAAGCTTGTTGAACAACAAAAGAGATATCCAGACGAGTGATTGTCAAGTAGTTCAAACTCCCAACAAGATGCCGATACAAAGATGGATCAGAGAGGTCACGCTCGTCCCGAGAAAGTTTGAGATTGACTTCCAAAAGAGTAAGAACTAAATTACCCGATTGGAGACCAGCCAAGGAAATCAACTACTGCATTGTATTTATGCTAATGTAACATAATACCAGTGGAAGTGGAATGGACCTCAAGACCAAGAAAGTACTGGAATAAACAAAGATTCTTCATATGAAAGGATATCGGAAGATTCTGTAACTGCTGAATCAAGAAGGTATCGAAACCCGTAATAACAATATCATCAACATAGAGCAGAAGCATGACAATGCCCGTGGAAGTTTTGCGAAGAAAAAGAGATGAATAAAACTGACTTTGAGCAAACTGAAAAACAAGTAAAGTGGAGCGAAATTTGTCAAACCATGCCCTTGGAGCTTGCTTCAAGCCAAACAAAGAATGACGAAGACGACACCTCCAAGAAAGGAGTAATAAAGAGACCGGGAGGCGGAACCATAAAAATTTCTTCCTTTAGATCGCCATGAAGGAAATTATTTTTGACATCCATTTGCCGGAGGGACCAACCCTGAGAAGCGGCGAGTGCTACTATAGTGCGGACCATAGTCATTTTGGCAACTGGAGCAAAAGTTTATTCGTAATCAATGCCATATTCTTGGCGATTCCCAAGAGCCACAAGCCGAGCTTTATATTTGTCGATGGACCCATTAGACTGGAATTTGACATAATACTCCCACTTACAACCAATTGGCTTGATGCCCGACAGACAAGGCACAATGTCCCAAGTGTGATTGTCTTGAAGAGCCTGAAGCTCTTCCTACATAGCGTTCTGCCAACATGCTTGGGAAGCCAACATGCTTGGGAAGCGGCCTGAGAATAAGAATGAGGAACCAAAACAATATCCAGAGCAACAGTAAGTGAAGCAAGAGAAAATCCATACCAATCAGGGAGCTGAGAAGCCCGAGTGGAGCGCCGAAGTGGAGGAACTGTGGGTGGATCAGATGGAGGGCAGTGATTGGAACGGGCTGCGGAGCACGGCGATGGTAGACCAGACCTGGTTTAAAACGCTCAAAGGAGAAGACCCATGATCAAAAATGGGAAGAACAACAATAGGAGAATCAAAGAGAACCTAAGACTCAAAGAAATATTGATGCTAAAAGAAGATAACATTCCGAGATGTTCGAAATTTATTAGCCCGAGCATCATAACATATGAAGCCTTTCTGAGTGGGAGAGTATCCCATAAAGGCACACTTAACTGACTCGGCGGTAAGCTTGTGACGATCACGAGGCAGGAGATGAACAAAACAAACACAGCCAAACGTGTGAAGAGACTCATATTTGGGAGACATGTTATGTAGACGAAAATAAGGGTCGATTGATCAAATAAACAGCAGTGGATAATGCTTCGACCCAGAATATAGATGGTACAGATGAATCAAGTAATAAAGAACGAAAAATATCCCAAAGATGACGATTCTTACGTTCGGCCACTCCATTCTGTTGGAGAGTACAAGGATAAGACCGTTGGGAAATGATTCTCTGTTGCTGAAGATAGGTCTGAAATGCATGAGACATATATTCCCCGCCTGAGTCGGAGCGTAAGGTTTTGATACGAGCATCAAATTGTGTCTTGACAAACACAACAAAGGTTTGAAAGACAGAAAACAGCTCACTTTGGAACGAAGAAAATATATCCAGATAAATCTACTACATCATTGATAAAAGTAATAAAGTACCGATATTGAGCATGTGATACAACCGGAATAACACCTCAGACATCAGTATGCACAATCTCAAAGCATTGTGAAGCACGACTACCATGCGAAAGAAAATGTAAAATTTTACTCTTACTAAGACGACAAGTATCACAGTCAAAAGAAACAGAAGAAGTAAATAAATCTTTATTGCCCAAAAAATCATTATTTTTGCAATAGATAAGTCATGACACGAGAATTAGGGTGCCCCAATTTCTTATGCCAGACCTCAGTGTTATTGGTCGTAGTCGTACAAGCAAGGAGGAATAGAAAACTGTAAAGGAAAAAGACATCCCACTTTAGGCCCCTTCGCGGGTCACCTGATCCTGCACAAGGGAACACGAGAAAAATGAACATCACAGTTATTATCGACCAATTGCCCAACAGAAACCACATTCGTAGTTAATTCAGGAGAGAGAAATATATCGCGGATTGTAGAACCCAAATTACCCACGACAGTAATAGGAAAAGTACTCCCATTAGCTAGCTGAATATTTTGCGAACCCCCATATTTATGAATATTATGAAGGCCGAACGTACCATTAGTCATATGATTGGATGCACCAGAATCAATAATCCATGAAGAGGTAGAAGAAGAACCATTACATTGGAGACTCAATGTCGTAAAAGCGGAAACCATGGTTGAGAACAGACGAAGCAGAGCTGAAGCGGGACGCGCAGGAGGCTGGATGACAACCTGTAGAGCATGAGGTTGGCGGTTCTGAGGCCGCACTGGACAGTCTGATAATATGGCCTTCTTTCTTGCAGTAAATGCAAACCTTCTTATGAGGACAGTTACGAGCAATATGCCCAAAGTCTTTGCAGCGCGACAATAAACAGATGACCTTCCTTTGCCCCGTGCCACATACGCTACGTCCATAGCGACTGAGTCAGTAGATAGGGTCACTTGAGTGGATAAGCGTTATTCTTCACGAAGTAAGGCTCCAAGACATATATCCAAATAGGGAACCGGATCACGATTCAAGAGACCCGCATGGACATGCTCATACTCCGGACGAAGTTTCATTAAAAATTGGTCACATTGACTCTCAGTATGAAGTTCTTGAAGAACCGCAAGTGCCGTAGAGGGAACCTTAGCATGAATGATGGCCGAATACTCGCTCCAAAGATTAAGAAAGCCGGAGTAAAAGTCGGTAATAGACAGATTACCCCGAGTGTACTGATTGATATCCAATTCCAATTGAAACTTCCAAGCACTGTGGTCTTGGTGATAAATGCGCAGTAAATAATCCCACATAGCGTGAGCCGTAGTAAAACACCGAAGATTGGAGACAAGATGAGGCTCAATTGTTCCCATCAGCCAGGAGATGACTTTGGCATCTTTGGTTTCCCACTTGGCGAGTTCCGTGGCATCGGTGGGAACTGGAACAGATTTATCAAGATGATAAGACAACTCGTTACCCTTCAAGAACATCTTGAACTGGAAGGTCCGGGAAGGGTAATTTTTGCCAGTAAATCGAACAATCGTGTTTTCAATCGACATGACTTAGTGGTAGAAGGATCGATAAAAATTCCAGAAGAAAACTAGGCGCGCACAGGACCCAAGAAAACACAACACACCAAACAATCGATGCAACCGGAAACGTTCGCAGAGATCGATGGACCAGAAAACCTAAATCGCGAAGCCCAGGTGAAACTTAAAAATTGAAACACAAAGCGAAACCAAAATCGAAACCCTAAATCGCGAAACTCAGGCCGATTGAAGCAAAAAACGCGACGCACACAAGAACCCTAGATCGCGAACCCTTAAATCGCGATCTGTGAAGCCCAAAAACAAACTGCCGCCAAACCCCTAAAAATTGCGACAAGAACAAACGCACGGAAGCCCTGAGGCCGTGAAAAAAAATGCAGAAGAAAAAAAACCGGACAGAGGATCGAAAAATTGGCAGAAAATTATAAACTGGCTGATACCATGTCAGGTTTTTGATTCGATACCCTTTACTCTGGGTTTCCTTTCATTTATATAGAACAAAATGCGTTTACAGAATCCCTATTTAGGGCTACAAAATCTCCTAATTAGACTAACAATATCCCTAAAATCTGCTAAGATATACTCAATATTTACAATTAAAATGTAATCAAATCAACAGAATATTTATCAAATCTAATATCATTAACAGATAACACTTGCTTCAAAACCTCCACATCCAACAAAAATTGTGCTCTATCCGAGCGCAGAAATTTTGAAGAAGCTCAAGAAAAATATCATATTTTCTAAAACTATCCACTGTCATAACTTGAAATAGATAAGGCCAAAATCTAGCCCTCGAACATATTCACCTATCTAACCAGATAAGTTTTGAAGGCTAGTTATATAATTTCAATTATATTTAGGAGGGTTAACATGAAATTGTAGATAAGAGAACACCAAATACAGAAAAAGCTAATGACTGCAGCTACTATAACAAGACATGATCATTGTTTTACGCAGAAACAAGAAACATAAAAGATGCACAATAAGTAAGCAGCCTAGGCTTTTTTTTTTTTTTGGTGTTGTTACAGACTAAATGTAACTCTACAACGCATAATTTACCTGCTGAAGGAGAATTATAGGAAGATCTGCCAAATCACAATTGTATCCATTAACAGCACAAAACCCTTCAGCCTTCCCTTTGAAAAGGCCAACCACATTTGGAGCACCTTCCCCTTCGACTTTGATGGAATCATCAATCACCACCACCTTGGTCCAAAACTGAGATCTTGCATTCTTTATGTTGCCAGAACAGGGCATCTGAAATTGGCTTCCAGCATGAAGAATGGATTGAGGGATCCTCATCGAAAGTGTCCAGGTAGATGAACGAGAATGCCAAGTGGGATGAGAAATCAAGTGGATATATGCTGTCCTGCAAACCTTCAAGTTCATATAATAGACATAGATCATGTGTCCTGCAAACTTTCAAGTGCATATGATAGACATAGAGTACATTTCTGTGCGATCACAAATCTTATTTTTTAGCATTACTGCATTTTCTGACAGAGATCTTTTCAAGCACATACAGACAACTTTCTCTTACACATCATCATAACGTAATATACTGACAAAGAAAGTAAGAGCATACCAGACTTTCCAGCACTGATAGAACTTTATTTGAGAAGATTCTGTGAGCAAGAGACATACAGAAATGGCCCAGAATGTTTGAGCTGTCCTTTACTGATTGACTGGCAATTCGAGTTCCAAATGAAGATGTAACTGTATTTTTTGATTTGACAAACACATATTCATGAAATAATTGTCTCAAATATATCTCAAAAGCAACTCGGTTTGGGATCCCTAATTTCTTCGCTTTCTCTGTTCCTGCTCCAAATGTTAGCCCATCAAATGATCCCAAAGGCTCATCCGTAGTTTCCATAGGTGAGTTTTTGTTCGATGCACTGACAGTTTGATGGACTTGATCAGATATTGCGAGTGAAATGGAGACAGATGCTTCTTGATCAATACTAAGGCGTAAGTAGTTTTCTCTTATACCAGTCAAATTGGCAGCTAATGATGGACTACATGCTTCACGATTTACCAGATCGAACACCTAAATCAGTGCATCAAAATACAAAAAAAAGTTTAGACATACACAACTTGACTAGAAATCTCGTCACAGGGATCTATGACTATAAAGTAGATGTTGAGCAGCGAGACTAGAGAGAACAGTTACAAATAATTTACCTGTTCGTCATATATCGCTCTATAAACATCACAGAGGATGGAATGCATTTCCCTCACACATTCATCATCATTCGCATGTTCTTTCCTAGTTTCTTTGGTAGAAATCTCAGGCAAGGCCTGTAGCTTCGTCACGTTAGAGTTTCTCCGGTTATAAGCAGAACTAAAACCAAGAAACTCAAAGTGAAGATAGCGGCATGCATTTTGAGGAAAATTTACGGCAAGCATTCCAGCCGCATCATGCTCAACAAGAATTGTAGACATGGAGGATGGACGAAATGCAGAAGCCAAATCATATAATGAACTGTCAAATAAATCAATGTAGAAGCCCTCCTTCCCAGAGGCAACAGCCACCAAACGATGTCGTTTAACTTTCCAATTTTGTTGCAATCTGTCATCAATGAAAAATGTGGCCAAAAGCTCAATATTTGGAGGGAATAAAATTTAACATGTCCAAGATGAAATATATCTTATGCCACTGAAAATGGAAGTTCGCGACTTCCATGGGACAATCCAGACTTACCTAATGAGGGCTCCATAAAATCTAGCTTCTCTGGTTACCTGCTCTTCCAATGCTTTTGCAGATTGCTTGAAATATTTTCCAAGACTCTGAAAAACAGCAAAAGAAATGCATAATAGCATTGAAATGCAGAACAAATAGACATCAGCCTGGATACACTCTCAAACCTGCTAAGAAAATACAGACTGCTATACCACACCAAAAGAAATCGTCACTGCTGGGTAATTCCAAAAAGTGCATATGTTTGTTGATAACACAAGGCCAAAATAAGAAATAAATCAGGATATAACAAATAAAAATACCCGAAAACTTTGTAGCTTGGTTGCCGTAGACACAGCAAGGTCAGATATATGCTCGTTAGGTAACTGCTTTGGCCGAGTCATGCCAGCTACTGCTACAGAATCATTTGCCTCTACCTATATAAAGCATATCAGACATTCAGGCTAGTGGAACTGGAACTTTATAACCATAATTTTCTTTGAGTTCCTCAATCCACTATGTTCCCATTCTTAATTACTGTTTTATATACCGCTGTAATAGCTATGAGGAAAAAAAGGAGGAAAAACGATATGAAAACATGCATGACATATAATTATTTGGAAAGATGCACACTTTTATTATAAGTAAACTGTTATGTTATATCAACAACGGAAGGCCTGAAAGGTCTGTGTTACAGGCCCGGTCTTTAAGGCTTGATGGGCCTAATTTATAAAAGAATCTAGGTGTGCGTGAGAGGAAGATAAATAGCAAACAAGAGAGATGATGAGAGTTAGTCAGGAATTGTGTTATTTGGCATGCTTGTGCATGAGACTAGCTTTAAGTTATTTGGCATGCTTGTGCATGAAACTAGCTTTAAGCTAGGAAAGCATTTCCTTTGCCTTGTAACAGAGAATCTTCCTGGAATTGTTCTTTTATTTCAATTAAAATATCAGCATATTTCTTCTCAATTCCTTACTGTTTCATGGTGTTTTTTCCGATTACTTCTTGCTGTTTGCTCTTCAAATCAGTAGCCATAAATCAATACCTAGCAATTGGTCCGACCTGCCGGATCGACACTAAAGATGTGGCTAGACATATGGCTGTTTAACGGCGTTCATCCCATAAGCAGGATTCGGGCGGCGGAGCAATATTTCGAGCAAAATTACACATCACAGCAGGCTCGTTTGCAATTCGCTTTCATGTGCATGGTTCTATTGGCTTACAGTTAGAAATGCTGATATTACATGGGAGAGCAACTCGTCCAGGATTTGTTGAGGCAGTTTGGGAGGGGACTAAACATACGGCACATCACCAAACTACTGGTGAATTGGACGATACAGTGGACAAGAAGGAGATCCAATAATTCACTTACAAAGAGAAAGAGAGAGAGAAAGGCAGCATGTCAATTTGAGCGAGAAAGCGATACCTTTAACCTCCGACGAGATTCTGTATCGCGTGCGAGAGGTAGAGAACATGGAAAAAGGGGCGTTAAAAGTGCTGGAGGTGCAGACTAAAGAAGGCACAAAATCATAGGGCCAATCAATTTGGCCTCGGGAGAAATCAAGAAGTGGATATAGATGAGGCGCAGAAATTTACTATGAAGCTTGCGGAGTTATTGGGGTCGAGAACAGATTTGACACGCTGGAACAATCGGCGATTAATTGGGGAGATTGCCTTGCAACAAAACCTCCTTACATGGCGCGTCAAGAGTTCTTAATCAAGCGGTAGAGTGGTTGAGAAAAGGTAAATTCGGATGATTTTCATCGAGGTTGATGCCGCAATGGGTGGCGACCGAGCGGCAGAAGGAAGAGCACATATGCGTGGCCCTCGGATCTCGGATGAAGAAGCCACTACAGCTAGGGTTTCATATGGTAGAGAATGAGAGTTGGGCAGCCCAGGTGTAGCCTGGGTTGGAGGGAAAGAACACGATCTGCTGGGAAGAGGATCTGGCTAGGGTTGTGTCGTCGCATGAGGGAGATAATGGTAGGTATTGGGTTGGTCTGAGCAACAAGACTTATTCCCTTTCCAAGATATTGGTTGGGGAAATGGGTCAATAAACAATGGTCTTTTGGAGGCTACTTGGGATATGTTAATACATGGGCTCAATTATCTGATATGGCCCAACCCATTTTCATTGCCTTTAAGCCAAAAAATTGAGAATCAAAACACAGCCGATTACTTTAGCTACAGCAAGGAAGATGGAATCGACCAACGCTCGAAGAACTTTTGGACAGCAGCGGCGGCGCAGTAAAACTGACTGAAATGGTCTCGATATTGAAGAAAAGGGAAAGAATTTTAGAGGAGACCCAGAAAATGGTCATGACGTTCCTAGAGGAGAATCGAAAGGTGTCAGTACCAATGGTGCCAGCAGCTGAGAAGGTAAAAGGAAGAATTATGAGTGGCACAAATCCTACGGTTGCAAATATTTTACCATGGCTTTCATCATCAGTTTCGTCTTATGAGTGGCAAGAAATGTGCCAGTGCTTGAACAACAAAATATCTCAAGCACAACATGCTATTCTTACTTGGATGGATGGCGTAAAAAAATTTCTGGCGGACAGAGCTAGAGATCTGTTGGCCCAAGTGGGGTGGTGGTTGTCTACAATTCACTTGGTTGGAGAGTTTATGGGTTGATTGCAGTTAATTTGTTGGGTCTAGTTGGCTTTTGTGGGCCGGGTTTGGCTGAGTATTATGTTAGGAGAAGAAGTTATTATGATGCAGTAATCGCGAATCATGTGGGTCTTCTTAATCGCATAGTGGTTGTTGTTGGTACGGTTAGTGGGAAGACTTGTTGGTTTGATGTATTATTCAATGGGAAAATCGTAAATGGTGGTTTATCATAACGTGGGATGTACTGGATGCCAATAGAACTTGGGATAGGGGAAGAAAGTTCCTAGTTGTCTTTGATGTTGGAAGGAAACAGGTCTCCACGATGATCAAGTTGCGAAAAACAGCCTTGAGGCTGTTCTTGAGGAGCTGAGTATTGTTACAGACCAGGTCTTTAAGGCTTAACGGGCTAGAAGAATCTAGATGTGCATGAGAGGAGAATAAATAGCAAACAAGAGAGATGATGAGAGTTAGTCAAGAATTGTGTTATTTGGCATGCTTGTGCATGAGACTAGTTTTAAGCTAGGGAAAGCATTTCTTTTGCTTTGTAACAGAGAAACTTCTCTGGGATTGTTATTTTATTCAATTAAAATATCAGCATATTTCTTCTCAATTCCTTACTGTTTTGTGGTGTTTTTTCGGGTTATTTCTTGCTGTTTGCTCCTCAAATCAGTAGCCATAACTCAATACTTAACAATCTGCAGTAAACTTGTAACTACAGACTGCAAATAGAAAGCCGTCGGAATGAGAAAACTCATTTCCAGATAGTTCATCAAGTAAACACAGCATGTCTTACTTACGTTTAAACTAAAAAATGTGGTGCAAATCCTCTTTATCATGCTTACTATTACCATGATACTTGAAAAATAGAATGATGTCAACCTATAGGTTGATCGAAATGCGTATCTATAAAAACGTTAAAGCCAAATAATGCAATAAGCAACTAAACATTCAACTTCTGTACAACTACAAGCTAAATCTCTAAATTTGATAACATAACACCAAAAATATGCAAATGCATAAGATTAACTAGAGGAGCAATATCATGATTTATCCTACAGAGTAACATTTTCCTATGTTTAATGCTACTTTGTACCCTCAATTAGGACCTACTTTGTTTAGGTCATTGTATACAAGTTAAATCTCTCAATTTGATAACATAACACCAAAAATATGCAAATGCATAAGATTAACTAGAGGAGCAATATCATGATTTATCCTACAGAGTAACATTTTCCTATGTTTAATGCTACTTTGTACCCTCAATTAGGACCTACTTTGTTTAGGTCATTGTATACAAGTTAAATCTCTCAATTTGATAACAGAAACCAAAAATGTGCAATTTAGAAAAGTAACTAGAGAAACAACATCATGAACTCATGATTTATCCTACAGTATAACAGGAGATAAGGAATGTCCAGCTGGGAAGGTAATACCTTCAATAGGTATGTTCCAAGCTGAGGAGGGTCGTTCATTTTCCACGGTTTTCCATGTTAAACGCTACTTTTAACCCTCAACTAGGCCCCACTTCGTTTGGGTCAATTCACCGCAAAGATTCCTGACCTTTTACATCCTATCCTTGGGACAAAGTGGTAAATGGACTTGGTTTTTATAATAGCAGTCCAACTTAGACTACAATTAATATTCCCAGATTTAAGTTTTAACTTGTCCACAAATGTATACAAAGAATTTATCACATTATAAGGACACAATATAATCTTTTTGAATATTGACCAACGCCAAAGATTTCTTACTGCATAAACACGGAACACACACTCGAAAGAAGGAATTCCCAAGACTACAATTTTAAATTGATACATTATAGAAATATTACACTCATCCACTCATATCAACTAAGTGATCATTCATCCTATTTGTAGTTTGGAATTACAAACATGAGGGAAACTATAGTGGCATATTCACATGTGTAGAACTCTAGCAATTTACCGTGTTGATGAGATCTATGATAACAGAGAGTTCTTGGTGAGCAAGCTGCAGATTCTCAACTAAGCTCTGCCATTGCCATGATTGCTGATTGGTGGTTGTAACATCCTTTGCAGGTGTCGGACCTTCCCTCTTTTGCTTCTTACTGGGATCCTCTCTCTCCACCACCCAAGAAAAGTCAATTCTCCTTATCAAGTTTACTGTCTTCTCATCATAGCCCACATCACTGCCAAACATATAAGAAAACAAACATCATCAATATGTCAATCAATGCTTAATATTTAATGGAAAAGAAAGTGGGCAAGACAGACAGTGGAAAGCGTTCAAAGCCATTTTCTTCTATAGCATCCAGGCGTTTTATTGGGAGCCTATCAAGAGAGATTTTAAGATCTGGGTCCATTTATCTTCTAAGATTTTCAGAGAAATTTGCACCGATAGATGTGAACCCGAGATTAAGGAGACAGAAAGAGAGGTCTCTCAGTACAGAAGCATAAAATCATGATAGTCCGTGAGGCCTCCACAGAAACTTGGGTAGGAGTGACATAAATAAGCAGCCGGTTGTCTGAAATATAATAAGCACTTGTAAGACAATTAGATTGCATAGTATGATACAAAAACTAGAAACAAAAAGATAGCTGAATTGTTGAAATCAAATGAAAATAATAAAAACAAAGCATATCTATTGAGTCCCATCATAATAGCAAACCATTCCAAAAATATACGTGTCCCTTATCCACAACAAGTTATCATATTGCATTTCGCAGTTGAATTTCAATTTTCATATTTTACCAATTTTGAAACCCAACAGCTTCTGAAAAATGAAAACTCTGTTCTAGCAGTGAAAAACTTTAGATAGCGACAGCAATAACAAACAAACATAAACTGAAAAAAGAAAAATGACATCCGTCCATTAGCTGAGATTATATAGCCTTCTATACATACTAAAGTTGAAATCATGGTAAAGCAAACCAAGTTTTTGTCGGACAAACATTCAAATATGCTCAGCGGACTTTCATTTCACAGAAATTGTGAGTGTGCGAGAGAGAGTTCAAAATCACCCACCATTACCAGAGTAACCCTAGAAATAAATAAATAAATAGGCAGGAAGTAACACATTTGATTGAAGTGACGCACTATAATCTGATCTAATTCTTCAAGTGCAGTTAAAATTACAAGCCATCAAGCGTCGAATGTACACGCCATCATATATAATCAGGATAGGCAAACGGAAAGCAACTTACAACAAATGTGCCAGGCTCACATTATCATCGGAAACGAGAGGCACCGCCGCTGCTAGAGAGATGGCCGGAGACTGGACGAAGGAGAAAGGAAAGAGTGAGAGAATCGTAGGGGTTGAAAGCAAAAAGACCAAGCAGAGGGGAAGAATACTGTTTGGGTCGCTCATAAACTCAGCATTTGTTTGGTAATTTTTTGGGAAAATTGCGGGTCGGTACCTTTTCTGAAACTTAATTCATCCTAGTCCTGCTAAAAAATATTAGTTCATCTAGTTCCATTCTAGGTTGAAATGAATATAATAACCCCATGTGGTCCATGTGGTCCAAGTGGTCAACGCGGTCCAACCAACTTTTAATAAAATTGCATTCTTAACCCTAAGAAAATGTTTAAAGAACAAATATGCATCTATATACTATTTAACATCTTCTTTATCCTAATATTCATCAAACCATAGCATTTATAAACATGAGATCCTTCAGTTTCTGTCATCTCGGGTGAACCCAAGAGCATACTTTTGCAAAGGACTCACAATTCATATAACGTTCTTCTAATTATAATTCAAAACCCGATTTGAAGATCATGTTAAAAATAAATAACAGGCTCATCATGCTTCCGTATTACAATAAAACAGAAATATACCATTTTGACCATAACGACACCGGGTGAGGTGGGTCGCAAAGCCACCAGTCGAAAACTTACTGCCTTCAGACTGTTTTACGAATGACTCCTCACCATCCAAACTCAGCTCACAGGCGAGGTTAGTTTGACAGTTATCCGACTCCTTCAGAAACCGCACAGTACAGCCCTAATTCTTTTCCTACCTTAGGACGTAAGGTATAATCAAGATATAAGAAATATTTAAAGATATCTGGGAGATAGATGGTGTGATATCCCCGAAATGATTAGGTGTTATTTAAACATTAATCATTGTTGTGAAAATTATGGTATTAATTCTTGTGTTGAATTAATAATATTGGGAAATGCATGTGAGGGTGCATGTGTTATATATTGGGATTTTGGGGTTGTGGCATTATTATTTGGGGTGTGTGTTGTTTGTTTTGGTAAAGCATTTTTAAATGGGAGTTGAAGTATTTTATTGAGAAAATACTATAAAATATCATGTGATGATATTTTAATACATCGTGCTAAATACCGGGACCAAAACATAACACATCACTTAACCCCCACTCAACCACCCCCCCTTGACCCATGCCCTGCTGCCAGCTGCCAGCTGCTTGCCCATGCCCCTTGCCCCATCTCCCACTCCACCTTGTCATAGCTGGAACACCTCCAATCCTCTCCCATTTTTCGTCCAACATCTGATAAGGGAGAAAAGAAGGAGATCCACCATTTTTGTTGCCTGGAAAGCTTCTAAAAATCGGAGCAAAAAGGGGTGAGAAACCATTTCTGGGTTTGAAATTTAGTTGTTGAGTTCATACTTTGTTTGTGTGAAAAATGGCATGTTAGCTTAGGTTTCTTGAAACCTTCGATTTAAATGCTTACATGGTGTTGTTATGTAGCTCTCAGTATTTTTCCTTATGTATTTTACATGTTATATGTTGAGGAAATAAGCATGTAAAGTAGGGTGTTCGGAAATCTGGGTAGGAGTATGCCCTGTTTTTCTGGAAAATGTGGACTGGGAGTGATTTTGAGGAGGCGATATTATGCATGTTAGATGGGTTTTAGGCTAAACCTTTGATGTGAAAATATGCATGGTAGTTTTGTGAAGCCTTTGGCATTTTTATTCGAGCAATATTCATGACTTATGTGGTAGATTTCATTGCTTGAAAGTGGGTACTCAAAAAATCTGGGCAGGAAAACAATGCTCTGTTTTTTCGAAAAAGTTGGTTGAGTACTGATGTTATAGGGTGCTTTTAATGCATGTGGGTTTGTGGTTGGGATATATATCTTGTATGATTACACTCAGGGTAGTGTATTGTATCTACTAGCATGTTTGTTTAGGCATGTTGTATCTCTTACATGTTAGAATGAAAGGTGTGAAAATCAGTGTTGAGCATTCTGGAAAATGTCGCGCACAGACCATGTGGCGATCGATCGCCACAAATGGCGCGATCGATCGCCGAGGTCCAGTAGCCAAAATCAAAGGCACGCGATCGATCGCCATGAATGGCGCGATCGATCGCCATGGGACAGTGGAGTTTGGCGATCGATCGCCAAGTGGTAGCGATCGATCGCCAGAGGCAGAATTTTGAGAAATTGATATTTTGTTGGATTTTGATTTTGGATTATATATTGGCATCTAATATTGTGTTGTGCACTGGTGTAGAGCCTTCACAGACGGCTACACAACGCAGGGGATAGAGTCCCACCACACACTACATTTTGGAAAGGTACGTAAGCGACGTACGGGCATCCCAACGGTAACATGTACTTATGTTTGTCTGTTTGACATATGATGAATGCAATGTGATGCATTAAGAGTTGATACATGTTATTATGCATTGTTGTTGCATATTATGCATTGTTGTTGCATATTGTGATGTGGAATAAAGATGAGTATTCCACGAGTCAGGGGTGATCAAAGTGAAGGTTTAATGCTTACGCTTGACCGCTAAAAATGTGGAGCGGGAGGGGTGAGGCTTGCTTGCACATGGAGGCGGGGTATACCATACTAAGCGATGATGAGATACCGCTAGTATGAAGAAGCGATGATGAGATACCGCTTGTTTTGAGATTGTAAAGCGAAGAAGCATTAAAATAACTGATGATGACTGACTCAAGAAAAAGAGATGATATGTCATGACATTTATTTGTGAAGCCATATATTCATATAGTGTTTTGATTATGAATTGTGGTACAGGGACAACCAATGAGCATTGTAAATGCGATGGAAATACAGGAAGGGCTTTGTATTTTATGATTATGCATTTACGTTTTACATTCATATTTTGTGGTATATGAATTATGTTATGCTCATGTGTTGGGGGGTTGTCTTTGTAGGTGCTTTTGATGACGAGAACCAGGGTCGGGGTTGAAAAGCCGAGCTGTAAGGAGTGCTACAGGATTAGCATGTTAGAGAAATTTTGTATAGCTTCTACTTGTGGTAGAGTAAGACTATAGGGTAGTACCTTTTGTAGGAATTTGTGAAATTCCTTTTGAAACTTTTGGTACTGTATCTTTTAAGCTCAGGTTAATCAACATGACTCATTACTCTGATTTATTCATATGAATGTTTAGTTCTCTTAATCGCACCTATTAGTATCTTGAGATATCGGGGTCTCACATTTAGTGGTATCAGAGCAGTGGTTAGATAACCATGGAAGAGTGAAGGGTAGCCTTTAGAGACAAGTTGGTTAGGTATTCATTGTTGGGCATGTTATGCATGTGATGCATATTTTTGTATAAGTGTTATACTAACATGCTTTGAATATGATACCCTTGTTATCTAACGGCTTATACTATGAACTGCTTTTGGTATTGTTGTTAACTCTTGTGTTGCAGCATGGCGGCTATTAACCCGGAGAACCTCAATGAAGAGGTAGGGGATATGGGCAGTATGAATGCTAGTGTTGCTCATATAAATCCTTTACTGCCACCTGCTGTAGGAGTGGAGCCCAGTGCACAGATGTTATTACCAGGGGAGCTCAGTTTGACACAGTTTCTGAACTTCCGTCCACCCATGTTTGAGGGGACCGAGTCTGGAGAAGGGGCCGAAGAGTGGCTAGAACGGATAGAGCAGATACTTGTGACTGCGCCCTGTGCACGTACCGCATGGCTGAGGTTAGCCGAGTTTCAGATGGCGAAGAAGCCTTCTATGTGGTGGAAGACCACTGTGATAGAGCTGAGGGCCCAAGGTATGGTAGTGGACTGGACTGTATTCAGGACCCGGTTTCTTAACCGGTATTTTTCTGCCGCTGCCAGACAAGTCAAGGAGGACGAGTTCACTAATCTGAAGCAGGGCAACATGTCAGTTTCAGACTTTGCTTTGCAGTATTCCTCACTGTTGAGGTATGTCCCCCACATCGCTGTGAGCAGCCATGCGAAGATGAGGCATTTCCTGAAGGGACTGAGGCCAGAATTGTTTGATCGGGTTGTTTCCAACAACCCCAGCTCTTTTGATGACGCCCTGACTAGGGCAGAGCTGGCAGAGATTGCAGTGGGAGCATATAAGGACGTTGTACCCTCTTCCGTGCCATCACAGAGGCCTGTTACTGATAGTTTGAAACCACGAGGGGATCAGTTCAAGGCTCATGGAGCCTCATCATCTTCCAGATTTAGCGGGAAGAAATCTCAGAGTCAGAAGCAGAGCAATCGAGGACCTACACAGGGGAGTAAGGCAGGAGGGGACAGGTGTGACCGCTGTGGAGGATTTCACTTGTCACGTGACTGCCGAGGCTGTTATGTTTGTGGCAAGGTGGGCCACTTAGCACGGAATTGCCCCAATCGGGCAAGTCAGGCAGACTCAGGGCCGAATAGGCCAAGATTTGATGCTAGGACGGCACCACCGAGGCAGCAGTTTGTGCCTCGACCACAGGGAGGTCAGGCGACAGGACCACCGCAGGGACAAGTGTATGCACTGACTAGGGAGCAGGCTGAGGCAGCCCCGGAGGAGGTCATTGCTGGTACGTGTCATTTATTTACG
The DNA here is from genome assembly GCA_907163345.1 of Haberlea rhodopensis. Classification (NCBI taxonomy): domain Eukaryota; kingdom Viridiplantae; phylum Streptophyta; class Magnoliopsida; order Lamiales; family Gesneriaceae; genus Haberlea; species Haberlea rhodopensis. The sequence goes on along the minus strand of CAJQUN010000001.1, from coordinate 7,184,166 downwards.
TACCCTGCATTTATTTTGGTAGATACAGGTGCTTCTCATTCTTTTGTATCTGTTGCTTTTGTGGAGAGACACCACTTGTGCTCGTCTCTGTTACCCACGCCTCTCATGGTCTCGACACCCACGGGAAAGCATGTGATTGCGAATCGACTGTTATCTGATTGCCTCATTTATTTTGAGGGCAATGATCTGAGGGCCGATCTGATTCAGTTATGATGGCAGACTTTGACTGTATTATCGGCATTGATGTGTTGAGCAGATACCGAGCTGTGGTAGATTGCCGACAGAGGATGGTACATTTTCTATCTGATCAGGGGTTCCAGTGGACTTTTTATGGGGACGGCTCTCGTCCAAGGATTCCAGTGATCTCAGCGGTTAAGATGTCACGGTTATTGGAACGTGGCCACACTGGGTACCTTATTTATGCCATGGATGCATCGGACGAAAAGGAAGTGAGAGCCGAGGACATTCCAGTTGTGGCGGAGTTCATTGATGTATTCCCAGATGAGATTCCGGGGTTTCCGCCTGTCAGGGATGTTGAGTTTGCCATTGAGCTGCTGCCATGGACTTCTGCTATTTCTCGTGCCCCTTACAGGATGGCACCGGCAGAGCTGAGAGAACTGAAGGTACAGTTACAGGAGCTCCTCGACAAGGGATACATTCGTCCTAGTGTATCGCCTTGGGGTGCACCAGTCTTGTTCGTGAAAAAGAAGGATGGTTCAATGCGTCTGTGCATTGACTACAGGCAACTGAACAAGGCCACAGTGAAGAACAGGTATCCACTTCCGAGGATTGATGATCTGTTCGATCAGCTTCAGGGTACAGAGGTGTACTCGAAGATATACTTGAGGTCCGGCTATCACCAGGTGCGGGTTAGAGCTGGCGATGTTCAAAAGACGGCTTTTAGAACTCGGTATGGGCACTATGAGTTCTTAGTGATGCCATTCGGAGTGACAAATGCACCTGCAGTTTTTATGAGCTTGATGAACAGAGTATTTCAGGAGTACCTCGATCAGTTTGTGATCGTATTCATTGATGACATCCTCGTATACTCAAGGAGTGAGGAGGAACATGCCGATCATTTGAGGACAGTACTTCAGATTCTCAGAAATCATCAGTTGTACGCCAAACTCAGTAAGTGTGAGTTTTGGCTGAGCAGTGTATCATTTTTGGGCCATATCATATCACGAGAGGGGATATCAGTAGACCCGAGGAAGATAGAGGCAGTTATGGATTGGTCTACCCCTACTTCAGTCAGTGAGATTCGGAGTTTCCTTGGGTTGGCTGGCTATTACCGACGTTTCGTCGAGGGTTTCTCAAAGATCGCCAAGCCACTTACACAGCTGACTCAGAAGGGAGTTCCATTCCTTTGGTCGGAAACTTGTGAGCAGAGCTTCTAGGAGTTGAAGCACAGATTGACTTCAGCGCCAGTTTTGGTAATTCCCAGGGAGAACAAAGGATTCGTTCTCTATACCGACGCATCGCTTCAGGGTTTAGGATGCGTGCTGATGCAGGATAAGCACGTTGTGGCTTACGCTTCGAGACAATTGAAGCCACATGAGACGAGGTATCCGGTCCATGATCTGGAGCTAGAAGCTATAGTGTTCGCCTTGAAGATATGGCGACACTACTTATACGGTACCTCATTCACCATCTTCAGTGATCACAAAAGCCTGAAGTTCTTGTTTACACAGGCTGAGCTGAACATGAGACAGAGGAGATGGATGGATCTGCTGAAGGATTATGATTGTGAAATCCTATACCATCCCGGGAAAGCAAACTTGACAGCCGACGCTTTGTGTCGGAAGGTGAGGAGCACAGCGGAGGATGCCATGTGTCTATCAGCTATGTTGGGCTCCTACTGCCATTTGGGATTTGATTATGATGTGTCTACTTCACAAGTACAGGTTTTGACCTTGTTAGCTGAGCCTGCTATTTATGATCACATCAGGAAGGCTCAGGGGACCGATGCAGAGGTTCAGAGATGGATGTCAGTGGTTCTTTCAGGTCAGCCATCGAGATTCAAAGTGGCTGAGGACGGTTCTCTGAGACTTGGCGACAGATGGGTGGTTCCAGATACACCCGAGTTGCGTCAGGGTATATTACAGCGAGCTCATTGCAGCAGGATGAGTGTCCACCCGGGCGGGAAGAAGATGTATAAGGATCTACGCAGCCAGTTCTGGTGGAGGCGTATGAAACAAGATGACACCTCATTCGTCAAGAGATGTTTGATCTGTCAACAGGTGAAGGCTGAGAGGCAGAGGCCTGTGGGTGAGCTAAGGAGCTTGGAGATACCACAGTGGAAGTGGGAGCACATATCCATGGACTTCGTGACCCACTTACCGAGGACTGTTTCGGGTTTCGATGCTATATGGGTAGTCGTCGACAGATTGACTAAGAGTGCTCATTTCATTCCCTACTGTATGACCTTCACGTACTTGAGGATGGCACAGTTATATATCAGAGATGTGGTGAGACTGCACGGGATCCCTGTTTCGATTGTGTCTGATCGAGATCCGCGGTTTACATCTCACTTTTGGGAGGGTCTGCAGACAGCTCTAGGTACAGAGTTGAGGCTGAGCACAGCCTACCACCCTCAGACGGACGGACGGACAGACCGAGCGTACAATACAGACGCTCGAAGATATGTTGAGAGCTTGTGTGCTAGAGTTCGACACTTCATGGCAGGACTCGATAGCCTTGGTGGAGTTCTCTTACAACAACAGCTACCAGGCAAGTATACAGATGGCTCCTTTCGAGGCCCTCTATGGGGCCCTCTATGGTAGGCGTTGTAGGTCACCCTTGTGTTGGGATGACGTGGATCGCAAATCAGTCGGAGGACCAGATTTGATCCGGGAAATGGAAGAAAAGGTAAAAGTGATAAGACAAAAGATGAAGGCAGCTCAGGACAGACAGGCAGCGTATGCCAATCAGCGGCGAAGACCGTTGGAGTTTCAGTTGGGCCAGAGTCTTTCTGAAGATCTCACCTTTCAGAGGCGTGGTACGGTTTGGTATGCGGGGGAAGTTATCCCCGAGATATGTGGGGCCGTACGAGATCTTGCAGCGTGTGGGTACTCTGGCTTACCGGTTAGCTTTACCGCCCTCTCTGTCTGGCATTCACGATGTATTTCATGTGTCTATGTTGCGGAAGTACGAGCCAGATCCTTCTCATGTGTTGCAGCCTTCTGAGGTTCAGATTGAGTCAGATGTTTCCTATGTTGAGCGGCCTATCAGGATTTTAGATAAGGCAGATCGCAGACTGAGAAACAAAGTTATTCCTATGATCAAGGTTCAGTGGGATCGTAGGGGTGTCGAGGAGGCCACGTGGGAGACAGAGCGACACATGGTGCAGCACTATCCAGAGCTGTTTTCTGGTATGCGTTTATGTTTTGTTTTACTTCATGTTGGTAAGCATGCTGATTTCGAGGACGAAATCTTATAAGTATGGTAGTATTGTTATATCCCCGAAATGATTAGGTGTTATTTAAACATTAATCATTGTTGTGAAAATTATGGTATTAATTCTTGTGTTGAAAATATTGGGAAATGCATGTGATGGTGCATGTGTTATATATTGGGATTTTGGGGTTGTGGCATTATTATTTGGGGTGTGTGTTGTTTGTTTTGGTAAACCATTTTTAAATGGGAGTTGAAGTATTTTATTGAGAAAATACTATAAAATATCATGTGAGGATATTTTAATACATCGTGCTAAATACCGGGACCAAAACATAACACATCACTTAACCACCACTCAACCACCCCCCCTTGACCCATGCCCTGCTGCCAGCTGCTTGCCCATGCCCCTTGCCCCATCTCCCACTCCACCTTGTCATAGCTGGAACACCTCCAATCCTCTCCCATTTTTCGTCCAACATCTGATAAGGGAGAAAAGAAGGAGATCCACCATTTTTGTTGCCTGGAAAGCTTCTAAAAATCGGAGCAAAAAGGGGTGAGAAACCATTTCTGGGTTTGAAATTTAGTTGTTGAGTTCATACTTTGTTTGTGTGAAAAATGGCATGTTAGCTTAGGTTTCTTGAAACCTTCGATTTAAATGCTTACATGGTTTTGTTATGTAGCTCTCAGTATTTTTCCTTATGTATTTTACATGTTATATGTTGAGGAAATAAGCATGTAAAGTAGGGTGTTCGGAAATCTGGGTAGGAGTATGCCCTGTTTTTCTGGAAAATGTGGACTGGGAGTGATTTTGAGGAGGCGATATTATGCATGTTAGATGGGTTTTAGGCTAAACCTTTGATGTGAAAATATGCATGGTAGTTTTGTGAAGCCTTTGGCATTTTTATTCGAGCAATATTCATGACTTATGTGGTAGATTTCATTGCTTGAAAGTGGGTACTCAAAAAATCTGGGCAGGAAAACAATGCTCTGTTTTTTCGAAAAAGTTGGTTGAGTACTGATGTTATAGGGTGCTTTTAATGCATGTGGGTTTGTGGTTGGGATATATATCTTGTATGATTACACTCAGGGTAGTGTATTGTATCTACTAGCATGTTTGTTTAGGCATGTTGTATGTCTTACATGTTAGAATGAAAGGTGTGAAAATCAGTGTTGAGCATTCTGGAAAATGTCGCGCACAGACCATGTGGCGATCGATTGCCACAAATGGAGCGATCGATCGCCGAGGTCCAGTAGCCAAAATCAAAGGCACGCGATCGATCGCCATGAATGGCGCGATCGATCGCCATGGGACAGTGGAGTTTGGCGATCGATCGCCAAGTGGTAGCGATCGATCGCCAGAGGCAGAATTTTGAGAAATTGATATTTTGTTGGATTTTGATTTTGGATCATATATTGGCATCTAATATTGTGTTGTACACTGGTGTAGAGCCTTCACAGACGGCTACACAACGCAGGGGATAGAGTCCCACCACACACTACATTTTGGAAAGGTACGTAAGCGACGTACGGGCATCCCAACGGTAACATGTACTTACGTTTGTCTGTTTGACATATGATGAATGCAATGTGATGCATTAAGAGTTGATACATGTTATTATGCATTGTTGTTGCATATTATGCATTGTTGTTGCATATTGTGATGTGGAATAAAGAGGAGTATTCCACGAGTCAGGGGTGATCACAGTGAAGGTTTAATGCTTACGCTTGACCGCTAAAAATGTGGAGCGGGAGGGGGGAGGCTTGCTTGCACATGGAGGCGGGGTATACCATACTAAGCGATGATGAGATACCACTAGTATGAAGAAGCGAGGATGAGATACCGCTTGTTTTGAGATTGTAAAGCGAAGAAGCATTAAAATAACTGATGATGACTGACTCAAGAAAAAGAGATGATATGTCATGACATTTATTTGTGAAGCCATATATTCATATAGTGTTTTGATTATGAATTGTGGTACAGGGACAACCAATGAGCATTGTAAATGCGATGGAAATACAGGAATGGCTTTGTATTTTATGATTATGCATTTACGTTTTACATTCATATTTTGTGGTATATGAATTATGTTATGCTCATGTGTTGGGGGGTTGTCTTTGTAGGTGCTTTTGATGACGAGAACCAGGGTCGGGATTGAAAAGCCGAGCTGTAAGGAGTGCTACAGGATTAGCATGTTAGAGAAATTTTGTATAGCTTCTACTTGTGGTAGAGTAAGACTATGGGGTAGTACATTTTGTAGAAATTTGTGAAATTCCTTTTGAAACTTTTGGTACTGTATCTTTTAAGCTCAGGTTAATCAACATAACTCATTACTCTGATTTATTCATATGAATGTTTAGTTCTCTTAATCGCACCTATTAGTATCTTGAGATATCGGGGTCTCACAGATGGGCAACAGCCTTATTTTTATTTCTGGAATACTTGTAATATCTAATACATTAAAACGTCTCCTTTTGGTAGGAGACGACTTGTTTAGCCTCTCATATAGATGAGGCTTAACTCAAGAACACATAAACTAAATTACAGACGATTACAAAAGAAAGAAAAGAAATATTACCAAGCTATGAAAGTTGAACAATTACAAAGCTTGGAGACTCTAATATTTATTCTCAGAAAACAATGGAGAATTTTCGATGTCCTTAGCTTCCTGAATGGGTCCTGAATGGGTGCCCTTATATAGGCCTGAATCTGGACTTCAACTTTGGATTCCAAATCTTGATGATTGTTGAGTGCGCCTGTGAGTGCGTCTTAACTTTCACGTGGTCTAGCATCTTTGTCTGAGTGTGCCAACTTTTCTCGTGAGTGGTCCATTACTTTTGTCTGAGTGCGTTGAACAGTATCCACACTAACTTCTAATGGTCCACACCTTTTCCTTTGTCGGTGAATCTTTACATTAGTGGTTTTTGTGGTCCCCGAGCTTTAGGAAAACGGGGTCTCTTGTCAGCAGGTCTTTTGTCTCTTCCTGCCTCTGATTTGTCGGGTGTATCGGAATCCTTTCCTGAACTCTGGTTCTTTCTACTCCGGGCATGCTTGGCAGATATGGTCTATCCATCGGCCAATGTGTGTCATGTTGCAGAATTTTCGGTAGGTTTCTTTTCTTGCCGGAATTTTGTTTTCCCAAAAAATCATTCTTTTTGTTTCAAAGAGTTCTTCGGTAAATCTCGTGGAGGTTCCTGTCATGGAATTCAGCAGGAAAGTTCTGTTGGCTGAATTTTGAAAGAACTTGAATGAGTATTTGACTTTATCCATTTCTGTTAGACAAACCCAAAGACACATGCTCGTCTGGTTGAAACTTCATCTTCTGTGATAGTTCCAGCCAAAATTGGAATTCCTTCTGGTAGCGCCATATTTATATTTTTTAAAGCGTCTCCGTCTGGTATTCTAAGCTTGATAAAATGAAAAGCTTTGATGAAGCCTTTCTTCGCTGGTTCTGGAGCAGCACTGAAAAAATACAACTCCAGGATATCGCCTCTGGCCAAATGTGGATTATTGGCCAAGTCTCGTGAACAGCTTCTCTGATCCATTTTGCTAATTTTGATATTTCAGAGAATGCTGGTGCCACAGTATAAACCGAAGCCAGAGCTCCGAAATTATACCATTCTTGAACATCGTTTGGATGGTTGCCTGGTTTCATCCAAACTCTCGGATATTTTTCGGAGATATCAATTATAGATTTGTCTGGGTTGATACCTCACCTGATAATTACCTTCTCCCAAGTGCGTTGGTAATCATGCATAGGTGAAGAAACTAAATCATCATTAGTTTGAACCTTAGACTTGCCAATCATTGGCCTAAGATTCAACTCTCTCTTTTACCCCAGAGGTGCTGAGTTGACTTGAAGGTTCAGATTATGCTAACATCTGACCCTCAACATTTGCTACAGCTTGTACATCCTCTAGGAATGCATCATTTGCAGCACTCGTGACAGGGGTACTTGAATCCCTTGCCTCCGGGTTAGATGAACCCCATTCTCTAAACACTTCTTTTTGCACCGTTGAAGGTGGGCCTGAAGGATAGGCCATTTCAAGACTTCAAACAATCGTTCATGATCCCGAAAGCATGCTCGTATGTGATCAATAACTAGTTCCTGATCTGCTCGTTGGAGTCGTCATGCGACCTCTGCATTAAGACAAAGAGTCACAAAGTCTTGTTCCAGGATCTCCAGGATTTCCCTGAGATTCCTAACTCGTTTGAGGGTATCGTTAGCAATGTATCCCTCCATCTCGCGTTAAGAAATCTGCAAGAATATTTTTATCAGATTTCACAATGACAATATCATAATCATAATATTGGCATTCAGCTTGCCATTTTAAAAGTCTGGTCTTTTCTGGTTTTGATTCAATTTTATTTTTCAGAAAAGACTTAACACTAGTATTATCTATTTTTAAGATAAATTTCTTTGCGAGTAAAAATAATGGCCATTTTTTAACAGCCTTTCGAACTGCAAAGAACTCCTTCTCGTTGATGTGCCATCTGATAACTTTGCTGTTATCAAATAGCCCACTGCAATATCTGCATGGCACTTCTCCTTCTGGTGTGACTTTCATGAGGACTGCAGCCCACCAATGATCACTGGCATCTGTGTATAATACCAGTTCATCCTCGTCGTTTGGAATTGCAAGCTTTGGTAGTTGCCTACAAACTTCTTTAAGCTATTTGACAGCTTGTCTGTAATCTTCATTCCACTAAAACTTAACATCTTTCTTGAGTAGTGGACTGAACGCCTTCCTGTGATTGGCTAGATTGTTGATGAACATTCCATCAAAATTAACAACTCCTAAAAAACTCTGAAGTTGCTTTAAATCCTTGATGTCATCTGGATATCCTTGTACTTTTCAACAATATGATTCTGCAGGAGATTCGTCGATATCGACTCCAAGGAACTCAATTTGTCTCGTAGCAATCACTGCTTTCTTTTCGGAAAGCACTAACCCTTCCTTGTAACAAACATCTGAAAAGGTTTCCAAATGTTTAAGATGTTCTTTCATGTTTTTTGACGCTATAAGGATGTCGTCTATATACACGAACATGAAGCTGAAGTAATCCTTGAAAATATTATCCATCTTTCTCTGATATATCTGGGGAGCATTTGACAATCTCATTGGCATAACATTCCAGATATAATGTCCTTGTGGTGTGGAGAATGCTGTAAACTTTCTGATTGCTTCCTCCATTTTAATCTGGTAGAACCTAGACTTGCAATCGAACATAGAAAACACTTTGGCATTCTTGATGCTATTTACCAAATGTTCTCTTATTGGGATAAACATCCTCTAGAGTGATTTGCTCTTCAAGGGTAGTCTCAGGTTGTGGAACTTCTTCTTGTAATGCCTTTTTTTAATACAACAGGGTTTCTTGAGTTATTCTTTCCTCATCATGTTCCCTGAAAGACATAATATTAACCTAGTAGTTTGAGAATCCTTTTCACTAGGACCTTGTTGTCGAAACTGAAGAATTACTTCTCCAAATTTTCGTTGATCCTTCATCCTTGGGTGTCGAAGTTTGCCGTCATCACCACGCTTGCTGCGAAAACTAATAGGGAATTTTCGGTGAAACGCCTCGGGTAGTCTCTGCACAATAATCTTATGATCACAAAGGGTTGTGAAAATAAGTCTCCTGGTCTCGTTCTCATCTGTGAACGTCTTGAATGTCTGTAGAAAATTGTTGACTAACAGCATATCTGCTCATGTATCATGGAAATAAATAGGTAGAGTCTTGACTTTATACCATGGGGTACCGCCGGCTCCGCCGATAATGATTTCTGCTCATTGGATTCCTTCATTAAGAATCAGGATCCTCTTGGAAAAGTCTCTTCCGCCAATGGCTGGTAATTTCTCACCAACTTCTTTGGGGAAGATATCTCGCTTGGCAGTGCACATTCCAGCTCCTGAGTCAATGTAAGCTGCAAATATTCTACCTGATATTTTTCATATAATATGGAGAATGGGCTGGTGGTCATTTGATCCTATATCTTTTTCCTTCCACCGTGAACTCCATCCCATCTTGCAATCTTTCCCAAGGTTTATGTTCCTCGAGAAATTCAATCCCTAGAATAAGTTGTTATGAGATTCTTCCTGCAGTGCCTGCAATTGCTAGATCAATTTCACCAATGTGAAGGTTTCTTTGATACTTGCCAACTGTATGTTGTTGCAAATAGCAGAGGACTTCACAAGGGAGATATTTTCTTTCTTCGTAAGGTCAAAAATTATCTGCACTTCTCTCCAGAATGTGGGCATTTCAGCTTTCCTGTTGTTTTGAATACATCAGGGATTTTCTGAATTATGCTCGAGACTGCCTTCTGTTTTCCCCCGAATAGTTGTTGATTAACATATCCTGTTGGAAAGACATCCGTATTGGCTCGATCATAAGGCTCATGCTTCTGTTCAGAACATGTTGATCTTGTATCCTCATGTCGATCTCTCCTAGTGTCTGAGTATCAATGATGTCCGGCAATACTACTTTGGCAAAATCTTCGAAGATTCTGGGGACTTCGATGAATTCCTTTCTCAAGAATACCTCGAAATGATGAGTATTCGAGAGTGCGTATGACACATTGTAGGTGATCGAGTATGGCATGCTCCCTTATTTCATCAAATCTTCTCTTTTGAAATCTTGATGAAGAGTGAGAAGTTTGTTGAAGTCTCGATCTCCCAAATTGTATGCAATCCTCGGATAGATGTTAAAAGCCATATTTCCTGCATACAGATTTTCAGCGACTGCTCCCAAACATGAATCTTTGAGGTTCGGGATTCTCTTGTCGAAGATTGCCAGATTGAGTGGCTAATCAATTCCTTCCTTGAAAGTTGCCTTGACTATTACTCTAATGGCTCCAATATGAATCCATGAGAGCGTGTTAGCAACTTTTCTTTTGACCTTGTTCTCGATCTCCTGGATTTCTCTGTAGGGGATTAACTGCATCTCAATTTGGTTTCCTGTGAATTCCATTGGGATCGCAAATTCACCTGTTGTTACCCTATGTATAATGCTTCTGGCTTCGAAGACCTATCATATCCATGGCTTTTTCAATTGCTCCAATTGTAAATCCATCGTACATTTGAAGCTTTGGTTCTTCCTTCATGATCCTCATAAGAGTTTTATGAGAAACAGTGGTATGAGAGAAAAATCCTGACGGGTCTTCTCTGATCATGTGCTGAAGGAACTCTCATTCACTCTGATTCTGAGCTAGATTCACCTCCATCATCAGAATAGATTTCTTCTTCGTAGATGCTCTCATCTAAGGAATGTCCTCAAATTGATACACCTGCACCAAATCCTGGAAATAGACAGCATCAACAAATTTTTTGGTGTGCTCGAACTGTCTTACTCCACGGCTTTGGTTTTCTAGACAACCTGTAGAGATATGTCCTCTTGATCCAGATGTCCAGCAGTTACAATCTTTGAAACTCTCATTTGTACGAGTATGTGTGTGTCTGAAAGTTCTCTTTGTTGGTGTTCAGCTAGAACTAGCTTGATTAGAAAATGTCGACGAGATTCTACTCATTGTTTGTCCTGATCTTTGCCCCGATCTGTAGCTTCAGGCTTTCTGTTTTGACCAGAACTTTATAGGTCTCCATGAAGACCTACTTCTTCTTGAACTACTTCCTCGGGCGTATGAATGAGTTCTGTGTTTTTTCATCTTTCGCCTTTGTGGGTAGTTTCCAATGATTGGAGGGATATCATTTCCCGTACAACAAAGATGACCTATTTTGTTGATTCATCTGAGCTTCTTGAAATTCTTTTTGAGCTTTGCTTGGTAGCACCACTCCGCAAGTTGTATACTCCCGGATAAGCAAATCTCTCCATGGGCTCGAAATTTTGGCAAAGAACAGCTTTGCTGCATCTTTTTCCGCTGTCTTCGCCTTCCATCGATACTCTGTAAAGAGTTTGATGTACTCGTCTACATAACATATATCATGTAGTTCTAGGCTAATTAGAGCTTGTATATCTTTCTTAGCCTTCTCTTCCTCCATTCCTTCGAAGTAACTTACTCCAATGAAACAGATTTTAAAGAATTTTGCCATCTTGTTCCCAATTTCTTTCAGGGACTCTCCGGCTAAAACTTCTTCCTTGGTACCTGGGTCTCTCATATCCCAGACAATTTTGACTTATCCTTCTAGACTCATTTTAAGAAGTAAAATGAATCATTATTTGCTTAGATGAAGCGTTCCTGCTGCTTTTCTCATTGTTGAAGCCCATTCATCAATAAGAACTTCTTTGTTTTTTGAAATCCAAGATATCCATGTTAAGCATAAGTCCATATGGATGGATTGGATCTAGCTGTGATTTCCCGTAGGGCGTCTGATGTATATCTGGCATTCGAGAACGGTTTCTTGTTCCAACTGGGGGATCTAAAGATGCTGAAGAGAAATCTTCCCTGTGTGGCATACTTTGATCACCTTCGGGTGGGTTGTGTGACCCGAAACTCTCTTGTGGTGGATGTCTTTGTACTAGCTCTCCTATCGTGAATTCTACGAGATTTAATCCCACAAATGAATCACAAGATCTCGCAGATCTTCCAGGTTGATTCTTTCCATTACTTTGTGGGATGTAATGGCTCTCCTTGTAGGACTGCAATCATTTTCAGTCTCTGACAAAGGCCTTCGGACCTCCTCCGCTTTCCCTTTTTGGTGTAAAAGGGGTTCTGTTCCGTAGGATGGTGGCAACCATCCGCCGTTCCTTCTTCCTGTCGGACTTGGCCTTGACTGCAATTCCTTAACTCGGGTTTGAACATCTCGAAGGTTTTCAAGAATTTCCTCCTGATGTATAATCATTATCTCCATCTGACTTTGAATATGATGGATCTGTGCAGGGACATGGTATTGAAGGTAGCCATAACGCTGCACTGTCTTCTGTATCTCTCTAAGATCTTGGAATATCTTAGAAGAATCTGGCTCGATCTCTCGAAAGGTTGGTTCACCCATCCTAATTGTCTGGTTCGGACCCTGTTGGATCATTGGGGTCTAGAATAACGCCCTCGTGTTCAGGATGGTCGTCTTCCTGAAGTACGGCTAACTGGAACTGTAGTTTGAGATTCACTTAATGATGCCTCTTAGCCATCCTTTCCAATTTCTTGTAATGATTTATGCCTGGTGTGCATAAACCCGTCCTCGTAAAAATTTTCACTTATGGTTGAAGCGTTGAGCTTCTGTCCATATGCTTTTGATTTAGTGCTTCCAATTTCTGGAAGTACCACCTGTATGAATGACACTTCGAACATTCGTTCGGGTCCATAATTTCTTGAATCGTCTCCTCCGTATAGGTTACAAATTAATATTCAAGATATTATCATAGTATTTCCAGAATAAACCTAGGCTCTGATACCATTTTGTGCCAAGGATCGCAAAAACGGGGACTTGTAAAACGAAGACATTAAATGCCACTTTTTTTATAAAGGATATAAAAAATAATTAAATATTATATACGGACTTCTTTGTAAACTAAACAAAATCCTAAGGAATAGAATGCAATCTCACCAAACCATTGAGGGGTAAAAGAGTCAAAATAAAGCACCCAATTGATTTGAAAATTTGAAAATTGGACCTATTTGAATACAAGTTTATCAAACCTGGATTTTATTGCGCTAAATTTTTTTCCCAAAACTTAAGTGATTTAAGTTTTCAAAAAGAGCACTTCCTTACAATTTCCACCAATTTTTTAGGTGAAAATTTGGGCCGCTATCATTGAGTAGAAATATTTTCAAATCAATCCAAAAAAAAAACATGAGTTCGCTCATGTCCATTTGATTGGGAAATGACCAAAATGTACACCTGTTCTTTCAATCATCGTGAAATTAAGCAAGATACTCGTGGGTCGTGGAAATTTTGTAAATTCTATTCTTGATTCTAGGTGAATTACAATTCCCTTTGGGATTTGACTTTCTGAGGCCATCACCTTCTCGGAGATTTCTGGATCTTCGAATTTATTTGTCGGGTTTTCTGGACATTCGCCGATTGTGTGTTGATCGTCCTTGTGCGCGATCACACTTCTTGCTTTGCTTTCTGGTTCGTCGGATTTTGGTGTGGAGACTGGAGAGTGAGATTTTGTAACCAAAAATCATTACATTACGTGCGTCCGACTCTTCATTTCGTGCACCGGGCTCTTCATTTGAGTGCGTGATCACACTTCCTGCTTTTGTTTTTGAGATAATCTCTGAGCAATGTTCCATGATATGTATATTTAATTTTTTGGACAAAAGGTTATTTCTCTGGTGCACGCGAGTTACTTCCCCCAGTGCCTGCAAATTCCCTTCCCTGATGCACGTGATTCCTTCTCCGGTGCACGCCAACGTCCATGATATAGCTCAACACAGTGCATTGAAGTACCACCATAGAAGGTTGTTCATGAACCGAAAGTTTTTTTTCTATAGTATATATGATATTCTAGTTTTGAAGATTGAAGTGGTGGTTCCGGGTTCGGTTCATCATTTTACCAGAAGATATTCTATAAATTCAGCTTGTGTTCTTCAAAGCTGGGATATCAATGTATTTTTTTACCGTTTTGGTTTCTTATATTAGCAAAACCAAACTGTAGAATTTATTGCTTCTAAGACCAATGTCTCTCATTATTTTTTCATCATCTTTATGCCTGATTCTGATGGGAATTGAAAGTGGGTTTAAATGGTTTTAGTAAATTTAAGACCTTTTTTGCATAATGACGGTGGATTACATTTCTGAGTTGCATTTTGCACCATTATTGAAATTTAGGAAGAGAATTCGAACTTGTTGCCAAAACATTTCGTCAAAGCTGTTTTCTACGTATATTATCTTAATTTCATATGTTTTATGCTCTTATCATTTATTAGTCGCTTATTATGTGCACCAGTAAGCGGTGCATGTGGGTTTTTTCATGCACCATTATTGGTGCACGCTAGTTTTTTATGTGCACCGTGCTAATTTCGCTCCTAGAACCACCCAAACTTCAATTCCAACAATCCATAAAAAGCGTCTTGTCCCTAATTCCAACAATCCACATAAATTTTGACCACCCACAAGCCATTTGCACCGCCTGTGTTCCCTCTTGTGAAGACCGATGCACGGCCGGGGTTTTACATGCATCTATGCATCACAAACGTGCGATTCGTGTGCACCGGTGCACGTGAATCACCAGAGACCTGCGTGAAAAATTACCAGCTTGTTCCATTGCTGAAAAGAGAAGAACCTGTAACCACAATTTTGGACGTACATGGCCTTGGGTGAAATTTTTTACAAAGACCGCAGCTAGTCTCAAACACCAGTGCACGTAGGGTTTCCTTCTTCCTCCTTCTGGTGAGCTTTGCTGGGATTTTGGCCGGGGAAAGGGCCACCGGTCGTTTACGCCTGAGATTGACTGCATACAGTACTCCTTAGGTGGGCATCAGCCGGAGGAAGAGACGGCGGAGCAGGAGCTTGAAGAACAAGGATGCAATGGAAGAAGCATAAAATGATTTTGACAGAGACGGTCGAACTCAAAAACCGGTGCACCTAGGATTTCCTTCTTCCTCCTTTAGGTGAGCTTTGCAGGGATCTTGGCTGTGGACTTTTGTGCGTTCCTGCCTTTGATTAGGGAAAGAGAAGAGGTGTGAATTTTGGTTGCAAAGAATAAGCGACGTCCAAGACTGTTGTTCTATGGGGGAAAACGTGGATACTCGTAAGACGTAACCTTAAGGGATATTTTGGTAAGAAAAAAGTACATAATAGACTATAAGTTTAAAAATAAACTTATTTGAATACAATTTTTTGAAAAATAGATTTATATGCGAAGCTTTTTCTTGCCCATATTTAATTGCACAATATTTTTTCTAATTGGTATATTTTCACAATTTCTCTTTTTTTTTCAGAAGAGCCAGTAACTTGTCAAAATAAATTATTTATAGCCATCTTATTTAAATATCTCATTAACTTTATCATATCTCCAATTTACCCTTTTATATTGCATAAATTTATTTTTAAAATAATAATAACAACTTATCATCATTGTAGAATAATAAAATTAGTAAAATTAAGGGTGACAATTGTACGGAGGAATATCATAAATTTATTAAAAAATTATTTGAGGGAATAAGTGATCTTGTGGTATAAATTTCTTCATGTCGTTAACTTGATGACAATTTATATATGTAGGTGAAGAAATATTAATTTATTATAAATTTTTTTAGATTTACATAAAAAAAAAACAGATTTTTACTAATGTTCTATATTACTTCTTTCATTGGGACATCTTTGTATGTACCTGATTTATGTCCACTTATACACCACTTCAATATTAAAATACAATACTTTTTAAATAAAAAAAATATAAACTAACATAAGAACAATTTTAGACCAATCATATTAAGATGATCCATTTCATCCTTCATCTCATGAGTCAAGTCTTTGCAATTAGTGATGTTGACACGGTGCGTGGTGAGCCTCCAAGAATCGCCCACTCTATACAACTTTTGTTATTTTTACCTCCAAAGATTACTCATCAGTTTCCAAAATTATGCAATCTCAATATAAATTAGGCCTAAGGCTATATTTGGTTTATTTTTTATTAGAAAAATGTTTTATCGCCAAAATTTAAGCGTAAATTGGAATAAAATAGAGAACTTTAACTTGACAATCAGTCCTCTTGACAATCAAAGTTTGTTTTAACTCCCTAGTACCTAACTTCTATTTATATTAACTCGTCAATCCCATCAAAATACTATAATACCCTTCATCACTTGTTGAAATCAAGAATATCTATTTTTATGTTATTTGTTTATCTTATTTCTCCCCATGGTCAATTGCAGTAATCAAAGAAGCCAAGAAACCCAATGTAAGAAATCGAAACCATTTTTGCGCTCAATCTTCAGTTATGATTTATGTCTCCAAAATTTCGATGATGGTTTTTTTTACAAGCTTTTATTCCTCTACTTGTTAATTATATGGATATATTTGTTTTCTTGTTTTTGAAATTATTTTCTTCACTTGAATCATGATTATCACGGGAGGGTTTGGGAGAGTTTGTTAATTTAAACACTATTTTTATAGTGATCGAGCGTTATATCATTATTGATTAGACACAAATCTAATAAATAATTTATGGTGATAAGGAATCAAATTATATGCTCACTAACTGTTTGTAGAAATGCTTGAGAGAATTATAACATGCGCAAAGTGTTTTTTTTATTAGATTTGAAATAGATTATTTCTTCATTTTTTTGATAGATATAAATTTATAAGTCTATTGCAAGATTGTTCAATTTGTGTAATTTATTATGCCCTTGTTAGTTTTTTTTAACATTTACTAGTTTATTTATGGATTATTTATATAATTGACAAATTTGTTATAGGAAATAAAGACTTTAAAATAATATTTCTATACAACTTCTATTTTTGAAAGGTAATGAAATGAAATGATTCATAGTATACCTACAACTTGATACAAGAAACTCTTAGAAATGGACAAAGTTAACCATTTATTAATTGCTGATCTTGTTTCAGTGATTTTGGATATTATGATTCATGATATACCTACAACTTGAATGCTTGCATGGTTTTCTCGATTTCCATTCATTAATCGTGTTTCCTTGATTTTGGATATTATTGCTGTTTTTTATGGGTTTCTCAATTTTGCCATAAAGAATGAGGTTAACGCTCTATTCTACCAATTTTTTTGTTGTTTATTGTGTTGTAATACCTTCTCATTTCGATTTTTGTGCATTTCATATATGCATTTGCTCCTTAGTATTTATTTATTGTATAGTTTTTTTCTATGAAGTTTTTAGTCGCCCATGGGCATGTGGGTACTAGAATACTCTACATATGACAGAAATCCTTATTTTTCGCCTTGATTCCTGGTTTGGTAATAATAAACCTTCACACTGGAGCATCACATAACAGTCAATATTTTTTTATTCTCAACCCCTTTCCTATATATGTGCATTAGAATTATATTGGCCCAAAAACTATATTCTCGATATTACTAAAAACAGGCCTTTACTTAGAGATGTTACTGGAAGGAGTCTATTTTACTGTCTGCATGCTGTATAATGTTGATTTCATGCTACCATTTTGTTAGTGGTCCTCAAAACTTAGAAATAGAAGGATACAAAGGTTCCATTCACAAGTAAAAATCGTGTTACAAAGTGTATGCAATGTCACAAGTAAGGGATATTCTCGAGAAGAGAGTATTGATTTTGATGAGATTTTTCCTCCTATAGCTCGATTGCAAGTTATTCATATTTTTCTGGGTTTTGACAACAAACCCCTCATATTTTCCAAATAGGCAGTTTATCCATATGTGGTTTGAAAATATGCAGTTTACTCAATGCGTTTTGAAAATTAGCAGTTTACCCTATGTGATTTGTGAATATGTGCAAAACGCTCAACCTATGTAAGGGGGCAATGTGTTGTGCTTTCGCAAACCACGGAGGGTTAAATGACCATTTGGAAAACCACATGTGGGTAGATTGCATATTTTCAAAACACATGTGTATAAAATGTCTATTAGCGATATCACATGGGATAAATTGTACCGATTCTATTTCTCTTGTAGTATTGTAGGGCCCAACTAGGGGTGAATCGGGTCGAGTATCTCGGGAATCGGGAAATTCGAATCGGGTACCAAAATTTTGGGTACACCGATTCCCGACGGGTACCCTATTTTATTTTATTGTGTGTGTTTTGTTTTCTACAAAAAAAACGGGCATAATCTCTTTTTAATTTTTGTACACCGTGATAAACAAGATCACTCAATTCAACAATAATTATTTAATTTACAATCCTCAAACAACCCTATCAAACATCAAACATCAAACATCAAACATCAATCACCATCACTCGTTAGTTCATCACATTAATTAAAATACTAAATGGATCGCCAAACAAATAGTAAATAGAATAGTTCACAAGACTACAAGAGTTCACACTTCACAAAGAATCCATATCCTGTAGGCAATAATCCATTATAGTACAAATCCAACACTTGCATTTTCGAGAATTAACTGGTGAATAAAAATACACAATTAATCATTGACGCATCCAGAAACGAGAAATTCTTGCCTATATCGAGAATTCTTACAAAGAATGAAGCTACAAAGTCGACAACACATCAGTAAGTTACCTCTTCGGAATTAAGGTATCGCCGTCGCCACTAGCCCGTCGCCGAGGTATAGCCACCGCTGAGAGAGAGAGCAGAGCGTACGCCGGAAAGTCGGATAGATGAGAGGCCAAGAGGGAAACACCGAACGGCGGGCGAAGTGTGAAGACGGATGAGGGAGGGATTAGCCGATTAGGGATTAGGGTTGAGGAAAAGTGGAGTTCAAGTTCGAGAGAGGCTAAGTGGAATGGGAATGGTGTGACTTAAAACCGAAAAAGTATAAAACGTGTGAAAAATATTTTTTTGTTTATCCAAATACAGATCGGGTCAAAAAAATTTAACCGATTTCCTACCCAAATTATTCGGGTCGGGAATTGGTTTTCATCCCGAACCCGATTTTCCTGAAATTTTGCACTCGACCGGGTCGGGAATCGGTACCCGAATACCCGACCCAAACGCCTACCCATAGCCCAACTGTTTATCACATGAAAGTTATGTTCTTGACAACGATTCATTTGTTCAGTTGGGCTTCGTCTTCAATTACAAGTTACTTTAACCTCAACACGGCTTTGACTCATGTAGCTTCGAGGTCCTCGTTCTGATTCTTCTGAACATCTATGATTTGGTTAACTAGATAAATATAGGGATAGCTTTCAGAAATTATGTTTTGACCACTTACATTCTATCTTACAAATAATTTTATGTATTAAATGGAGTGTGAATAAAGTAGATTGATATATAACTTCATGAAAACGGCAGAAACATATCCAATTGTTACCCCCATCAAGATCTTATCTTTCATCAAATTCAGAACAATGAATAGAATCAAACAAATGCTGCTGTATATCAAACTCCAGAAAAACGAGATCCCATATTTATTTCACAATTCTTTTGATTTATATTGCAGTCACAACTCACAACACAGCGCCTCAAACTCATGTAAACGAAGTAATACAACACTTCGCTCAACTCGAGCAATAAAAAGAAGCCAAAATCTGGCAAAATTTGACCAAGACAAAGCACATCCGAATGAATGAATCTGTGACAGTTCACGAAGATCACCCGTTTTCTTGACAATGCACCCGTGTACTTAACAAATCTTACCCACTATCTGAAGATTCATTTCCACTCTCTCTTACACTCTGTCGATGTCTCCTAGCGTAAAGCCTTGGAAAACTTTGCCCACTTTCAGAAGATTCAATTTCCGCGTCTCTGGAATCACGTGCCACATTCTCTTGACTCCGTAGACGTCTCCTAACATAGAACCTTGAAGAAGTTTGCCCACTTTCGGAAGATTCAATTTCATTGTTTCTGGAGTCATGCACTATGTTCTCTTGGTCACGCAAACGTCTCCTAACATAGCGCCTGGGAAATATTTCCCCAACATCAGAAGATTCAATATTATTATTGTCTCTGGAATCAACTGTACCATCAATACTCTCGCCCCAAAGCCTTCTCGATGGTCTTCTTCTTCTTACAGCCAACTGAGAGCGAGCAATTGAAGTACTCGGGGACCTTATAAATCGGACAAGGAAAAATACAGTCAGCCAACCACCGTCATCAACGGTCAAAGTTCTTCCCTCTGCCATATCTTCTCCAAGTGAAGATTCAAGGGTACTGATTAAATCTCCCAAATCTCTCTGACGTTCTAATCTTCTCCAGTTACGCTGCCTTTCTGGATCAGCATCTGAGGGCCTCACGAGAGGATGCACCAGTCTTGCATGCTTCCGCAGATCATGGTATGATCCACTGAAATCACATGTCTCACAAGCACAACTTCTAGACTTGGAATTCATTAATCGACGAGCTGATTCCATGACAGTCCAACCATTTATTAGTCCTCTGCAAAGAGGACACACAAGATTTGGTTTTACTGGGTTCTCCATGGGCACATCGTGTACTAACAACTCTTCTGGACTTTGTGAGCTTTCCAAATCGGACACAGCTGAGGGTGACACAGCAGTCAAGGGTGATGCAGAGTTTGGCAGATCATTTGGTGTCGTCTGTGACACGGGTGAGGCTTCAACAAATGACTTCTGGAACTGGTCAAAACAATTTGAGTGACGGTAGCTTGTATCACACATAAAAGGGTGGCAACCTTTCTCATGTGATGAACATATAAGAAGAATAGCGTTGTGAGGATGCTCCATACAGACTGGACATCGGGTCTCCTCCCATTGTTTAATAATTTCTACACTTTCTTCTAGAAGGCTTGTACCAGAGCGATAGGGGTATGGAGATAGCCTTGACCGATCGAAGGACAATGAGCGGTCTCTTCTCTCTTTAGGCATGGTCAGATGACAATACAAATACAGATGCAAAAAAAAATTCTTTCCTCCCGACACAAATGAGCTACACAACCAAAAAACAAACAAGAATAAGTAAAAGGTACAAATGAATTGTTACACAGTTTAATACTTACCTCTAAAAAAATGTACAGCATCTGCAGGATTAAAAAATTCAAGATTTTTGCATTAAAGCAGACAAATCTAGCAGAATAAGGCTATGTGATTCAGGAGATTATTACAGACACTATTCATTTTACCATTGAGAAGTTCAGGAGGAAATATTCACCAATATACATCAGTTTGGTAAATCCAGAATGTTCAGCACCAGAATATATACAAAAAAAAAAAAAGAATTGAGACGCATGAAGTCCTATTTAGATGCTAAATAAAATAAACATCAATTTGAGAAAAATTCTGAAGGAATCTTGATAATGAATAATGATCGTAAACTACACCTGTTCAAGAACAAAAAAAAGGTAAACCCGATGCACGAAGCTTCGGCCATACACGGGGTCCAGGAAAGGGTCGGGTCTTCTGCGACTCAGAACCGTGACCTCTAGGACACCTCTAGGACACATGTCAACAACTTTACCATTGCGCTAAGGCTCATCCTTAGCCCATGTTCAAGAACAAAGTTTGATTATATTTTCATGATATGTATCGGCCATTGACTTGAACAATGGAGTATTCGGACTACCTTCAGAGAAAAATAACACTTGCATCTTATAGTCGTTTAATATTTTGGTTACCTTCTTGACACTAAGTTCATGTCCATGTTGAAACACAAAAACTAAGAACCAAAGAATGTGGAGCGCTTCTTTTCTAGATTTGTCTGCCTGTTATAGCCAGCGTAAGAATGCATTTGTTGACCTCATTTCCAACATCATATTAAAGAATTAAGGTCATCTCCATTCTAAATTTAAGGCAACTAATTCCGATGCGATTTAAAGCATGATAATTTTCTTTTCAACACATCAAACTAACTTAAGCTTTTCTTAAGTTTCAAATATACCATTTTACAATTTCTGAACACTTGTTTTCTCTATATTTTATTTCCCTTTAATCGATACTTATAAACACATTTCGAATAAACTTGGTTTTCATTTATCATGTCTCTAAACAGAGTCGCGACATTAAATTTTCACAATTACCAAAATTTTCTCAAACATTTCAAATGAATAGCTAAAAGAAAGCGATAAAAGCAAACAAATCGGAGAAACCAGGCAACAAAGGAGATAGAATTAAAGATCAAGTTACACCATAGACAGTGAGAGCAAAGCAAACAAAATCAACAGCATAATCCTAAATCACTCAACCTCTAAAAAAACCCTTTTCAGCTAAAATCTGTAGCATAAACACTCATCCAGCAACAAAAAAAAAACAACCAAGCTCATACAACCGAAAATCATATTACCCAACACCAAAACCTGCCAAATCCAACCAAAAGCAGACCACAGCAATCAAATTTTTTTTTATCTTTACAAATTCGAAAAAATAAGTGCTGTTCAAAATTAGCTGAAAGTTAAGTACTACAGATCCAAATAACGTACGAAGATCCAAAATAAAAGGATAAATACAAAAGTTTCCCAGTTCAAATTAAGCACAAATTGATTTTTAAAAAAATACCGCAGGCTCAGGAACTCGAGCTCTTACGAATGAATTATCTACTTTCGAATCTAATTGAAAAATTGAAGAAATAATAATTACCGCCACACGAGAAAGATACAACGAACCCTAAAACGAGAGTAAGTTCTACTGGCGGCCAATCATGCCACTATCGAGACACAAATGAAAAGGTTAATGGGTTGGAAACTTGGAATTGTATTTGTGTTTTAGAATGGCTAAACAACAGCTGCCTAAATAAAAATTCTTGAACTATAAGCCTAGTCGGCATAGTTATATTAAAAAAAAGAATTTTTAAATATTTTATTTTATTCTATCCAATTTTTTTTTAAATATAAAGAGTTTTAACAGTGAAAAATATTTTTTTATTTTATTTTTTTCGGATACAAACACGCTTTAAACAATTATTTAGCCGATATGTTATTGGGAAAATTTCGGGCCGGTACTATTTAGTAAAAGATTTTTCGGCCCAGTCACCCCAAAAAAATTTCTTTCAACTAGGTCCAATTTTGGTCAAAATGACCAAAATAGTCTTCTGCCTTCCTTGGATCAAATCCTTCAACATCAAAACCCTAGTCTCAAACCCTCACATCAGCCACATGTCCCAACCACCAACGCCGTCGTCGGAAGTTGTCGCTCCTCCCATGGCGTCGGAGCTGCGCGCACTGGTCAAACAAAAACAAAAAGGTTGTGCAAGAAGACAAAATCATCGCATTCTTCTATTTATCATCTATTTACCGATTGTGTTGATTTTGTTTTATATTTGTTACGAATTTCAATTTTTTTGTAATGTCTGTACGTAGATTCTTAATGTGAAACGTAAAAGTATAACATATTTTGAATTGTTCGATCAAACATTTGAATGAAAATTTTATATTTATTATGAGTTTCAATTTTATTGTAATGATTGTTTGTAGATTTTTAATGTAAAACTCAAAATTATAATGTATTTGAGATGTTCGATCAATTGTTTGAATGAAAATTTTGAGAATGTAATGATATTGAAACCATTGGTGCATGTAATTTATAAGCACCGGCAATTCATGAGTCTATCGGTGCATGTAATTTACATGCACCGATAGACTCAGTGGTGCATGTAATTTACATGCACCGGCAGTTCATGAGTCTATCGGTGCATGTAATTCACATGCACCGATAGACTCATTGGTGCATGTAACTACATGCATCTTTAGACTTATGTGTTGCTTTCTTATTCAGTTTGTTATTTCACATCTCGAGCTTTCTATTTCAGTTTGCTATTAATTAAAAAAAATTTAATGAGGAAAAATGTTACATATTCAAAATTATATATAAAAAGGCTATGTTTTTGGTTAAATTTAGTATAAGTCTATAGGTGCATGTAATTTACATGCACCAAAATAGACTCAGCGGTGCACTCATGATGTTAATTGTATGTCTTGCATTTACACCTGAACAATCTACCTTATGTTTGCCCTTAAGTATGCCTTTTGCGCGTCAATTTGATTAACATGTGCAATAATAACAATTGTTTGTCCTCATTTCGATTCTTTTTGCTCGACCTCAAGTTTTGAGATGATCGACGATACTATCGAATTTATTAATCTTCTTTTTCTCGTAAATACCTATTAATATTTAAAACCCGTCAAAGTTAATCGAAGGCTACATGCATCTTCAATCTAAATAAAGCCAACAAAATGAGATGATCGAATTATTATACGAAGTGAAATTAATTTTTTCCGATTACAGATGTTTCCAGTTGGTCTACGCATTCATCAAGAACTTTTTATTTTTTTAACCCAAAAAATATATACCATAATAACTTGATTTTAAATTTTTAATAAAATGACCTTATACTCTCTCTGCGCTTGTACAAAAGAGTAAATGATACTAATTTGAGAAACAATGCAAATTTTGAGTCTACCGGTGCATGTAATTTACATGCACCGGCAGACTATAGGTGCATGTAAATTACATGCACCGGTTAAATTTTGAGTCTACCGGTGCATGTAAATTTACATGCACCGGCAGACGATAGGTGCATGTAAATTACATGCACCGGTAGACTAGTGGTGCATGTAATCTATGTTGGGATATGCCCTAAGACACATCATTAGATGATTGTTTATGACATACAATGTAATATGATTTTATGAATGGCAATTCATTATTATATATTATTCTTTTAACTGTGCAATATGAATTAATATATATGTTAATGTCCTTAGAATAATATTGTATTATTCTTAAAGATGTCCCTAATCAAGTATTATCATGAATAGGGATAATGATAATACGTTGAGACTAGTATGTGTTGATCGATGAATTGTTCATTGATATGAGATATCAAATCAACATATAGGTACATGTTAGAGAACGATGTACTGGACAGACCCACCATGAGAATGCAACATGGATAGTTATATGATCGTCATATGCAATTCTCATAGTGATAATAATGTATGTAATCCTTACGACTTGTGATCATCAGAGATCCCAACATAAGGAGTTATGTATCTTGATATCGTCAAACGTTACCCGTAACAGGGTATACTATAAAGGCGACTATTGGATACACTACGAACTATGTAGATGGATGTTGACTGATCGAGATAGGATTTGTCCCTCCTATATAATAGGAGATGTGTTAGGCCCTTTATCAAGTGAGAACTAAAATGCATGGCCATGCTCGAATGAGTCGATATGAGATATCGAGCTTATTCGTTTATTCTAGTTCTACTTGGGGATCAAGAAATAAAGATTGGATATACGAGTATGACTATTCCATGACTCGTGTTCAATCTAAACACAAAGGACAAAGGGATTAAGTTACATGATTAATATTATCACAAGTTCTAAAGGTTATGTCGAGTCATTGACATTCTTGTAATTTGGGTAGCATTGATGTGTTGCTAGATACCGCTCAATGCTTGCGACATAAAATGAGATTTTATGTCACTGCCAACATTACAAGATCCTATCGGGTCGCACAAAAGATTAAATCGAGAAGGGAAATTAAATTCATTGGATGAATTAATTAATTAAGAAGAGTCTTAATTAAGTGATTAAAAGGTTTTAATTAAATCATGGGTTTGGGCCCATAAGACTTTAAGAAAGTCTTGAACCTTAATTAAAAGCCTTTTAATATAAATACAAGGTTATGATTTAATTGTAAGACATAATTTTATATCATTCAACCTACACACAAACTCGAACACACGGCCGCCTCTCTCCAAGCTCTCTCGGCCTCTTCATAGCCGAAGTGGGTTGTGGTGATTTCCGGCGATTATTCGATTGTGAATCGATAGTGTTCCTTGTTCCGGTCTAAGAACGAGTCTAGCAACTTGTTCTTAGACTATCCCTTCACCCGATTTGATCGTGTGGATATCGTTGAGGCAAAACTCATTGAGTTTTGCTAGTGACTCGGAGAAGGCGTAGGACGTGGTGCTGCTCCGTGGATTCTGCTTCAAACACGCTACAAGGGTAAGACACTTGTAATTCCTTTATCCGATATGAATCCTATGTATAGATCTGCTGGTTAGTAATCCATAAAATTTTATTCCGCTGCGTTGTATGCTCAAGGATTACTTACAGTGGTATCAGAGCCGTGTACAAGGCTCATATCGGATTTATGTGATTAAATTGTGTTAATCATATTAGAATTAATATTGCATGCTATTTATGTAATGGTCCAATTTTATAGGAATTTATTGACCCAAATATTGTGCAAGTTATAAATTATAATATTACTAATAATAATAATAATAATAACATTTAATAATAATAAAATAATAATAATAAATAGTATATTAATAAGTGAGTTAAATATTGTAAAAGTCAACACTTTCTCGCCCAAAAAGTTTCTCATTCAGCTTCGTTCACCTCATTTCCGTTTCAGAATTCTTCTTCGCTTCGTTCGTCTCTTTCGTTTCTCATCGCCGTTTCTTCTTCCCCATTTATCATCATCGTCCCTGCATCTACTCACCATGGTAACCGATTAGTTATTTAAGTCTATCAACAGGAAAACCCAAATCCATTTCCGTCTGTTTTTCCAAAACCGAAAACAAATTTCCAGATTTTTGTAAATTCGATTTTAGTTCGGAAATCAGTTCCAAATTCGAGTGGTTGCAAGCAACATCGAGGAATTCGGATTTGGGGGCAGGAACTGTAAAACTGGTATGAATTCGATCTTCTTTGCTTATAATTTTAAGATTTCGATTTCTTTCTGTTGGGGTTAGTAAGGTTAGATTAAATCTGTGGTTATTAGCTTAATTTTGTAAGGAACACCATTTTTGTTGCCAAAAATAAGGATTGGGTTCGAAAATATAAGGACTGGAGTTGAAGATGGTATAGTTTGTTCGAAGATTTTTCTGGAAAAATTTGGAATTCGAAAATGGTTATTGGGAATTCGAAGAACTGAAATTATATGTTGTTCGAAAATACTACTGGATTTTTGAAGACCTGAAATTGTATTTTTTTTTCGAAAATTGTTACTGGACTTGATATTTTTTTTTCTTTCGAAGATTGGTTTGATTTCATGCTTATGGATCCTTCAAATTTCAGAATGGTATTAGTTTATAAATGGAGTGCTAATGAGGATATGTAAGATACACTAAAATAGAAATTGAACAATATTTGTAGACTTTGGTAATCTGATTAGTGAACCTAAGTTTGAAGAATATAAGTTAGGATTATAGGTTGTTTTAAGAATCAAGTTAATGGAATATGATTTTAATATTGTTGAAATGGATATTAGGAAATCCTTGATATCGGAGATTGTGGGAAGGTTTGTAGCTTGAACATTGTTAAAAAGCTTTGAGGTACGTAAAGGAAGTTGCAATTTTCCGCAAATTATTTTAAGTATTTTGTATTGTTTATTTTTAAATGATTTTCTGATAGTAAGCATGCAAGAATTATTTGAAAGATGATTTTTGATAAGAAATGTATTTTTGTTGAAAAAAAGAATTTTGAATAACATTTTATTGTGTGTGAAAAACTATTTTGAAAGGCCATGTTTGTCTTGATTCGGTGAATACGATTTGAGGTTTGTGAACTGTGGATATTTTCGTTTCGTTGTGGCCCGCATTGCGACGAGGATAAAAACGCGCATACTTTCGGCTCGTTGGCGACGAGAATAAAGAAACGCATTTCGTTTTGCCCGAAGACAGAGGGGGTATAATATCTGTCGATACCCTTCCAGCGGGTATAGTCTGGAATGATATCATTGTGTCACATCCGTATTTGAGTATGCATTCGTTTCATTACAGCATGGCTATGTCTAAGGATTAATTCTATAATGTTAAAACATTATATGATATTGTTATTTGTTTCCGTTATGTTTCGTTGGTTATCTGAACAGTTATTTCCGTTATGATTCCGTTTTGTGAAATTTAGCTTCGTTGACTGTTCGGATTAAACATTTATGTGTGAAAGTTATTTTGGATATGAAAGTATATTATTTTTCGTCACATTATGAAAAATAATGTTTTTAATATTTTATCAAATGTTTATTATGCTTACTATAAAATGCTGCAACTTACCTTTACCTGTAATGTGACATATTACAGATGGAGTTGAAGACTTAGACGATGCGGATGATATTTAGATTTATTATGAAGTTTTAAGTATGTTGGCATGTTTAAGTTTTATTTTGAGGATATGAAACATTTATTTATGTTTTAGTTGGATTTTGATATTTGAAGTTTATTTTGGTTTAGTTTTTGTTTTTATGGTTTTGATATTGTGGTGGTAGTGATCTGGTAGATCACAGGGCACAATTTTTAAGAGGAGACTCTGCCCAAATTTTTCTAAGTTAAAAGTCACGGGTAAAAAATTACTAAGTCAAATGTTCGATAAGAATATATTCGATAAGAATAAAAACGTTTCCGCTAGACATAAGTTCAAAGTGATATTAAGCTTTTGAATTAAGTGTAGCCTTGTATTCAAGCAATTGAATACGGCGGGCGACCCGTCTGGGCGGGCCGTCACAATTTAAAACTGTATGAACATATATGATATGTTAATATTTAGTTTATGAAAATCATCGTAAAATTGTATTTGATATAATTAGGCGAATATCGAACCATATGTCACAAGTTTTCGGCCATCACCATCACAAATGACACCACGGCTAGCCACATGAGGGCTAGGGTTTTTGAACCCTTGGCTCGAGATGGCTTAGTCGTTGTGGCTAATAATTGTGCATGGAAGTGTCGAAAATTAATTAGGGTTTAGAACCCATTGGACGTGACGGCTAGCTCATGACGGCTAGGGTTTCGAACCCTAGTAGCCGTGCATGGCTCGGCCATCATCGCCTATTTTTCTTAAGTTTTGAGACGTGGATGAGTTTTGAACTCTTTGACTCGATAATGGTTCACGCATGCATGGATTAGTAACTTTACCACATGAGAGCAAGGTTTTTCGAACCCTTAGCTCGAGATGGTTGAGCCAACCCCGTGCATGGCCTGATCGTGACTCGTGGCTAACAAATTCCGGCGTTTCAAACAAGATGGCTCGATAAAATTCCATAAGGGTGCGAGGCGGCTAGGGTTTGGAACCCTAGCGCCGCCGCCGCTCGAGACATGGCTCGGCCATGGGCTAGGGTTTCGAACCCTAGGCCCACTATTGGTCCAGCCGTGTGCTTCATGGTTCGAACCATGGTGGTTCGTGTCTTAGTCGCTTTAGTTCGTGGCATGTGATGTCCCGAGCGTACGATAATTTTTCAAAAATTATTTTACAGTTTTAATTAGAATTAAATTTAAAATGTTTAGAATTTAATTAATTAAATGTTAATGCATGCTTTATGTGTTGTTTGAGCATGGTGCGTGGTTATAGCCCTTTGACCTATTAGATAGGATTTGTGGATGTTTGTAATGTATAATACGACCTGCGTGTCGTGCCTTCTCTATTTCATTCTAAATGTAATCCCTCCCCTATGTTCCCCTCGAATGTGAATCGAGGAATTCTATATCTTGTAAATAGTGTAGTTTATTTTATTGATGATGATCAATGAAGATGGAGCATCGTGCCGGGATGAGGAGGTCATTCACAAATTGGAGCCAAAGGAAGGTGCTTGTGAAGTTACCTTAGGTTGACTCATAGGATTTTCTCATTGGCTTGAGAAAATCATTAGTAGGGGCTATAACCATGCCACGTTTAATTATGTATGTTGATGCATGATTTATCTTATGTTTTAGTTTGATAATAGTATTACACATATATGTAGATATGTATACAACTATATGTAGTGGACATATTTTAAATTATCAAATTAATCATGAGATCAATAAATCCCTCTAAAATATTAAGTTTTAGATGCCTTCCAAAATAAAAGTACTCGTCAATAACTTCGATTGTACATGTGTGGGTTTGCCAAAGCAAAGCACCGTGGCAATCTTAGTAAGGCGCGAAAGGATAAAAGTGATATCCGTTATACTTTAATTGGGTACGACTTAACTAGGTTATCTCAATAGGATTGGGAACCTAGAGGCATGGGTTGGATTATAATTCATTTGATGAATTGAACAAAGTGTTGTTCGTCCAACTATCCAAGAATTATATGTGATATAATTGACAAAGTGTTGTCTACCTAAATAACCGAGTCTTGGGCGATTAGCCAAAGCTAACTCAAGATTAGGCGAAATATGGATCTTGGCCCACTAAAGGTTTTGAGGGTTGATATTTTTTTTAACAAAATAATGGGAGTATCATTTAATATAAGACCATGTTAAATGATTTAAATCATAAACTTATTTTGCATACTTATATTGTAGATATCCATGGCAACTAACAACGTTACTAGCACTTTATCACTGCGATCGGTCCTTGAGAAGGACAAATTAAATGGGACGAATTTCCTAGACTGGCATAGGAACTTGAGGATAGTCCTCAAACAAGAAAAGAAACAATATGTCCTAGAGGAACCCTTGCCCGCTGAGGAACCTCCCCTAACAGCTACAAGAGCTGAAAAAGATGCTTACAAGAAGCATCAGAGTGACGCACTTGATGTTGGGTGCCTCATGCTTGCCACCATGAACTCTGAGCTTCAGAAGCAACATGATGAAATGGAGGCGTTCGATATGATCGAACACTTAAAGCAGTTGTACCAACAGCAAGCAAGACAAGAGAGGTATGACGTCTCTAAGGCGTTATTTCAGTGCAGGATGGTAGAAGGAAGCCTAGTTGGAACTCATGTGCTCAAGATGATTGGGTACATTGAGAATCTGGACAAGCTGGGTTTTCCATTGGACCAAGAGTTGGCCACCGATGTGATCTTGCAATCGTTGCCTGAGAGCTTCAGTCAATTTGTAGTAAATTACAATATGACTGACATGGAAAAGACTCTACCACAATTGCTTGGTATGTTGAGAACATATGAAGCAAATACTAAGAAGACTAAGGCCACAAATGTCCTTATTGTGAATAAGGGCAAAGGAAGGGCCAAAGCTAAAGGCAACAAGAAAGCAAAGAAAGTCTTTGCTAAATCTAAGCCAAAGTCTTATGCACTGAAGCCAAAGGGAGGGATAGCAAAGGAAGGGAACTGTTTCCATTGCGGTGAGACCGGCCATTGGAAAAGGAACTGCAAAGTATATCTGGAGGATCTAAAGAAAGGAAGTGTGACTTCCGCTTCAGGTATTTTTGTTATAGAAGTCAATTTATCTACTTCTTCATTATGGGTATTAGATACTGGATGTGGATCTCACATTTGTGTAAATGTGCAGGATCTAAAAAGGAGTAGGACGTTGGCGAAAGGTGAAGTTGATCTCCGAGTTGGAAATGGAGCAAGAGTTGCTGCATTAGCTATAGGAGATTATCATTTAGCTTTACCTTCTGGTTTATCATTGATTTTGAAAGATTGTTATTTTGTGCCTTCAATTACTAAAAACATTATTTCTATTTCTTGTTTGGACAAGTATGGATTTTCATTTATAATAAAGGACAACTGTTGTTCTATTTATTTAAATGATATGTTTTATGGTGCACAAATGGTGAATGGTCTTTATGTATTAAATCTTGATATGCCTATCTATAACATAAATACTAAAAGGATTAAAAATAATGATTGTAATCCGACTTATCTCTGGCACTGTCGCTTGGGCCACATAAACGAGAATCGCATATCTAAACTTCATAAGGATGGAGTATTAGATTCATTTGATTTTGAATCATATGAAACATGCGAATCTTGTTTAATGGGCAAGATGACTAAAGCCCCTTTCAAGGGACATGTTGAAATGGCAAATGTTTTATTGGGACTAATACATAGTGATGTATGTGGACCAATAAGTACACAAGCTAGAGGTGGTTTTCAATACTTCGTTAGATTTACTGATGACCTCAGTAGATATGGGTATGTGTACCTAATGAAACATAAGCATGAAACCTTTGAAAAGTTCAAAGATTTCAAGAATGAAGTACAATACCAACTTGGCAAAAGTATCAAAATCCTTCGATCAGATCGAGGAGGAGAATACTTAAGCCAAGAGTTTCATGACTATCTAAAGGAGTGTGGGATAGTCCCACAACTCACTCCTCCGTATACTCCACAATGGAATGGTGTATCCGAGAGGAGAAATCGAACCTTGTTAGACATGGTTAGATCAATGATGAGTCATGCAGATCTTCCAATATCGTTTTGGGGACACGCTCTAGAAACAACGATTTTCTTACTGAACCGTGTTCCATCTAAATCAGTGGAAAGGACACCATATGAGATATGGACTGGGAAGCGTCCTAGTATGTCTTTTATGAAGATTTGGGGTTGTGAGGCTTTCGTTAGACGTCACGCCACTAACAAACTTGGACCCAAATCTGATAAGTGTTTATTTGTGGGGTATCCTAAGGAAACGAAAGGATACTATTTCTATTATCCCACCGAGAACAAAGTAGTTGTTGCTCGGACTGGTGTATTTCTTGAAAGAGAATTTATTTCTAGAAAAACCAGTGGGAGAAAAATAGAACTTAGTGAAGTTCAACCACAAGAAAACACTGAACCTGAGATTGAGATGGAAACAGAGCAGGCACCGTAAGCTGTTGTGGAAGAAGCACCTGCTCAAGAGACACAAGCCCAGCGTAGGTCTGTAAGAGAACACCGGGAGCCACAGAGATATGAATTTCTTGTGACTCAACAAGGTGACTTACTACTTATTGATGAGGATGAGCCGTCATCTTATCAACAAGCTATAATGGGCAATGATTCTGAGAAATGGCAAGAGGCCATGAAATCTGAGATGGAATCCATGTATGCAAACCAAGTATGGACTTTGGTTGATCCACCTGAAGGGGTACGACCCATAGGGTGCAAATGGATTTTCAAGAAAAAGACCGATATGGATGGTAACGTACAAACCTATAAAGGTCGGCTGGTTGCAAAAGGATTCAAACAAATTCATGGTATTGACTATGATGAAACCTTTTCACCAGTGGCCATGGTTAAATCCATAAGGATCTTACTTGCAATAGCTGCATTTCATGATTATGAAATCTGGCAGATGGATGTCAAAACAGCTTTCCTTAATGGAAATCTGCTCGAGGATGTGTACATGACACAGCCCGAGGGTTTTGTCGATCCAAAGGATGCTGGAAAGATATGCAAGCTACAACGATCCATTTATGGATTGAAGCAAGCTTCTCGGAGTTGGAATCTTCGTTTTGATGATGCAATCAAAGAGTTTGGTTTTATCAAAAACGAAGATGAACCTTGTGTCTACAAGAAGGTCAGTGGGAGCGTAATCATTTTCCTAGTGTTGTATGTAGATGACATACTTCTTATTGGAAATGATATCCCTGCCTTGCAATCTGTAAAGATTTGGCTAGGGAATTGCTTTTCGATGAAAGACTTGGGAGAAGCCACCTATGTATTAGGAATCAAGATCTATAGAGATAGATCGAGAAGGCTTCTTGGTCTAAGTCAAAGTACATACGTAGACAAGGTGTTTAAAAGGTTTAGCATGCAAGAATCAAAGAAAGGATTCGTGCCTATGGCGCATGGCATTTATCTCTCGAAGGAACAATGTCCTTCAACACCAGATGAGAGACAACGCATGAGTAAGATTCCATACGCGTCAGCTATTGGATCTATCATGTATGCCATGATATGTACTCGTCCCGATGTATCGTATGCTTTGAGCATGACGAGCAGATATCAAGTTGATCCAGGTGAAGGTCACTGGATTGCTGTCAAGAACATCCTGAAGTACTTGAGAAGGACTAAGGATACATTCTTGATTTATAGAGGTGAGGAAGAGCTCAATGTAATGGGTTACACTAATGCAAGCTTCCAAACCGACAAAGATGATTTTCGATCGCAATCTGGATATGTGTATTGCCTAAATGGAGGTGCTGTGAGCTGGAAGAGTTCAAAGCAAGAAACAGTAGCCGATTCTACAACGGAAGCTGAGTATATTGCTGCCTCGGATGCAGCAAAGGAAGCTGTTTGGATGAGGAAGTTCATTTCTGAACTTGGAGTGGTGCCTAGCATTAAAGATCCGATAGAACTCTATTGTGACAACAATGGAGCGATCGCATTAGCTAAGGAACCAAGATCTCACCAAAGATCCAAACACATACTTAGGCGGTTCCATTTCATTCGAGAAATCGTTGAAAGGGGAGATGTTAAAATATGCAAAGTACCAACAGATGATAATGTATCTGACCCATTGACGAAGCCACTGTCACAGCAGAAGCATGATCGTCATACTAGATCTCTAGGCATTAGGTATATGTCTGAGTGGTCTTAGTGCAAGTGGGAGATTTGTTGGGATATGTCTAAGACACATCATTAGATGATTGTTTATGACATACAATGTAATATGATTTTATGAATGGCAATTCATTATTATATATTATTCTTTTAACTGTGCAATATGAATTAATATATATGTTAATGTCCTTAGAATAATATTGTATTATTCTTAAAGATGTCCCTAGTCAAGTATTATCATGAATAGGGATAATGATAATACGTTGAGACTAGTATGTGTTGATCGATGAATTGTTCATTGATATGAGATATCAAATCAACATATAGGTACATGTTAGAGAACGATGTACTGGACAGACCCACCATGAGAATGCAACATGGATAGTTATATGATCGTCATATGCAATTCTCATAGTGATAATAATGTATGTAATCCTTACGACTTGTGATCATCAGAGATCCCAACATAAGGAGTTATGTATCTTGATATCGTCAAACGTTACCCGTAACAGGGTATACTATAAAGGCGACTATTGGATACACTACGAACTATGTAGAGGGATGTTGACTGATCGAGATAGGATTTGTCCCTCCTATATAACAGGAGATGTGTTAGGCCCTTGATCAAGTGAGAACTAAAATGCATGGCCATGCTCGAATGAGTCGATATGAGATATCGAGCTTATTCGTTTATTCTAGTTCTACTTGGGGATCAAGAAATAAAGATTGGATATACGAGTATGACTATTCCATGACTCGTGTTCAATCTAAACACAAAGGACAAAGGGATTAAGTTACATGATTAATATTATCACAAGTTCTAAAGGTTATGTCGAGTCATTGACATTCTTGTAATTTGGGTAGCATTGATGTGTTGCTAGATACCGCTCAATGCTTGCGACATAAAATGAGATTTTATGTCACTGCCAACATTACAAGATCCTATCGGGTCGCACAAAAGATTAAATCGAGAAGGGAAATTAAATTCATTGGATGAATTAATTAATTAAGAAGAGTCTTAATTAAGTGATTAAAAGGTTTTAATTAAATCATGGGTTTGGACCCATAAGACTTTAAGAAAGTCTTGAACCTTAATTAAAAGCCTTTTAATATAAATACAAGGTTATGATTTAATTGTAAGACATAATTTTATATCATTCAACCTACACACAAACTCGAACACACGGCCGCCTCTCTCCAAGCTTTCTCGGCCTCTTCATAGCCGAAGTGGGTTGTGGTGATTTCCGGCGATTATTCGATTGTGAATCGATAGTGTTCCTTGTTCCGGTCTAAGAACGAGTCTAGCAACTTGTTCTTAGACTATCCCTTCACCCGATTTGATCGTGTGGATACCGTTGAGGCAAAACTCATTGAGTTTTGCTAGTGACTCGGAGAAGGCGTAGGACGTGGTGCTGCTCCGTGGATTCTGCTTCAAACACGCTACAAGGGTAAGACACTTGTAATTCCTTTATCCGATATGAATCCTATGTATAAATCTGCTGGTTAGTAATCCATAAAATTTTATTCCGCTGCGTTGTATGCTCAAGGATTACGTACAATTTATATGCATCTCTATGTGTTGCTTGCTTGTTTAAAATTGTTAATTCTTCAACTTTGATTTGAGAAGATAAAATTGTGTTACCCCACTGATATATTGTCAGGAATTTAATATACGCATAGTTTATGTTATTATAGGACATTCCACTAATTTAGTGGCATGATGTCTGAAAATTTAGCAATGAAAACAATATGTAACAAATGAAAATGGAATTTTAGAGTCTACTTTTTACTTGGTATATTATACATAAACAAATGAAAGTGGAAAAAAAATAAATCAAAACTTTTCGAATGAGAATGAGATTATATGTTGTTTATCTTTTCCAAATTTGCTATAAAAAAAATTGTTTACCTAAAGAGGCATTTTAGCAAACACATAATTTACATGCACCACTGTATGTTGCTTGCTTGTTGATCTTATAACAAAATAAAGATACAATATATTATTTTAGAAATTAAATTTTTATTATGGATGAGTATATAATATATGATAAATTATTGAATACTCAAATAACAAAAGTATATTATTTTTCAAATGATAATATATTAC
Organism: Haberlea rhodopensis; assembly: GCA_907163345.1. Classification (NCBI taxonomy): domain Eukaryota; kingdom Viridiplantae; phylum Streptophyta; class Magnoliopsida; order Lamiales; family Gesneriaceae; genus Haberlea; species Haberlea rhodopensis. The sequence continues at coordinate 7,148,011 of CAJQUN010000001.1, read as the reverse complement.
ACCAACGTGTCTTAATTTTTAAGTGTTATTTGTGATCGTCTCTAACAATTATTGTATGATACTTATTTATTATGTAATTTGATAACTAATGCAAATGTTGAGTCTACCGGTGCATGTAAATTACATGCACCGCATGACTCACATGTACCATATGACTCTAGAGGTACATGTACATTACATGCACCTATAGACTCAATTTTACATGCACCGCAAGACTCAATTTTACATGCATCGGATGAGTAATTTTTACATGCACCGCATGACTCAATTTTACATGCACCGGATGAGTAATTTTTATATGCACCGCATGAATAATGTTTACATGCACCGCATGAGTACTTTTTTATATGCACCGATATTCCTTGCTTTTGTTTTCTAAAGTGAAACGTGGATGCTTGAATATGGTCTTTGCCATTTGATATATTAAAAAATTGGGGTTTAAGATCATTGTGGGAGCAAATAGTTGTCTTGAATGAAGATATACATGATATACATGATTTTTTAAGATTCACTTCATGATAATAAACATTAAATCGGTGCATGTAATTTTTACATGCACTGCATGAGTAATTTATATATATCGGTAGATTTAGACGGTACATGTCTATTACATGAGTTGAAACCATTGGTGCAAAATCCGTTATAATCAAGAAACGATGAATGTCGACCTATCAACTTCATCTTTTTTCCCATAGAACGTGTTTCCTTTTAATTGTCCCCATTAATAAAAAATATAGCCTATCGGTGCATGTAAATTACATGCACCGATAGACTCAAACAATGATAATTCATCTCCATGCGACGGAAATTTTTCGAGAAAATTTCTTGATATCAGTAAATCGATCTTACGTGTAAGGATGGACATGAGCATTGATTTTCAGGATCGAACGGTTGTAAATTGCTGCCCACATTCAAATCACCATACGTGGAAATTAACCAAATTGTTTTGTATTATGTACGTGGCTTGCGCACAGATTCAGACAGGCATATTTGCCTTGTGAAAATAGATACATACATTGTAATTGAAAAGTCAAAGGTGGATGAGAGTATACTATATTTTACATGAATTTTCGAATGGTTGAGTACAAGAAAAGGAAGCTTTGATAGATGTGCGTCAAAGAATTACGTGTCTGTAGAAGAGTGAGGATGATGAAGGTGTAGAGTAAAGGGTATTTTAGTAATAATTAATAGACTAATTAGATTAGGGTTTGATAAAACAGACTTATTTGAAATAAATTTTCTAAAAGATGTATTTAATTGAAAGAAGATTTTTTTGGGAGATTTAGTTGAAAGATGTTTTGGAAAGTTGTACCTTCTTGTAATTTCCTCTATGTTATTTACAATTCAAAACGTATTACCCGACTATGGGTGTAAAAAACAAAGTACAATCCAAGCCACCGCCCAACCCGTATTCACCACTCGTATCTGCCCGTTTTATCTTTAAAAAAATTTGTTGCAATTGAAAAATCAATCAACACACATTTATGTGGTGAATAGTGGATTGTGACACCTCCACCTGCCTACCCACCCAACTCGCTCGCATCTTTGTATATTAAAGATTTCTTTACTTATAAAATTAAATATTTTAGATGTTGAAGTTGTATATTCTAAATTTTAAAGCATCAATATTTTAGTTTGCTAATTTCTTGTATAATATTTAGAGTATAGCTTGTACTTATCTTCTTAATATAATTTATTTGTCGATGCAAAAAATTGTTAATTCATTAAAAAACAGTAATTTCAAGTTCTGTCATTATGAATCTTGTAATAACAGTAAATAACTTTTTTTTTTATTTTGGGAACTTCATCTTATATTAAGAATAAGTGTTTTTACTTTTTATTTTTGGACTTAGGAATTATCATTTTAGAAGTAAATGTTTAAAGTTATTGATATAAGGATGATTTTGATACTTTAATTTATTATATTTTGTTTCATATTGTGATATATATTTTTAGTTCAGTTTTAGTACATGATTTGTATGTATATAATTTTTAGGACGACGTTGATATGATTGATGATAACTATCTTTGATTTTCAATTGCAAAGGATTTTATAATTATGATTCATATACTATTTTGCTCACAGGATTTTAATATTTTATTGTTTTATATTGCTCTATCATTTTATTTAATTTCATTCTATTTTGTTATCATCGATAATAAATACTTTAGTTTAAGAACTTGAAAAAATGCACTAAATGTAATTGATTTATATTTGATCGGTTAACCGCCCGCACCCACCCGCATCTGCACACACATAGTGGGTTGGGTGATTTTTTCATGCATACCCACCCAAATCCACCCACGTACACCCTTAACTCGAACGCTACTTTATTTTTTATTTAACTAGTTGACAATAATAGCCCTTCATAAATTTTCTTAGTTCTCTCGCCCGTCATTTCAAATCCCAGATCTCAAAATTCACACATGCCTCTCGCTCACCTATCGCTCCCATATATGAAAATTCACATGTACGCCTCTCGCTCATGTTTTTTGTATAAATCTTGCATAGGTTCAGTTCAAAACTTTTTCTGCTAATTTATGTTCGTATCTCCATGTGTGGGTTGTAAGATTGATCTAGTTACCATTGAATGTTGGTCCGTGTTCTCCTAGAAACTTTGTTAAACTAAGTTCATAATCAAATAAAATTTGGTTATGTAAGTGTTTGTATAGTATGTCATTTCATGTACAATTATGTAACTGTATGTGGAATTATTGTAATGCATCAATATGAATTATGCATGGCTGATGTCATTATCGTGTAATTATGAATTAATGACGGTATGATGTGGACTCGGGTTCGGGTTGATCCGAGTATGAAAGAATATAGGGACTTGTTTTGGTACATGGTTAATGAGGTAAACATAGTTGAGAACAACTAAATGAAATTGTTGTAACACATGGATTTGAAACATAATAGAAGACATGGAATGAGTTATATGTATATGAATTGGTGATATAGACAAGAGAAGAACATGAGTTGAATATGAATTTGCATTTGAGATAAATTTCACATGCATGTGGATTTCATCTTGGAGGATATACTAAACCAAATCAGATTTGGAAAAACACATAGAACACCACACTTCACCTACAAATCTCTACACAAGTTGCTCTCAACCCTTGTGTTCTCTTGTTCCTTTCTTTGGACTTGAAGCTTGGAAATCAAGCTATAACTTGATTTAGAAGTGCAAACAAAGCTAACTGGTAAGAATTCCATAGCTTATGATGTTTAAGTATTAATAGTTGAAGTATGTGAAGTTAATAGTTTATGTATTGAATTGTATTGATTTGATAGGAGATGGAACTCTATGAAGTAAGTTGTATTATCATGAGAACATGTTGATATCATGTGTAAATAATGTTTCCTGAAGTGTTGGTGTTGAAGTATGAGGTATAGAGTTGGAATCATAGAGATAAGCTTGAAATCGCTATGTTATGAAAAATTTCAGACATGGACGATCGATCGCGAGCCATATGGTAATCGATAGCCGAAACAGGGGAAAAATAAGGCGGTGAAGTGCATTGGCAATAGATTGGTGAAATATGGCGATCGATCGCTGAAGAACATAACATTTTGGCGATCGATCGCAAGAGCCTGGAGATCGATCTCCGCGAGACAGAAATTTTTGGCGATTGATCGCGAGAATTGACAATCGATCGCTAGGGTTTAAATTTTGAAAAATGTTATATTTTCTTGGAATTTGATGATGAAGCCTATTATGACATTATAATTGTTAATATTCATGTAGCACCATCATAGGGGACCGGACAGAGAGGCGGTTAAACATTGACGTCTGAAATTATATATTTTGTATCGCACGACATGTATGTGTTGACGTATGGGTATTGATATTGTTATGATAAATGTATTATTGTGAGATGATGTTGTGTGATATATGATTGTTGTAAATCATGTTGGTGATTGAGACATGTGATTGATGCCATGATGGGCATGATGCCATTGGACATGAGAAATGGCTGTTATAACGTGCGAGTACGGAAATATGATATGTGTTGCTAATATGGGACGTGAAGGCTGAGCCACTGACATATTGAGCGGGAATGCAATATCATATATGTCCAGGATGATGAATGAGACATGTCATGACATCTTTGCATCTTGTGATGTATGGTACATAAACAATCACAATTGAGGTGTTGCTATGTTTATACATTGTGTTGTACATTCTTACTGATATTGGATAATAATGATCATATATCAATACTCATGGTGTGTGGTTGTTTGTGTAGGGACTCATAGACGGGGGAGGCCAGGATTGTGAGTCGACTTCTACTGTTAGATGACTTACTGGTTAAGAGAATGAACTTGATAGGATTGTTGATATGTAAATGATGCATATTATGTCACGATGTGAGAATATTGTAATAACTGACATAATAAGACTCTTAATCAGTATGATTGTCTATTTAATCCTGTTGAACAGATATTTGTGTTATTGTATAATGTAACATACATTAATGATTAAGTAGCGAGGCCCCACATTAGTGGCATCAGAGCAGTGGTTAGATAACTGTGTGAACAAGGGTAGAGGAAGTGAACTAGGAGATGCCTATTCACTTGAAAGCATGTTTATGTATTTGTTTTAGTAAATGACGGTATACTAGCATGCTTTATGTTTTGAATATTGTTGATAACCCTTGAAGTGCAGCATGACAACTAGAATACCTGGGCATCCTCAAGAAGAAGTTGGGGATGCTATGAACGTAAATGCAAGTGCTGGTTTAGTTCTTGTGCCACCACCACCAGTAGGCCAAGTGCCAGTGGAACAGGTGTTGTTACCTGGGGAGTTGACACTGACCCAGTTTCTTAGTTACCAACCACCTAGATTTGAGGGTACTGAATCTGGTGAACAGGTTGAAGAATGGTTAGAGCGTGTTGAACAGATTTTTGTATCAGCTCCGTGTGCAAAGTCAGCCTGGTTGAGATTAGCTGAGTTTCAGTTGGCTAAGAAAGAAACAATGTGGTGGAAAGCAACAGTAATTGAAATGAGAGCTCAGGGGCAGTCTGTGGACTGTGATATATTCAGTAGTCGATTCCTGGATCACTATTTTTTGGTTGCTGCAAGACAGTTGAAAGAATATGAGTTCCCAAATCTGAAACAAGGTATAATTAAGGTAGATGATTATGCTTTGCAGTATTCCTCTTTATTGAGGTATGTGCCTCATATAGCTGCAAACAACAAGGCCAAGATCAGACAGTTTGTAAAGGGATTACGGCCTGAGTTATTTGATAGGGTTATTTCTAATAACCCTACTTCATTTGAGGAAGTATTGACTAGGGCAGAGATGGCCGAGATAGGCATTGATGCGTATAAAGATGTAGGACAAGTTCAGAAACCTACATCGAACATCATGAGACCTATAGAAGAACAATTCAAACAATCATGATGAAGTGCATCATCCTCAAGGTTCAGTGGTAAGAGATTCGATAATCGGAGAGGTAGTGATCGATTCACGAAAGGACAGTCGTAGGGAAATAGTGGTAGGGTACTAAGATGCTATAATTATGGAGGGCCACATTATAGGAGAGAGTGTCTACATACAGATGGTCCAGTTTGTTTTGGATGTGGTAGGACATGACACATTGTGAGGGATTGTCCTCAGGCTGGAGGACAACAGAGCAGAGGTGTGCAACAGAGACCGCAGTTTGTACCTTGTACAATTTGGGGGACAAAGAGCAGGGTTGTCCCAAGTTCAGTTGTACGCACTGAATAAGGAGCAAGCAGAGACAGCTACTGATGATGTAATAGCGGGTAAGTGCCATTTATTTACTTATCCTGCTTTCTTGTTAATTGATACTGGTGCATCACATTCGTTTATTGCAAAGAATTTTATTGAGCGGTATCATATGTGCTTGTCTCCATTGTTGATACATTTATCAGTCTCGACACCCATGGGAAAGACTGTTTTGACCGGTCAGATTGTATATGACTGTTCTATTCAGTTTGATGAATATGAAATACATGTGGATTTCATTGTGCTAAGTATGAACAATTTTGATTGTATTCTGGGTATTGATGTGTTGAGTAGATATCAAACTGTTGTGGATTGTTGTCAGAAGACAGTTCATTTTCAGTCTGATTATGGAAACTAGTGGATCTTCTATGGGCAAGGATCTCGTGCAAAGATCCAATTGATATCTGCTATCCGGATGTCACGGTTGTTAGAACGTAGACACACATGATATTTGATCTATGCTATTGACATAGCTGAGAAGAAAGTGGAGAGAAGAGTAGAGGATATACCAGTAGTAGCAGAATATGTGGATGCCTTTCCATATGAGATTCCTGGATTTCCACTAAATCGTGAGGTGGAATTTGCCATTGAGTTGCTATCGGGTACCTTTGCTATTTCGAGAGCACCGTACAGATGGCAAAACTGAACTGAGAGAATTGAAAACTCAGCTACATGATTTACTTGACAATGGAAACATAGGCCCTAGTGTATAGCATTGGGGTGCTCCGGTGTTATTTGTCAATAAGAATGATGGATCAATGTGATTGTGCATTGACTACAGACAATTGAATAATGTAATGATTAAGAATAAATACCATATTCCTCGTATTGATGATTTATTTGATCAGTTGTAGAGACCTACAATATATTCTAAGAATGATTTGTAATCTGAATATCATCAAATACTTGTGAGGGAGGAGGATGTGTAGAAGACAGCATTCCGAACTCGATATGGACATTACGAGTTCTTAGTTATGCCATTTGGAGTGACTAATGCTCCAGCTGTCTTCATGAGTCTGATGAATAGGGTATTTCATGATTACCTTGATCAGTTTGTGATTGTATTTATCGATGATATACTGATATATTCTCGCAGTGAAGCAGATCATGTCCAACATTTACATATTGTGTTGCAAATCTTGAGGAAGAGTCAATTGTACGTCAAACTCAGCAAGTGTGAGTTTTAGTTGAATAGTGTGGTGTTTTTAGGACACGTGATCTCCAAAGACGGTATATCAGTAGATCCGAAAAAGATAGAAGCAGTATTGAATTGGTCATGGCCTATTTCTGTGCCAGAGATTCGTAGTTTCTTGAGTTTGGCCGGATATTACAGACGGTTTGTTGAAGGATTTTCAAAGATTGTCAAACCATTAACATAGTTGGCACAGAAGGGAGTACCGTTCATATGGTCAGAGGCGTGTGAACGTAGCAGTCAGGAATTGAAACATCGGTTGACCACTGCTCCGGTGTTGATAATTCCATCAGAACACGAAAGGTTTGCATTATATACTGATGCATCTTTACTTGGTTTATGTTGTGTATTGATGCAGGATAAACATGTTGTTGCTTATGCATTGAGGCAACTGAAGCCACATGAAATGAAGTATCCAGTACATGATCTGGAGTTGGCAGCCATAGTCTTTGCCCTGAAGATATGTCAACATTACTTGTATGGTACGTCATTTACCATATACACAGATCATAAAAGCTTTAAATTTCTATTTACTCAAGCAGAATTAAATATGAGACAAATGAGATGGATGGATCTCTTGAAAGATTATGATTGTGAGATCGAATATCATCCAGGAGAAAGCAAATCTGACAGCTGATGCTTTAAGTTGAAAGGTGCAATACACTGGTAATGATATAATTCATTTATCAGCCTTGATGATATCTTGTTGTACTTTGGGATATAAATATGATGCAGTGATAGTGCCAATAAGAGTATCAACATTGTTGGTTGAACTTGATATCTTTGAGAATATCAGAACAGCACAGAACACTGATGATGAAGTACAAAACTGGAAGAAGACAATATCTCAAGGAAAGCTATCGAATTTTGTAATGTCAAGAGATGGAAGTTTGAGATATGGAAAGTGTTGGGTAGTTCCTGCTACATCTGGACTACGCCAAGAACTACTACAACGTGCTCATTGTAGTAGATGTAGTATACATCCTGCAGAAAAGAAGATGTATAAAGATTTGCGTACACAATTTTGGTGGACACACATGAAACATGATGTAACTGATTTTGTGAAGAGATGTTTGATCTGTCAACAAGTTAAAACAGAAAGCCAGAGATCATGAGGTGAATTGTTGAGTTTAGAGATTCCTCAATGGAAATGGGAGCATGTCACTATGGATTTTGTGACTCAATTGCCAAGAACTTCTTCTGGTTTTGATGCCATTTGGATTATAGTTGACAGACTGACAAAGATGGCTTATTTCATACCGTATAGTATGACGTTTAACTATTTGAGGATGACTCAATTGTACATTCAAAATGTAGTGAGATTACATGGAATACCATTTTATATTGTGTCTGATCGAGATCCACTCTTTACTTCTCATTTTTGGGAAGGTTCACATTCAGCAATGGGGACTGAAATACGATTGACTACATCTTATCACCCTCAGACAGAGCGTACGATCCAGACGCTTGAGGATATGTTACATACATGTATATTAGAGTTTGATAACTCTTGGCAAGGGTCATTGCCATTGGTAGAATTCTCGTACAATAATAGTTATCATACCAGTATACAAATGGCCCCATTTGAGGCATTGTATGGGCGACGATGTAGATCGTCATTGTATTGGGATGATGTTGATCAGCCTTCTGTAAGTGGACATATATGGTATGAGAAATGGAAGAGAAAGTGAAGCTGATCAGATTGAAATTGAAGGCCGCACAAGATAGACAAGCCGCTTATGTAAATAACTGGCGTAGGCCTTTTGAATTTCAAGTTGGTGACAATGTATTTTTGAAAATATCAACTTTTAGAGGTGTAGTCCGATTTGGTATGCGGGTAAAGTTGTCACCACGGTATTTGGTCTGTATGAAGTATTGCAACGTAGTGGTACGTTGACATATAGATTGTCATTGCCGCCATCTTTGAGTGGTATATATGATGTATTTCATGTTTCAATGTTGAGGAAATATGAACCAGATCGAGTCATGTATTACTGTTGGGATATGCCCTAAGACAACTCATTAGATGATTGATTTGGCATACAATATAATATGATTTTATTAATGTCAATTCATTATTATATATTATTCCAGTATCTATGTAATATGAATATATATATATATATATATATATTAATGTCCTTAGAATAAAATTGTATTATTCTTAAAGATTGTCCCTAATCAAGTATTATCATGAACTAGGATAATGATAATGCATTGAACTGGTATGTATTGATTGATGAATTGTTCATGGATATGAGATATCGAATCAACACATAAGTACATGTTAGAGAACTATGTATTGGACAGACCCATCATGGGAATGCTACATGGATAGTTATATGAATGTCATAAGCAATTCTCATAGTGATAATAATGTATGTAATTCTTATGACTTGTGATCACCAGAGATCCCAACATAAGGAGTTGTGTATCTTGATATTGTCAAACGTTACATGTCTACAAGTGAAATCTTGGAGTGGATGGGAAGGTAGTGACTTCAAAGCTTGACTGGTAGGAAACAGTTATTCTCATAGGCAAAGAGTTGTCTGTGAGAAAATTTTCATCGGTTATGATGCTAAAGTCTATTCGAATTTTATTAGCTATATCTTCATATTATGACTAGGAGATATAACATATGTATGTGAAGACTTTTATACAAGGCAGCCAGAGGGCTTCACAACCATTGGGAGTGAGCAAAAGGTTTGCAAACTCCAGAGGTCCATTTATGGGCCTAAGAAGGCATCCTGAAGTTTGAACATCCGTTTTGATAACATCATCAAAGTGTTTGGTTTTATTAAAAATCTGGAAGTGACATGTGTGTGCAAAAGGGTTAGTAGGAGCATTACATTTGTGATGCTTTAAGTCGATTATATCATGCTCATTGTGAATGGTATTGGATTAATCAATTAAATCATGATTATCTACTAATTTCTCCATGAAAGAAGAAGCGTCCTACGTGCTTAGCGTAATGATCTATAGGGATAGATCTAAAGGATGCTTGAGATCTCTCAATCTACGTACATAAACACCGTACTAAAAGAGTTTAGCATGTAATAGTCAAAAAAATGAGTTACTTCCCAATATGTCATAGTATTCATCTCTCGAGTCAATGGGTCTTAAGATTAACGAGGAGAGAGAAAAGATGACATTGGTACCTTATGTTAGACTTTTAATAGCATAATGTATGCTATGTTATGTACTTGGCCTGATGTATGTTCTTAGAGTAATGAGTAGACATCAGACAGATCCCGGTGAAGTCACTGGAAAACTGTGAAAATAATCCTCAAGTACTTATGAAGAACTTATGATATGTTCATAATTTTTGGATCTGTATGTGGAGAAATAAAAGTTGAAGGCTAAGCTGGTGCTGGTTTTTCAGTCGGATGTAGATGATACCAAATCGATGTTCGGATTTGTATTTAAGCTTAATGATGATGTTGTCTCTTGGAAACGTTCTAAGCAAGACACCACACCGGATTCCACCACTGAAGTTGAATACATTGCAGCATACGATGCAGCAAAGAGCAGTTTGGATATGAAATTTCATCCAAACATTGGGTGTAATTTCTAGCGCGGTTGACACAGTTCCTGTGTACTGTGATAACAGTTGGGCTATTATGAATAGCCAAGATCTCATCAGTATACAAACATATATTGAAAAAATATCATCTAATGAGAGAGATGGTAGACGCGACATTATTATCGAGAGAATCGCTTCAACAGAAAAATATAGTTAATCCACTAACAAAGCCTTTACAACGATTGGTGTCTATCAGACATCTTGAGAAGATGGTATTGATACACATGAGTAGTTGGCTTTGGGAAAGTGAAAGATATTGTTGTCATATGTGATTAAGTAAATCAACAGTTTATTGATTGTACTTATACTCTTATTATGACAAATCTTTGACTGGATATTAATATATGGCATTTCTTCATCTATTTACCCATGTATCATGATGCATTGATGAAGTCCTTGAGATTACTATAGTCCATAGAATGTGGTTAAAAAAAATAATGATGGCCATGAAGTACATTCTCGACTGTAATTTCTAAATGTTCCTGGTCGACGAGCGTTCGAGAATGGGATATCGATATAAGTCAATTGAGACTGGTATTAATGATGTGTCTAGTGTAGTGCGCCGCGTTTCATCGGCGTTGGCTTGGAGAAGTCAGCACACATGAATAAGTGCTCATTAGCAATGAGTTCACTGAACGACCCTACTTGGAATTCTATAAGTGGTTACCATTTGTCGAGTATAGAATTTGTGATATCCCCGAAATGATTAATTGCAATTGGGCATTAATTGTGTTTATATGATTAATTATGGTGGTAATTAATTATGTGCTGGAATTATTTATCTTATTGAAATGCTTAGTCACATGATAGAGTGACCCGGGAGGGCATTTCAGGGTGCATGTTGTGCATGTTTGGAAAATTATTATTAGCATGATTTATTTGCCATGATTAGCAATTAATTGGAAATCATGAGTTTAATTGATATTTTGGTGCATCTTGGTGAAATGCCTTTTAAATATCATGTTGGGGTGTTTTATACACCATGGGTTTGTGAAATGCTTTTAATTAAAACCCAACCCCTTTTATACCCCAACCCCACCCTACCTTTTAATTAATAGCCTAGCATATTAACGGAAAAACAACGTTTTATAACATCTAACAACATTATAAACATTGAAAATCGAAAATAAAACTAAATTAAGGTTCAGAAATACTAATAAACACTCGATGTGAAATCGTGCATCGATCCGATATTTCCGTCTCTAGCTGCGTTGCTTTGAATCGTCTTGAAGGTGATTTCTCTTCCAATGGTAGGCTTGCCTCGTCTTGTCACAGTTCCACCTTCTAGTCCATAAAACGGGGGTTTTCCAGTATTTCTTGCACTTCTACTGGATTCCTGGAAATATAACAAAACACAACCAAAAGTATAAAATCTTCCAAGAATCACTATAAAAATCGCAAGAATTATATGCAAATATAAGTGTAAAAATGACACTTATCGACTCCCCCAAACTTAACTCTTGATCGTCCTCGAGCAAGAATAGAATTAAAAACAGTGAATTCACAACAGATAAGTGACATGGATCATTTCGTGCTCATATGTTTATCTCAGAACTTTTACTCATACCACAACAAAGAATCCTTCAAATCGTTGGACACAAATTGTTTTCTCTTTAAGTCAAATAACAGTCTCAAATTCGGAACGTGTGTGTGTGATGTTGTCAATACCAAGTATCATATAATCATCATAGAGCAAAACAGTGTTAATCAATAACAATCAAGATTTTCATCGAGTATCTCATATACCTAGTTTTCAAGCACTTCTCCACTAATGTAATCAATTCCTAGACTTGGATCAAAAGGACTTTTAAAGCTTATAATGTTAGGCCTTTTGGTGTCGGTTACAAAGAAAAGATAGGATAAGCACAAAGAAGGGAGTATATCATGTAAAGTTCATTTTTATGCAGCACATATCGGATTTCTCTTACTTTTCTTTTAGCCTTGCCCGCTTTGGGTCTTATTTAATCATTTATTTTTTTATTTTTTTTCAAGGCTTTCTCTATCCTTTCCTTTTTCTCATTCACAAATTATTTTCACAATAAGCTCATCAAAAATAGCCATTTATGTGCATCTAATGAGATTCATTATACTCCCTTGGGTGAAGATAATTTTTTTCATTTTTTTGGCTAAACAAGGTAGGTATAATGAGTTTATCAACAAAAGTCGAATGGTGCTAATTTCCATTCTTATTCAATCAAGCTCAAAGTTGGACACTATGGATAAATGTAGACAAGGTAAGCTTGAAAGGCTCAAACGTTCCAAAGATCGCCTAAATCATATGCAAGTCTAGTTCATAATTATAAAAATTTCGCATCAAAGTGCCATCATCAAATAGGTTCTATGATTACTCTAAGATGCTCAAGACATCTTATCAAGTTCACACATATCGTCACTACTTTAAAAGTAATCAACAAGTTCATGACTCAATGTGCTCAAATTATTCCTCATTTTCAACATGTCAACTCAACTCAAAATATTCACAACATGTTTACAATCATCAAGATTCAAGTCATAAGTAGAGTAAAACTAATATCATCATAGCATGGAGTCACTACTTTAATCCAATTATACCAGTGCAAAATTTCCATGCTCTTCATCGGACAATAACAAGCTAATCATACATTCCACAGCAGTAGACATGTTCAGATGCACAGTTTAACATATTAAGACTCAGTATCAACACCATTCATACCTCAAACATAAGCAAAAACACAGTTCCCATCTCCACAATATCAAATCACAGTTCAACAATTACTCCCCCAACTTAAGTAATACATTGTCCTCAATGTAGTGAACAAGAATAAATATTAGGATAACTTAATACCTATGATGACAACCGTCAGTGTCGTCACCCTCATCCGCATCTATATCGCCATCATCATCATCATCGTCATCGGTGGGTGGCGGGTATGGCTGGAGAGTGGGTGGCGTGGGGAAGACCAAGTTGGGGTGAGCTTGAGCCGCGACTGTATGCCAATCATAGGAGAACCGCAGGAACTCTCTCATTTCTTTGCGCATGTCCTCCTGATTTTGTAAATTCCCCTCTTGGTTTTGCCGAAGTCGTCTATTCTCACCCTGCATCAATCTCTGTCGAAAATTCATAGCCATCAATCAACTCCTCATCAAGAGATTGGAACCGTTGAGCATTGGTGGTTGGGTTAGCTATGGTAGAATAGCGACGTGGAACAGGTCGGCTCGATGACTCGGGCTGCTCGGCCGCTTGTGATGGCCCTGGTTCTGACTCGGGCTCCGGCGGCGGCCAAGGATGGCGAAGATGGATGAATGGCACACTTGTCTCCTCATGAGACTCCCAAGGTACTTGTTCCTGGCGGCACAACTCAGTGACTAAATAAGGAAAGGGTAGACCAATCGTGGTAGAGCCTTCCACCGCTAATTTCATCGAGGAGTAGATTATGCTCCCAATATCCACGGAGCGGCGCGTCATGATAGCGGAACCAACACCGCTCTCTCCTTGGTAACCACGACAGTGTGAGTAGATGGAAGGACTCGATGAGAAATAAATGTAAACCAGATGTCTGCCTCTGGTGTCAACTGAGTCTTCTTGCAATGTTTGATCTGCCCCTCCGAATTCAGAATCCATTCCGCCCCTTCCCCACATATGGTCTCAATGACTTCATTGTAGTCAAGGTGGTGATGCACATAAGCAGAGTATTCATCGTCTCCTATATTCGGCATCTCATATGTGCGATTGATTCGTTCGCTATCAAAAAGAAATTTCTTCCGCCGAATGGTTAGATACGGTCCGTTCACTGCGACCTTAAAGTTTGCATAGAATTCCTTGACGACGGGTATGGCTGCATGGCAAGGGGGTGTCACAAAGCGCAACCAACCACGGCGTTCCGCCTCTCGGAGGATGGCCGAATCTGGTGTATCCCTCTCCCTTACCAAGAGCCTAGCATGCCATTTTTCATAGAATTCAGATGCCGCATGGTTCGCAAAGCGGGTCGTGTCGTATGTCGGGGTGGAGGATGAAGAGGAAGCCCCTCATCTTGGCTTCTTTTTCGGTGCCATGATACGATATATATGGAAACGATAATCAACTCCTCAATGATTTCCTAACAATGTCCAACTTGTCTCACACCAATATCATTAAATCACTCACCACCAAGCCCCAACTACATCAACAAGTGCAAACTTCTTACACCAATATCAAATATTAACTTTCACACCAACAAAAAAAATTGAATCCTTTCCAACATTCCCCAAATATTTAGCAATTAAGCATTACCATGAAATCTCAAGCCAATTTACCTCTAAATTTCGAAACTTTGATGGTGTGTGGTCTTTGGCTTGGAGTAATCTCCACTTTGTGCTTGAATGTCCACCCTAGCTTGTAATCTGTACAAAAAATTGGCACAACTTAGCTAAGTATAGTAGAGAGGAATTTACTCTTGGATGAAGATTTGAGGGGAGATTTGGAAGGAAATTGGGGTTTTGGGGATTTAGGGATGAGGGAATTAGGGATTTGAGAAGAGGATGTTTGGTGGATTTGTGCAGAGTGAGTGAAACGAGTGTTTTTTAAAAAAAAAAATCGCGACAGGCGATCGATCGCCTCATATGATGCGATCGATCGCCTGTGTCCAGTAGCCATTTTTAAAAAAATTTATGCTGAGGCGATCGATCGCCTGTCTCCAGTGGCTTATTTTAAAAAAAATTATGTTCAAGGCGATCGATCGCCTGACTCCAGTAGCGTCTGGGCGATTTTTGCTTAGCGAGGCGATCGATCGCCTGCCTCCAGTAAATTTTTTATTTTTTATTTTTTTTTGAGTCATCTTCTTTTGGCAAGCAATTTCCTACAAAGAAGACAATTTAAAGAGTCAATCACCACCAAAATCAAGAAACACCTACTAAATTCAAAAACGAAGGAGAGAAAAAAAAATAGTTCTTGATTTATAGTCCCAAGCTGGACTTATTACCAACATCGCTTTAAGAGTCAAAATGGACACTAGTAGGCGGACTGAAATCATGTCCATGATAGTGCTTAAGCCGATGTCCATTGACTGTGAAGGTGCCTTTTGTTGGATCATTGATCTCGATCGCTACGGATGGAAATACTCTTGTGATAGTGAATGGTCCTTGCCATCGAGACTTCAACTTACCTGGAAAGAGTCTCAATCTGGAGTTAAAAAGTAAGACCAAATCTTCTTCTTTGAAATCACGTTGGCTTAGCTTAGCATCATGCCACTTTTTTGTTTTGTCTTTATAGATCTTGGCATTCTCATAAGCTTGGTTTCTAAACTCATCCATTTCATTTAAGTGTAGAATACGTTTATCACCTGCAGCAGTTAAATCAAAATTCAGATTCTTTATTGCCCAAAATGCCTTGTGTTCTAGTTCGACTGGAAGATGACATGCTTTTCCAAAACTAACCTATATGGTGTAGTACCAATAGGTGTTTTAAATGCAGTCCTATATGCCCATAAATCATCATCTAACCTCAAGGACCAATCTTTTCTAGATGTATTGACCGATTTTTCCAAAATCCGTTTCACTTCTCTATTAGAAACTTCTACTTGTCCACAAGTTTGTGGGTGGTAAGGTGTTGCAATCTTGTGGGTGACACCATATTTGCTCAAAAGTTTTTCAAAGAGGTTATTGCAAAAGTGTGACCCACCGTCACTAATGATTGCTCGAGGAGTGCCAAATCGAGTAAAAATGTTCTTTTTCAAAAAATTTACCACCACTCTAGCATCATTAGTGCGTGAAGCTTCAGCCTCAACCCACTTTGAAACGTAGTCCACAGCGACAAGTATGTAATAATTAGAACATGAAATTGGAAATGGTCCCATAAAATCTATGCCCCAAACATCAAATAAATCACATTCAAGCATATTGTTTAAAGGCATTTCATGACTCCTAGAAATGTTACCCGTTCTTTGACATTTATCACAAGTAGACACATACCTGTATGCATCTTTAAATAAGGTAGGCCAGTAAAAACCTGATTCAAGTACCTTGGCAGCAGCTTTTTGTTGGACCCATGTGTCTCCCTACCTCTCGGTCATGACAGTGGCTCATAATAGATGCCATCTCCTCATCTGGTACACATATCCTGATCATCTCCTGATCATGTTGTCTGCACAAACGTTAAACAACAATGGTTCCTCCCACATGTAGTGTTTAACATCAGATAATAATTTCTTCTTCTGATAAAAGGTCATTTGTGGGAGGATACCACTAACCAGATAATTTGCAAAGTCGGCATACCACAGTAGTGCAAGAACTTGGAAAAGCTGTTCATCATGAATTTTTTCATTGATTTCTTCCAGTTCATTATCATGTTTCTCCATCTCATTATCAATCCTAGATAAATGATCCGCTACTACATTCTCTACACCCCTCTTATCTTTAATTTCTAAATCAAATTCTTGCGATAAGAGAATCCATCGGATTAAACGTGGTTTAGCGTCTTTTTTAGCAAGAAGATATTTAAGGAACCGAGTGATCAGTGTACACAATTACTTTTGATAGATAGAGATAAAAGTGAAATTTATCAAACGCAAATACTACTGCTAGAAGTGTAATACAAATTGACTTTCTTTCTGAATGGTTTTCCCTTCATTTAATCAATGCATTAAATAGAATACAATTACAACCTATGTAAGGAAAGTGCAACCTATGTATGGAAAGAATATTAACAACCTAATTTAATAGCCTAAATGCCAGACTATTTTCCACTGTCATCTCCCCTCAAATTGGTGCTGGTTTTAAGCAGCAATTTGTCAATTAAGAATTGATGACGCTGCCGAGTCATGGACTTGGTGAAGATGTCTGCAAGTTGAAGATCGGTGGAAACATGTGGTAAAGTGATAATCTTGTTGTCAACCGCCTCCCGAATAGAATGACAATCCACTTCAATATGTTTAGTACGTTCATGGAAGACCGGATTGGTGGCAATTTGAATAGCACTGGTGTTGTCGCCATGAAGTGGAGTGGGTTGGGTTTGTTGGAACCCAATTTCGCGCAAAAGACCATGGAGCCAAAGAATTTCAGAGCAAGCAGCAGACATCGCCCGATATTCAGATTCTGTAGACGATTTGTAGACTCTTGATTGTTTCTTGCTTTCCAAGAGATTAAGGACGAACCCAAAAACATGCACCACCTGTAACTGAGCGACGAGTGTCCGGGCAGCCATCCCAATCTGCATCACTGTAAGCAATGAGATTTAGTGGATTGCCGGTGGGGAAAAATAAGCCACAAGACGGCGAGCCACGTAGATACCGAATAATGCGACGGACTGCAGCAAGATGTAAGTGTCATGGAGATTGCATGAACTGGCTGACTTGTTGAACTGCAAAGGAGATATAAGGGCGGGTGATGGTTAGATAATTCAAGCTGCCAACCAATTGACGATACATAGCAGGGTCAGAGAGGAGATCACCCTCATCACGCCTATATTTGACATTGATTTCCAATGGAGTATCGACGGAGGAAGTTTCATCAAGACGAGCCAATGTTATAAGATCATGGGCATATTTGTGCTGATTTAAGAAAATACCAGAAGAATCACGGTAGATTTCTAACCCCAAGAAATATGTAAGTGGGCCAAGATCCTTCATGTGGAAAGAAGCGTGAAGATGCTGTTGTAGTCGAGTGATCAGAGAAGAATCTGTCCCAGTAATGACAATATCGTCCACATAGACTAGAATGAGGACAACACCTGCCGTTTTGCAAAGAAATAAAGAGGAGTCATACTTACTTTGCTAAAAGGAGAAACGAAGCAGTGTGGTGCGAAATTTATCAAACCAGGCTCGTGGTGCTTGTTTTAGTCCATAAATAGAGCGCTTCAATTTACAGACTGCCAAAGAAGAAGGGAGGAAAGCCCTGGAGGAAGTTTCATGTAAACGTCTTCTTTGAGATCACCATGGAGAAATGCATTTTTAACATCCATTTGATGCAGTTGCCAACCCCGAGAAGCGGCAATTGAAAGAATTGTGCGGACAATGGTCATTTTGGCAACAGGTGCAAATGTGTCATCGTAATTGATTCCATATTCTTGGCGATTGCCAAGAGCAACTAATCTGGCTTTATAGCGATCCAAGGTCCCGTTTGAACGAAGCTTGACAGAAAATACCCATTTTGCAACCAATTGCTTTAAAATTGGGCGGACAAGATACCACATCCCATGTATCATTTTCTTGAAGTGCCTGTAATTCGTCTGCCATTGCTTTTTCCCAGTAGGGAAGCTTGACAGCTTCAGAGTAAGATCTGGGAATAGGATTAGATGACAAGGTAGTATGGAATGAGGTTGGAGAGAAGCCATACCTATCGGGTGCATGAGACTGCCTGAAGCAATGTTTCAGGATCAGATTCCAGTTGTTGAGGCGGATCAAGTGGGGGGTCGGGCTCACGAAGTGGCGCAGCATGACGCCTTCTTTCATACACGAAGCCAGGTTTGAAGCGTTGAGGAATAGAAGACAGAGAATCAAATGATGGAAGCATAACTGTTGACGGAGTCACGGACGGAGCTAGATTGCTACTAAAGTAATATTAATTTTCAAAGAAAACAACATGTCGTGAAATACGAAATTTGTGAGAAGAGACGTCATAACAAATATAGCCTTTGTGAGAGTTACTATAACCCATGAAGACGCATTGAGTAGCTTGAGCCGTCAACTTGTGCCGTTCATGTCCTGGCAAGTGTACAAAACAGACGCAACCAAAAGTATGTAAATTTAGATAACTAGGCGTGCGATTATAGAGATGGGAATAAGGAGAGGCTAAGTTTAATGTACGCGATGGTAGACGATTGATAAGAAAAACCGCGGTAGATAGGGCTTCAATCCAAAATTGAGAAGGTACGACCGACTCAAGTAACAATGTACGAGTGACGTCAAGTAGATGGCGATTTTTACGTTCGGCTACCCCATTTTGTTGTGGAGTATATGGACATGAATGTTGTGAAATTATTCCCTTTTGATTGAGAAATGATTGAAATGCAGTAGACATATATTCACCCCCGAATCAAAACGTAAGTGTCGATGAATTAATAGGAAACAAATCTTCTATGATTTGATTTGATTTGTTTAGGATTAAGATAGGAATATTTCCTTAATTAGAGAGATTTAATTCTTTGTGTTTTGCTCAATTTAATCAGTGTAATTGTACAGGGTTATACACATAAAAAATAGAGAGAATTTTTCTCATCTTTCTTGTCTCTGTACGTAAACTTACATGGTATCAGAGCCAATACCCACTTGAGACGTCGTGCGCGCCTTCTGATCGAGATTCTTCCATTCTCCTTCGATTTACGCTGCTTCGCCTCTTCCCTGAATGTGTTTGTAACTTTCGTGTTTGTGCGCGCTGTTGCTATATTCTGGGATCAAATTCATCGCCAATCTGTGCGATTTGCTTTGGGTCTTCGAGTTTATCCACCAAACGCAATTATTGTGCGATTTTTGGTTGGATCTTCTCTGAAAATATCCGATTTTCTTTCCCTCGCCATCTTCAGGGTTGTCGCAATTTCTTTTATCGCGATTGTTGGGATTCACAAATTCGTGGGCTTTGTGTTTCATCGCGTCTGAATTGCTTTACAATTTCAGTGGTTTTTTTGGTTCATCGCGTCTGACTTGCAACGATTATCTTTGGTGGGAGATTACCCAATTTTTTTTTAATCGCAAGTTTGGGTTTGTGTTTTCGCAAGTTTTTTTTCTCCCACTGAAAATGGCTGGGGAAGCAGGGTCTTCATCGATCACAGGTGGGACTACACCAAATAATGATGTTATTTACAATACAAAAATGTCCATGACCGATAATTCCATTCAAATCACCATACACAAACTCAATGGAAAAAACTATCTGGAATAGGCCCAATCCGTCCGTCTGGTAATTGATGGCAAAGGAAAAATTGGTTATTTGAATGGGGAGGAGAAGCCACCGGCTTGTGATGACCCCAAGTTCAAGCAGTGGCGGTCAGAGAACTCAATGGTCACGGCATGACATATCAATTCCATGGAGCCATCAATTGGTAAGCCATTTATGTTCCTACCTACTGCCCATGATGTGGGATGCAGTACGTGAAACATACTCTGATTTAGAATTTTCTCAATTATTTGAACTTAATAATCGGATGTGGAGAATAGTGCAAGGTAATTGAGGTGTTACGTCATATTACAATGAATTGATGACGATATGGCAAGAGTTAGATCACTTTGAAGACGAAGAATGGGAGAATCCTAAGGATAGCATTCGATATAAAAAAAAAGGTAGAAAGGGAGAGAGTGTTCATATTTCTAGCTGGCTTGAACAAAGATCTCGATGAAGTCAGAGGCAGATTGCTTGGCCAAAACCTTTACCTACAATCCGGGAAGTATTTTCCGAAGTTCGCCGGGAGGAGGCACGCGGAGGGGTCATGTTGAAACCTACAAGTGAACCAAAGTTGGGTGAGAATGAAGGGTCTGCTTTGGCTGTCAAACGATGGAAGTCTGAGGAAGAACGTCCAAAAATTTACTGCATGAAGTGCAAAAAACCTTGGCACACAATCAAAACTTGTTGGAAAATTCATGGCAAGCCAGAAAACTTTAAGAAAAAAACAGGCAGCAACTATCGATCCAAATCAGGTAATGGACAGGCTCTTCAAACCAGTGTAGATGCTTCTGGACAGCAGCCATCTCCTTCTGAATCTCTTCCTTTTACCAAGGATCAAGTTGAGCACTTGTATAAAATGTTCCAGTCCCTCTCAGTAGGAAACCCAATTCCTCTTGCTCCTTAGCCCAAACAGGTATATTTCCTATTGTTTCTATGGCCAGCACACAAACAATTGGTTCCTGGATACTAGATTCAGGAGCCACGAATCATATGACAGGTATATCGCAAGTTTTTTCGTCCTATACACCGTGTGCAGGTAATAAGAAGGTAAAACTTGCTGATGGTTCCTTTGCTATCATTGCTGGCGAAGGAAGCGTGCCTATTTCTAAATTTCTGGTCCTGAAAGATGTCTTACATGTTCCACAATTATCCTATAACTTGTTATCTATCCATAAACTAACCCTTGATCTTAACTGTCGTGTGGTTTTTTTGTCTTCTCATTGCGAATTTCAGGATCTGGCCTCGGAGATGATGATTGGCAATGCTAAACAAGACAATGGATTCTATACCTTCAAGGCTGATTCTCTTGCTTAAAAACAAGGAGTAAAGACCTGTTTTAATTCTACTTTTTATGACTGTGAGATTATGTTATGGCATTTTCGTTTGGGACATCCGAATTTTCATTATTTGCAACGACTATTACCAGATTTATTTTTGAATACAAGTCCATTTTTATTTAAATGTGAGTCCTGTGAATTAGCTAAACATCACCGTGCCGTTTTTCCCTCGCAATCGTATAAAGAGTCTGCACCTTTTACTCTCATACAAGTGATGTTTGGGGTCCATCTAGAGTCGTAACATTTTCTGGCAAACGATGGTTTATCACTTTCATTGACAATCACACTAGAATGACTTGGGTGTTTCTTTTAAAGGATAAATCTGATGCTGAAATTGTGTTCAAAAATTTCTATCATATGGTTCAAACACAATTTACACAAATATTAAAATATTTCGGAGCGATAATGGCAAAGAATACTTCAATCATTTGCTTGACGACTTCTTTGCTGAAAAAGGAATTATTCATCAAAATTCTTGTACGTATACACCACAAAATGGTGTGGCTGAAAGAAAAAATAGACATCTACTTGAAGTTGCTAGGGCACTCAATTTTCAAACAAAAGTGCCCAAATACCTTTGTGGTGATGCTATTCTCACAACTACATATTTAATAAATCGACTTCGTACCAGACTTTTGAAATTCCAGACTCCTAAACAATTCTTTCTCAAATACCATCCTGAGTGTCGTCTCATCTCTAATATTCCCCTCAAAAATTTTGGTAGTATTGCCTTTGTACACAATCACGATCCTAGACAATCTAAACTGGATCCTAAATCTTCAAAATGCATTTTTGTTGGATATCCGACAAATCAAAAAGGCTATAAATGTTTTTATCCAATTTCAAAAAAATACTTTGTCTCTATGGACGTTACTTTTTTCGAAGGACAGTCTTCCTACCAATCTCATCTTCAGGGGGAGAGTAGTCAGGAAGATGACTTTCTAAATGACTCGGACTTAATCTTTAACTGCGACACTGGTAATAGTATCTCTCCTACAGAGATAAATACCGAAAATGAAAATTTGCAAAACAATCGGTTTAAAGGTCTTGTTTACACAAGAGATTTAGCTCGAAGGAAACAAGAAGCTATTGTCCCATTGCAAAACCATGAGTCTACTCAAAGGGCAGATCTTGAGATAAGTGATGATGCCTCAAATAACACTCAAGGTATGCCTAACTCTTCAAGCCAAACAGATCTCCCTATTGCCTTAAGAAAAGGTGTCCGGTCATGCACACAACACCCCCTCTCAAATTTTATATCATATGAGAACCTGTCACCTTCTTTCTGCGCATTTGTCTCTAAACTTGACAGTACCACAATTCCAACAAATGTACAAGAAGCTCTAGAAATTCCCAAGTGGAAGGACGCGATTTATGAGGAGATGAAAGCTCTCGAGAAGAATTCTACGTGGGAGAAAGTCTACCTACCTTATGGTAAGTCGACTGTTGGCTGTAAGTGGGTGTTCACCATAAAATATAACTCAGATGGTTCTCTTGAGAGATATAAAGCTCGACTAGTTGCTAAAGGCTTCACTCAGACTTATGGAGTAGATTACTCCGAGACATTCTCTCATGTGGCAAAACTGAACACATTTCGGGTCCTTCTATCTATTGCTGCAAATCTTGAATGTCCACATAATCAACTAGATGTAAAGAATGCGTTCCTAAATGGTGAACTGGAAGAAGAAGTCTACATGGAAGTACCTCCAGGTTTTGTTGATCAATTTGGTTCTAAAGTATGCAAATTGAAGAAATCTATTTATGGCCTCAAACAATCTCCGAGAGCTTGGTTTGAGAGATTTACTAAATTTGTTAAAAGTCAAGGCTATAATCAAGGGCAATCTGATCACACCCTCTTTACAAAACATGCTGAAAATGATAAGATTTCTGTGCTTATTGTTTATGTTGATGACATAATTCTGACAGGAAATGATACAGGGGAGATGGACAGATTAAAAGGAAAGCTTGCTAAGGAATTCGAAATCAAAGACTTGGGTCAGTTAAGGTATTTCCTTGGAATGGAAGTAGCACGATCCAAGGAAGGCATTATGGTGACACAATGAAAGTATATTCTTGACCTTTTAAAGGACACTGGGATGAGTGGGTGCAGACCATCAGATACTCCAGTTGAAGTAAATGCTAAACTAGGAGATATAAATAGTGGCAAATCAGTCGACACTGGGAGATATCAAAGGCTTGTTGGAAGACTGATTTACTTGTCTCACACGTCCAGACATAGCCTTCGCTGTAAGTTTGGTTAGTCAGTTTATGCATTCACCATATGAAGAACACCTTGAAGCTGTGTATCGAATTCTTAGTTACTTGAAGGGAACACCTGGAAAAGGACTTCTATTTAAAAAAAATAAAGAGAAAGAAGTCGAAGTATATACAGATGCTGATTGGGCGGGATCCATTACCGATCGGAGATCCACGTCAGGATATTGTACATATGTTTGGGGCAACTTGGTTTCCTGGAGGAGTAAAAAACAAAGTGTTGTGGCAAGAAGCAGTGCAGAAGCAGAATTGAGATCAACGGCCCAAGGAATATGTGAAATCATATGGCTGAAGCGGGTCTTGGAAGAACTAAAGAGATCAATAAGCCTTCCTATGAAGTTATATCGTGACAACAAGGCAACTATCAGTATTGTTAACAATCCAGTGCTACATGACAGGACTAAGCACATTGAAATTGACAAACACTTCATAAAAGAGAAATTGGAAGAAGGAACAATTTGCATCCCATTTGTCCCATCATTATTGCAAGTTGCTGACATATTAACTAAAGGGCTTTCTAAACATCTCTTTAAGACTCAAGTTAGCAAGTTGGGCATGATAGATATCTTTGCACCAACTTGAGGGGGAGTGTCGATGAATTAATAGGAAACAAATCTTCTATGATTTGATTTGATTTGTTTAGGATTAAGATAGGAATATTTCCTTAATTAGAGAGATTTGATTCTTTGTATTTTGCTCTATTTAATCAGTGTACACATCAAAAATAATAGAGAGAATTTTTCTCATCTTTCTTGTCTCTGTACGTATACTTACAGTAAGATTTTGATATGTTTAGAGAATTGTGTGTCCACTAAAGCTACAAATTGTTGGAACATCGAAAATACCTCGGATTTAGCCCGTAAAAAATAGATCCAGGAATATTTGCTATAATCATTGATGAAGGTAACGAAATATTTGTATTTGGCATGAGAAATAACCGGCGAAATACCCCACACATCGCTATGTATTAGTTCAAAGCAATTTTGAGCACGGTACCCTGATCACGAAAAGGAAGAGACTTACTCTTACCTAACTTACATGTAATACAGTCAGGAAAATTAAGAGATGAAAACGATTGTTTTTACCCAAGAATCCTGACTTTATTATATGAGAAAAAATATGCGAATTAGGGTGACCCAAACGTTTGTGCCATAAGGCATTGTTATGATGAACTGTATTACAAGCGAAAGAAATAACTGGGGGAATTGAAAAATGTAAATAAAATAAACGTCCCACTTTAGACCCCTTCGCGAGAATCTTCCCCGACACCTGATCCTGCACAAGATAACCAGAACGAGAAAAAGAAACATTATAATTGTCATCAACCAATTGTCCAACAGAAATAAGACTAGTACTTAGTGCAGGAGATACAAAAACATCCCGAAAAGTAGAATTCACATCAGCAGTTGCATGGATCGGTAACTGATGACCATTAGCAACGGTAATCTGTAATAGACCCGAATATGGGCGAACATTATGAAGATTGGCAGCAGACTTGGTCATGTGATTAGAGGTCCCTAAGTCAATCAACCAAGAGGCAAGGGAAGCGGAGTTATTACCTTGAAGACCCAATGCAGACAGAGCAGAGATAATCATCTGTTGCACCGTTTTAGGGGTGAGAGTGGAAGGCGCAGCCGTGGGAGCGGAAGAAGAACCAACTGCAGCTTGATATCCCGTGGTATGGCGTTTTGGTGGACGAGTGGGACAATCGGGAAGAAGATGGCCGGGCTTCTTGCAATAATTGCATTTTTTAGTGGTGCAATGCTTTGCAATATGCCCATATTCCTTGCAAATGTAACATTGTACTTGACGTGTGTCATTTTTCTTTCCTTTGACATGAGAGACATGCCACATCATTAGAAAATCCTGAATGTTGTTGGAAATTCCCTTGCGTTGCAAGGCTCTGCTCTTAACGTAGTAATTCCCCGAGACAAACATCTAATGATGGAGATGGGTCACGGTTCATTAACGTAGATCGAGCGATCTCGAATTCAGGGCGCAATTTCATCAAGAACTGATCTCTCTTGCTTTGTTCATGAACAGCTTGGACATCAGCAAGGGAGCCAGCCGGAACCTTAGTATAAATGATATCAGCGAATTCTGTCCACAGAATTTGAAAGCCCGTGAAATATTCCTGGATAAAGAGATTACCCTGAGTGTAATTGGCAATCTCGTATTCGAGTTGAAATCGCCTAGCCACATTGTTTTGACAATAGACTTGTTGTAAGTAGTCCCACATGGCTTTGGCGGTTTTGTATGGACGAAGATTTAGTACAATGAGTGGATCGACATATGCTAACATCCATGACATGATTCGAGCATCTGTAATCTTCCATTTGGTTAGGGACGCTGTATCAAGAGGGATGGAATTACTCCCATCAACATGTCCCCATAATTCCTTTCCCGTCACGAACAGACGAAATTTGAATTCCCAAGCCGAATAATTTTACCCGTGAATTTAATATCGAAAGTGTAGAAAATAAAATAATCTGAGAGTTGAAAATACTCTTTATTAATTGAATAATAAAAGAGTTACAATGACTATCTATTTATAGGTGAATATAAAGATTAATAGAAGTAAACGACCTGATTTATCTCTATCTATATCAAATCAAATCAAATCTCTAGATAATATTATCCTACCAAACTTATAATATTATCCTACCAAGTTTAAACACAAAGATTTAAATACTAAATCTTTATCTAATTATTCAACACTCCCCCTCAAGCTGAGTCATATATGTTTATCATGCTCAGCTTGGAAGTCAGATCTTCAAATTTAGGATAGTGAAAAGCCTTTGTCGAGATGATATCAAATTTTGTTTGAGACTTCCTCCTCTTTCTCAGAGTCATGCTCCTTTTCTTGGAGTCTGCGTCTGCTCCTCTTTTATGAGTCTGCGTCTGCTAGTCTACGTCTTCAGTATTAACGTCGCACAATATTAGCAATTGATGAGAAACAAAGGCTAAAAGTGATGCGATAAAGCCGATCGAACAAAACCCAATATTAGTTTATGGGATGTCACGATAAAAGCAATCAATCGAGGAAAAATAATAACGCGATGAATAGTAAGAAAAAAACCGATGAACAGTAACGTCATGATGAACAGTATCGGTGAACAGTAACGACGCGATGAACAGTACAACACGATGAACAGTGCCGATGAACAATACGACGAGATGAAAATCAGAGAAAGAAAAGACCCAAGATTGGATTTGGCTCTGATACCATGTAATACAAATTGACTTTCTTTCTGAATGGTTTTCCCTTCATTCATCAATGCATTAAATAGAATACAATTACAACCTATGTAAGGAAAGTGCAACCTATGTATGGAAAGAATATTAACAACCTAATTTAGAATATTAACAACCTAATTTACATCCTAATTTAATAGCCTAAATGCCAAACTATTTTCCACTGTCAAGAAGTTCTTTCTCAGTGGTGGCATAGTTTTGTTGTGCCTCATTTAAAGTTCTACTAGCATAGTAAATAATATGAAATACCTTATTCCGTCTTTGTCCCAATACTGCTCCGACAGCTGGGTCACTAGCATCACACATCAACTCAAATGGCATATCCCAATCCGGTGTTACCAACACAGGTGTTGTTATTAACTTCTCCTTCAATGTCTCAAATGCCTGCACACAATCAGGATTAAAACCAAAAGGTGCATCTTTAGTCAATAAATGAGAGAATGGTTTTGAAATTTTTGAAAAGTCTTTAATAAATCTCCTATAAAGCCCGCATGGCCTAGGAAGCTTCGAACCCCCTTCACTGATACTGGTGGAGGTAGTTCCTGTATCACTTGGATCTTTGCTCGGTCCACTTCCATACCCTTGCGGGATATTTTGTGTCCCAAGACTATTCCCTCTTGTACCATGAAGTGACATTTCTCCCAATTGAGTATCAAATTCGTCTCTTCACACCTTGTTAGTACTAAGTCAAGATTATTTAAGCAAGAATCAAAAGAATCCCCAAAGACAGAAAAGCCATCCATAAAGACCTCTAAGAATTTTTCAACCATATCATGAAAAATAGACATCATACATCTTTGAAAAGTTGCAGGCGCATTACACAATCCAAATGCATTCTCCTAAATGCAAACGTACCATAAGGACAAGTGAAGGTAGTCTTCTCTTGGTCCTCAGGTGCAATAGCTATTTGATTATACCCAGAATAGCCATCTAGAAAACAATAGAAATCATACCCTGCCAGATGCTCTATCATTTGGTCAATGAATGGGAGGGGAAAATTGTCTTTACGGGTGGCGTCATTTAACTTTCTATAATCAATGCAGACGCGCCAACCTGTGACTGTTTTAGTAGGGATCAATTCATTGTTCTCATTTTTAACTACAGTCATACCTCCTTTCTTGGGTACACATTGCACAGGACTGACCCATGCACTATCAGAAATGGGATAGATAATACCTGCATCCAGCAGTTTGATGACCTCAGCTTTTACCACTTCTTGCATCTTTGGGTTTAACCGGCGTTGTGGTTGTACCACGGGTTTGTAAGCATCCTCCATCAAGATCTTATGCATACATGTTGATGGGCTTATCCCTCTTATGTCGGCTACTTTCCATCCGAATACTTCGTTATGCTCCCTCAAAATCCTAAGTAGTTTGTCTTCGTTTATACCTGTTAAAGATGAAGAGACAATTACAGGCAATGACTCATTAAAATCTAAATAAACATACTTGAGATGAGGAGGGAGGGTTTTGAGTTCAAGAGTTGGTGGTTCTTCAATGGAGGGCTTTTGTGGCTTTATGTCCCTCTCTCCCAACTCGCCTAAGTTGTTCTTCACACACCTATTATGGGGAATATTGGCGTTTAAATAAACGACATTCTCTTTCAACTCGACGGTCTCGCCTAGCTTTTCAATATCCTCTACCAAGCATGCTTCCAACCAATTCATCCTTGTGTGTTCCCTTAAACACATTAGCAGACAACACATCAATCATATCAACACTAAAACACATATGCTCATCATGTGGGTGTTTTAAAGCTTTAAAAACGTTGAAAGTGACTTGATACTCCCCTACACGGAGGATCAACTTCCCTTGTTGGACATCTATAAGTGTCTTTCCAGTAGCGAGGAATGGTCTTCCCAAGATCAGTGGTGTGTCCGTATCTTCTTCCATATCCAGCACGAGGAAGTCTGCTGGGAAAATGAATTTATCGACCTTCTCTAGGACATCCTCTATGATTCCTCGTGGGTATGTCACAGACCTATCTGCCAATTTCTAAAGAAACCGTGGTCGGTTTTGGCTCACCAAGCCCCAACTTCCTGAAAATTGACAAAGGCATAAGATTAATACTTGCACCTAATCACATAAAGATTTTGTAAATGAAATAGACCCAATTGTGCAAGGTATAGAAAAACTCCATGGATCTTTCAACTTAGAAGGCAGTTTGTTTTGGACAACTCCAGAACACTCCTCAGTTAGCTTAATCGTCTCATGCTCACCCAATTTCCTCTTATTCGACAGAATATTTTTCAAAAACTTAGCGTAGCTAGGCATTTGAAGTAAAACATCAGCAAATGGAATATTTATTTGTAATTTCTTAAAAATTTCTAAGAATCTAGCAAAACTAGCATCTACCT
Source organism: Haberlea rhodopensis (assembly GCA_907163345.1). NCBI lineage: Eukaryota > Viridiplantae > Streptophyta > Magnoliopsida > Lamiales > Gesneriaceae > Haberlea > Haberlea rhodopensis. The sequence continues at coordinate 7,118,426 of CAJQUN010000001.1, read as the reverse complement.
TTGCCCTTTTTAATGCAACAGAAAATGGGGAGGGATTTGTACCTTCTTGGGTGGTGCGATAGGTGTAGTGGTAGTAGTAGACTTACTAGTCTGTGATCCAATTTCTTTCCACTCCTCAATGAGATCGCCTTGGCTTGCTCTCGGGGGTTCTTTTCCGTATCACTCGGTAGCTTCCTGGTGCTCTTCCCGCTAACATATTTGCCATTTGCACCATTTGAGTTTCCAAGTTCTTAATTGATGCATCTTGATTTTGCATCCTATTCTCCATCATCGTCATGAACTTAGTTAGCAACTCTTTCATACTCGGCTTTGGTGGATAACCCGGTGGAGGTTGTGGATTCAAGACATTCTTTTGGTTGGACCAAGAGAAGTTCGGATGATTCCTCCACGGTTGGTTATAGTTGTTGGAGTATGAGTTACCCTGTGGTGGTCTATTTCCTACAAAATTTGCTTGTTCATTAGATTGCATAAAAGGATTACCTGCCTGACATTCCGTGCTTGGATGGTTGCCTCCACATAAATCGCACGTGATCACTTGAGCTTGCATGGCTGTCATGCTCAAACTGTCCATCTTCTTGTTCAAAGCCTCCAATTGAGCTTGTATTGATGTCACTTCATCCACTTGATGCATCCCAATTGGTCGCTTTGGCACATTCCTCTCAGAATGCCACTGGTAACTGTTGGATGCCATCTCTTCCAAGAGTGTGTAAGCTTCCTCAGGTGACTTTCTCATAATGGTACCTCATGCTGCTGCATCAATCATGGATCTATTAGCAGAAAATAAACCATTGTAAAATGTTTGTACCTGAAGCCAAATCGGAAGGCCATGATGTGGGCATCTTCGAAGTAGATCCTTGAAGCGCTCCCAAGCTTCATACATTGTCTCCGGATCATGTTTCATGAATGTGGTGATATCATTGCGCATCTTAGCTGTCTTGGAAGGGGGAAAGTATTTTGATAAGAATGCTTGCGCCATCCCCTCCCACGTAGTGATCGATGCTGCAGGCAATGAATTTAACCAACTCTTAGCTTTATCATTTAAAAAAAAGGGAAAGAGTCGTAACCTGATGGCGTCGTCAGTGACGCCATTGTGCTTGAACGTGTCGCATATCTCCAAAAAGTTGGAGATATGAGCATTAGGATCATCAGTAGGCGATCCTCCGAATTGCACAGAATGTTGAATCATCTGAATTATGGCAGGCTTGATCTCGAAGTTATTAGCCTGAATCCTTGGTCTAGTGATGCTAGACATGGTGCCTTGAAAAGATGGTTATGCATAGTCCATCATGGATCTTGTAATTGACACTTCTTCGTTGTTTCCAGTACCATTCCCTCGATTATTCTCGGCCATCTCTCTAGTTTCTTTCCGAAGTCTTCTGCAAGTGCGTCTGAACATGTCTACTGCTGTGGAATTTATGATTAGCTTGTTATTGTCCGATGAAGAGCATGGAAATTTTGCACTGGTGTAATTGGATTAAAGTAGTGACTCCATGCTATGATGATATTAGTTTTACTCTACTTATGACTTGAATCTTGATGATTGTAAACATGTTGTGAATATTTTGAGTTGAGTTGACATGTTGAAAATGAGGAATAATTTGAGCACATTGAGTCATGAACTTGTTGATTATTTTTAAAGTAGTGGCGATATGTGTGAACTTGATGACATGTCTTGAGCATCTTAGAGTAATCATAGAACCTATTTGATGATGGCACTTTGAGGCGAAAGTTTTGTAATTATGAACTAGACTTGGATATGATTTATGCGATCTTTGAAACGTTTGAGCCTTTCAAGCTTACATTGTCTACATTTATCCCTAGTGTCCAACTTTGAGCTTGATTGAATAAGAATTGAAATTAGCCACCATTCGACTTTTGTTGATAAACTAGGACTTGAGAAACTACAAAGTAAATGTCGCTCACGCAGTAGCTGTGAATGTTATGGGATACAAGATATTAGGAATGGCTCCTCCTTCCAGTGGAACGGTTGGCCTTTCTTTGGTGGGTGTTATGCTCCATTTGAACCTTATAAACTAGCTCTCAAGATGTCTATATTTGATTACTATTTGATGATCGGTGAGTTACAGGTTCTGCATTTCTTAGATAGTTATGGAAGTCGAGATGCTATGAAAGGTGCTTTGGGCCTGCATCGTCTAATTGAAGCATTGAAACACATGTTTGCTATTCGAATGAATCTTGGAGATCCCAAATTTGTCAATATTGGTGATATCGTGTCCGACATGCTTTCCCCTTCTTTCGCAAAGATAATTCAAGAAAAGATATTTGATAACACTACATTTCCTCCTGGATATTACATGCATAGGTTCCCTTTTTGCATCCTCCACTCAATTGCACTTCATTTCTTGATATCAAAATGATTCTAAAACAATTTGGTCTTTTCAGGTGGAGCCAACTTAGGGATCGAGGAACAAGCCACTTCTGTGTGGTGGACTCGGACCGAAATGCCGTTCCATGACCACCACAGTGAATTATGCTTTTGGAGGAGGTGTTCTATCTCCTAATACTGGCATTATTCTCAACAATGAAATGGATGATTTCTCGATACCAACTGAAATATCCCCTGACAAGCTCCCTCCGGCTTCGACTAATTTTATTACACCGAACAAGAGGCCCCTGTCTTCCATGACACCCCTCATTGTCCTCAAGGTAAAGTAGATTGGACCACTTTAGAAAAACCACATAGTGTTTCAAATTTTGACTCTTAATATTAGATTTATTATAGGATTAGGTGAAGCATATTAATGGGAAGGGACTATATTGCATTTGCTAATGCGATTTATTTGTGAACATTTATAGGACAATCAGTTAGTGGGGGTCATTGGCGGCAGCGGTGGCTTAAACATTATACCCGCAGTTGTCCAGGTTTTCATCAACCATTTTATCTTAGGAATGGAACCCTTAGCAGCTGTGCAGAGCCCAAGAATTTACCACAAGGTACTTCTGTATTGTGATTCTGAATCCTAAAATTTAAGAAGCATTTACCAAATTTTGAATTTGGTTAAATTTTTTCTTGCAGCTAATTCCAAACGTCGTTTCATACGAGAACTGGACCGTTTTGGATGGAGAACACATCGAAGTTTGCGAGGAGAACAAGCAATTCTTGAGAGACAGAGGTCATCAACTGCTGGCAAAAGCTGGGGGAGCAATCTGTCAGCTTGTGGTTCAAAATCTGAACAATGCAGCAAAATCAGGTCGAAAAGTGAGAAACGACCATGTTATTCGTGGAGTACTAACGGCTGTTAGTGATCCTAGGAAAGGCGGGTGGCCTGCAGGGATTTGATCGCTGCTCTCATGAAATGCATTATTAATTATTGTTTAGCTTATAAATTGTTGTAATGGTTGTTCTTTTGTAAATATCATTCTGTTTCGCGCAGGCGGCAAGATTTAGGAAGCAAGGACTTGAGAATTGGTTATATATATTCACGTTTTCATGAACAAGGTTGTACGAATATTAGCATGCCTATGTCACTCATGTTTTTCATGAAATACTGAAGATCGTGACAACACCTGCATAGTCGGATGGTTTGTCACATTTGCCCAATTGGGCCACTTGAGTTCGAGGCTGTGTTGATACATTCACCCTCCCCTTATATAATAAAATAAATAAATACCAAAGATCGTCACCTGAGTTCATAGATTGTGGTAGCGTATATGATTGTTACCTTTTATATATTCTTACAAGCAATCAAGAATTGGAGATTGTTATTCATCAAATCCATTTGATAGCAGAATTAGTTTTTTCTTTAAGTCTTTAAAAGAAATATAAATATGTATGTTTGGTAGTTAAAAATATATTCGACAAGTGTTTTGTATGGGGAAGTAAAATTAAAAACAATAAATTCAGTGATATCTTAAATTCTAATAAAATATGTTAAAAAGAATAAATAACAATTTATTTTTTAAAGTTGTATGGAAGGACCACGAATAGGGACTTTAGAGTATGATTTAGATTGTTTATTCAAAAAACTTTTATATTGTTTTTGCTTAATAATATTATTGGGCTAACCGTGAGTAACATATAAAGTAGAAATCCAAACACACACTTAATCTTTTATGCATTGTTAGGCCAATATTATTAGAAGAAATTACAAGAAAGTACCACTTTTTAAAACATCTTTCAACTAAATCACCCCAAAAAGTCTTATTTCAACTAAATATATATTTTAAAAAATTTATTTCAAATAAGTCCATTTTATCAAACCCTAATATAATTAATCCATTAATTATGATTAAAATACCATTGCTCTACACCTTCATCCCCAAGCCTTTGCCTACTTTCCACCATCGCGTTGCCCTCTGAAGCTTCTGATTTTTGTTTTTCGCAATTCTGCAAATGATTTGTTCCCTCTCAGTGAATTGTTTCTAATTCTCTGGGTGTTTGCTTGAATTCTGTTTTAGCGACTAACTTCTGATCGAATTTCAGTTGTTCTAGCCTCGCGTTCTTCGATCGTGATTTTCTAAAATCATTGAATTTTTTTTTTGTTGAATTTTGGATTAATTTTCTTAAGTTGAACACTCAATTTTGGACCGAAAGCGTGAAAATATAAAAAAATTGAGGAAATTGTTCATTTATCCTCATTCTCGTTGTTTTGAATTTCTTTCCAATTCGTGCATTCGGTTTGCATTCCCGTTGCTTATATTGTTGAATCGGTCATTTGATACATGAACGATTTGGTGGTACAATCACTTTATTTGATTTTGATTATTTAATTTTTACATGCACCGACTAAATCTGTCGGTGCATGTAATTTCATGCACCGACCGAGTCTATCGGTGCATGTAAATTACATGCACCGATAGTCTCATATGCATGCATTGAGGTCGTTTTTTTTTCCTGCGGTGGACTTGTTACCATCTGTGTCTATCGGTGCATGTGATTTACATGCACCGATAGAAACATATGAGGTAGTTTAATATGCATAATCTATCGGTGCATGTAATTTACATACATCGGTAGAGATAACACCGGTAGAGTCTATCGATGCATCTAAATCACATGCACCGATAGACTCAAATGCATGCGTTGAGGTAGTTTTTTTTCCTGCGGTGGACTTGTATCATTCGTGTCTATCGGTGCATGTGATTTACATGCACCGATAGAAACATATGAGATAGTTTAATATGCATAATCTATCGGTGCATATTACTCATGCGATGCATGTAAAATTGAGTAATGAGATGCATGTATAATTACTAATGCGGTGCATGTAAAGTTACTCATGTGGTGCATGCAAAATGACTCATGCGGTGCATGTAAAATTGAATGGTGCATGTTAAAATCGACTAATGCGGTGCATGTTAAAATCGACGGTGCATGTAAAATTACTAGTACAGTTCATGTAAAATTGAGCGGTGCATGTAAAATTACTCATATGGTGCATGTGAAATTGAGTGGTGCATGTAAAAATTGACTCATGCGGTGCATGTAAAATTACTCACTCGGTGCATGTGAAAATGAGTCATGCGGTGCATGTAAAATTACTCACTCGGTGCATGTGAAAATGAGTCATGCGGTGCATGTAAAATCATTCTTGCGGTGCATGTAAAAATTATTTATGCGGTGTAGAGTATTTTCGTAAGTGGAGTTAGTTTGGTCATTGTATTAAAAAATGGACTTAGTTGAAAGAACTTTATATTGGATGACTGAGCCGAAAAACCTTTTACCTAATGATATCGGCCCGAAATTTTCCCATATTATGCACAAAAGGCCCATCAATGACATACTTAACCCGGCCCAAACTCTCAAAGGTCTCTAAACAACAGTATTAATGCGGTTCAGTTGCTTGAGTTATACACAGCTTCTAACCAACAACTGACAGCGATATACATTAGATCCACGAGTAATTCGTCAAACAATTTCATTTCGATATTAATTCTCAAATTATTTACGAATATCATTCCATTGATCTCCAAAGGTTTGCTATGCAGTCATTCCGATCAAGATCACTTGTTAGTTTACCCCTTTAATCGACGATTCAAGAGTGTGAGGCGTTTCTGTCACAGTAATCCGGTGATTCGATGGCATCGTGGCTGAAAGCGGCTGAAGGTACGATTCTCTAATCTGACTTGAGTTTATCGGTCCTTGTAACTCTGAGCTAGTAACACTCTGGGACACTATTTGTTTTCCGGTCTTATTGTTTGGAATTGTAGACACGTGCACATTATCGCAGCACGCACTCGTACATGAGAGCTGCAACTTAGCTTTACTCAAGGGGAGAAATTGTCTTTTGTGAAGTGTTTATTTGTTAAAATCATGCCAACGGCTTGTACATTAAATCAAAATATCGTGTTGAAGCTCATAATATCTACATTTGATAGTTCGTGCATGAATGTTGTGCTAGATTTATTTGAAGTAGTGGATCGAAGGGCAAAGCTTGCGGTTGGTGAACAATCGGATGAGCTGCCTGTTACCGCCCCAGGTATGTGTTACAGGATTATTGTCGGCCAATCGCAAACAGTTACTTCATTTATGATTGTCATGTTAAACTGTATGTTTTATGATCTGGATTATAGACTGTTGAACTATATCCAACCTAAAAAAGAATTCTGGATTTTTAATTCCAGGAAAAGGTGATGGTTACAACTGAATATTTACCCTTGCAAATTGAACAATCTTTTGTTTCAAGGTTAAGTGACCTAATTGTAAGCAGCGAGGTGAGGAGTAATCATAAAATAGTCTTAGAGAGATCAATAAGGGAACTCATCTAAATTGTTGCATCAAGGCGAGGATTAATCATAAAATAGTCTTAGAGATCAATAAGGGAACTGATGAAGCTCATCTACATTGTTCCATCAAATAACTCTAGGAGGGGTGTTGGCTGAAAAACAAAAGGAAGCAAAAACTGAGTTTTCGGTCTCTTTCTTCGAACAATTGAGGCATAAGCCTGAGCAATATTTGTATTGAAAGGTTTTTGACAAAATTCAACTCATCAGGACATAGCTCCCTTTTTCAAGGCAAGCATTGCAGTTATCTTAAATCCAAAGATTGGATACGCATAGTTAAAGCCAGATTGTTTTAACAGGGAATTTCTTCTGGTAAAAGGATTATTTGAACTGAGTTGAAAAGGTATCTCTTGGTGTTTTTTTTCTTTTACCCTTTACAGGTTCCAATGCACGAGGTCCTCCAGGAAAGAGGACGCGGTCTAAAGAACAGGTATTTTCTCCTGCCATTTGTCGTTAGATATTTCATAGATCTATCAGTAATATCGGACATCATGGCTCTTATATTGATATAATCCCAGAAGAAGCGATCTTCCAAAGGAGCTCCTGCATTCACAAGTAATTTACAAGAGCAGTCCCCTGAAACATCTGAATCTCATGCAGAATCCGATGGGAATATTTCCGTGCCTTCTATTCAAAATCACGGGAGTAATTCGGTTATTTCCATTGGCAAAATTGACAGCAGTGAGCGGAAAAATGCTGATACAGAAAGTCCCATAACAGAGACTTCTCTATCTGGAACAATATCTGATGATGCAATAAAATCAGTTGAAGGTCATTCCACAGAAGAAAATTCTTCTTATGTGGAAACAGTGGCTTCAAATTCAAATGGTAATCTCAGGATGGAAGATTTTGCAGATATATTGGTTGGAAGTCCTTCAAATTCTTCCAAAAGTGTTGAGGCTGGGAATGGTAACGCTCCAGACTCCAATCAAAATATGTCACAGGAAAATGAAATGTCTTCTAGAAATATTGAATCTTCAGAATCTCAAACTTTAAATGAAAACACACCTAGTAAATCTGATGCTCAGTCAAAGGATATGGGTTTAGTGACTGAACCTGATAATCAAGGAAGTAATAATCAAGAACAAGAAACTATTACCTCTGCTGTTAAAGTACAAGAGCAACTAGATGAGGTAAAGTACTGAGCAGGAAAACTTTTGGTTCTCTATCCTACTTTATGATCTTCTAATGCTTAGAATAGCTGTTATTGTTGAGTAATTTTTTCAGTTCAACAGGCTCAAGGATTACTTGAAACTGCAATTTCAACGGGCCAGTCAAAAGAAGCTAGGCTAGCCCGGGTAAGCTGCTTCTGTACTTTCCCCTGCCTGACATGATATATTAGAATATTGTTAAAATCTTTTGTTTTCCTTTCTGAAATACTCAACAGGTTATATCTTTTTTTATTTATTTTCACCTTTTGGAAGTCGTAAATTGTCGAACAATATGCGCAGTGGAGTTGGAGGGAAGAAAAATATCTCCATCTGATTAATGTTACAAAATGTTCACCTTATATACAAGTAAGCAAAGGAAGAAGAAAAAGAAGCGTTAACAAAAAAATACAAACTTAATCAAGAAGCGTGTTTCTTATATTTGCGGACACCAACACTCCCCCTCAAGCTTGGTGTAGATCAATCACACCAAGCTTGGTTCACTCATGATACATAGGATTTGCAGCGATGTGTAAAACAGCTCGATTGTCGCAATGTAATGATATTGGTGTGTGAATATGAACTCCCATATCTGTCAACAACCCCTTAATCCAAACAATTTCACAAGTAGTGGCTGCGATTGCTCTATTTTCCGCTTCCGCAGATGATCGAGAAACAACACTTTGTTTCTTAGATTTCCATAACACCAATGCATCCCCAAGTTTAATACAAAATCCAATAACAGAACGACGAGTCAATGGAAAGGCCGCCCAATCAGAATTAGAAAATGCAACAAGAGACAAAGAATTTGTGGAAGGCAGTAATATGCCTAAACCAACAGAAGTCTTCAGATACCGCACAACACGATAGGCAGCTTCCTAATGTGATCTTTTCGGACTATGCATAAACTGACTCAAAGTCTGTACAACAGAGCAGATATCCGGCCGGTTATTGTGAGGTAAATCAACCTGGCCCTAATCGCTTGTATACCGCTGGATCATCCAGTAAAGGATCAAGAGCAGCGGCAGGATTATCCTTGGACAGAAAGCTATCAAGCTCATTACTAGTCATCTTCAAATTTTGCTCCATTGGTGTATCAAATGGTTTGGCACCACGAAACTCAGTCTTCTCAAGCAATTCGAAGGCATATTTGTGCTGATTACAATAGATACCACTGGATGACCTCGCACCCTCAATTCCTAGAAAAAACTTCAATGCACCAAGATCAATGAGTTTGAAGTGTGAATGTAAAAACTCCTTCATGGCAATAATTCGATGCTCACTACTACATGTAATCACGATATCATCAACATATACAAGCAACAAAGTAATATCAACACCATCCAATTTAACATATAGGGAATAATCATGTTTAGATTGGACAAAACCACCTTGAGTCAAAACACTTGCAAATTTCGAATGCCATTGCCTTGAGGCCCGGTTTAGGCCATATAATGACTTTCAAAGTCTGCAAATACGATGCTCCCCCTCATGTTGATAACCGGGAGGAAGAGACATTTAAACCTCCTCATCTAAATCGCCTTGAAGAAAGGCATTATTCACGTCCATATGGTACAGGGGCCAATTCCTCGCAGCAGCAAGAGTAAATAAACATCTAATAGTGACAACCTTGGCCGAGGTGAAAATGTATCGTGATAATCAACACCATATTGTTACGTGTACCTCTTAGCAACAAGACGATCTTTGAACTTATCTACTGTACCATCAACATTCGGTTTGATTTTAAACACCCATCGGCAGCCAATGTGCTTAACATGTGCAGAGGGCTCAACCAAATCCCATGTGTGGTTAGATTCTAAAGCTCTTGAAGCTCTAATTCCATAGCTTGTTTTCATCTAGGGTCGGATATAGCATCATGGTATGAAGATGGTTTTTTCTCAGTGGAAATGGAAGCAAGAAAACTATTGTAGGATTTAAAAAACTTGGAGTAAGACAAATAGGCAGAAATTGGATAAGTACAATGACTAAGATTACTCCGTGGAATTGTTGGACAAGAGTAATTTTGGGTCCAAATTGGAGGCTTCACATGCCGATCGTCGAGGAGGTGGAGAAGAGATAGACACATCACGTTGTGGAGAAGAAGGAGAAGGATCATCAAGAACAATGGAAGGCTGAGAAGGAAAAACAGGAAGTGGGGAGGAATGAACGTCAAAAGGAAAAACATCCTCATGAAAAATAACATCACGAGAGAAGAAATTTTTTTTTGAAGATCTTGCACCTTGTATCCTTTTGTGTATTAGAATGCCCTAAGAAGACACAAGAAGAGCTAAGAGAATTTATCCAAGATAGGCAAGCAAGAGGCATAACATAACTACATAAACATCCAAAAATACATAGATGTTCAAACGAAGGCTGTTTATGAAAAATGATCTCAAATGGAGATTTGTTATGCAACAAAGAAGTAGGAGTGTGATTGATGAAATAAACGGCCGTAAGCACGCAATCTCCTCAATATCTGAGGGGGACAGATGACTGAAAACGTAATGCACGGGCAATGTTAAGAATTTGACGGTGTTTATGTTCAACTACTCCATTCTGTTGTGGAGTATAAACACATGAACTTTGATGAATGATTCCAAGAGTGGAAAAGAGATGTTGGCACTCGGATTTTAAAAAAATCCCAAACACTATCAGTACGAATAGCCTCGAATAGCCTTGACAGTCAAGGAAAATTGATTGTGTACCATAAGGAAAAATTCTTAAGTGTGCAAAGGGCTTCAAGTTTAGAATACATTAAAAATGCCCAAGTGCCACTAGAGAAGTCATCAACATACCTTCATCATTATAGGTTGTGGAATTAAAGGGGCCCCATATATCTATATGTATCAGCTGAAATAGATGCATAGTTTTGGTTGAACTATGCAATGAAAATCGAAGTCTGGGCTGTTTTGATATAGGGAAAATAGAGCAGTGTTGTAAATGAACTTTTGTCGACAAGAAAGGTAGCAATGCATTGTATAGATGACATATGGCCAAGTCTGTTATGCCAACAAAATCATTTACAGTAGAACAAGGATATGTACGTGCTCTAGAAAGTAAAGTATTACAAAGTAGGTAAGAAAGGAGAACAAACATTATTTACAGTATGATCCTGTGAAACAAATGATGAAATCGAATCAAAGTGATATAGACCATTCTCTTCTCTACCAATCCCTAGAATCTTCCCAGATGTGAGGTCCTGAAAGATGCAAAACTGGGGAAAGAAAGCAACAGAGAAATTGTGAGAGTGAGTTAATTTGGAAATTGAGAGGAGATTGAATTTGAAACTTGGTATAAACAGAACATTGTGAAGAGTAATGCAATCATTTACTTGAACAGAACCTTTATGACTACCTGAGATACTGGAACCATTAGGTAAACTAACAGAATTAATTGAATTAGCATTGGAACTAGAGTTTTTTAGCGAAAGAAAATTACCAACCATGTGCTCTTTGGCCCCCCCGTATCAATAATCCAGCGAGGTTTCGAACAAGAAGTAACAGAGTTTGTGCTAATACCTGTCATATTAACTGTTGCCTCAATGGAAGATTTAGCATTGGTGGTTCCCAACAACTTCAATATCTCTTCATATTGAGCCTGAGTAAAGGTAGGGGCTGCATCCACCACTAAGTCATTGTCTCCAGAAGTGTTTAGTCGGTACATTAGCATCTGCCAAATCCTTCATATTCTTGACAAAAGGCTTTTTATTGGAGTTAGTGTTCTGTCCTGCCTTGTAAAGTCTATGCCCTTGAGGATATCCTATGAGCTTATAGCAATTACTCTTAGTGTGACCAATCCAATTACAGTTCTCACATAATTCCATCCTTTTTCTGATAACTCACGCCTTTTTTATTTGAATGAAAAACAGTGGCAGGGGCAGGGGATTGCACAGATATCAAAGAACGATGTGATTCCTCATGTGATATGATTGAGAATGCCTGCCCGATGGTAGGTTAAGGAGTCATTAACAAAACTTGGCTTCGAATAGAAACAAAGCTCTCCTGTAAACCCATTAAAAACTGATGTAGCTTATGTTGTTGGTCATGCTCTATATACCTCTTAGTTGTGGCACATTCATGTAGGTAGAGTGACCAAGGAAGAAAACTCATCCCACAACTGTTTGAGCTTGCAAAAGTAAACAGAAACAGTGGACTCACCTTGCATTAATCTACTAACTTCTCTATGCAAAGCAATGATCCTAGAACCATTAATTTTCTCAAATTGTTCCTTAAGATATGTGCAAACTTGTGTCGCATCTGAAGAATATAAAATACCTCCGTATATTTCCGTAGATACGGTATTCATTGTCAATTGCACAGAATAATCTTTTCTCTTCTTCATTACAAATATATATAGTACAATTATAGTAATTACATTCCTATAATTCATCCTTTAACTAAGCCTAATTCATCCTTTAACTAAGCCTAATTCATCCTTTAACTAAGCCTTTAACTAAGGAAGGTACATACATTGTGTCATTTACATTAAAGCCTACTTATTGAGTGGATTGCTTGAATTATGCAATCATCAATCATTTGCTTTTGTTTGGCCATGAATGGTGCTGGAGTGTCATCCCCCTCAAATTGATGCTGGTTTGTCAAGAAGCAGCAATTTGCCAATCAGAAAATGATGTCGTTGTCGAGTCATTGGTTTTGTAAATATGTCGGCAAGTTGAAGGTCACTAGAGACATGAGGAAGGGTGATTGTATTGTTGTCCACAACTTCTCGAATAGAATGACAGTCTACCTCAATATGTTTCGTTCGTTCATGGAATACTGGATTGGTTGCGATTTGAATGGCACTAGTGTTGTCTCCATGAAGAGGTGTGGGTTCGTGTTGAGTAAATCCCAGTTCATCTAGTAGTCCACGTAGCCATATAATTTCAGAACAAGCAGCAGACATAGCACGATATTCAGATTCGGTAGAAGATTTGGATACGCGAGGTTGTTTCTTACTTTTCCATGAGATCAAGGAGTGACCAAGAAACATACACCATCCATTGACAGAGCGACGAGTATCTGGACAGGCCGCCCAGTCAGCATCACTATAGGCAACAAGTTGAAGTTTATTCGAGGCGGGAAAAAATATCCCCTTCATAGGAGAGCCACGAAGATAGCGAATGATTCGCCTAACTGCAGCAAGATGTAGATGTCTAGGAGATTGCATGAACTGACTAACTTGTTGAACCGCATAGGATATGTCAGGTCGTGTGATAGTCAAATAATTTAAGCTCCCAACAAGTTGTCGATACAAAGTGGGATCAGGAAGATCACCTTCCGCACCCCGATATTTCACGTTAACTTCCAATGGAGTGTCGACAGGAGGAGAGTCCTGAAGTCGTGCCAAAGCAATGAGATCCAGTGTGTATTTATACTGATTCAAGAATATACCAGAAGGACTTGTCTGAATTTCCAACCCCAAGAAGTAGGTGAGCTTACCTACGTCTTTCATATGAAATGAGGCCTGAAGATGCTGTTGGAGACGTGTAATTAGAGCAGAATCATTCCCAGTAATGACAATGTCGTCCACGTAGAGAAGAAGAAGAACAATACCCGTCGATGTCTTGCAAAGAAACAAAGAGCAGTCAAACTTACTTTGCTGAAAGGAGAAGTGGAGCAAGTTGGATTGAAATTTTTCAAACCAAGCACGAGGAGATTGTTTCAAGCCGTAGAGAGAGCGTTTCAATTTGCAAACGTCTAATGGAGAATCAGAAGAAAGACCCGGAGGGAGTTTCATATACACATCTTCTTTGAGATCACCATGTAAGAAGGCATTTTTAACATCCATTTGATGTAGAGGCCAGCCTTGCGAAGCAGCAATAGATAGTATAGTACGCACCGTAGTCATTTTCGCAACAGGAGCAAAAGTGTCCTCGTAGTTAATTCCATACTCCTGACGATTACCAAGAGCAACCAACCTGGCTTTGTATCTGTCCAAAGTTCCGTCGGAGTGAAGTTTGATAGAGTAAACCCATTTACAGCCAAGTGCTTTAACCTGTGGTGGACAAGTGACAATATCCCATGTGGCATTTTCTTGAAGAGCTTGTAACTCCTCATTAATAGCGGTCTTCCAACATTCATGCGTAATAGCTTCCGAGTAACACGTAGGAATGGGATTAGCTGACAAAGTAGCATGATATGAGGAAGGAGAGAAGCCATACCGATCAGGAGGATGAGAAGAACGTGATGAGCGCCGAAGAGTAGTGTCAGAGGCCGTGGTTATCACATGATCCAGAGTTTGAGCAGTGTCAGGTGGAGGGTCGGGCTCTCGAGGATGCAAAGTTGGACGTCGTCTTTCATAAACAATACCAGGCTTGAAGCGTGCAGAAGATGTAGATGGCTCATCGAAGGATGGAAGAACAGGTGGTGAATGCGTGGACCCAATTGATTTGCTAAAGAAATATTGATTTTCAAAGAAAATGACATGACGAGAAATACGAAACTTGTTAGAGTGAGAATCATAGCAAACATATCCCTTATGAGAAACACTGTATCCCATAAAAGCGCATTTGACTGATTGAGGTGACAATTTATTTCATTCAATACTAGGTAAATGAACGAAGCAAATACATCCAAAAGTGTGTAAATTAAGATAACTAGGGTGATGTTTATGGAGCTGGTAATATGGGGTGACAAATTGAAGTGCACTGGATGGTAATCGATTTATGAGGTAAACGGCCGTAGATAAAGCTTCAACCCAAAATTTTGCAGGAACCGCAGCTTCAAGTAACAAAGTGCGAGTGACATCTAGTAAGTGACGATTTTTACGTTCCACCACCCCATTTGTTGTGGTGTATATGGACAAGAATGCTGGGAAATAATACCTTTTTGTTCAAGGAAATCATGAAATTGACGAGACATGTATTCTCCGCCGGAGTCAGATCTGAGGATTTTGATAGTGGTAGAAAATTGAGTTTCAACGAAAGATATAAAGCGTTGGAACATAGAGAATACCTCAGATTTGGACCGAAGAAAATAAACCCATGTGTATCTGCTATAATCATCAATGAATGTAACAAAATACTTATATTGTGCATGAGATATAACAGGGGAGACGCCCCACACATCACTATGAATCAAGTGAAAACATTTTTCTGCACGAGTACCAATGGTCGGAAATGAAAGATACTTACTCTTTCCTAATTTGCAAGTAGTACAATCTAGAGAAAATTGAGATGACAATTGATTTTTATTTCCCAACAAACCCGATTTTATTATATGAGATAAGACAGTAGGGTTAGGATGACCCAAACGCTTGTGCCAAATGTCATTGGTATTATTAACAGCATTACATGCCATGGAAATAACTGAAGGAATGGAAAAATGTAAGAAAAAATAAGCGTCCAACTTTAGGGCCCTTCTCGAGTATCCTCCCCGACACCTGATCCTGCACAAGACAACCAGAACGAGAAAACAAAACATTACAATTGTCATCAACTAACTGTCCGACGGATAAAAGACTGGTAGACAGTGATGGAGATACAAACACATCTCTGACAGAGGAATTAATATCGCCAGTCTCATGAATCGGAAGTTTAGTACCATCAGCGATTGTAATTTGTAAGGAATCGGTATATGGTCGAAGATTGTGAAGATTATCCGAAGTCCTGGTCATATGATTTGAAGCACCAGAGTCAACAAGCCAAGATTTCAAATGAGCGAGATTGTTACCTTGAAGGCCTAAAGTAGAGAGTGCAGAAACGATCATCTGTTGGATGGTTTCAGGAGTAATGACCGAAGAGTCTCCAACTATAGGCGGGGAGGGTCCTACCGTAGCTTGATAACTGGTGGTTCGTCGATTTGAAGGACGTGTGGGACAGTCCTTGATGATGTGGCCAGGCTTCTTGCAGTAGTTACATTTCTTAGTGACACATTGGTTTGCCATGTGCCCATATTCTTCGCAAGTATAGCATTGGACGTGGCGAATGTCCTTCATTTTTCCTTTTACGTGGGACGCATAAGCAGTGACATTCGTCGAGTTTGTGCGGTGTTGGAACGTCCCTTGTGTAGTAAGACGTTGCTCTTCACGAAAGAGTTCTCCGAAGCAAACATCCAATGAGGGAGAGGGATCGCGGTTCATCAGTGCAGATCTGGCTATTTCGAATTCAGATCTCAATTTCATCAGAAATTGATCTCGCTTGCTTTGTTCATGAATTGATTGGACAGCAGCCAGCGAGCCATCAGGAACATTAGCATAAGTAATATCAGCGAATTCAGCCCATAACGTCTGAAAACCAGTGAAATATTCCTGGACAGAAAGTTCGCCCTGAGTATAGTTTGCAATCTCATATTCCAATTGGAATCGTCGAGCCGCATTATTCTGACTGTAAACTTTCTTGAGATACTCCCACATGGCTTTGGTGGTTTGATATGGTCGTAAATTGAGCACAATGAGAGGATCAACAGATGCTAATATCCAAGTCATTATTCGAGCATCTTTGATTTGCCATTGTGCTAATTGAGAATCATCTTTGGGTGCCGGGTCACTCCCATCAATATGACCCCATAACTCCTTCCCCAATACAAATAAACGAAATTGAAATTCCCAGGCTGAGTAATTTTTGCCAGTGAATTTTACCCAAAAACTTTCAAAATTACTCATTATAATTATTGGTGGAACCGACAGACTCAATGAGAAAAAAATATCTGAAATGTGTACGAGCAAAACACACAGTCCGATCTCTTATTTCCGAAGATAATTGATTCCGGAAAATCAAGACAAAATACGGAAAAAGAGAAGGAAAGAAAAATCTTGTAGCCAATTAGTCAGTTTCAATGTAAATCGATGACTATCAACGCACAAGAAGATGATAACAAGCTGGTGAATCAATTACGGAAAGTGAATTTCCAATGAAGACCAACGCACAAGCAAAACAGCAAGAACCCGATGGGCTGAACAATCAATTTCACGGAAAAACAAATTCCGGATGAAGATCAGCGCAAATGGAGATTCACGGGCTGACCAACCAATTTCGGAATATTAATATCCGATGTAGATCAGCGCACGAACACGTCGAGCAAGAAACCGAAGTGCTGAACAATCAAAGTCGGAAATAATTCCGATGAAGGCAGCGTCGAATCCCAACAAAAGAGAAGAAAAAAATTTAGTTTTGAAGTTCTGGCTCTGATACCATGTCAATTGCACAGAATAATCTTTTCTCTTCTTCATTACAAATATATATAGTACAATTATAGTAATTACATTCCTATAATTCATCCTTTAACTAAGCCTAATTCATCCTTTAACTAAGCCTTTAACTAAGGAAGGTACATACATTGTGTCATTTACATTAAAGCCTACTTATTGAGTGGATTGCTTGAATTATGCAATCATCAATCATTTGCTTTTGTTTGGCCATGAATGGTGCTGGAGTGTCATTCATCAGCCAAGACAAAACCAAAGCATTGCATCTCTCCCACTGAGAGAGCATAGGACTATCAGCCGATGGCTTCTTATATGTGCCATCAATAAAACCTATTTTATTCTTAGCACGTAATGCGATTAACATCGCTCGGCTCCAAATTCTATAGTTTTCGACTCCAATCAAAGGATCATTAATCAAATTCATACCTGGAGTATCTGAGACATGAATGTAGAGAGGATCATTAAAATTCGTACCATTTGCCATTGTTCGAAGCTCCAGAAGCACTGTTCAGCAACAAAAAACAGCGATCTGAGAAGCTAAGAGGAAAACAACGAACAAATTTGATCGACGCTGAAGATATGCAGCAATCACGAAGGATTATCGAGAAAAAATCAGACTAGGCTCAAAATCACTGGTCTGGTACCATGTCAAACAATATGCACAGTGGAGTTGGAGGGAAGAAAAATATCTCCATTTGATTAATATTCAAAATACAAAATGTTCACCTTATATACAAGTAAGCAAGGAAGAAGAAAAAGAAGCGTTAACTAAAAACTACAAACTAAATCAAGAAACGTGTTTCTTATATTTGTGGACACCAACATAAATATTTTTTGAAACATGACTAAACAAGAACTTGCTTACTGTCTATATTAAAATTAAATTTATGACCTGCATTTAGAACAATAATTTCAGTAAATGTTGTCTGCTTCTAGGCATATCAAACTTAGAACTCATCATTTTGTTTGCCTTGGGAAACTTAATTGCTTAAAAAGTCTGCAGTTTACAGGTCATTTGATACTTACTCTGATCGAACACCGACTTAAATTTACTCTTTCATGAAGACTGAGAAGTTAAAGCCTAAAGTAATACTATGAGCAAGACCACTATTACCTGTCAAGAAATCTTATGTCAAAAGTATCATCTTTAAATAAGCTAAGCATGTTTATTTATAACTTTGAGTTGAATTCTTCAAATTTGGCAATGAAAGGGAAGCTTGAGTGATATTTGCTACATTATTTTGCCCAACTGTGCATATCAGCATGAATGTGGTTCTGCTGACACCAGGAAAACCTTGACAGGGATGTCATTCTTCCAGCTTGAAATACTTCTAACCATATGTTTTATCAAATAACTATAATCCATTTTATAACGCAAAAGAATACCTTTTGCTTTGTAAACTATGCACATTCTTTTCTGTGCTTTGTCATTGAGCTTAATGTTTGTTATTACCCAGGTTTGCGCTGGACTTTCTTCACGCCTTCAAGTGTATAAATCTGAAAATGCTCAATTGGAAGAGATTCTCGTGTCAGAGGTGAATAACAAACCCAACTATTATACATGATTTAAACTAAAATTTTAAATATTGCACCTTGGCAAGTATGCCATTGGAAAAATAGACGATTATTTGGTTAGGCTATACTGTGACAGAGAGAATTGAGTAAATCATACGAGGCTCGCATAAAGAAACTTCAGAGAGATCTATCTGCGTCCAAAGGTGAGGTGAGCAGAGTGGAGTTCAACATGGTTGAAGCATTAGCTGCAAAGAATGCTGAAATTGAGGCCCTTGTGAGCTCTGTTGATGCACTGAAGAAGCAAGCTTCTTTGTCCGAAGGAAATTCTGCATCACTCCAGGTTATTAGACTTATTTAATGGATGCTTATTATCATTACTCATGTTTTGATCAAAGTAATTATTGATAAGGATACTAAGAGTTTTGTAGATCTTAGATTATAGATTTACTTATCTTATATTTAAATTGTAGATTAAGATTATCTTTTATAGTATTCTAAGATAGTAGAACTCTTTTCTCCTCTATATATAGAGGACCTTTCTTTGTATTCAAGTTAAGTTGATAAATTAATAAAAAAGAAGAAGTAGAGAGCACAGACTCTCTCGATTTATTCCTTCTCTTTTGCTTTCATGGTATCAGAGCCAGGTGATCGCATATCAACTTTTTTCTTACAGCAAAATTCTGTGAATTTCGCAGCGTCGTTCGTATAAAACTCGACGTAAATTGCGAATAAAATCTGTGATTTCTACAGTAATTCCGCGGCTTTGCTACAGTATTTTCGCGATTCTGCTACAGTACGCGCTACAGTGCTTCGCGCGCGCTACAGTACTTCGCTACAGTACTTCGCGGCTTGCTACAGTATGCGCTACAGTAAATTCGCAGCAAAGCTACAGTAACTTCGCGAATCTCGTCAACCCTACAGTTGTCTCCAGCACCATAGCAACGTTTTTTTTCTCCCTTAAACATCGGACACAACAAATCTCTAATCTTTCTCACACATGGCCTCTTCAGACGATAAACCTACTCATATTCCTCCAAATTCAATCGCTGTTGACTCCTATTCTTTACAAATTACCAACCACAAATTGACGGGCAGCAACTTTCTTCAATGGTCGAGATCCGTCCAATTGGTAATTCGTGGCAAAGGAAAATACGGCTTCCTTGATGGGTCTATTCCTAAACCCCCAACCACTGATCCATTTTTTGCTCCTTGGGACGTCCACAATTCCATGGTAATGGCTTGGCTTCTCAATTCCATGGTTGATAGCATAAGTTCCACATATCTCTTTCACTCCACGGCCAAAGAAATATGGGATGCTGTCTCCCTGGCATACTCTGACCTTGCTGATTCCTCACAAATCTTTGAATTGCGAAACCAATCCCGCAACTTAAAGCAAGGAGACAAGACAGTGACCGATTATTTTGGTTCCCTCAAGCGGATTTGGCAGGAACTTGATTTGTTTATGGTTTGCGACTGGAAAGACCCGGCTGACGCGGTTCTTTATCGTAATCTGATTGCTAAAGACCGCGTGTATGATTTCTTGGCGGGTCTCAGTCGAGATTTGGATGAGGCTCGTGGCCGTATTTTGGGGTTAACTCCGCTGCCTACAATTGATGAGGCGTTTGCAATTATACGTCGGGAGGAGAATCGCCGTCGTGTGATGCTTTCGCCTACTTTACAGAATCCTGAAGGATCTGCTCTTATTACTCACACTCCGGCTGATTCATCTACTCCACGCACTAAGGATGGGAAACCATGGTGTGACCGTTGTAAGCGGCCTTGGCATACTGTCGATACATGCTGGAAAATTCATGGTAAGCCAACCGATTGGGTCCCAAACAGGTTTAAGCCAAAGGATAGGAAGGCTCCACAGGTTGCTCTTGCATCGGAACAGTCCTCCTCCTCCGATACTTCAATATCGAAAGCCCAACTTGTTCAGCTTCTCAAATTACTATCGGCCAGCAGTCAGAATTCCTCCTTAGGTGCCGCCACAGGTACTGTGCACGTTGCCCTTAGTGCTCTCAATCAGCCAGGTGAGCATTGGATCATTGACTCTGGTGCGTCCAATCACATGTCTTCAACTAGGAATATGTTTACTACATTTTTACCAGTGTTGGCTACTCACCGAGTAAAAATTGCAAATGGTTCTTATGCCCCGGTTGTTGGTCGTGGCAATATATCCATAACTCCTAATTTAATTCTCGTTGATGTGTTATATGTGCCATCTTTAGCTTGCAATTTGTTGTCAGTCCACAAGTTGACCAAAGATTTGGATTGTACTGTCTACTTCACACCATCCTCTTGTGTTTTTCAGGACCGGAATTCGAGGAAGAAGATTGGCAGTGCTAAGGCGATTTCAGGTCTCTACTACCTTCAGGAGGATTCCTTTGTGAGCCATGCTGTCCATACTCCAACATCTCCTCCTTCTCTTTCCCACGTGCAACAGATTATGCTTCTCCATTTTAGATTAGGCCATCCGAATTTTGCTTATTTGAAACGTTGGTTTCCTTCTATGTTTAGACACAATGATCTTTTTCAATGTGAGATTTGTCAATTATCAAAACATACAAGAGTTTTTTTACCACCATCCTCTTATAAATCTTCTGCGCCTTTTAATTTAATTCATAGTGATATTTGGGGCCCCTCCCGTCTGTCTACAGCTTCTCATAAGAGGTGGTTCATTACTTTTACGGACGATCATACTCGTGTTTGTTGGGTATGCCTTTTAAAAGAAAAATCAGAGGCTGGAATTGTATTTCAAAACTTTTATTCGATGGTTAAAACTCAATTTAATACATCGATTAAAATTTTACGTACGGATAATGGCACAGAATTTTTTAACTCCATCTTATCTGATTTTTTGACTACCAATGGCATCATTCATCACAGCTCTTGTGTTAACACACCACAACAAAACCGTATTTCCGAACGTAAAAACAGACATCTACTTGAAGTTGCACGCTCTCTTATGTTCACCTCTAATGTTCCCAAGCTTTTTTGGGGAGATGCACTCCTCACTGCATGCTATTTGATAAATCGGATGCCTTCCCGAGTTCTGAAATTTAAGTCCCCCCTTGATTGTCTACATCATGTGTTCCCAGAATATCGGTCTTTCTCAACTCTCGATCTTCGGGTGTTTGGTTGCACTGCATTCGTCCATATACATGATCAAAATCGTAGTAAACTAGATCCTCGGTCACACAAATGCATATTTTTGGGTTACTCATCCACCCAAAAAGGGTATCGCTGTTACTCGCCCTCACTGCACAAATACTTTATCTCTTGCGATGTCACTTTCTTTGAATCGGCTCCTTTCTTTCCTAAACCAGACACGACGGCTCATCATGAGGGGGAGTTTTTTCCCGCTCCTTGCCCAGCTTCTACTCAGCCACAACCTTTTGATTATTACGAGAAGTCTCTGCCGTGCCTTCACAGCCTCACTTCCCAGACCCTCCCTCTCCTCCTCTCGAGCAGCTCACGGCAGGGGGAGATTTATTACAGCCGTTCCCTTTCCATTACTCACGCAAAGATCCCTCCAAAAAGGTAGCAGAACCTACACCATCCATTGGACTTGACACTCAATCTTCTGACTCAAATTCCGCGTCAAATGAGGTACCTACTGAACTTGATACTGATTTATCTCATATACCTAACCTTGAAGATCTTGACATCCCTATAGCATTGAGAAAAGGGACTCGGTCATGCACAGAGCATTCTCTTGCCAAATTTGTGTCTTATGGACACTTGTCATCTTCTATCCAAGCCTTGGTGACTAATCTCTCAAATACTAAGATCCCTATTACAATACAAGAGGCTTGGAGTGACCCGAACTGGAAGAAGGCTATCCTAGAAGAGATGAGAGCTCTTGAAATGAATGGCACGTGGGAGATTGTAAAAAAACCGAAGGAAAAGACCCCAGTGGGTTGCAAATGGGTCTTCACTGTTAAGTATACGGCTGATGGACAAATTGATCGATATAAAGCAAGGTTAGTAGCAAAGGGATATACACAAACATACGGCATTGATTACCAAGAAACCTTTGCTCCGGTTGCCAAGATTAATACAGTAAGGGTACTATTATCAATAGCAGCAAATCTTGATTGGCCTCTATATCAATTGGATGTAAAAAATGCTTTTCTGAATGGAGATCTCGAAGAGGAAGTATACATGACATTACCTCCAGGGTTTGATGAAGAAAGTAAGAGGGATAAGGTCTGCAAACTGAAGAAATCATTGTACGGGCTAAAACAATCTCCACGGGCTTGGTTTGATAGATTTACTAAAGCAGTAATGAAACTTGACTATCATCAAGCCAATACTGATCATACATTGTTTTATAGACATAAGAATGGGAAAAAAACTCTATTAATTGTCTATGTGGATGATATCATACTCACAGGTGATGATCAAGAAGAAATAGAAAGGTTGAAAGGAAGGCTTGCAGCTGAATTTGAAATGAAGGATTTGGGTAAATTGAGGTATTTCCTTGGGATGGAAGTGGCGAGGAACAAATCTGGAATTTCTGTCTCTCAACGAAAGTATGTAATAGATCTTCTAAAGGAGACAGGGATGCTTGGGTGCAAACCAGTTGATACTCCGATGGATTCTAATGTAAAGCTAGGAGAAACTATGAGCAGCAATCCCGTTGATAAGGGAAGATATCAACGTCTAGTGGGGAAACTAATCTATCTTTCTCACACTAGACTAGATATAGCTTTCCCAGTAAGTTGTGTAAGCCAGTTCATGCATGCCCCATTGGAGGAACACATGATTGCAGTTTATCGGATTTTAAAGTACTTAAAAGGGTCTCCGGGCAAAGGCCTATTCTTTGAAAAACAGATACAAGAGATGTTGAAATTTTCACGGATGCTGATTGGGCAGGCTCAATAAGTGATAGAAGGTCAACATCAGGGTATTGTTCTTTTGTGTGGGGAAACCTAGTAACTTGGAAAAGCAAGAAACAACAAGTGGTAGCAAGAAGTAGTGCCGAAGCTGAATTAAGATCAGTGGCTCATGGTGTTTGTGAAGCCTTATGGTTAAAAATGTTGCTTGAAGAACTGAAATTGAGTATAATACTACCTCTAAAACTACTATGTGACAACAAGGCTGCCATTGACATCTCACACAATCCAGTACATCATGATCGAACCAAACACGTGGAGGTAGATCGACATTTCATCAAAGAAAAGATTGATGAAGGAACAATCAGCATTGTCTACATTCCCACATCAGAACAGACTGCAGACATACTTACTAAAGGCCTGTTTCGACCCATGTTGGAAAAATTCATTGACAAGCTTGGAATGCATAATTTATACACTCCAGCTTGAGGGGGAGTATTGATAAGGATACTAAGAGTTTTGTAGATCTTAGATTATAGATTTACTTATCTTATATTTAAATTGTAGATTAAGATTATCTTTTATAGTAGTCTAAGATAGTAGAACTCTTTTCTCCTCTATATATAGAGGACCTTTCTTTGTATTCAAGTTAAGTTGATAAATTAATAAAAAAGAAGAAGTAGAGAGCACAGACTCTCTCGATTTATTCCTTCTCTTTTGCTTTCAGTAATTTGTCAATTGAGTTTGGTCTTTGAGCGACAGTGGCGTCTTGTGTTACATTACCAAAAAAGGGGATAAGGAAGAATGAAGGGCATATTAGAATTGGAAATAAAAGAAACCGGAATGTTTGAAGTTCTTTGTACAGAAGATGCAATATACTGCATTTCTGTATATTAAGCAAAACTATATCATTCCCTTAAAATTGTGGATGCTGACTTTGTTCCTGAAAATAGAGATTTTACCTTCCTGATTTTACTTTTTATAAATGTTTCAGGCAAGCATGGAGTCTATGATAAGAAATAGAGAACTAACTGAAGCAAGGATGATGCAGGTAGGTTCTTTCTTTCTTATAATGCAAGTAGGCTGGTTGTAGTAGAAATCTAATGTCTCTAAGGTTGGTGCTACATCAGGCTTTGAGGGAGGAACTGGCTGCCACTGAACGGAGAGCTGAAGAAGAGCATGCTGCACATAATGCTACCAAGCTAGTTAGTATATGCGAATTCATTTACTCTTCTTCCTTGGATGCGTGTTTCTTCTGCATTCATTTTTGTGCTGTTTGGTTTCTTTCTCGTTGCTTCCAAATATTTATTTTCATCGTAATTAACTTTGTAATCTTGATTTCCAATAATGATTTAGGCTGCTAGAGAAAGGGAAGTTGAATTGGAACAGAAAGCAATTGAGGCATCCATAGCATTAGTCAGAATCCAGGTAACGGAACACATGAATATTTACTGTAATCATTATATATGTTTGTGTATTTTGTCTATTTTCTGAATTTCTTATGTTCTTCCTTCTTGTTTGATTTTGATCTAAATAAATGTTATATTTCTTTTGTGAGTGGCTACAAGGGATTCAATTCATATCTGTAGGCAAATTTTAATAAGCACACATTATTTAAATGTGCCAGGTAAATGTGCCCTTGAAAGGTAAGGCAATGCTTGGTAATGTTGTTAAGAAACATTTCCATTCTCCCAAGAGAAAAACAAACATATTTCAATTTATCTAATGTAATTTTCCAAAAAAATACTTTTTATCATTTTTATATATCCAGTTCTTTGATTATTATATCATTCAATTGTTTTATTTATTATTATTATTTCTAAATATGAATTTGTCTATTATTTTTGTTAGATGAACTTTTGTTGATTTTATTTTATTAAAAATGTTCTCTAGATAAAGTTAATGTGCTTTTGATTAATGCCCATTGAGTTAAAATGTTTGATCTGCCGTCAAAACAATTACTGGTTATGCTTTTATTCAGAGACACTTTTTAGTTTGAAAAAAACTTCTCTTTGTATTTGTTTTTATAGTCAATAAACTACTACTTTAAACGCAGAAACAAGAAACTAATAAGCAACAAAAAACTCAATTGCTCAAAAGGGACACCCATCATATGTGGATATGTGGATACTGGATAGTTATGAGTACAATCCTTAATGTTCACATCTATTAATTAGCAGAGAACAGCAGATGATAGAGCTGCAAAGGCAGCAGAGTGTGAGCAGAAGGTTGTGCTGCTTGAGGTAATACTTTTTTTTCTTCAAAGGGTTGAGGTCTCTACCCTCCTGCATAGCCTCTATCAACCCCATGCCCACCACTCTTCAAATTGAAAGAAGAATTGCCTTAACGTGGTGATAACATATTAAATGTTTTTTATTACTTCACCAGGTTGAGTGTGCGTCACTAAATCAAGAATTGCAAGATATGGAAGCTCGTGTTCGCCGTGGTCAAAAGAAGCCCCCTGAAGATGCCAATCAAGCAATTCAGGTGCTAAAATAAAAAAAAACAAGAAATGAGAAATTTATTTGTTGAGATGCCGTAGTTTGAATTACATGCATCGACTATATTCTGTCTTATTGTTTAACTCAGTTGATCTCATGGCAGACCCACAATCATGAGTAGGTCTGAGCTTTAGTATGCATAGGTTCATGCTTACAAAAACCTGTTAAAAAAATATGATTCTCAAAACTAAAATATGAAATGACAATGACATTATACTACAAATAAGATGTTTTTCTGTTTTGCAACTAGATTTCTTGCCACATAATAAATAAAATGTAGACTTGAAATACTGAAACCATAATTTTGGTTAGTCATATGATTGGGGATAACATTTTTTGACCAATTGGCGGGGTAAACTTTTCCTATGGTGTGATTATTGGTCTAGAGGACATCCTTTCACTTGGTTATTCTACTAAACTTCTATTTCGATAATCTAAAGCCTCGATTCTTTAACGTTATTAATACACAGTGAAAGTCTTTTAGTTAAATAAAATATCTTGTTCACGCATCCTTTCGTCTTTCTCTCGCTTTCTTATAAAACCATGCCTTGATGTCTAGTGTTTCATGTCTCAAAGGAGAGAGCGGAGCCTAATACATATGCTTTCAAAGCATAAATAACATTATAGAAAACTATAATATAACTAAACAATATAAATGTGGATGGAAATATTAATCATCCACAAGCTCCCTTAATAATATCAACCACCTGGGCCTTGGTGCCCTGTATACAGTTGTCACAGTAATGCTATCGAACTGTGTGGCTCTCTAATGATATCACAATATATATGTCTTTAAATTACCATTGTAAACCATAATTAATCAATTTACATCATCCAAAGCAGTTTGAATACAATCTATGTCATACTGTTTACGCCTTGAATTTGGTGTACGGTATACAATATGTTGGAAGGTCTATTGGAAGTAATTAAGCTAAAACGTCTACTGTTTCAACAAGTCTACCACAAAGCCAAAGGAATCATACTGGTAGAAGCCTACTGGAAAAGACTAACAAGAAGGAAAGATGACTTATGCCCAGAAAACTAAGTCATTCTTGGAAGACAGTAGATGATCGCCGAACAAGACAAGTTCTGTTTGACAAATAGTACAAGAAGAGGCACTACACTGTTTGCGTCAGAATTACTAGCCGTTGTTAACGGATATGGAAAGAAGACAAAAATGAATTTGGACGCTAATCAAAGGAAGACTTTAAGCAATCCTTTCCATATAAAGAAAAGTTGTCATTGGACTTTCGAAGCCTATAAATACGTCAACTTGGAGCTTGAAGGAACACTCGCTTACATTCTAAATCAAAAACTCCAATATTCAGACACTTATAATCTAGCGCTCAAAAAGTTACAGAGCATTAACCCTTAAAAGTGATCTTGAAGATCAAAGCCTTAAGTCTACTGCTTGAAGAACTCCCAAGCTTAAATAGATTTATTTTTTGAAAGAGTGTTGGGAAATTCATTGTAATCTAAGACATTAGTTCTGAATCTTCGCGCTCTGTGTGATCTAGGAGTTTAGGCTATCTGTGTGGAAATTGGCCTAAGTGGGTTGTATACTGGTGTAATAGTATAAACCAAATCTTCTAGAAAATCCTTCCTGCAAAGGAAGAAGGGGAGACGTAGAAGCGGTTTGTGCTTCGAACTTCCAGAAACAATCACTGTCCATTACTTTACCGCACTTACTTTACTGTCCCTTTACTATTGCCTATCAGTTCATATTCACAAGTCCGGTAGACACATTCTGCACTATCTTTTTAGTTGTCTACTGCCTTGGAAATCAGTCGAGACCCTATTGCAGCACTTAACAGTCTGCTGTATTTCAAGAAACGAGAAGTGTTTATTCAAGCCCCCTTCTAAACACTACCCCGATCATAATACAATATTTGAATGGAAAATTCCATAATTTCAAACTAACACAATATTTGAATGGAAAATTCCATAATTTCAAACTATCCATACACACGTACATATGCATAATTCATCCCCCAAAATCAGTACTGACATATTTATAAAATTCAGAGATCGTTCCAAACTTTAGTATGACATGCCTATGTTCGAAATATAAGTTAAAGTGATATGGATAAGGCTGAATAACCATTTTATCCTTCCCTGGCAAAACTATGAGAAACTAGAGAGCTTAAAAACCGTCATGGAGCTCAGAGATCTTGGTATCCAGACATAGCTCTTATTATTTGGCTTTGTTGTGGTGTGGTAGGTTTCGAGCTCAGATCATCAAATGTGGTGGAGTTTGATTTAAAGTGTTTGATATCTTTCAATAACAAAATTCTTTGTTTTCTAAATGAGGTAGAAGATGAAAGGTGTGTAGTCATCTAGAATATTGAATATAATTAACTTGTGCGGGACATCTACTTAATGCTCCACTTATGGAAAATTGGACATTTTAATGTGATATAGTTCTTTTGCAAGTACGCGCAATATTTTTTTCTTTTGAAAAGGCAAAACACAATATATTAAAAGAAGTACCAGAGGTACTCAAATAGTTACAAAAAAGTAAGAAAAGACAATAACCCAAATCCCATCCTAAGCTTAATCACTATGAATAAAGAGCTAACAAACAAATAATTGGCTCATGTCGCCAATCCAAAAACGAGGTCCCCAATCTATTACGTCCTCTATTACTAATCCAGAACCACGATCGAAAGATGATCAACTCTAATAAATCTCCCTTGATATCCTCCGGTCCCTTGAAAACCAACTTGTTGCGAAGTAGCCAAATGGTCCAAATGATCGCCTCCCAAATAGTCATCCACTCTTTCTGCCCCTTCACATGGTTCCACAGGCCCTTGTGTTGCCACAAACGATCCACAGGGTCTGCCGATAAGACTGTTGTGACTCCAAGCCAATTGTAACATTGCATCCACAACTTATAAGATTCCGGACAAATGAAAAGCACATGTTGTGTCGTCTCTTGATTTTCTTTGCAAAGAACACATTCTGCCGCCTCCGATCCAGCACATATATTTCTCCGACGCAGATTTGTTATTGTAGGAATTCGGTCTCTAATGACTCTCCACATGAAAGCCGTCACTTTTGTTGGTGCATACGTCCGCCAAATTGAATTGTAAGTGTTCGCCACAGCCAGTTCCGCACCCGGTTCGCTTTGTATCCGTGCATAAGCCGACCTCACCGTATATACTTTAGCCTCGTCCGCTGTCCATGTCCATACATCTTCGCCCTCCAATTGTGGTTGCAACCTGTCCAACAAAGATAAAATATTAAGCAATAAAGATTCCTCCCATTCAAAGAGATCTCGTCTCCAATCCCATTTCCATACCCATGACCCCCCTATCCATTCTCCCTTATTACCTAAAAGAACATCCCTATCTCTCGCTATCAACGCCAACCTAGGGAATCTATCTTCCAAACTCTCGTTCTCCACCCAAACATGTTTCCAGAATTTAGTCCCCAAACCATTCCCCAATTGTTTCCTCAATCCACCATTGAACCAAGCAGACGTGTCATGAATTGAGTATTTCAAGATATCCCCCCACCATATCGAAACCTTTCGCCCTCCCCTAGACTCCCCGTGAGTTAGTAAATTCCTACTATTAATCCCATATTTTGACCTAATGACCCTAGCCCAAAGCGTGTTATCATTTGTCAGCATGTCCCAACCCCATTTACCTAGCAACGCTTTATTGAAAGAGTCTAAGTTGCGAACACCCAGCCCCCCATTAATTTTGGTTTTGCACATATCATCCCATTTTACCCAGGCTACTTTCCGGCAACTCTCCCCTCCCCCCCAAAGAAAAGCGCTTTGCATTGATCGTAATTTTAATAAAACTGTTTTTGGAGCACGGTAATAGGAGAAAAAATAGATCGGTAAGGACGTCAACACGGCATTGAGCAAGATCACCCGACCACCAAAAGACACGCTTTTATCATCCCACACTGCCAGCCTTTTCCGGAATTTCTCAATGACAGGTTCCCACAAACGCTTGCGTGTCTGATTTCCACCAATCGGAAGGCCCAAATATTTGAACGGAAATTCATCAACATTACAATTCAACACCGCTGCCATTTCGTCCACCTCTGACTGTTCCAGATTCAACCCAAAGAGACTGCTCTTATGGAAATTTATTTTCAGGCCCGAAAGCATCTCGAAATTGCTCAAAACAGCTTTAAATGTGATAGCATTTTCAACTTTCGCTTCCGCCAACATCAGTGTATCATCCGCAAATTGTAAGTGTGAAATTTGAATCTGATCCTCCCCCACCCGTAACGGTGAAAGTAAGTTCATATGGACCGATTTATCAATCATTCGACTTAGAGCTTCCGCCACTATCACAAAAAGAAAAGGAGACAAGGGGTCTCCTTGACGTAATCCTCGTTGTAACGGAAATTCCTGTGTGGGGCTTCCATTAATCAGAACAGATGCTGTGGCACTGGTAACACATTCCATTATCCACCTTCTCCACCTGTCATCAAACTTCATTAATCTCATGACATGATCTAAAAACTGCCAATTGACTGAATCATATGCTTTTGCGAAATCCACTTTGAATATCATACCCTTTTCTCTTATTTCTTCTGTATTCATCAATCAATTCATTAACAATGACCGGCCCATGAAGGATATGACGACTGCCAATAAAAGCTGTTTGAGCCGGAGAAATAATTCCATCAATGACTTTTCTCAATCTGTTAGCTAAGAGACCTTTGAGAGAACTTTGTAAACACAACCAATGAGAGCGATCGGTCTGAACTCTTCAATTCTAATGGGATTGTCTTTCTTAGGAAGAAGGACGATAAACGATGGATTGCCACCTTTGATTATTCTGCCATTTCTATGAAACTCTTCAAAAAATCTAATGAAATCCGCTTTGAAGGTTTCCCAAAAATGTTTGATAAACCTGAAATTAAATCCATCTGGTCCCGGACTCTTTGAACTCTCACAATCCCACACCGCCAAACGAATCTCATCTTCCGAGAAGCACGCTGTCAATGATTCATTTTCAATATTCGACAGCTCCCCAAATTGTATATCTTGCATTGTTGGTCTCGTCCACTCATCTTGTTTATACTGATTGCAAAAATAATTTCGGACCCCTTCCTTGACTCCCTGAACATCATCGATCCATATTCAATCAAAATACAAACCCACGATTTCCGATCTTTTCCTGTTACGATTGATCACCTTATGAAAAAAGCTGGAATTCACATCACCTTCTCTTATCCATTTAAGTCTGGGTTTTTGATATAACAAGGTGTCTTTCATTCCCAATCGGTTCTGCAAACTGAGCGCCTCGAGTTGCCTGGCTTGGTTCTCTGCTTCTGACAACTCTCTAGACTCTGCCATTCTATCCCATTCATGCAACAAATCTTTTGATACCCCAATTTTAGCTTCCAAATCACCAAAGACCTCTAAATTCCATTTTTAGGGTCGATTTGAGGCACTTGAATTTTTCCTTTAAAACAAAACTCCCCCATCCTGAAATGTTAAAACAGTTCCATTCCCTCTCCACAAATTGTCTAAAATCTCTGTGTTGTAACCATGGATCTAAACATCTGAACGGTTTTGGCCCCCACTCTGGCTGATGACTCTTCAATAAGATTGCGCAATGATCGGAAACAGTTCTTTTCAATCCCCATTGTGTGAGAGCTGGCCATTCCTGCAACCAAGAAGCAGAAAGGAGAAACCTGTCTAGTCTACTGACACAAGATCCATCAGGTCGATACCACGTATACTTCCTCCCCACCAAAGGTAAGTCTATCAAGTTCGACTTCCTTATAAACGAATCGAAACCTCTCATTTCATTAATGTAGTGATGAAAAGATCGACCCCGCCTCTCATGAGCCTGTCTCACCGCATTAAAATCTCCACATATACACCAATTGTCATTCTGATTCTGTTCCAGTCTATCTGATAATGTATTCCACAACTCTTCTTTCGAAGCCAAATCTCCCGTCGAATATACATTAATGATTGTGCACTTGATCTGTTTTGTCCCCCAATATCCTTCGACTCCCAAAATACCCTCCTCTCCCCAACAACTGTCCATGCAAAATACGTCCGCATTCCACACACTGAGAAGTCCTCCTGCGGCACCCAAAGCCCCTTTGTATGCCCAATTGAAATTCTCTCCCCCAAATCTTTTTGCACAAGTCCTTATGTATGAAATCCTTTTTGGTCTCTTGTAAGCACAAGAAATCCACATTTTCTTTTTGCACCAACTCTCGCAGTTCCCTTTTCTTCACTCTCCCCCCTATACCTCGGATGTTGAAGCTTACAATAATCATTGGTTCACAATGGCGTCTCCTAAATCCTCATTCAAATTCCTCTGCTTTTGAATTGCTGCCTCATTTATTTTTTCCATGTTCATAAGATATTGAATAATTTCATCGTCATTTCCGTGTCCCATAATCCCCAAAGTCTGGCCTATTGTCCAAAGCTGAATTGCCTTGGCGTAACAAACCTCCTCTCTGTTTGTAGTGTCAAACACACCTTTGCCATCTCCTTGAATCATCTTCCTTCGATCTTCGAACCTCCGTTTGCGCTGATAGGTTCGTAGGAACTGCTTCTCCGTCCTCGGAGTGTGCTGATTGTCCTCATTATGTTCCTCAACCACCACATTTTGAATCACTTCCTCCGTGTCCTTGTCCAAACCACCCATTTGGTTACTGTGGACTTGGTATGTATCATGTTGAACTTCGACTTCCTCCAGTAACGTTTGTGGCACTGATTCAATGGAGAAGTTTGAATCCGAGGATGGTGAATCCGGAGGCGACTCCAATTTAAAGGAGTCGATCGTTTTCGCCTCCGCTATAGTAGCCACGTCTTCCAACAATCTGATTGAATAAACTGTGCCATCAATGTCAACTTGTGTCACCATATTAATGAAAGTCTTGGCAGTAGTGGCGATAAGAAAGCGACCACAATCAAGTCTCTGACGACCCAAGGTCTCATCACCAATTTTTATTAATTTGCCCAATCTGATCGCCAACAGATTGAAAAACCTCTGGTTCCAAGCCTGAACGGGGACACCTAAACAAGATATCCACGCTTCTCTTGTTGAAGCATAGTAATCTTTGTGCCAATAAT
This sequence comes from Haberlea rhodopensis, assembly GCA_907163345.1. NCBI lineage: Eukaryota > Viridiplantae > Streptophyta > Magnoliopsida > Lamiales > Gesneriaceae > Haberlea > Haberlea rhodopensis. The sequence continues at coordinate 7,085,464 of CAJQUN010000001.1, read as the reverse complement.
CGATGTCACTAAACCACTGCCCCAACCATTCATTATCATCAGTGAATAGTTTTTGTAGCTTCAATCTGTTTTCGTCATATATCAACACAGATTGTCCTCCCATTGGTATGATTCTGGAGTTGACAAACCCATTCAGGATGAGATCTTGTTGAGCCTCTACCAATTTGAAAGAATCATGGAGTGTCCCAACGACACACCCCTCCAACCATTGAATTTCGTCTTTCTGAGTTTTGAAAGTCAATCCTGCCTATTCCTTGACATTTCGATCTCTTCCCAACGTATGATGATCCCTACCAGCCTCCAACTCCTTGTCCTGCTTAGACTTGGAGTCTGTAGCTGCAGCTTGGGCGTAGGATCTCCCTGGAATAGTCCTCCGATCAGGGATGAGATGAGAACGCATCCCTGAGATTGTCTTAGCATCGCGCGCAAATCTGGCTAGATTATCTTTGATTTTGTACGCCCCCAAACTGATGTTGTTGAGGGCCAATTCCAACTGTTGGACATTAAATTCCCCCTTGAATCTGACAAACCCAAACTTCTTTCCAAATTTATCACGTTTGTGGGGGATGAAGACATCACACACATCGCCGATTTTCTTAAACGTACGCCACATCTCCGACGGAAACCAGGAATCCGGAAAGTTGGTGAAGAAGAATGCCGTGGAGTTGTCGATCAGTCGACGCATAAACTCGGGACGGCTACGCTGCTTGAACGCCCTCGGGAAAGGTGGCTCGTGAGCCTTGGTCGAACCATGTTGACTGCCCTTACCGATCGCGTGGCTAGGGAAGGATCTCTCACGCTCGGAATGGCTAGGGTTGGGTAGGTGGTGCTCCGCTGGTGGTCGCCGCGCCGGAAAGGTTTGGTGGCGGCTGAAGGGTTGGGCGGGAAAATATTTAAATGCCTCTCTACTATTTCTCTCTCTAAACATGTTTTTTAGTTACATCCCAGTACGCGCAATATTACTTGTTGCTTCTGCTTGATTTCATGTTTTGAATATAAAGGTACAGGCATGGCAGGAGGAAGTGGAGCGTACCCGTCAAGGTCAAAGAGAGGCAGAGAACAAGCTTTCTTCAATGGAGGCAAGTTGATCTTGCTTATAATTGTTTTCTCTGCCTTAATTTACACTTAGATAATGTATGGAGGTTGTAAGATCTATACCGGAAAGATCATTAGGTGGTATACAGGTTTTATCAAGTACTGAATTTTTTTTACCTCACAGGCCGAAGTTCAAAAGATGAGGGTCGAAATGGCTGCAATGAAGAGGGATGCTGAGCACTACTCACGTCAGGTGCCCTTAATTCATGTTCCGTAAAAAAATATCATTTTTTTATAAAAGATCTATTTGATCAAAGTAATGGTGAATACTTGGTATTCATTTTTTAATGTGTATGGTTTGTATTATAAAAGAAGAGTTGCAGTTTCTGCGATTCTTATAAAAATGACTGTCTACATCTGAAAGGAAATGTGAAAACTGCAAATATAATGATCCTTTGAATTTCTAAGTGGTTATCATCATAGCTATGGTGATTTATGGGCTTGTCTTGTAATGTTGTTCTTTTTTCTGGTTGTACTCTTTATACTCTAATCTCAATCCAAATTTTATGCAAATCACTGGATGTGGAAAACCACTGTATTTATTTATATTATTTTTGACATTTTCATAGTGTCTTTTGAAATATATTCTTAGAAATTGTATGGGAGAATATGATATATGTTTGGTTTTGTTTTCTGAAGTAGATATATGTTATCATAGATGTAAATTTGTATAAGAATATATTGGGGTTATCTAATTTTTTATTTTCGTGTAGAGTATTAATAATGAAAATATTGTATATGAATATAGCTCTAATACAATTATTTGGATTTAAGTAAAAGTAATCATTATGTTGGAAGATATAAGACTCGATTACAAAATGTAGTTTGGGAAAGAAAATATAAGTATGATGATAATATGTTGCTTTATTGCCAGAGGTGGAAAATATTTATGCGGAAACCAAACAAGGCACAGCCTATATCTTAGAGGTTGAAAATATGTCTGAAATTAAATATAGTGGAAAATCTACTGGGACTTTAATTCATTTTACTATTCTAATAAATCCACTGGCTAAAGTTTGTGGAAGTTACATGTGTACGTTAGCTGATGCTGATAATTGATGACTTTTCTATGCAAATCACCATTGATTATTCAGTTTCATAACTGAATCGTGGATATCATTGTTTTTTTATGATCGATGGTGTACTGCATTTAGCTTTAGTTCTTCCTAAAGTCTTTTTTTTTGTTCCGAAGGCACACAATGGAAGGAGTTGGTTATGTTTCAGAACGATTTTATCACCATTCAGAGTTGACTTTCCAGTTTATTTTACGACCCGAAAGTTTGTGTTCTTTTTATTAATTATAGGTGTCAGACAAAGATGAGGGTGGTAACTTACTTTGCAATTGTTTCATATCGAACACTTCCTTTAAATAATGAATTATCTGTTGTATTCATTTATTTTTTCACAAAGTATGTTTTCACAAAGTATGCTTCACTGTATTTAAACTTGAAGTTGTGTGTTTGTTTGAGCAGGAACACATGGAACTCGAGAAACGATACCGAGAGCTAACAGATTTATTGGTATCTGTTTACCATTGGTTTCATGGTTAATTCATTTATTATAATCTTCCATCATAACTTTTTTGATGTTGAACATTGAACATGGTTTTCAGTACTACAAGCAAACACAGCTCGAAACTATGGCAAGTGAAAAAGCTGCAGCCGAATTTCAGTTGGAAAAAGAAGTAAAGCGTCTTCAGGAAGTGCAGGTCTGAACTTGGGTACTTCATATACTTGATGTAGTTGATTATTTTAGCGCTCGATTTCTCATGTACCTGGAATTCCTGTTTGTTGCATAATTTCTTCACCAAATCAGTTAGAAGCCGAAAGAAACAGAGCTTCTCGCCGAGCATCGTCCTCTTGGGAAGAAGACACAGACCTGAAAGCACTTGAGTATGTGCCTCTGAATTATTGTGCTCTCTTATTTAAAGCGATCCTATTTTGCAATTTAGAGTTTTTATCATGCCTTCTTCTTTTCTGTTATATTAGCTTTACGGATTTTTGTTTTGTGACACCATTTTATGTTCATCTAGTATGAAAACCTGGCCTTTTTGTTGATTTGTCGAGGGAGAAAGTTAAAACCATATTGCTAACTTGGTTTCCCTATGCTGTTTATGAGTGATTCGAATTTTATCCTCTAGTTTGAAAAGATGCAACATAACTTTCATACTAGTGCTCTTGCTGTTGTGTTTTGTGTTGCACTGATTTTACATTGATAAGATTTTGAAAATATATGGCTTTTTAATAGCGACCCACCCATCCTTCTAATACAATAAGTTAGGAAAATGTGGAGAGTCCAGGATGAAAGAATCCTGGATGGTTCTTATAGTAGAAATGTGTTTTTGTATATATCACTCATTTGCTTATACAGATACATTTATATTTTTAAGGCATGCTATTAAACAAATAACAACAAAATACTGAACAGTCCCCTCAAGCTGGCCCTCAAGCTGGCACGAAGATATCAACGAGGCGCAATTGATGAAGAGAAGACTTAGGTAGCGTTGGTACCACAGCTTTGGTGAACACATCTGCAGTCTGAGCCGATGAGGGAACAAAACTAGGAGCAATTATTCCAGAACGAACTTTTTCTCTGATAAAGTGAATGTCCACTTTTATATGTTTTGTTCGTTCATGAAGAACAGAATCGGAAGCAAGCATAATGGCTGACTTATTATCGCAAAACAATGCAGAGGGTTGCGTGACAGGAAAACCAAGTTCTAACAGAAGAGAACGTAGCCAAATAAGCTCACAAGCACCTTGAGCCATTGCTCTGTACTCAACTTCAGCAGACGACCGAGAAACAACCGCTTTTTTCTTACTTTTCCACGATAGAAGATGATTTCCAAGAAAGGTACAAATACCAGATGTGGATCGACGATCACTATTCGATCCTGCATAATCAGCATATGTGAAACAAGAAAGGCTAGATTGTCTTTCTGTCTCAAAGAATAACCCCAAACCAGGTATCGTTTTGAGATATCGGAGAATATGATGAACTGCATCAAGATGAGATGTGCGTGGATTATGCATAAATTGACTCGTAACACTAACAGCAAAGGCAATGTCTGGTCTAGTGTTGGTAAGATAAATGAGACGTCCAACCAATCGTTGATAAACATAAGCATCTGCTAGAGGATCACCACATTCTGGTACAAGCTTGATATTAGGGTCCATAGGAGTTGCTGTTGATCTAGACCCTAGCATGCCTGTATTGTAATAAATTCAGAACATATCTTCGTTGAGAAAGAGATATGCCTCTACGTGATCGGGCCACCTCAATTCCAAGAAAGTACTTTAATGGTCCCAAATCTTTAACATCAAAGCATTTACCAAGGTCCCTTTTCACATCCATAATTCCAGGCATGTCATTGCTCGTAATAATGATGTCATCCACATAAACTGACAAAATTATGCATTGATTGGTCGTGTTACGACGAATGAAGCATGTATGATCAGGATGGCACTGAGAAAACCCCATATCATAAATGACTTTACTGAATCTACCAAACCATGCTCGTGGAGATTGTTTGAGCCCATAAATGGATTTTTTGAGTAAACAAACCTTGCCACAATATCCCCCTCAGCCCGAAACCCAGGAGGAGGATCCATGTAAATCGTTTCGTGCAAGTCCCCATTTAAAAAGGCATTCTTGATATCTAGCTGGTGTAGATCCCAAGAATGAGATGAAGCCAGTGAGATGAGAAACTGTATAGTGCTAAGTTTGGCAACAGGGAAAAAAGTGGCAGTGAAGTCCTTGCCTGGTATCTGTGTGAAACGCTTAGCAACAAGGCGTGCTTTATATTGACTAATGGACCCATCAACATGAAATTTGACATTAAAGACCCATTTGCATCCCACTGTCTTGGCGCCTTGGGCAGGTGAACAAGATCCCACGTATGATTTGACTGGACGGCAGCCATTTCCTCAGTCATATGGTTTACCCATTGAGGATTCTGAAGAGCTTCTGACACTATACGAGGAATAGGAATTGAGGCTACCTGAGTAAGAAAAGTGTGATAGGAGTCCGAAAGACCCTGATAAGATACATACTGTGAAATAGGGTGTTTAGTATTAGGGAACCGATATCTGTCAGGAGGAATATGGTTACAAGTGGGATAACGTAGAGGAGAAGTCATGTCAATAATAGGTGAAGAAGCAATACCTGATCCCGAAGAGGTAGCTGGCAGAGGAGAATGAGCAGAATATCGGCAACTGTACACCTGGTGAAAGGGACTAGTCTGAGCTTGTAAGGGCTGCCATATGCCAGTAATGCTTGGGGACTTTCACCCCACATAGGAGACAATGCACAATGGCCATAAGAGACCGATTTTTCGTTTCAGCACCACCATTCTGATAAGGAGTGTATGGACATGTGAGCTGATGTAAAATTCCCTCATTTTTAAGAGTAGATCGAAGTGTATCAGTAACATATTCTCCGCCATTGTCAGACCGAAGAATACGAACGACAATATTATACTGTGTTTTGATCATCTGAAGAAATTGTGAAACCAATAAGGAGACTTCTGATTTATGTTTCATAAGGTAAAGCCAGGTGCATCTTGTATGATCATCTATAACAGTCACATAGTATAGATGTCCAGAAAGAGCAGTGATAGGAGACTGACCCCAAACATCGGAATGAATAATATCAAACACATTAGGGGAACGGTGCATTCGAGGAATATAACAGTACGAACATGTTTAAATAATTCACAAGTAACACAATACAAAGATATTTGAAATTGACATGGCCTAAACGAGCGTGCCAAATATGTAATGTTGATAAGGAGATTATAGATTATTTTGGACAAAAAGACCCCAAAATACAGGCTTTGTGGTCTGCGGACTAGACAAGACAGATAGACGTTCATCAGGTGGGTCCCCAAAATAATACAGTCCATCCTGCTCATGTCCCTTGTCAAAAATCCTCTTCGAAATCCGGTCCTGAAAAACACAACCATCACAAGTAAAGATCACAATGCAGTTAAGGTCTTTAGCAAGACAATTAACAGAGAGAAGGTTATACTATAGATTGCGTACATGGTAAACTGATGAGAGAGTAATGTGCGGTGACAAGACAATGTCACATTTACTCTGAATATTTAAAATAGACCCATCAGCAAGACAAACAGAGCGATTAACTAGAGTTAAAGAGGAAGAAAACAGTTTCGACGCACTCGTAAAGTGATCATTAGCTCCAGAATCCAGTACCCAGGCAGAAGACTTAGACGGGACATTAAGAGCAGTAGGAGTACCTGAAGCAAAAGTGGCAGTAGATGTATTTGTGCAAGTAGGATGCGACTTATTTGTTCCTGAAATTGGGTAAATTCCGAACTAGCAGGCCCCACAGGGTTCTCGGCAAGTGCAGCAATTGGCCGAGGGCCTTTCCCTTTATTCCTACCGTATTTCTCCCGAAGTTCCGGATGGAGCTTAAAACACCTCTCTTTTGTTATGACTCGGCTATGGCAATTGGAGCAATAATACTTTCCAGGAGGAAGAGAACCAGCTGCAGTAACAAATGCCATTTGGTCAGGAACATAATCAACACTTGATTTGGTTATTGGAGCAGCTATCATAATCCTGCGACGACGTTCATCTCCATCAATGGTTGCAAAAGCTTCATACAATGAAGGCATAGGCGATGAGTTATAATAACTGAGTTCGAAGAGTTTCATACTCAGGTTTCAAACCCATCATAAACTGGTATGTGTTGTCTATCAAGACGTTTTCCAACAATGGTGGCAGCTTCGGTTGGCAAATCACTATGGGGTTCATACTGGGCTAGTTCTTTCCGTCTAGATTGTAAGTATCCAAAGAAGTCAGCGAGGGAAGATTGAGATGCATGAGAGACTTCCCGGTATAGCTCAAAGATTTGCAAGTGGACTCCCAAGATCATGCACTAATTGACTTACTACAGTCACTATAAACGATGTCAGGGCCATGGGCCATGTCTGGCCATCGGAGAAATAATTATATTATTTTGCCTTCGAGCCTTTGATGCCCATTTTTGTTTACAAATTACAAATGTAGCTCAAGATTTGGATAACTGGACAGCTTGAGAATCAAGTCATGAAATTTTTAAATCTGCGGATGAGATCTTTTGTACTTTCTACCCAATTGTGTATGTATGTTAATTCTTTGGTCCGATTTTCTTTACTTCAGGACCCTTCCCTTGCATCATCGCCACATGGCTGTGGCAAGTTTACAGGTATACTTATTTTTGTTTAATTCTCAGCACTCTTTCCCTGTAACACTAGATTGTCTGTAACAATACCAATCTTGCAGTTGCAAAAGGCAGCTAAACTTTTAGATTCTGGAGCTGTCAGGGCCACAAGATTCCTTTGGCGGTATCCAACTGCTCGAGTTATCCTGCTTTTATACCTGGTGAGAACAGTATATCAATATTTTCACAATTTAAGTTTTGTTATCATGCACTTATACAGGCTGGCAATATATTCCTTTTTGTTAAGGTATTATTGATAGATTTTTTTAAGTTAAGCTTTGAGTGGATGATCAATGTGAGGTCAAGGGCAGATGTTCTTAGAAGTCATTTGAACTATGCCTCTGTACTATATTGTAATCTATTATTGCACGGAGTTCTATAGCTTAAGCAGAAGGAATTTGACTTCTAACCAACTCTACATTTACACTCAAGTCTATTTATCATAGTTCATAGTCACCAAATGTTTGTTTGTTTAATGGGCACTATCTGTTAATGTTGACAGGTATTTGTGCATCTCTTCTTGATGTACCTCTTGCATCGCCTTCAGGTACGGAAATCTGTTCCTTTTTCAATCATGATGGAATGTTTAAGTATGGCTGTTCAAATGTGGTTTGGTTCGGTTTTGGATAAAAATTCATTTATCCAAATTTATCGGTTTCAAAAAATTTCAAACCAAACCAAACCATGGATTTCGATTTGGTTTGGTTTGGATGATCAATTTTAAGTTTTGAATTTCATAACGAATTAGTGCTCATGTCTTTTTATTTAGAAATGTAGCAGCTAGCACTAGGTAAAAGTAGCGTGACTATTTTATTTGATCATGTACTAGAATGATTATAAGGAAAGTACCTTAACTTAAATTACTTACACATGCTTTACATATTTGTGCATGCTTACAGAGCAAGTTTATTGATCCACCTAAATTAAGCATTTTCGAATATCCAATTAGTGCCATAGTCTCACAAACCAAACCAAACTGTGGATTACGATTTGGTTTGGTTTGGATGATCAATTTTAAGTTTTGAATTTCATAACGAGTTAGTGCTCATGTCTTGTTATTTAGAAAAGTAGCATATAGCACTAGGTAAAAGTAGAGTGAATATTTTATTTGATCATGTACTAGAATGATTATAAGGAAAGTACCATAACTTAAATTACTAACACATGCTACATATTTGTGCACGCTTACAGAGCAGAGCAAGTTTGTTGATCCACCTAAATTAAGCATTTTCGTCTATCCAATTAGTGCCAAAGTCTCACAAATTTAAACCAAACCAAACCATGGATTACGATTTGGTTTGGTTTGGATGATCAATTTTAAGTTTTGAATTTCATAACAAATTAGTGCATGAGGTCTTGTTATTTAGAAAAGTAGCAGCTAGCACTAGGTAGAACCGTAGAAGTAGAGTATGTTACTTGATCATATACTAGAATGATTATAAGGAAGTACCATAACTTAAATTACTTAATACATGTTACATATTTGTGCACACTTACAGAGCAAGTTTATTGATCCACCTAAATTAAGCATATTTTTTTTAACAAAAATTATGCATTTTCATCTGTCCAATTAGTGCCATAGTCTCACAACTTGAGCCAACCCCTCCTATTCTATTTCCGATTCCAGTTTTTTGTTTCATGAATAACAAAGTTAGTGGATTCGCATTTTAAAATCTCAAATAAATGCACCTCCCATTGATCTGGACTAGAACTTGCGCTTTTGCTCCATAAGCATATAAAATATTTTTATATTTAAGAAATCATTGTAAATTAAGACAATTTATTATATATATTTTTAATATATAACATCGGGTTCGGATTATTTTTATCTAAACGTTGAGCCAAACAAATTTTTCAGTTTTGTTGATTTTAAAACCGATCCAAACTGTGATCGACTACAAACTGATCCAAACCATGTGGTTTGGTTCCGATTGGTTCAGTTTCTGAACACCACTATGTTTAAGTAAGAAGGCAAAGAAGATACAATGATAATAAGGTTCTACTGCTTGATCATAAAGTTCGTGAAAAGGAATGTGATAATTTTAACTCAAATCAACCGTTTTGTTTAATATCTGTTTTACCAACTAATAGAATAATTTTTTATGCATAGCATTCAGTAACTTTGAAAGCTATTCCACGAGGCACTTCTACTTTCTCTGATGTTAGTATCAGCGTCTTTTCCTGTTTGTATCCCAACATTGTACCATGTTCTTTTCTGCATGCAATCTGACATCAGCGTAAAAGACTCGTTACAAATTTATTTATTGTTCGTGTTAATATTGTGCTTGCAATATACTTGAATACCATGCATGGAGACATGACGTGTTCCGTGTGACCGCAGGAGCAAGCCGATACTGTTACATCTAAAGAAGTTGCGCAGTCTATGGGTTTATCGAACCAGACATTACCTTGAGCTACCTATCTGGAAGCTGCTATCTTATTTCAATCACGGTCATAACACATTATTTTCCAGCAAAAAAGCAGGGTAATTTTTCCGATTATCATCACAATTTTGTGTTCATTCTTATCCGGACATTCTTGCTCGTTGATCCCCTTACTAAATCAAGGTCAGTCAAACAAGATTTGTACACTGGATTCAGCTAATTCCACACACATAATCGAGATGTTTAACATTACGTTGCAGCTAATATATTGTTGATGATTTGTGCTGTTTTCGTGAGTATGATATCTGTTCTTTACATATTTTAACAAATCTGCATGTAACTGTTGACCGGAAGTTTAAGCCCTTGCTTGCTCACTCTACCTTCCAACTTTCAGTTCTATTTAGGTAAATTAGATAGATTATCTATATTTCCATATAAGCATGCCACCGAAGACAAGATTGAGAGGGATTCCAACCAATAAATGCAGCTGCATGATCCAAAATTCAAATTAGACATTGCCATGCTACCAGAATCATTTTCCTTTATTAACAATAATTGTCAAATCACCAGATATTCAAATGTTTATTAAAGTTTAAGACCTCAAAAGTATACATGAATGTATAGAATATATGCATGCCGTACCTCTCCCTTTAATTCCAGTTAAAAGGCTAGTAATACACAAATCTTAATTTTTGTTCTTATAAGAACTAGTACGCTTGCAAGTTTTACACCGCAATCTCTCTTTTGTATGATCATAAAAGATAACAAAAACAATTATACAGCTTGGTATTGCACTACAGAATCACATGAAAATAATCTAATTTCGAAGTTTTAGAATCACAGTAAATTTTAAAGTTTGAATACAACAACAACAACTAAGCCTTTAATCCCAATGAAAATGGGTAGGCTATATGAATAATAGAGAGAATCAAGTCGGGTCGGACATATATGCCAGTCTTCTCGAAACGCTTCTATATGTCAACATATCTTCTGTAATCCTCTTGCATTCCAAGTCGTTGTGTATAACTTTGAGGCATGTCTTCTTCGATCGTCCTCTTGCTCTCGTGAACTGGCCGAAATTCATGGACTCCACTCGACGCACAGGTGCACTGCTGGGCCTACGTCGAACATGACCAAACCAACGTAAGCGGCTTTCTTGCATCTTCTCTTCTATACAAGCTACATCTACTTCAGCTCGAATATATTCGTTCATTATTTTATCTCTTCTGGTCTTACTGCACATCCAACGAAGCATACGCATCTCTGTCACACTCATCATTTGGATGTGATTCCTCTTGGGTGCCCAACATTCCGTCACATACAACATTACGTATCTAATGGTTGTTCTATAAAACTATTCCTTCAATTTCTGTGGGATATTACGATCGCATAGAACTCCGGTGGCGTTTCTCCATTTCAACCAGTCCGCCTGAATCATGTGTTAATGTCACTACAATCTCTCAATCCTTTTGGATAACTGAACCTAGGTATCGAACTTGCTGCTCATCGATATCTCTTGACCATCGAGTGCTACAACACCGGAATCCCGAAAGGAATTACCACTAAATCTGCACTCCATATATTACGCTTTAGACATACTTAATCTAATAAATCTGATAACTGCTAAGGAAAGTTCAAAGCCAAAAGCTACCTCTCTTGATTCAATAATTTTTCGTGCGAACTCTCTTTCGACATCATGAGCATGCATGCATTAGTTTCATACATGTGGGGGGATTATTGGATATTCTTAGACTGAATGAATTGAAATTAAACAATGTAAAATCGTGGCTTAATGAATTAAGATAAAGCGAGGCTTAATGAATAGAAATTAAGCAAGATTGACACGAAAAAAAATCAAATACTCGATAAAGGACAAAACGAACGACAACCAGGTGTGAAACGGGTGCCTAAAAAATTCCAACAGCAGGGGAGGTGCCCTAGCGCCTCCCGGGGGCACTCAAGGGCCCCCTATACTGCTTGGAATTTCAGGCAGTATACGGGGCACTTGAGCGCCCCTGGATAGCCATGTCGAAGCATCGAGCAAAAATAAATAAAAAATTAAAAAATTGAAGTTATGCGCTCATTCATGGGGTCTCTTGGCGTGTAGATGAAGAATGGCTTGTTCGCACATAAATGCGGGTTTTCGGAAACGAACCCTGTGGTTTTTCACATAGACAATTTATATCTCTTTGGTTTGAAAATAGGCAGTTGCACCATATGTTTTGAAAATATACAGTTTATCCCCTCTTGGGTTGTGAATAAGTGCAAAACACCTATTTCATGTAAGGGGTGCTGTGTTATATTTTTCAAACCACGGGGACGTAAATTGTGTAGTTGTAAACAATAGGATGTAAAGTGTAAACTACCTATTTGAGTTCGTTTGACTCCATAAATGGAGGTAAACTGGTAAATTTTTTAAAGAAACCGATTCTCTTTCTGGAAAGCTGAGTAGTTGAACTACTCACATTAGATCACACACACTTGCAAAAGATAACAAAAATACACAAATGAAAAATTATACAAAGCCCAAGTACATATTTCTAGTTTGTAGGACAACATCGCACAATACAAGTTTATATTATTCTTGCATATAGTTTTGCTTTCCACTCATGATATGCCCTTTTATTATTACATTTGATAGACTTTATTTTCCATACGTGATGTAGATTACATGACTTAATCTTCATGATTTATCCGAAAATATGAGTCTCGATGTCTTTAAAAAAATCGATGAAGAAAGCCATTAGTGAAATGGGATGTGGATTGTCCGGCTTGAGCAGCTCATATTCCACAGTACATGTGATGAAATCTACTCCATCTTTGGTTTCAACATGAAAGGTTATAAGCATGTTCTTGTACGTCTCCAATAAATCTCCTCCGAGCATCTTAAAGGAAATTGTTTTCTTCACCTCGTCTATGTCTTGTAGTAGTTGTTTGCCAGTCTGTTCTTTCCCATCTTTATATATAAAGAGTAGTCAAATATTTGCATCGGCAGACCCAAAAAATTTAACATTGGATGAGATGCGACAACACAAGAGATGGCGACTCAATAAATTGGGATACCAACATGGGCGAATTTATGTGTTGGGTTGGGGGAGCTTCCCTTTCAGAAAAAATTTTTATTACCTTAAATTTTTTTCCAAAATTACATTTTCTCCTCCATAAATTAATTTATGACCCCTTATATTTTTTTTTTCATTCCATTTTTACGTCATTCTTTATCCCCCATAAACAAAAGTTCTAGATTCGTCTAATAAAAGATACACATAAAAATCACAACAATTCTATTGACGGTGTGAAGGGATGATCACCCCTTGCTTAGTCCGCTCGTGAACTTCATCTTCGTACAACAGATGTATTGTTTCCGCTTTTTAAAGTTCGAAGCTAGTTTGACGAGTTCATGGTGTTGTATATATAATAATAAGTAATTATTGGTTCACACTTGTTGTTGTTAATATCCTTGCTGATATTAAAAAAGAAATCATGCATAATATGTTTAAAATGATATAAAAAAAAAAGTCATGCATAATATGTTTAAAAAGATTTAAAAAAAAACTACTTGAAACAAATGTACGAGGAAAACAAATTGATATAGGTGCAAAACACTATCTCCATGTTAGAGGGTAGTGTACTATGTTTTTCACTTTCTTGCAAATCACAGAGGCTAACATGTCTGTTTTAAAAACCACATAAAATAAACTGCATATTTTCAAACCACATGTGTATAAACTGTCTATTTACAAATTATTAGGGGGTAAACTGTCTATTAATGATACAACATGGGTAAATTGATACCGACTCTGATTCATCAGTTGGTGATCTTTAGCTTATAATATTGCATAGGTTTTTTGGTTCGGTGGATTTTCATAAGAGAGGTTTAGTTACGAATATCACAAACTAATGGGTTTTAGCTCGTTCTTTTAGGGTTTCAGTTACAAATTTAAGAAAGTCTAGGAAATTTATCGAATATAAAATAACATAGAGATGGTTTATACGATTTATTTACATACCAAGAGTATATTTCCATTCGATAACGGAGCCATTGGTACCATAGTTTCCTTGGTGCAAGTCACAAGCTTGAACTTTTGCGGGGGTGACATTGGACAAGTGCTGTGGCCTATTGCTAATCAGGTGATGAAACACATCCCCACCGGCTTTGAACGCTACTTGGGCAATAAGCTTGCATGGTAGTCCTGCCATTTCTTTTATTCTATGCGATATCTGCACCCTTATTTATCTCTCTCTCTCTCTCTCTCTCTCTCTATATATATATATATATATATATATATACACCAAATTTTATATTTCTTTACTGAATTTAATTTTTGGGTCTTTCTTGTGTTGTTTATGAAATGATTTCGATAGTGACCGTTTCCATAAATCTTTGCATGTATCAGTATTGTCTCTGAGATTTTGTCCACTCAAATGATATATTTGATTTGGAAAGATATATATTTTTTTATATGAACATACGTCAAATGATTAGGAGGTCAGTTACCCCATCATCTTCGTGTGTTTATCAGATGAAACTTTTCGTGTTTAGCAATAAGTGGAGCACCAAAATTCACTTAATCCGAACCAATTGGCATATATGTGTGTGTGTGTTTTTTTTTTCCTTCTACTCAGTTAGTTCGGTTTTTGTGAAATGTTGGTTCAATTCGTTAGAAAATTTGCTATATATCGCCACTATCAATCAAATCTTGGATAATACACTAAAACATCCATGTAGTTTGAGTTTATTTTTGGTTCAGTTCCTAAAGTTTTCAGTGACCCAATTTAGTCCTAAAGTCTTAAAAAATTTCCCGGTTCAGTCACCAATGTTAAGCCGGTTGTGAGAAGCAAATGAAGAGGAATTGATTCGGGAATATTTTAAAACTTTAGGAACTAAATTGAAGTGGTTTATTCTCAATTAAGTCTTTAAAGTTTTCGGGATATTCCCTATTCAGTCCTACCCGTTTGCATCTTATGGTCGACTTTACTCAAACTACAATGAAGTTAATCAAATCACAAATTATTATCAAGACAAACTAAGAGGAAAAATATTAGAAAACTTTGGATCATAGAGTTGTCTTCAGAAATTCAGTTATTTTGTAATTATGGTGCACAATTTTTACGCAATTATTGTGTACGATTTTCCAATGTTAGTGCATCAATGTCCAATCGTGCATCATATGTAAAAATTCTGAAATTCTTCAATGCATCATGGGTAAAAATGCTTATGCAAATATGGTGCACGATTTTTATGCAATTATGGTGCACGATTTTTCAATGTAAGTGCATCAATGTCCAATCGTGCATCACAGTATTAAAAAATTTAGCACCAAAAGATTAAAAATCGTACACCAACATTACAAAATTCAAGTACACCATCATGCTAAAAATCAAAATGCACCTTAATGTACCAAAATCGTGCATCAATGAACAAAAATCATGCATCAACTTTTGAATATAACTGCATTGTTTGTCGGTCAAAATTAAAACTGTCATAACTTTTGATCCAGGAGGAATTTTGCCTATTATGACCTATGCACGGAAACGTCTTTTCGAGCAAAATCTAACAGTATTATTGGCACCAATGACGAACCTGAATTTCCTTGTTTTATATAAATTACGCTCAATTTTTAAAAAAATTTCATTTTATTGCTAACTTTGAGTAATTTTTATTTCCAAATTGCTTGCCACATTAAGCTCAGAAATTGTGGGTTTCATGTTCTTGTTTGAAAGAATTTTTAGAAAAATTTTCACTTAATTATGCATGAATTGGTTTTTAATCTTTGATGCATGATTTTTGAGCTTGTGGTGAACGATTTATGTAATCTTGTGGTGCACGATTTTGGTAACCTTGTGATGTACTTTTTAACTCGTTGTGCTCTATTTTTCAACTTGTGGTGCACCAGATTTTTAATCTTTTAGTGCACGATTTTTTAACTTTGTGGTGCACGATTTTATGTAGTTGGTGTGTACAATTTTTGAACCTTGTGGTGCACGAATTTTTAAGCTTGTGGTGCGCTTGATTTTTAACCTTTGGTTTACGATTTTTAACGTTTTGGTGCACGATTTTTGTGAATGTTGTGCACTTGATTTTTATAATGGGGGTGCACGATTTTAAACATTGTGTTGCCCGATTTTTTAACATGCTGCACGATTTTTTAAATTAGGTGCACGATTTTTGTAAAGATGGTGCACTTGATTTTTGTAATGAGGGTCCACGATTTTTAAAATTGTGGTGCATGATTTTTTAACATTCTGCCGGAATTTTTAACATGATGCACGATTTTTGTTTGGTGGTGCACTTGTTTTTTGTAATGAGGGTGCACGATTTTAAAAATTATGGTGCGCGCTTTTTTAGCATGTTGCTGCACAATTTGTAATTGGGTGCACAATTTTTTGTCAAGATGGTACATTTGATTTTTCGTAATAGAGGTACACGATGTTTGTAATGGTGATGCATGATTTTTGTAAGCGGGGTGCACGATTATTTGTTATGGGGGTGCATGATTTTAAATATTACGGTGCACGATTTTTTAATATGCTCGATTTTTTAACATGTTGCTCCACCATTATTGCAATTGGGTGCAGATTTTTTGTGATGGGGATGCACGATTTTTGTAAAGGGGGTGCACGATTATTTAACATGTCGGTGAACGATTATTTAACATGGTGATGCACGATTTTGAACATTGTGGTGCACGATTTTTTAACATGCACACTTTTTAACATTTGCTACACATTTTTTGCAATTGGGTGCACGATTTTTTGTGATGGGGGTGCACGATTGTTAACATGTTGATGACGATTATTTAACATGGTGATGCACGATTTATGTAATGATGTTGCACATTCTGAAATCAGATCCGAAAAATTGTTAGGGTTTCCAAGAGGATGAACAGTCCCGTCTGAGACTGATGTTGGTCGTGGTTGAGTTGATCAAGCTTTTTCTATCGTCGGAGCTGAATTAAGATCCGATAATTGTTAGGGTTTCCGAGGTTTGTAGCAGTGGCCATCACGCATTAACTTCCATGAACGTGGAGTTGATAATATTATTTTTGTTGGAATGTGTAAGACCCTGGTACCATATTATCAGAAATCTTGTTTATATTCTCAACAATTATGTGTGCTAATTGTATAGTATTCACTTATCATGACTTGATTAATGCTAATAATTCAATTTGTTGATAATTATGTAAATATGAGTTGTAAAGCAATTTATACTTGAATCGTATAAATGCAATACCCTGTAAAATAATAAACTAATGATAAAATTGTAAGAATTATATTTAGTAGGACAAAATAATGAAACTCAAAGTATTTGTCTTGTCCCTGGACAAGGACCGAGAAGTATACACCTACATTTATATCTATATATAGTAAAAAATGGTATATGTTAGAAATTCAGAAAAGAATAATTTAAAACAAAAATTACAATCATTGGACCGAATGTATGACTCTGCTTGGTCTTCATATATTAATCCATCCTTATCATTTATTTACTTCTTCCCGACCTGGACGTTTCGAGCGCAAGGTATAACTTACTTTGTGTTGTTTGGAATTACTAGCCTTTAGATTTAAGGTAAAGTTATGAGATATTCTGGAGTTATCGAGAGTATTTGTGTAAAATTAGTTTCCTAAATTGTTGAATTGAGGTTTGCCAGTTAATATATTTTGATGTTTTGAAGAACATAGCTAATATTATATAGATAATGAAACCATCGTTCCAATGGTAGTTTATGTTTTTGTTTTGGAATTAGATTCAAATGTAGGTAAGAAAGAAGTAATTAGTAAATAATGGTGACTTGAGAAAAATATTTGTAGAAACATGAGTCTTAATTTCTCTTTGTTGTTCTGGAAGTATGAAATTGTAAAGGTAAATTTAGTTATGGAATTGAGTTCAAATAAAAGATAGTTCGATGACTTCATGCCACAAGAAGTTTATCATACATAAAGAAGTATATTTGACTGTGTGTCAACATATTAAATTTCATAAATGAACTTAAATAGTCATACAGAGGTTCAAGAAAGTGGAATATTTTATTACATTTCTTTTGTGTTCCTAGCAAATTGAATAATTGCTTCAATCCAATTTAGTGTCCTTATAGCGGTGAGGAAGAACAAACATAGATGAAGTAGTATCAATATTATATGGATATTGTTATGGAAAATACAGTACAAACGTTTCCTGTTTATTTAAATTATAATGATGTATTTTATGTTTGGTCATTTATAGATTTAATCCTTGCACTGAGCCATTTCCAAGTCGGTGGTGATGCGACGAAAATAAGGTATGTTGCGATCGGGTAACATACAACAGGTATCTGCATCATTTGATATACTATTTGTTGACTTCTGTGATTTACGTGAGATTATGTGGCTACGTGATTTTATTTAAATTATGTGGCATTCATAGCATTCATGAATTGGCACATCGATGTATGAAATTAAATGTTTTGTTAACACACATCATTTTTATACATACATCGATGCATGACATTGCACGTTGAGCTATTATCCTTCAATACCCTGTTTATTTTTGGATTCTGGGATAATCATTGGAGATTGGTACCGCGCTACTATGAGCGGCATTAAATGGCCCGGGAGGTATAGGGAATCGTGGTCTCCTCTGATTACCATGATTTGTTGAGACGAGGGATTGGTGGCACCTTGCTGATGTCAACCCGTGTATGTCCCTGACTATGTCAAGACTTGGGATGTGATGACGCTTTGACGACGCATCACTGATGATCCCTTATGCTTGGTAGGCTCGAGCTACTATGATTTGATAGCAATTTGATTGATTCTGATATACCCAGTGGATAGGTGATTGACCTGATACCGACACGACATGCATTGGCATTGCATTGCATTACATTACATCATTTATCACATTTTATAGATACATGTTGTATATTCCATGATCGTTCTATATTGGGCTTTGGCTCACCCCCAAGGGGGAATGCTGTTGTCTTTGTGTTGTACAGGTGGCTAGGACCTCAGAGAGGGCATGTTCGGTCAAAGCCACACTTGAGAGGTTTACTCTTGTTTATCCCAGTAGTCTTTGTACCAGGGATGTATCCCTGTAATGCGATGAGTCTATGTATATTTTAATTTATTTTAGCCTAGTTTGATTTACATATGCTGGTTTAAGTTGATGGATATGAAACTGGTGGTATTTATATATTTTCAGTATATGTTGATTTGTGTTGGTGGTATGTTCCTCGTGCGATGAGGTCATGCCGAAATTTTTAGGGCCACATGGTCATATATATTAAACAAATCTTCCGTTGTTTACGCTATAATTATCATTGTGTGATCATTAATCACATAATTAGAATTGGGCCCTCACAGAATGATGCTTAAAATATTGAATAAGGAGTTGCAGTTGAATGTATTGATAAAAAAATCGATGATGATGTTTGTTTGTGGGGAATGAATTTGACGAGAGAATGAGAAGAATGGAGGAGGAGTGGGTAAATTGAAGGCTGGACATTGAAGAAGAAGCATTGTGACCCTTTTGTACTTACCCCAAAATGGACCTATGTGAACTTAAGTTATTTTGGCCGACTAAAATGAATTATGTTCCAACAGTTGGTACCGGCCCGTAATTACCCCTATTAATTATTACTAATTCCTTGTGAAATAAAATTTTAAAATAATAAATCAAATAAATATATATAATCAATTACATGCTAATCAAATAAGATAATTCATGCAATACATATAAAAAAAATCAATCACCAATGGTATCATTTTCATATTCTATATTTGATATAAAAATAAATTAAAATGTATGTTGCTACCAAATTCTTGAACTTATTGTTTATTGTTTATAGCTTTGACCCTTATATTAGAGATTGTCAAATCAATTGAAAAAATGAATTTGTTGGTGAACGAATAGAATATATTTTTTTCAAAATCTTCATAAAATAAATTTGAGGTTTGACCCTTATATTTTTTTTTTTATATAACCCAATGGGGTTTCATACTAAGTTTAAGAAAATAGGTGATTTTTTTGGCTATTGCATTAATACATGAAAGTTTCGTGCATATTTACCAAAATATAGGGGGTTTTATGCAATTTACCCAAAAAGAATTATCTTTCATTTCGAGGTGGGTGAATGAAAATGAAATGTACATCAAATTTTACTGCTTAAATATTCATTTATTTCCTCATTTAAATAGAGTTAATCGACCATTAATCAGTCTATTAACTTGTTTGTGTTGATCTAAAATGTTGGTTCCATAAAACTATCTGTGGACGTAATAATGAGATTAATAAAATAATAAATTCAAAATTTGGTAGTGATAATGCTTCCTCCTTGCTAAGGTTTGGCCGGATTTTGACGACCGTAGCTTGTGGTTTCGTGCCCAAAATAGTGGTTTCTTTTGGTCAGTTCGTTCCGGTTGCGGATTTGGGATTTGGGAGTTTGTGCCTTTTGTGTTTGTTATCAGTTATTGTCTCCCGAATACATTCTTGTGTACCTTCCGAGATCATGGAAGTCAGTTCCTACATCGATCTTCTTGTGACCTCCCTTGGTTGAGGGGATTGACGTGGCTCAAGTAGTCCCTAACCTTTCCAGTTTGTGAGCTTGCACTTATGGGTCTTTTAGTTAACCTATACTGGGAATTTTATTGGTGGTGCGTGGCACTTGTCTCTTTTCTTATGTTGCATTCTGTAGTCTTTTATTTCAAAAGGTTGATTGATCTCTCCTTTGTAATCAATCCTCGTTAATTAATATAATATACTAAAAAATGAACAAGAGACTTATAAGTTAATTCCAACTACAGATCGTTAGTAGAAAATTTTCCTTTGAATTAATATTGTTGAGTATAAATCTTGTTCAGAAATAGTGACTTTAATTGTTTGTGTATACTATTACTAACAATATGAATAAATGATTTGATATTTCTACAAATTAGTATACTTAAATGCAAATTTAAACCATTGTGGCTTAAATATGCTTGTATCTACCAAGATCTACCAAGAGAGGAATAATTATTTGGGGAGAAAAAATTAGAATTTATCGGGGTGAAATACACTCAATTAAAGTGGAGGTTATGGAAGATGAATATACATAATTAATTTGTGGTTTCTTCCTCTTTAATTCATATTTCCTTCTTTTATTCATATTTTTTCTTTTATGTCCCTGGTTGAGAATCATCAAAAGTAAACCATTGTGGCCAAATATGCATGTATCTACCAATAGAGGAATAATTATTTGGGGAGAAAAAAGTAGAATTTATACGGGTGTAATACATTCAATTAAAGTGAAGGTCATGGAAGATGAATACACATAATTAATTTGGGGTTTCTTCCTCTTTAATTCATATTTCCATCTTTTATTCATATTTTTTCTTTTATGTCACTGACTGATATTATGCTTTTAAATTTATATCCATAACTATTTTTTGTTTGTATAAAATAAAATGACAAAGTTGTTAAAACACATTGAAAATTTTTGTCATTTGATTCACACTTTTATAAGGATATACATGAAAAAATTTGCCATTTGATTTAGACTTTTATTAGGAAATAGATATAGATAGATTTGTGCCAGCTTCACCACAGCGATAACATCTGATAGCTGGCTCTCATTTATGGATCGCCTGTTGACAATAAAATGTGCCTCTGAAAAGGATCCTCATGGAGAAAGTAATTCGATTGATATAATTGTTTTGGTTTACACGAACCGCCAAAAAGTTCAAAGTTTGTGGCATAGTAAATCTGATAGTATTCCGTTAAGGAAAGTTTAAAGCCAAAAGCTACCTCTTCTGATGCAATAATTTTTCGTGCGAACTCTCTTTCGTCATCATGAGCATACATGCATTAGTTTCATACATGTGAGGGGATTATTGGATATTCTGAGACTGCATGAATTGAGATTAAGCAATGTAAAATCGTGGTTTAATGAATTAAGATAAAGCAAGGCTCAATGAATAGAAATTAAGCAAGATTGACACGAGAAAAAAATCGAATACTCGATAAAGGACAAAACAAACGACAACCAGGTATGAAACGGTTGCCTGGAAAATTCCAAGCAGCAGGTGAGGTGCCCTAGCGCCTCCCGGGGGCACTCAAGGGCCCCCTATACTGCCTGGAACTTCAGGCAGTATACGGGGCACTTGAGCGCCCATGGATAGCCATGTCGAAGCATCGAGCAAAAATAAATAAAAAATTTAAAAAATATTGAAGTTATGCGCTCATTCATGGGGTCTCTTGGCGTGTGGATGAAGAATGGCTTGTTCGCACATAAATGCGGGTTTTCGGAAACGAACCCTGTGGTTTTTCACATAGACAATTTATATCTCTTTGGTTTGAAAATAGGCAGTTGCACCATATGTTTTGAAAATATACATTTTATCCCATCGTGGGTTGTGAATAAGTGCAAAACACCTATTTCATCTAAGGGGTGCTGTGTTATATTTTTCAAACCACGGGGGCGTAAATTGTGTAGTTGTAAACAATAGGATGTAAAGTGTAAACTACCTATTTGAGTTCGTTTGACTCCATAAATGGAGGTAAACAGGTAATTTTTTTAACGAAACCGATTCTCTTTTTGGAAAGTTGAACTACTCACATTAGATCACACACACTTGCAAAAGATAACAAAAATACACAAATGAAAGATTATACAAAGCCCAAGTACATATTTCTAGTTTGTAGGACAACACCGCACAATACAAGTTTATATTATTCTTGCATATAGTTTTGCTTTCCACTCATGAGAAGCCCTTTTATTATTACATTTGATAGACTTTATTTTCCATACATGGTGTAGATTACGACTTAATCTTCATGATTTATCCGAAAATATGAGTCTCAATGTCTTTAAAAAAATCGATGAAGAAAGCCATTAGTGAAATGGGATGTGGATTGTCCGGCTTGAGCAGCTCATATTCCACAGTACATGTGATGAAATCTACTCCATCTTTGGTTTCAACATGAAAGGTTATAAGCATGTTCTTGTACGTCTCCAATAAATCTCCTCCGAGCATCTTAAAGGAAATTGTTTTCTTCACCTCGTCTATGTCTTGTAGTAGTTGTTTGCCAGTCTGTTCTTTCCCATCTTTATATATAAAGAATAGTCAAATATTTGCATCGACAGACCCAAAAATTTAACATTGGATGAGATGCGACAACACAAGAGATGGCGACTCAATAAATTGGGATACCAACATGGGCGAATTTATGTGTTGGGTTGGGGGAGCTTCCCTTTCAAAAAAATTTTTTATTACCTTAAATTTTTTTCCAACATTACATTTTCTCCTCCATAAATTAAATTATGACCCTTATATTTTGTTTTGCATTCCATTTTTACGTCATTCTTTGTCCCCCATAAACAAAAGTTCTAGATTCGTCTAATAAAAGCTACACATAAAAATTCTGCACCCTTATTTATCTATATTTCTTCTACTAATATATGCGATATCTGCACCCTTATTTATCTATATATATATATATATATATATATATATATATATATATATATATATATATATATATCTCTCTCTCTATATATATATATATATACACACCAAATTTTATATTTCTTTACTGAATTTAATTTTTGGGTCTTTCTTGTGTTGTTTATGAAATGATTTCGATAGTGACCGTTTCCAAAAATCTTTGCATGTATCAGCATTGTCTCTGAGATTTTGTCCACTCAAATGATATATTTGATTTGGAAAGATAATATTTTTTTAAATGAACAAACGTCAAATGATTAGGAGGTCAGTTACCCCATCATCTTCGCGTGTTTATCAGATGAAAACTTTTCGTGTTTAGCAATAAGTGGAGCACCAAAATTCACTTAATCCGAACCAATTGGCATATATGTGTGTGTGTGTTTTTTTTTTTCCTTCTACTCAATTAGTTCGGTTTTTGTGAAATGTTGGTTCAATTCGTTAGAAAATTAGCTATATATCGCCACTATCAATCAAATCTTGGATAATACACTAAAACATCCATGTAATTTGAGTTTATTTCTGGTTCAGTTCCTAAAGTTTTTAGTGACCTAATTTAGTCCTAAAGTCTTAAAAAATTTCCCGGTTCAGTAACCAATGTTAAGCCGGATTGTGAGAAGTAAATGAAGAGGAATTGATTCGGGAATATTTTAAAAGTTTAGGAACTAAACTGAAGTGGTTTATTCTCAATTAAGTCTTTAAAGTTTTAGGGATATTCCCTATTCAGTCCTACCCGTTTGCTTCTTATGGTCGACTTAACATCGTGGACTGAATTGAAATTTTTTTACTCAAACTACAATGAAGTTAATCAAATCACAAATTTTCTATCAAGATGAACTGAGAGGAAAAATATTAGAAAACTTTGAATCATAGAGTTGTCTTCAGAAATTTAGAAAACAACTCTATGATCCAAAGTTTTTAATATTCTCATTCATCATTAATGTGTCCAATTAATATTGATGTTTCACACAATCATTTGTGGTTGGTTCTTTCTTTGTATTATTTGTTTCTATCAATAACATTTTTAGTACATGGGCAGGTAGACTATATGATAAATATATGTAGACTCAAGCCAAAGGATTTATTTGCGCCTCTGTGTTCTAATATATAACAAGTGGGCGATAGATCAAAAGTGGACATTTGGACATCAATAAAGTAAAAGTGACCAGGACATAACAGTATCCTCTATGCCTCTCCTCAATGCTTCTTGACCAATACAAAGTGAGATTATAACTTGATATCAATAGAGAGGGGATCACCTCTTTTCTCCAAAGCGCAAGGCAACAGAAAAGAATTGTGGAACTCGATATCAGGATGACATGAAATCATTAAACAACCGTGAGAAGTTGAGGGACAAAAGGTTTTTCCGGCATATTTCATCTGACGCTAGTTACCATATGCGTAGACTTCTTACCATGTTTATCAAAATACTGCTAGGATACAGTAGAATATCTTATAAAGTGTAAAGCTTATCGGATCTTTACAACCTCTGATAAGGTTACCAAATCCCGGAGATCTCGTCTCAATCAAATTCCTAAGATCTCGCTCCCATGAATAGGATATTCCGTTGTTAAGATATGAGTCTATCTGACGAGAGAGTTATACTCATAAATACTCTGTTGAGCTTTACAAAAATATACACCGGGAGTTTGGGAGGGCCGCCCAGTAACATGCGGGTAGAGTTTGTCGGAGACAGGAGGTCGGGATATTGGCGACCGACCTCATAGTCGACGATCTCTTGAACCTCACCGGAGCAAGACCAATTGATGAGCTCTCAACCTGGGTGAGAATGGGTCAAACCATTAATAATTAAGCTCCTTCTCCCTAAGGTAATCACTTCCCAATTCCCAAAGCTTTCGAGGATAAAACTCCGCTTCTCCTTAAAATCTAAAAACAATATGATTTTATTTGTAAGTTTTGTCATTATCCTTAATTCCTATACAATAATTAGCGTAACATATGTACAAGGCAATGATCATGCCTATTTTGTTGTCGATATCTTATATGATCTTCGGGATAAGTACTCACTAATGACTTCTCTTTGAATAGAAATTGACATCACATATTTATAATGACGTTGTAATTTTTTTGTCTACTGCGAGCTAATGACAGTGTTTTGTTAATTTTAAATTTGTCAAACTGCGTGCTAATGGCGACAAAAAACTCGTTTATTCAAAGTAACCATGTGCACATTGTGTGTTTATAGATTAATAGTTTGGTGTTTGTAATTTTTTAAGTAAAAAATTTGGATATAATATAAAAATTAAGAATTTTAAAGATTTTTAATAACTATTAAAAACCTTTTTATTTAGGGTAGTTTTTGTCCATTTTAAAAGTTTGTGTTGTTTTAAAATATAGTTGATTTGTGCAATAATGGATATTGTTTGTATGGGTGGAGAGTGGTTATGTGTGGAGAATGTGGGATTGATGGTGTTGGTGAAAAAAGGAGAGTTTGAAGAGTTAATAATGTCATTTTTTGATTTAAAGTGTTGACATTTCGATTGGTGGGAATACATCGATCGATTGATAAAGTGCAAAAGGGAGGATGACTGGCGTCTACCAATCAACCAGTAAAACTTTAGCGATCGATCGGCAGAGCTTAGTGATCGATCGGTAACATCTTACCGATCGATCGGCGAAGCTAAAAACATGGTGATTGAATTATGGATAGATCGATCAGTTGCTAATAGCGATCGATCGGTAGTTGCTAATAGCGATCGATCGATAGCCTTAAAATTTCTAAATTCAGTTTATTCAAGTGTTCGAGTATTTATTGGTGATTAGTTGTTTATAACATAAATTTTGATCACATTGTTGAACATAAATACTTTTGCTTGAAAAAAAGAAGTCTATATGTCGTAAAAGTGATAATGTTGTACAAATATGGACTTGTTGAAATTATATAGAGCCTTCACTAGCATCCGAACATAAAGGAGGATAAACTTCATCTGGATCTTGGACAGTCAGGTACGTAGAGACGTACGAGCATCAACAGTAATTATGTTAATGTGGTGGGTTGAGCAAGTATATATTGAATTGCTAAAATTTAGTTGGTAATAATATAATTAGTAAGCGGGGGTGCCACTAAGAAAATTACTAAGCGGGGCCAAAGTGCCGCTAATATAATTACTAAGCAGGGTCAAAGTGCTTCTAATAAAATTACTAAGTGGGGTCAAAGTACCGCTAATATAATTAACAAGCGATGTCAAAGTGCCGCTAATAAAATTACTAAGCGGGGTTCAAAGTGCGGCTAATATATTTACTAAGCGTGGTCAAAGTGCCACTAATAAAATTACTAAGTGGGGTCAAAGTGCCGCTAATACAATTATTAAGCAGGGTTAAAGTGACGTTAATATAATTACTAAGCGGGTCAATGTGCCACTAATATAATTAGTAAGCGGAGTTAGAGTGCCACTAATATAATTAGTAAGCGGGTCAATGTGCCGATGTTATTATTATAGCAGAGAATGTATATTTGTTGTAGTTAATTGAATAATGTCTTGACAATTGAGAAATACATATGGGATTGGAGGATTGATGTTTCATCCTAATGAGATGACTCTATTATAATTATGAATTGTATCAACATGAGCAATCGAAGAAATGTATATAAATGCGTAGATTACGGGGAGTATTTTATATTTACATGTTTCACATTTCTTTTGCATTGATATTATTTATAATCATGACATTGTTAATATGCTCATTGTGTTGAGTTTGTTCATATAGGGGGACGTATGACGAGAGTAGACTTTTGGGAAGACTTCAGAAATAAGGACAACATGCCCAAATAAGGATTAGAAGAACTTTTGTTTTGCTTACCTAGCAATTTTTGGGAACTAAAATGTAATTTATATAACATTGTCATGAGTCCTTCCTATTTTTGAGAACTAGTGGCATGTACTCAATCACAATTTTAAGTTATGTTACAAAAATGTTATAAATGAGCAATTAGACTATTGTGGTCTTGCGTTAGTGGTATCAGAGCAACTGGATAGTTGTATGGACTGTTTAAGGGTCTATTGGGAGAGTTGGAAAGCACAAGATTTATGCATGATCACAATTTTGTGGTAAAGTGGTACGTCAATTATATGCTTATGTGCATGAGACGATATGAGGTAATGGAATCTGTGGTATCCATTGTAGATGAAATCTGAGGAGTATAATAGTGAAAAATAACAATTGATGCCAATTAACATATCTATGGATGATGGTGTTATAGAAAGCGCATGAGATCGATAACTTGTTTCATGATATATCATTGATTTGACTTCTGTAGTAGTGATAATGAATAGTTAGACGAGTGACATATGATATTGTTACTAGTAAAGGGTAAATGAATTTTATTGAATATTTCCACATGATATGTATATATATTTATATAATGCCGAGAAGCTTGATTTTGTAGGGGAATCAGAAATGAGAAACGAGATATGATATCTGATGACATAAAATGAGGGACAGTACTATACGGTTGATATGTGACCAAGGATGATGTGATGATCGGGTATGGTTATGTTATGAATATGATGACATAGGTACACATTGATTTACAAACATGCATTGATATTCGTACTATTATTATGATTTACGAGATTATATGACGTTGTATACGTAGCGATGAGATTATATGTCGATGTATACGTAGCGATGAGTGCTAGTATGTGCCGCCAATATTATGGGCGATGAGTATGAGTTTGTGCCGCCAATATTATGGGCGATGAGTATGAGTATATGCCACCAATATTATGGCAATGTGTATGAATATGTGCCGCGCCAATATTATGGGCGATTGATATTAGTATGTGCCGCCAATATTATGGGCGATAAATATTTATAATATATGTGATGCCGCTATAGAGAGCGAGCAATGAGTATTTATGATATGTTGGTTGTAGATAGAAGGGAACGCCGTGTTATATATACATTTATTGTGAGATAATATACAATAATTACTGTTGGTTGTAGACAGAAAGGAACGCCGTGTTATATATACATTTATTGTGAGATAATATACAATAATTACTGTTGGTTGTAGATAGAAGGGTGTTATATATACATTTATTGTGAGATAATATACAATAATTACTATATATATATACATATTATTGTAAAGAAATTAATGCAACTTGCAGATATTCTTTTTGGGAGACTTTCAAGCTGGTACTATAAAGTGAAATATTTTTCAAATCAGTCCATCAAAAAAACTACAAATCATATAAGTCCATTTTCTGATAAAATGACAAAACTAACCCTACGTGCACTGGTGCATCCGGTGCACGCACTTGAGCACTGTGCACGCGGAAGATGGGGTGGCGATTACATACGAAGAAGAAATTAAAGGAGGTGTCGGCAGAGAGAAATGGGGAAGAGGATAATCAAAAAATAAATAAAAAGAGTGGAAAAACGCTATTGTACACCTGAAGAATCGCGTGATCAGTTCTTCATCTACATACCCCTCCAATCGCCGCTCTAATGCCGGCTAATCGTCATCAGCCTTCCACCCAACCAAATTCGTCCCTTCCCCGAAGCACAAGCTACCCCATCTGTTGCTTTTCAGATTGCAATGGATACTGGAAGGGAAGCAGTGGCGGGAGTGGGTTGCTGGGGTTGCACGAAGATTCAGTGACGCAAGCACGAGCAAGCAGCGTGACTGCCAGTGAAGGAGGTGACGGGTAGGTTGGAGATGATGAATTGCTAGTGTTTGACCTAATTCTCTTTTAATAAGGGGTGTTTTAGTAAGAAAAAGTAGCTATAAAACAAAAGTTAAAAGAAAATGGACCTATGTAATAATCCATTTTAAGATATGTTAAAGATTTTTTACACTGTTTATTTTTTTCCAGATTTAGTTGTAAATTGTACCTTGATTAAGTGCCTACTAATCCAACTTCTTGTCCTCGGAATAGACAATCCAACTTTGGACTATTAGTTCGATATCTATAAGTTTTGTATGCCTAGTATATGACTAACGTGCCTACTGTATGACTACGATATCTAAATGTTGGGAAATTAGTTACTCTCGCCAACTCTTGCTTATTTGCATGATGATGACTATAGTTTTTTGTGCACGCACAGCGTGCATATACGGTTGAATTTATAATTACATTTACAAATTTATCATTTTTATGATCTTTTACAAATTGTTTACGATTATTTGTAATTATTTTGTGAAATTATTTTTGTAGAGTAGGACAATGTGATAAAAGGCAATTGAGGTCATACCACGGTACCAAAATATTTGGTCTGGCATGCTGAGCATGTACTTCACAATAATAGGTCGGTCCGACCCAAAGGATTTTAGACTCAAAAAATATATATACTTCACCAATCACAACTCTACCACTTTTCCCAAGGCACAAATAACATCGACGAACTACACTATTTCATTAATAAAAAATGCAGGTCCTCTATATTTTGTCGCCAACCACAGAAAACATAAAATTACCTGGCATTAGTTGGTTGCATCAGCAATGGCAATAAGCATCGCGCCACCAAACATTTGTCTGCTCATTCAATCAAAAGTCGGCATAAACAGCTGGAAAGAGCACTCCTGAAATTTCAAATCTATGAACTTGAAATGATAGGAAATCCAGATTAATTTGAAATATAGTACATTTGGAAAGTATAATCTTTTGATGCATCTTTCCTCTGACTGCGACGTGAGTCAAAACTTGGGGACATTTAACCATGCAAGAACCCAAATGTAAGAAACATAGATAATTCAGTCTGGTTTAGCAAGCTAGAAAGATACATAAATGAAAGCAAAAAGTTTAAATAAACAAAATGATCCAACATAGAATAACAGATGAGGAAGAAACATAAATACGTTAATTTACAGAGGATTCAGCCTTTTAACATGCTGGATACGTTACCCCCAAAACAATATAAGAAAGAAACAACACAGACACAAAAGCAAAAGATTCATAATTAACTGTAGTTAGCAGATGATTAAAGATAAAAGGTAGGAAAACAATTATATTCAACAACATGGTGAGACATTATGATCTAAGCTATATACCATGCTAAAGAGGGATTGGGAGGGATTAAAGAGGCATTTGCATCTTCGCCATTGCAAAAAGGTAAAAGAGATTGCAAAAAGGTAAAAGAGCACTCAGATTCCAAACGCCAGTAAAAGAACTTGCAAGAACCAAGAAAGCACTTGTGACAAATTATTAAAAGAAAGAAAAAATAAAGGAACCAGTTATGGAAGAGGGTTTTTGCCCTAAACTATGAAATAGTTGAACAAGGCATAAAATTTTAGGCAAAATTTTCATCATCAACAAATCCAGTCAAATTAACCAGGCATTTCTCACAAGAATGCCGAGTGCATCGAATCAGGTTCTAAAGGTGTCAAAGAACACAGAATTAAAATGTCACGCACGTGAAGAATGATTCAAACGCCACCATACGCAAAACTGAGACAGAATGATTTGCCACTGATTAACATTTCACTCATCTTGCAGAACAAAAAAATCCGAGCAACTAAATAGTTACTTCAATCTAGGAGAAACGGAACTCTGATCTATATGCAAACAACAACAACAGTGTTCACGAATGATCTAAATTAAGACATCTAACATGAGCTTCACACCATAAAAGAATAGTCATTTAACTTAATGGCACACCAGCTCCTGTGTAATTGAACATTACCATATTCCATTAAAATGGAAATGAAGTCTTTATACAATGATCATGCATCCATCACTCATTACAACCTCAACCATTTCACACAATCATGGGGAATTAACCGAAACGCATAGCATATGTGCAACACTTTGACAAGACGTTTACCTGGAAAACACAAACAAAAAGCATCTGAGCAACAGAAAATGGTTCGCGAACATGCATCATATATTCGTGCTGAAACATAAATAAAAAAAAGGAGCTACAGATAGAGAAGAGATAGGTGGTTGAGGAAGAAAGAGGGAGATGAGAGGAACAAGTGGATGAGTACCATATCAATCATTTGGAAGAAGAAATACGTCTTAGGGAAGAAATCCAGCTACTTGAAGGACCACTGCTATCCCCATTTTCACGAGTAGCATTTGCTTCAGTTGATAAATTAGGTTTTGAGGCATTCCCTTTTGCCACAACAGGAGGAGAGAATGAAGTAGGCGTCAGTTGTGGTGCACCGCTTAGCATCTACAAAAGCACGGACAGGAAAACATGGTATGATTGCTCCAAGCAGTAAGAAACACCAATCAAATTATATATAACACTTCATCACACAAATAATTTATCTCACAGAAAGAAAAGGGAGTAAAATGTAAAAGAGATGGGCTTATTTCACTTTCTCTATTAACAAAACATGTTTCTTACATTTCTATCCACAGGGATCCCATGAGTGAAATTTCGATTCGCCGGTGATCTAAATTGAACGTGAACACCAGTATTAGTAGCAGCATTGTTTGACCTCATACGTTCAACCAAATCAGCTGAAACCGGTGCATTATTGTCTGCAAACATAACATAAAGATTCCAGAAATATCAATCTCAAAAAAATTGGAAATTATCCTTATTGCATGCATAATTAAATACCAAATGTATCCTTATACTTAATTTGTTTGTCACGTCTCATATTTCTGTTTCCATCTTGGTCACACATGACTCGTGAAAACTGTAACGAGCTCAAACTCAAAAGAGATTTTGGAAGCTATCCCCAATAATTAACTTTGTTATTTTTATATTTTATTAGGATTTGGATTTATTCAAATTTAGGATTTTTAGATTGGTTTTGGTCTTTGATTAGGATTGGTTTGGTCTTTGATTAGGATTGGTTTTGGTCTTTGATTAGGAATTGGTTTGTCAAGATTTTAGGACTCTATACTTTTAAATAGGGAGGTTTTGATTAATATATTAGGAATTAAGTTTTTGGGATACAATTCCTCGAATAGGGCCGAAGGTTACTGCCTCCCCTTCAACTCAATCCTCGAAGTCTTTTTCCTCTTTTATTTCATCAATAATTCAACGCTTGCAACCATAGGAAAAATTGGAAGAGTTTCGAATAAACAACAAGAACCCACGGATATTCCCCACCGTCCCATAACTTGATCCTGCACACGTAACAAAAATGGCATCAGAAACGGGAGTTATGGCAGATATCAAAGCAATTCAACATCAACTTGCTGAATTCATGGCTCTATACAAAGCCGACAAGGAGATGCTACAATTTCGATTCAACGATCTGTCCCTGCAAGTTTCCACTCTACAATCAAATTACCAAAACAAAAGACAAGGGAAACCCTGAATCTTCGGATGCCCACGTGCGTGCATCCTGGCACCAACGGAGACCACTGTGGCAGTCGCACCAACGGCGATCATAGGGAATTCCACCCGCCCCCTAACAGAATCTTACAGCCTAGAGTTTCCTCGGTCCGATGGTCAATCGGACCCCCTGGCATGGATAACCCAGTGCGAGCACTTTGTTCGCCACCAACTTACCCCAGCCTCGGAGTTTGTCGACATTGCTTCCTTCCACTTGGACGGAGACGCACAACTTTGGTTTCTCAAATTGGAATCCGATACGCCGAATCTCACGTGTGAGGAATTTAAACATAACTGACATATGCGCTTTGGCCCACCACTGAGTTGTAATCATCTGGGGGAATCAGGAAAACTGAGACAGACAGGGACACTGAATGAATACCAGCGTCGCTTTAAACAATTACATGCGCGGGCCGGTCCCTTGACACATAAACAAGAGGTGCAATTATTTCTAAGTGGATTGCAAGATCCCGTCGCCATGGGAGTCACAATTCATCAACCAGCGACACTCACCGGTGCTATGAGCCTTGCCCGTCTATATGAAGGGTTGCACATGCCCTAGCAAGCAGATCATTCTCCTTCTAGCTGCCTACAACCCAATCTCTCGTCCCATCAACCCTTCATCAAACGCCTGAGCCAGGTGGACATGGAAGATAGGCGACATCGTGGAGTATGTTTTAACTGCGATGAAGAATACACTCCACGACATTAGTGTAAAAAATCATTCTGCCTAGAGGGAATTGGGGATCGACCGCCGGAAACCGAATTCGACAATCCTAAAGAAGATGAGGTCGAATGTTCGTGTTTGCGGACAAACCGTCCGCAAACACGGTTCTCACAGGGGGGGTGATGTAACGAGCTCAAACTCAAAAGAGATTTTGGAAGATATCCTCAATAATTATCTTTGTTATTTTTATATTTTATTAGGATTTGGATTTATTCAAATTTAGGACTTTTAGATCCGTTTTGGTCTTTGGTTAGGATTGGTTTTGGTCTTTGATTAGGAATTGGTTTGTTAAGATTTTAGGAGTCTATTTGTATAAATAAGGAGGTTTTGATAAATATGATTAAGAATTATGTTTTAGGAATACAATTTTCCAAATAGGTCCGAAGGTTACTGCCTCCCCTTCATTTCAATTCTCAAAGTCTTTTTCCTATTTTACTTCCATCAATAATTCAACACTTGCAACCATAGGAAATATTGGAAGAGTTTTGAATAAACAACAAGAACCCACGGATATTACCCACCGTCCCATAATTCGATCTTGCACACGTAACAAAAATGGCATCAGATACCGAAGTTATGGCAGATATCCAAGCAATTCAACGTCAACTTGCTGAATTCATGGCTCTATACAAAGCCGACAAAGAGATGCTACAATCTCGATTCGACGATCTGTCCCTACCAGTTTCCACTCTACAATCAAATTCCAAAACAAAAGAGAAGGTCAAGCCTGAATCTTCGGATGCCCACGTGCGCGAATCCGGCACCAACGAAGACCACTGTGGCAGTCACACCAACAGCGATCACAGGGAATTCCACCCACCCCTAACTGAATCTTACGCCTAAGGTTTCCTCGGTTCGATGGTCAATCGGACCCCCTGGGATGGATAACCCACTGCGAGCACTTTTTTCGCCACCAACGTACTCCAGCCTCAGAGTTCGTCGACATTGCTTCCTTCCACTTGGACGGAGACGCACAACTTTGTTTTCTCAAATTGGAATCCGATACCCCGAATCTCACATGGGAGGAATTTAAACATAACTGCCATATGCGCTTTGGCCCACCACTGAGTTGTAATCATCTGGGGGAATTAGCAAAACTGAGACAGATAGTCGCTTTGAACAATTACATGCGCGGGCCGGTCCCTTGACACATAAACAAGAGGTGCAATTATTTCTAAGTGGATTGCAAGATCCCGTCGCCATGGGAGTCACAATTCATCAACCAGCGACACTCACCGGTGCTATGAGCCTTGCCCGTCTATATGAAGGGTTGCACATGCCCTAGCAAGCAGATCCTTCTCCTTCTAGCTGCCTACAACCCAATCTCTCGTCCCATCAACCCTTCATCAAACGCCTGAGCAAGGTGGACATGGAAGATAGGCGACAGTGTGGACTATGTTTTAATTGCGATGAAGAATACACTCCACGACATCAGTGTAAAAAATTATTTTGGCTGGAGGTATCCTAAAGAAGATGAGGTCGAACGTTCGTGTTTGCGGACAAACACGGTTCTCACGGGGGGAGTGATGTAACGAGCTCAAACTCAAAAGCGAATTTGGAAGAGATCCCCAATAATTATCTTTGTTATTTTTACATTTTATTAGGATTTGGATTTATTCAAATTTAGGATTTTTAGATTGGTTTTGGTCTTTGATTTGGTCTTTGATCAGGAATTGGTTTGTTAAGATTTTAGGACTCTATTTGTATAAATAGGGAGGTTTTGATAATTAAGTTTTTGGGATATAATTCCTCAAATAGGGCCGAAGGTTACTGCCTCCCATTCAACTCAATTCTCAAAGTCTTTTTCCTCTTCTATTTATATCAATAATTCAATGTTTGCAACCAGAGGAAAAATTGGAGGAAAAATTGGAAGAGTTTCGAATAAACAACAAAAACCCACGGATATTCCCCACCGTCCCATAACTCAATCCTGCACACGTAAAAAAAACCTTGTGACAAAAATTAGGCTCCGACAATTAACAGTGTATACATTCCAATGCACAACTCCATTATTTGAAAATAATAATAATAATAATAATAATAGCATCTTTACACCAGTTAGTGAAGAGACTGTTTCAGTGCATATGAAGAACCTCCAAACAATTGCATTGTGAATATTAGCTTCAATAGAGAACAGCATATATTCATAAGTTGTAAGTTATCAGCTAAATCAAAATGAGAACTAAAAAACTAACCTCGATGCTTTTCCATGTCCATTGGAGTTGCTCGACTACCCTCACCAGAGATTGGCTGTGAAAATCAATCAAAGCAATCTTCTAATCAAATCAATCTTCTAATATGAAGCATACCAATTCATGCAGCTAAATGCATACTGAATAAAGTAATCTTTCCATGCATGTTGAATCAGGAAAGAAAAACAAATGAAATAACAAGGAAAACTAAATATACCTGCTGCTGGGTTTTACTTATTTGTGACTGCTGATACTTCAGAATGGTCCAATCAAATATGTAATCAGGTTCATACCCTGCAAACAAACGACAAACAAATCAACACTTCAAGCAATAAAGACAACATGGGGAAAATCCCACAAATCATTCCCAAACTTCAGTTTTCCAATCAATTTACCTTATCCAAGAGTGTTATTTATTACCCACATGAACTTTTATTTAGCACAATATTTACATAGACATGGAATAAAGCCTTGGCCCTAACCTTCACGGGTAAATAGTTCGCGAAACAGGCGTTTCAGAAATCCATAATCAGGCCGTTGGTCAAATGTCAATGAATGACAATAATGGAAGTACGATGCAAATTCCACAGGATGGGACTTGCACAAAACCTTCAAGACATAATTAATGAACAACAAACTACAGAGAGGTGAAAAAGACTAGAAAAATAACTATCGACGAATGTACCCACCTCAATGGGAGTTGACAGTTTTTTCTCACAAATTTTGTCATATTTTTGCTTCTTCGTAGCAGCTTTCAGTCCCTGCCACGGAAGGCTACAAGAAGATTCTTGGTGGGTCAAAAAATGAACAAGAAATTTACACAACTTTAAATAATGGAAAACATATTCAAAATATTGAAGGAGAAAAGAACTTGCAGACCTTCCTCTCAAGAAGTACAGAAGTACATATCCAAGGGATTCCAAATCATCCCGACGGCTTTGCTCTACAAAATAAATAAAATTGGAGTTCAGTGCCTATCACATAACTCTTTTACGAAATAAATAAAACAAATAGAAATCTTCTCCTGGCTTTACCAATCCCCAGATGTGTATTACAACTTGCATACCGCGCAGTTCCTGTCAAATTCTTATTCTCCCTATAGATTCAAAGTTAAAACAAAATAATGAAGATCAATAAACCTGCGATAAACTGCCGCTTACAAATGAAGCGACATGAAATGCTGAAGCAAATCAGAAAAAAAATTCAAACTGTGAACACAAAACTTTAATCTTAGTTTCCAAAAAACACAAATGAGGGGTATGTAATATGAATCAAGAAAGATATCAAATGGAGTGTGGCCAACATCAGGCAACCAACTACTCGAATTGGTTGAACATGTGGTTTCTCAGGACATAGATTCTCAGGATCAAATCACATCACATCGAATACATACATGTGTGAAATTTATTTTAAAAATTAACAAAAACGAGTAATCTTTGTCTATGGATTCACAATTCAAAGAGTGACAAATGTAACCTGTATGGAATGTGCCGGTTTGTTGCTGAATCTCGATATCTTTTAGCGAGACCAAAATCAATAATATAAACCTATAAATTGCAGTAAGAGATTACAAAGAAAGACTAGAGGTGGAGGAGGGCTATAAATATCACAAGAACTGGTAAAATAAAAAATGCCTCACCTGATTTGCTTTTCGACCAAGACCCATCAGAAAGTTATCAGGTTTAATATCCCGATGTAAAAACCCTTTAGAATGCACAAATTCTATTCGAGTTATCTGTAGATACAACAGAGGAGAAAAATTCCAAATCACAATACCAAAACAATTTGCGACCGCAGAAAAGGAGATAACAAAGTACCATTTATCTGTCAGCTTACCATTTGATCAGCCAACATTAAGACAGTCTTCAATGATAATTTCCGACCGCAATACACAAAGAGATCCTCAAGGCTGGGACCCAGTAAATCAAGGACAAGAACATTGTCATCCCCAGCCACACCAGACCACTTCATGCCTGGTATGCCACCTAAAAAAGACATAAAATGGAAATGCTTGATAGACAAATAATAAGACCCACTTCGACTATTGCAATACAGCATGCTTTCTCAGCATGCCCTAACCAAACATATTAACTGGAAACATGATCAGGACATAACATAAATCTCAAGGAGACACTAGCGCCTTTGTACGTGTTGCTGTTCAGCAAACAAATTGATGAATATCGACTGAATATATACTCGATAAAGCACAATTTAACATATGGGTAAGGTAACTTCTGATATTTTCCTTTATCTCAGACATCAAATTAAACTAAGATTATCTTAATGACTAAATAACAGATAGCCCTGAATTTAATTTTTTTTTCGGCAAATGATGAAATAATCATCCGCCATTTTCACGCAATATGACCATCATAATTATGATGCACAAGTGATTCAGTTTGATATTTTCGGTGTCCATAAGAAAGTTTTGACTTCCTTTTTTGTTTTATGTAGATGGTGTCGAAGGGGTGCTAGTCACAAGCTTAACGGTAATAACAACGAATATCTTCCGGTCACCTTGTTCCTTTTTAGTAAAGCTATAAATGATCTTAAACGCGCACAATTATTTCCTGCCGAACTATGCATGAATTTGATTGGACAAATTGAAAAACACGTGTCAACTGCACACTCAATCCCTTGGGATTCAATAGTTGTACATTACATACTTCCTCCTTGAAGAATGTTGTATAACTTGGCCTCATAAAGAAGTTGAGGGTGCTTGGTTTTATTATTTTCCTGCAACAGAAACATATAGCAAAAACCCTTAATTAGCATCCAATAGTACAATGACTTAAAAACTTCTCTTCAACAAATAAACAAACAGATCCAATTATTCCATTTCTGTAGACAAGACCTTACATATAAAACAAAGCAAATCAATCCAGAAAGTAGTCAATATGAGTCTTTTAACATGGTAAGCACTATAGCGGATCAATTCATGTGCAATGTGATCATGCTTTCGAACCAAATGTATAAGAGGAACCTGATTTCATACTCCTTCAAAACAAATTGATGTGATATCAATAAAACATTTAAACTTACTTACAAGCACATAATTGGCAATGAACCTGAATTACGGTTGCGTGAGTCTAATTAGCACTTCTGTTTCATGAAATAAAAATTAAACAATAAGCGAACCACTACGCTGCATGCAATTTTGCAATTCTACCCTCTCCCATCAAATTATAGGCAAACAGAACAACCAGATATGCAGAAATAGAATCCATCAATTTCATTAGCTAGAGACAAAAAAAATATGATTTCCGAACTTACGATTTTCACAGCCACGATCTCAAAACTATCGATATGCGTAGCTGCATAGCAAAAACAATCAGAAAAATTAAAAAAAATTAAAAATGTCAAACCTAAAATCATGAACAGAAGTATACATACGCAAATATAAAAGAACCCCTCACCGAGAAAAATTTCACCGAAGGATCCACTTCCGATCTTACGGCCGAGCTTGAATTTACCTCCGATGATCCTTTCCATCAGATACAATCTCACTTCTCATCAACCGAATCCGAGCTTCTTCTTGTTTAAGAAGAGCAATCAATAATTTTTTTCCCGACAGAACAGAAGCCACACACTCGATACACCGAAGAGGGTTTAGTTGTTTGTTAGGCGATATATTATTATTTTTAAAAACGGTAAAAGACGTTCAATCCCAATCAGGCATGACCACGATTTGTAAATTGTCGATTGACGATTTGAAACCGTGAGTTCGACGATTTAAAAGAGCTCGACCCTTAATCTTAACTTTATACACAGTTTCGGTTACTGGTTAACCACCGGTTAAGATTACGGTTCGACCTTATATTTTCTAAATTAAAAAAATTAAAATTAAAATATTTTTTAAAATTTTTTAAAAATCAAATGAAATGTAAGGGAAAGGTTTGAACTTTTTAAGTTGCCATTAACTCTCTATATTCATATAAATCATTAAACAATTTATATGTTGAGTTCCAACGTGTGGGTATATCTAGTGAAAATTTCTAGATCGCATGACATTAACCTTACAAAACTTACCCCATTGTTTCATCAAACTCGATGGGCCCACAAATAAGATAATGTAATTTTAATTGATTGAATCTGATTATCTAACGATACTAATTATATATGAAATTGGTATAAAACATATACAACTTTGGTACTAATTACAAATGATATTAGTTTGAAACATTTACAATTATGATATTAATTACATATGAAATTGGTATGAAACATTTACAACTTTGGTACTAATTACAAAAGAGTTTGGTATGAAACATTTATAATTATGATATTAATTACATATGAATTGATATGAAAAATATACAACTTTGGTATTAATTACAAATGATATTGGTATAGAACATTTACCATTATGATTCTAATTATATATT
Source organism: Haberlea rhodopensis (assembly GCA_907163345.1). Lineage (NCBI taxonomy): Eukaryota > Viridiplantae > Streptophyta > Magnoliopsida > Lamiales > Gesneriaceae > Haberlea > Haberlea rhodopensis. The sequence continues at coordinate 7,045,734 of CAJQUN010000001.1, read as the reverse complement.
AAATTGGTATGAAGCATATACTACTTTGGTACTAATTACAAAAGAGATTGGTATGAAATATTACAGTTATGATACTTATTAAATATGAAATTGGTATGAAAAATATACAACTTTGGTAATAATTACAAATGGTATTGGTATGAAACATTTACCATTATGGTACTAATTATATATGAAAATGGTATGAAACATATACAATTTTGGTACTAATTACAAATGATATTGGTATGAAACATTTACGATTGTGATACTAATTACATATAAAATTCGTATGAAACATATATAACTTTGGTACTAATTATAAAAGAGCTTGGTATGAAATATTTACAATTATGATACTAATTACATATGAAATTGGTATGACAAATATACAACTTTGGTAGTAATTACAAATGATATTGGTATGAAACATTTACTATTATGGTATTAATTATATATGAAATTTGTATGAAACATATACAACTTTGGTATTAATTACAAAAGAGATTGGTATGAAACATTACAATTATGATACTAATTACATATGAAATTGGTATGAAACATATACAACTTTAGTACTTATTTAATTATTATATATATAATGTCAATCAAATAATGAATATAAAATGTTTGTAGAATAATTAAAAGATATATAATATATTTGTTTTGAAATAATTTGTTTCATTATTATAATATTATTGTATTACACATATAATTTTTATTTAAGAGCATAACATATATTTTTAGATAATTTTTATTTGTCAATAATAGTTATTATTGTATTACATATAATAAAACAATCAAGACATCAGCTTAGTGGTAAGAAACTCTATATACATGATAGAAGTCAAGAGTTTGAATCTTCATAAACACGCTTTAATTTTAAATAATAAATAATTTTAAAAAACATCATGGAACCGGCAACACGCTTTAATTTTTTAAATAATAAATAATTCAAAAACAATTCGTGGAACCGGCGGTCCAGGGGTTTTCAGCCCATAATCGTAATCGGCCCGTATAGTGACGGGCCGGTTACGATTCGAAATCGTCGAACCGATCAACGGGTAACCGGCCCTTTGACCCGGTTACGGTCCGGGGCCGGGCCGCGGTTAATTGTAAACCGCGGTCATGTCTGACCCCAATAGTTCACATCATTTAACATTTTACCTCATAACCTTTCAAAATATGCACTTAAACTCCTAGATAATTGTATGTAGTGCATTTAAACCTCTGAACAATATTCAAAAACAATTTTCCCTACTATTTTGGCAGCATGATTCTCTCACGTGCATCACACATACCACGATCGATGGTATGTATGTGTTTTTCATGAATTTTCTACATGAATTTAACGATTACCCATCAAAAAATACATGAAAATAATTTTATGAGTATACCCTGGGTCGAAGAATTTTACTGGTAATTTTCTGCATAAAATACATGAAAAGACATGCATACCTCGACCGTGACATATATGTTGCATGTGAGGAATCTACAGCCAGAATATTACGAAAAATTATTTCCGAATATTGTTCAGGGTGTTAAGTGTACTACATATAATTGTTCAGGGAGTTAAATGCATATTTTGAAATGTTAAGGGGTAAAGTACCAAATGTGGTGAAGGTTAGGGATTGAACGGTTTTTATCCTTTCAAAAATATATAAGAAATAAGAAAAACAAGGCATCGGCGAGTTGTATAGTACAACTTATGTGACGTGTCCAATATTTTTTATTTGTATTATTTCTTAAATAGAAATTATAAAACTCTTTCAAACACATGAAAAAATACGAAGGTACAGATATTATTTTTAAAAATAATATTGGGAACAGGTTGTACACGTGGAGGAGAGATACAAAATGTGCTTTATAAATATTTATCCCTTTTTTATTCTCGTGGTAATTTATTTTAGAATTAATTATTGAAAGATTTTATAAAAATAAATATTATAAAAACTAATAACAAGTTTTTTTTATGGGTAAATTCACTTAAAATCCTCCTACTAAATATAATTTTAACATTACTTCCTTTGTCAAAGATTCTTTATTTAAACCCCGTTATATACTTCTTCTCTTTATTTCAACTCCCTACCAACGTCAGAAGACATCAAAACCCTCGCTTTAATTGCATAAAACTACTTAATACTTTTAGGGTTTTTAGGAAAACACCTAAAATCTCATTTTACTAATAAACAACTCCTAATTCTAGAGTAAGGGGATACGCAAATGCAGGGGTCTTAATAATAGTATATGAACATGAGATCCTTCAGTTAATGTCATCTTGAAAAAACCCAAGAACGTACTTTTGCAAAGTACTCACAGTTCATGATAACTACCGTGCCCTAAAATTCCATTATTCTAAGAACACGTGAAAATAAATAATAGGCACATCATGCTTTCGAATTACAATAGAATTTTGATAAAAACAGCTTTATATCTTTTTTACTATAACGGCAACGTGTGAGGTGGGTTGCAAATTCACCAGTAGGAAACTTACTACCCCCAAATTATTTTACGAATGACTCATCATCATCCAACCTCAGCCCCTCAGCCGAGGTGGCTGCAGTTGTCCGACTCCTTCAAAAACCGCACACCACATCTCTAATTCATTTTCTACCTTAGGGCGTAGGGTATAAATCAGCTATATTAAAAGTTTAAAGAAATCTGAGAGATAGATGAGCAACAACCTTCTTTTTATTCTGTAAATAGTTATAATATTATTACATTAATACATCTCCTCCTAGGATGAGACTAACTTGTTAGCCTCTCATATATATAGAGGCTGGACTCGATACACATAGACTGAATTACAAAACAGAAATATTACAAAGAGAGAAAGAAATTATTACCAAGCTATGAAAGTTGAAAAGATTACAGCTTGGTGACTACAATATTTATTTCTGAGAAAACTATAGAGAATTTTCGATGTCCTTAGGTTTCTCTATGCTTGGCCTTTTATAGACATGAATCTGGACTTCAAATGCAGATTCCAAACTCTTGTCCATGTTAAGTGCGTTCGTGAGTACGTCTTTATCTCGTGGTCTGGCATCTTTTGTCTGAGTGTGCCAAATTTTCTCGTGAATTGTCCATTATTTTGTCTGAGTGCGTTTAATGGTCCACACATTTTTCCTTTGTCGGGGAATCTTTACATTATTGGCTTTTGTGGTACCCGAGCTTTAGGAAAATGTGCCCTCTTGTCAGCAGGTCCTTTGTGTTTTACTGCCTCTGATTTGTCGGGTTTGGATCGGAATCCTTTATCGAATTCTGGTTCTTCTGCTCCGAGCATGCTTGGCAAATCCAATCTTTCCATCGAATGTACCATGTTGCAGAATTTTTGGTAAGTTTCTTTGCTTGCCGGAATCTTTCTCCTTTTTGTTTCGAAGAGTTCTTCGGCAAATCCTGTTGTTGTTCCTGTCATGGAATTCAGAATGAAAGTTCTATTGGCTAAATTTTGAAAGAACTTGAATGAGTATTTGACATTGTCCATATTGAAGCTCCATCTTCGGTGATGGCTCCAACTAATACTGGTGCGTCCTCTAGTAGCACAATTTTGCTATTTTTTAAGGAGTTCCCATCTGGTCGTCTGAGCTTGATAAAGTGAAAAACTTCGATAAAGCCTTTCTTTACTGGTTCTAGCGTGGCAATGAAAAATACAACTCCAAGATATCTCATCGTGCCAAATGTGGATTATTGGCCCATGTCCCGTGAACAACTTCTCTGATCCACTTTGATAATTTGAAGATTTCAGATAATGCTGGTGCAACAGTATAGACCGGAGCTAGTGCTCCGAAATATACCATTCATGTACCTCGTTTGGATGGCTAACTGGTTTCATCCAAACCCTTGTATATTTTCCGGAGATACCAACAATTGTTTTGTTTTGGTTGATACCCCGTCTGATAATCAGTTTCTCCCAAGTACATTGGTAATCTTGCATAGGAGAACAAACTAAATCCTCGTTAATTTGAACCCTAGAAGTGCATGTATGTGGCCTAAGGTTCAACACTCCCTCTTTTACCCAGAGGTGCTGGGTTAACTTGAAGGTTCAGATTGTGATGGCACATGACCTTCAACATTCGTAACAGTTTGTACATCCTCAAGGAATGCATCATCTGCAGCACCTGTGACAAGGGTATGTGAATCCCTTGCATCCGGGTTGGATGAGCCTCGTTCTCTAAACACTCATTTTTGCACTGTTGGATATGCGGCTTGGAAATAGGCCCCATCAAGACTTCAAACAAGCGTTCTTCGACCTGAAGGAAACCTCGCATATGACCGGAAACTAGGTCCCGATCTGCCTGTTGTAGTCGTCCTGTGACCTCAGCATTGAGACAAAGAGTCCCAAAATCTCGTTCAAGGATCTCCAGGTTTTCCCTGAGGAGCCTAACTCGTTTGAGGGTATCGTTAGCAATGTGTCCCTCCATCTCCTGTCAAGAAATCTGCAAGAACATTTTTATCAGATTTCACAATGACAATATCATAATCATAATATTGGCATTCAGCTTGCCATCTTAAAAGTCTAGCCTTTTCTGATTTCGATTTAATTTTATTTTGCATAACAGAATTCACACTCGTATTATCTATTTTCAAGATAAACTTCTTTGCAAGTAAAAATAATGGCCATTTTTTAAAGCATTTCGAACTGCAAAGAACTCTTTCTCGTTGATGTGCCATCTGATAACTTCGCTATTGTCAAATATGCCGCTGCAATATCTGCATGACACTTCACCATCTGGCGTAGCCTTAGTAAGAACTGCAGCCCACCAATGATCATTGTCATATATATATAATATAAGTTCATCCTCGTCGTTTAGAATTGCAAGCTTTGATAGTTGCCTGCAAACTTCTTTAAGTTGTTTCACAAGCTTGTCTGTGATCATCATTCAACTCGAACTTTTTTTCTTTTTTTAGTATTGGACTGAACACCTTCATGTGGCCTGATAGGTTATTGATTAACATCCCATCAAAATTAACAACTCCTAGAAATATCTGAAGTTACTTTAAATCATTGATGTCATCTGAACATCCTTGCACTTTCTCAACAATATGATTATGTAAGATGATTCCACATTCATCGATCTCAATTCTAAGGAACTCGATCTGTCTTGTAGCAATCACTGCCTTCCTTTCGGAGAGCACTAATCCTTTCTTGTAACAAATATCTGAAAAGATTTTCAAATGTTTAAGATGCTCTTTCATGTTTCTTGACGCAATGAGGATGTCGTAAATATACACGAAATAAAGCTGAAGTAATCTTTGAAAAGATTATACATCTTCCTTTGATATATCTAGGAGCATTTGTCAATCTCATTGGCATAACATTCCATATATCGTGTCCTCGCGGTGTAGAGAATGCTGTGAACTTTCTGCTAGCTTCCTCCATCTTAATCTGGTAGAATCCAGACTTTCAATTGAACTTAGAAAACACTTAGGCATTCTTGATGCTATTTACCAAATATTCTCTGCTTGGGATAAAATATCCATCGAACTCCAAGATTTTGTTGATCCCTTTATAGTTGATCACCAATCCTGGCTTTCCTCGTTTAACTTCTCCATTATTCCGAACAAGAAATCATGGACTGCTATATGGAGAAACATCTGCTGAGATTAACTTAAGGTCAAGATGTTCCTTAAGTATTATCTGCATATCCCTCTGATATTTCATATTCATAGGGATGAGTTTGAATCTGACGAACTCATTCTCTTTTCCGGTTTTACCTTCAAAGTAGCTTTGAGCTCATTCTTGTTCTACCATTCCAGTGGATCCTCATTGTAGTTCCTCCGAATCTTCCTTTTCACATCCTCTAGAGTGATTTGCTCTTTGATGGTAGTTTCAGGTTGTGGAACTTCATCCTGTAATGCCTTTTTTTTAGTAACAACAGGGTCTCTTGAGTCACTTCTTCCTCATCATGTTCTCTGAAAGACATAATATAACTCAGCCAAAAGTTTGAGAATCCTTTTACACTGTGACCTTGTTGTCGAAACTGAAGGATTGCTTCACCAAATTTCCGCCGATCCTTCATCTTTGGATGTCGAAGTTTTCCTTCACCATCACCACGCTTGTTGCAAAAACTAATGGGGAATTTTCTGTGAAACGCCTCCCTTATTCGCTGGACAATAACCTTATGATCACAAATGGTTGTGAAAATAAGCCTCAGTGTCTCGTTCTCCTGTGTAAACCGCTTGAATGTCTGTAGGAAATTGTTTCCTAGCAGCAGACCAGCTGATGTATCATGGAAATAAATAGGTGGAATCTTGACTTTGTACCAGGGGGTACCGTCTGCTCCTCCAATTATTATTTCCGCCGCTAGACTCCTTCATTAAGAATAAGAATCCACTTGGAAAAGTCTCTTCCGGCAACGGCTGATAATTTCTCACCAACTTCTTTAGGGAATTTGTCTCTTTTGCCCCTGCATATTCCAGCTCCTCATCAATATATGCTGCGAAATATTCTGCATGATATTTCTAGTATAACATCCCGACTGAGATGTAAATTGAGAATGAAGTGGTGATCATCGGATTCTGTATCTTTTTCCAGTCCACTGTGAATTCCATTTAAGGGTGGGAATCGGGACGGGTTTCGGGGAATCGGGATATTCGGGTTCGGGTAATCGGGTATATGGAATACTAAAAGCATACCCGAACCCGAATATGTCGGGTACCCAAAATTCTGGTTTCGGGTACCCGAAATCAGGTTCGGGTAACCGAACCTTGAATTTTTTTAATTTTTTTTCAAAGAAACGCTACACAGATTTAAACCTAAAAAATATATTTTTTTATTTTTAAAAGGAAATCGGGTTCGGTACCCGAACCCGAACAATTTTTCTCCAAAACCCCTACCCGAATCCCGTCCCACCACTACCCGATCGGGGAATACACGATTATCCCAAAAAACCTGATTATCTCTAATTCCATTTCATCCTGTGATCTTTCCCAATGTTTGTGTTCCTCAAGAAACTCAATCCCAAAAATAAGCTATTCTGGGATCATACCTGTAGTTCCTGCAATTGTCAGATCAATTTAACCAATTTGGAGGTTTCTTTGATACCTGCCAAACTATATGTTGTTGCAAATAATATAGGACATCACAAGGGAATAGGACATCACAAGGGAATATATTGTTTTTCTCAGTAATATCGAAGATTATCTGCACTTTTCTCCAGCCTTCTGGCCATTTCAGCATTCATGTTGTTTTGAATACATCAGGGATTTTCTGAATCCTGCTCGAGATGGTTTTTTGTTTTTCCCCGGGATAGTTACTGATTAACCTATCATATTGAAAAGACATTCTTCTTGGCTCGATCATAAGGCTCATACTTCTGTTCAAAACAGGCTAGTCTTGTATCCTTATGTCGATCTCTCCAATTGTTGGAGTATTAATAATATTCGACAACACCGCTTTTGCGAAATCTTTGAAGATTCTGGGGACTTCGATGAATTTCTTTCTCAAGAATACTTCTGAGTGATGAGCATTCGAGAGCGCGTAAGACAGCTTGTATGTGATCGAGTAAGGCCTATTCCATTCTTTCATCAAATCATTTCTCTTAAAATACTGATGAAGAGTAAGAACCTTGTTGAAATCTCGATCTCCCAAATTGTATGCAATTCTGGGATAGATGTTGAAGGCCATCTTTCCAAAATACAAATTTCTTGCAACTACTTCCAAACAAGAAATCTTTAAGGTTAGGGATTCTCTTGTCAGCGGTGATAAATTCCTTCCTTGAAAGTCGCATTGATGATAACTCTAATGGCTCCAATATGAATCCATGAGAGCGTATTAGCAACTTCTCTTTTAACATTGTTCTTAATCTCCTGAATTTCTTCGTAGGGGATTAACTGCATCTCAATTTGGTTTTTCAAGAATTCCATCGGGATCACAAATTCATCTGTTGTCTCCCTATGAATAATCTGATGCTTCCTGCTTCGAAGACCAATCATATCCATGGATTTTTTCATTGCTCCAATTCCATCATACATCTGAAGCTCTGGTTCTTTATTCATGATCCTCATAAGAGTTTTATGAGAAACAGTGGTTTGAGAGAAGAATCCCGACGGTTCTTCTCTGATTATGGGTTGAAGGAACTCTCATTCACTCTGATTCTGAGCTAGATTCACCTCCATTGTCAGAATAGAACTCTTCTTCGTAGATGCTTTCATATGAGGGAATATTCTGAAATTGATACACATGCACCAAATCCTGGAAATAAATTCCATCCTCGAACTCTTTGGTATGCTCGACTGTCTTACTCCTCGGTTTTGGTTCTTTGGACAATATGTATATGTCATCTTGCTCTGCATGTCCAGCAGTTACAATCTTTGAAAATATCATTTGTATGAGTATGAGTGCGTCTGAATGTCCGCTTCATCGGGGCTCTGCTAGAACTTGTTTGATTAGAAAATGTTGACGGGGTTCTACTCTTGGTTGGTCCTGGTCTTTGCCCTGATCTGTAACTTCAGGCTTTCTGCTTTGACCAAAACTTCCTAGGTCTCCATGAAGACATATTTTTTGCTCGAACTACTTCCTCGGGCATAACTTCTGTGTTTTTTTACATTTCGCCTTTGGGGGTAGGTTTCGATGATTGTAGGGATGTCATTCCCCGTACAACAAAGAGGGGCCGTGTTGTTGATTCCTCTTAGCTTATTGTAATTCTTTTGGATTTTCGCTTGATAGCACCACTCCGCAAGCTTCATTTTAAGAATTGACATTCTCCTGGACACCGTCTCTATTTCTTGTGGTGTATATTCCTGGATAAACATTTCTCTCAATGGACTCAGTATTTTGGCAAAGAACAACTCTGCTACATCGTTTTCTGTCATCTTTGCCTTCCATCTATACCCTGTGAAGAGTTTGATGTACCCGTCTACATAACAGATATCATGTATTTCTAAACTATATAGAGATTGTCTATATTTTTTTCGCATTTTCTTGCTTCATTCATTCGAAGTAACCAATTCAAATGAAACGGACTAAAAAATCTAGACATCTTGTCCACAGTTTCTTTTAGGGACTCTCCGGCTAGAACTTCTTCCTTGGTACCTGGGTCTGCAAGTGCCCAGGCAATTCTGGTTGATCATTCTAGACTCATATTAAGGAGTAATATGAATATTTATTTGCTAAGATCAAGCGTTCCTGCTGCGATTCTCATTGCTGAAGCCCATTCATCAATAAGAACTTCTCGATTTTAAAAATCCAATCCATATTGAGAATAAGTCCATATGGATGTATCGCATCTAACTGAGATTTCTTGTAAGGCGTTTGGTGTATGTGGCCTGTGGGAATGACTCCTTGTTCCAACTGGGGATCTAAAGTTGCTTCAGAGGTAAAATCTTCCTGATGAGGCATTCTTTGATCTCCATCGGGTGGTGTATTGTGTGGCCCGAAACTTTCTTGAGCAGAAAGTTGAGGAATTCCGCCCACTTGAATTGTTTTAAATTCTACAACATGTAATTCCGCAAACGAATCAGCAAGATCACGTAGATCTTCCATGTTGATTCTTTCCATTACTTTGTATGAAGTATTGGATCTACTCGTAGGACTGCAATTATTTTTTCAGTCTCCGTCAAAGGTCTTACGGCATCCTCTGCTTTCCGTTTTTGGTGTAAATGGGGTTCTGTTCCATAGGATGGTGGTAACCACCCTCCTTTCTTTCTTCCTGAAGAACTTGGTCGTGACTCCAACTCCTTAACTCGGGTTTGAATATCTTCAAGAATTTCCTCCTGATGTTTAATCATGGTCTCCATATGACTTTGAATCTGATGGATTTGAGCAGGGACATGGTAATTTAAGTATCCATAACGATGCATTGTCTTCTGGATCTTTCTAAGATCTTGGGATATCATAGAAGTATCAGGATCTATTTCTCGAAAGGTTGGTTCTCCCATCCTATTCGTCTGTTCCGGATCATGTTGGATTGTTGGATCTGGGATCATGAGGTTGTGTTCAGGATGGTCTTCTTCCTGAGCTTCTGATAACTCGAACTGAAGTTTGAGGTTCATCCTGTAGTGATTCCTTGCTAACTTCTCTTGTTGTTGATCCTGGTATATGTTAGCTGGGCTAGCACCGACCTCTTGTTGTATTTTCCATTTCTGGTTGAAACGTTTAGCTTCCGCTAGATATCTTGATTTAGTTCTTCCAATTTTTTGAAGTACCTCCTGTAAGAATGACACTTCGAACATTCGTTCGGATCCGTATTCTCGTGTAATGTCTACCTCGTTAAAGGATAATATTAATATTCAAAATATTATTTTAATATTTCCAGAATAATCATAGGCTCTGATACCATTTTCATGTTTGGATCGCGAAGAAAATGGGTTATTAGAAAAAGGGGAAAACTTTGGGTAAAATTTTGGAAGTATTTAAAACTCTAGGGGTATCAAGCAGTTATCCATTTTCCATTTTGTAAGGGTAAATTAGTAAAGTGTTGTGGGGTAGATGATGTGACTAGAAATAGACACACCTATTGCGCTTAATTGTCTACAATTTGGTATGTTTTGCTGGATAACTTGATACATGTGCTACATAATCGTATGTTTGTGTAATTGTATGTGAAATTGAAGAAATCGAGCTAAAAAGGTGTATAAAGACCAAGGAAAGCTTTGGAGATGATAATGATTCAAGATTAATCAAGAAAAATGCTAAAAATGTAATTTTGGAGAAGAGATCGATTGCATGGAAGAGTGGATCGATCACCTTTTGACAGAAAGTTGAGCAACAAATTTTACGAGCTAGCGATCGATGGCTACATTTGGGGCGATCGATCGCCAAAATACACTGGAGCCAAGCTATCGATCGCTAGAAAGAGGCGATCGATCGCCCGAAGAATTTCGCTGAAAAAAATAAAGCTAGCGATCAATCGCTAGCTTGGAGCGACCGATCGCTAGAGAGTCCGGAAAAATATGGAAACAATGCCTTTTACCATCTTTGGGAAGATTTTGCCATATCCTACCATATTTACTTGATATACTCGATTTTATCAGCTTCATAACACAATAATTCAGATTTTAGAAGATAGTTTAGACATTAGAATAAATTTTCTCTCAACTTTTGTGAAGAACAGTTTGGAGAACGAAGAAGGAAGCAACGCTCCAGAATCGTGATTCCTTTTAGTAGTTTTTCTTTTTACCATTAGTTTAATGTTTTCTAGAACAGATTTTGTTGTTTTTAATCCAATTATGAGTAGCTAAACACTTTGATTCTTTGTTGAGGGATACTTGCCTTTAGAATAAAAACACTTGTGAAGATTTTGATTTGATTGTTGGATTTTTAATTCAATTTCAATTTGTTTTTCAGATTATGGTTATCATGATTGTTGTGTTTGATTGATAGATTGTCACCTAGTAATCACTTACACAATCTAATGCTAATTAAGAAGCAACTAAGATTGATAATTGTCTGTTGTTGGTGTTATTAAATTCTTAGGAAAAACGATTAGATGATTAATTCTAACGGCTGTAGTTTTTATTGATTAGATTCATTAAACTTACTAGTTTTTGAAGCTATCGTTGATTTAATCTTACGGCTGTAGTTTTGGTTAAAGATTTGATAAGAGTTGAATTGAATGATGTTTTGTATTTGACTACGAATAAGGTAAGAGATGAATTGAGTTTCCAATTGATGAATAATTGAATGAATTCAATTGTTTAGTGATTTGATGATCAAATGAATAATTTCTAAATGTAAAGTTGACCAAAAACCAAGAATTGCATTTTAATCTTGATAATCTAGTGATTTGCTTTAGTTTAATTAAGTTATAGCTAAGAATTTCGAAAAACCCTCAATTGATACTTTGTTATTTGATTTTTTGTTAACAAAAGAGAATACCCTTCTTCGTGGGATCGATCTCTACTTTCATTACTACATTAGTTTTATAAAAAAGTGGGGTTAATTTGGGCGTACACGATAAACGCACACCAAATTTTGGCGATGTTGCCGGGGAACGCGTTTTCTTTTGATTTAACTTGATTTTTATATTTTTTTAGTGCTACTTTGATTTGTTAATGAGTACAGCTGAATCGTACAATTACGAAGATAATTTTCACTACGATCTTGAGATCGAGAGGACACTACATCGAAGAAGAAGAGATACAAGGAGACTTGAGGAAGAAGAAGAGAGAAACAACATGGCTGCGAATCAAAGCTTTAGACAGTTGACGAATCCTAACTTGGATCAACGACCTCTCTGCATCACTTTCCCTGCGCTTGCTAACAATGTAAATTTTGAACTCAAATCTGGATTGATTCATTTATTGCCATCTTTCATGGTCTTGCAGGTGAAAACCCACACAAGCATTTGATGGAATTCCACGGGTATGCACTACTATGAAGCCTGCTGCTGGTGTAACGGGGGAGCAAATCAAATTGAGAGCCTTTCCATTCTCTCTAAAGGACTCTGCTAAAGATTGACTATTCGACCTACCCTCCGGATCCATCACCACGTGGACTGATCTACAAAGAGTCTTCCTAGAGAAGTACTTTCCAGCTTCAAGGGCAACTATTATAAGGAATGAGATCTATGGGGTGAAGCAATACCAAGAGGAGTCGCTACATGAATACTGGGAACATTTTAAGAAGTTGTGTGCAAGCTACCCACAACATCAGATAAATGAACATCTTCTAATTCAATATTTCTGTTGGAACCGAAGATGGGGGTGAATGAGGTTCTTTGGCTACTTTAGCGTTTTAAAATGAATTTGCAAAATGTTGAGTTTGCGCTGCGGAAGACTTCAAGTCAATCGAACAATAAATAATAAGAAGTAATAAATAAATGCGTAAAGTAAATAAAGCGATAAACGACACGAATATTTGTTATAGATGTTCGGCGATGAATCACCTACGTCTCCTCTTCCAGGTTAGAAAACGTTTAACCGAGGTTCCACTAGAACAACTTTGATCTTGGCCTTAAGGGCTCCAAGTTAGCCACAACACACTCTTCCCGAGTAACACACTCTTCACGAGTAACACACTCTTCACGAGTCTTCTTGGCCTTAAGGGCTCCAAGGATAGCCACACACAAATACTTCACAAGTTACCCACACTCTTCACGAGTCTTCTTGGTTTTACCCACACTCTTCACGAGTCTTCTTGGCCTTAAGGGCTCCAAGGATAACCACACACCTGCACCAACTTTACTTGTTGATGTCTTATACAATTTCCAACTTGCGTCGGTGTTGGAGGACCTTTACAATAAATCAAATAACACCTTCACGGTGTACCAACACGAAGAATCAAAAACTCTCACACAAGAAATGAATTACAAACTCCAATACAACAAATGTATGAAGTTTGCAATGCTAGAACGATTTTGATTTAGCAAAGCTTTCTTGTAGTTTATAGTCTTGTTTCTTGTCTTCAAATTGATCCAAAACATCCATATTTATAGTGTAGAAGGCTCCCAAGGCTCCTACTCGCCGTTGCTACACATAAGGCTTGAATCACTCGTGTATCGCCTCGGGCGATCTCCATCGCCATGTTCTAACGTTCAAATCTAGCCCAGATCGCCTCGTGCGTTCCTCGTTTCACCTGGGGCGATCGCCCTTTGAAAATTTGCCATAGGTAAGCTTCTGGATCACCTCAAGTGTTCCAGGGATCGCCAGGCACGCAGCGTGCCATCGCCTGGGTCGATGGTGTGTGGCGTTGGTACGCATGGCTTGGATCGCCTGAGGTGATGGCCCGGATCGCCTGAAACTATCTGCCAGATTTCAACACTCTCAAACTTTGCACTATTAGACCATCTTAAGCTCGTTTCTGGGAACAGTGGTAAAACCTTGCTACAATCTGCACTTGCTATGACTTCCATGCTATTTTGCTCCATGATGCAATCCAACCTCTTTGGATTCACATTATTCGGAGCATCGATCCAAGATATATAATCAAAACATTGCACTGCGCTCCAAGTGGCTTCTATACGAATTTGTCCACCAACGGACCATTGGTTCGTGGGCCTTCATCCCATCATAAGATATTGTTCCAACATCATTCCACACATGTTGAACACTTAGTTTGGTTGTTAATAGATGTCATTCCTTCTCGTCCAAGCTCAGTAGATTCCTTGATAAAAATCATCGCTTGTCCTATGAACTCGCATATGTTATTGTATAACTTGGGTTCTCTTCCATTGGTCTTCCCAACCAATTTATCAATCTAACCCTGTACACTAAGTAGACATATTAGTACAACAAATGTGAGTTTTGTTGGTCATCAAAATCATAAATAATTCGGAGATAAATTAAGCATTAAACTCAACAATGTGTTTAAGGCTCAACAATTTCTATGAATGTTTACTTTCTCGTGACAGGAATTTAGTGGATGCGGCAAGCGGAGGAGCTTTCGTTGACAAGACAGGAGAGGAGGCAAGAAACTTGATAGCAAACATGACTGCCAACTCCCAGCAATTTGGACATGTTCGCCATGGACAACCGCCGAGACAAGAGGTAAATGTATCAAATCTTGAAAAACAACTGATTGATTTAACGTTTCTTGTACGTAATCTTGCAGGTGGCAATGTGGGGAAGATGAAGACGGGTGGAATCTATCTAGCCGTGAACCACTGATACATGTCCCTCACTACAAGAGACATCCACTAAGCACGTGAATGCAGCGGGAGGATTTCCTGGCCCCCACAAAGGAGTTATGACCATCCATCAAGCAACTACAATCAAGGTTGGAGGGACCATCCAAACCAAGGCTGTAGGAATCAAAATATTGAACCAACATCCACCCTATAGACCGCCATATCAGAGACCTCCACCACCGCCCATGCATGCCCCTTCTGACAGGTTAGAGAATATTGTTAAAGTTATGGCTGAAAATAGCTTGCAATTTCAACAAGAAACGAGGGCGAGCATCCAAAGCTTAACTACACAAATGGGGCAGTTGGCGACTTCGCTCAACAAGATTGAAGCGAGAATATCAAATGGGCTTCTGTCACAGCCAGTGGTAAACCCAAGAGAGGATGTGAGTGCCATCACATTAAAGATGAGTGAAGATGAACCTGAGGAGAAGGTGGTACTGACGTCACCCGGAAGATGAGAGATGAAGGTAGAGAAGGACGTTGAAGAGCTCATGCAAGAGGAGGAACCACGAGGTATGTTCCCTAAATTTTCTGAATATAAAATAGAACCCACATTCCCCCTTGCATTGAAGGATAATATTAAAGAAGCTGGACTTAAGGGACTCTATGACACTTTCCGACGCTGCGAGGCAAACGCCCCACTACATGATGCCATGATGAAAGTGCCTCAATATGCTAGATTTTTTAAGGAGGTTTGGAAAATGGGTAAGAGCAAAGAAAGAAAAGGGTGTCCCAAGATTGAGTTAGGTGAGAATGTTCCCGCGGTCATCCAAAGAAGCATTCTCACAAAGTGTAAGGACCATGACATGTTCTCTATCCCTTGTGTGATTGGAACCATTAGAATTGAGAAGGCAATGCTCGATTTAAGATCTTCCAATAATGTTATGCCTTACTCAATCTACACTCAACTGAAACCTGGACTTTTGAAATAAGACAATACTGTGATTCAATTAGCTGATAGGTCCAATGTTATTCCTGAGGGGATAGTAGAAGATGTACTTGTGCATGTAGAGAACTTGGTCTTCCCCGCTGATTTCTATGTCTTAAACATGGAAAATGGTGATCCATCTAGCCCCATTCTATTAGGGAGACCATTCGTAAAGACTTCTAAATCCATAATCAATGTAAATAGTGGAACTTTAACGATGGAGTTTGTTGGAATCGAAGAGGGGGGTGAATGAGATTCCTTGGCTACTTTAGCTTTTTAAAATGAGTTTGCAAAATAAAAGAGTTTGCGCTTGCGGAAGGCTTAAGTCAATCGATAAATAAAAAAATAAGTAAATAAATGCGTAATGAAATTAAAGCGGTAAATAACAAGAAGATTTGTTATAGAAGTTCGGCAATGAATCGCCTACGTCTCCTCTTCCCGGTTAGATAACCTCCAACCGAGGTTCCACTAGAACAAATGGTCTTGGCCTTGAGGGCTCCAAGTTAGCCACAACCCAACTCTTCCCGAGTTTACAAAGCTCTTCCCGAGCACAATACTCTTCCCGAGTACACAAAGCTCTTCCCGAGCACAATACTCTTCACGAGTACACAAAGCTCTTCACGAGCTACCAACACTCTTCACGAGTCTTCTTGGCCTTAAGGGCTCCAAGGATAGCCACAACACATGCACCAACTTTACTTGTTGGCGACTTTACAATTTACCAACTTGCTTTGGTGTTGGAGGACCTTTACAATAAACCAACTAACACCTTCACGGTGTACTCACACGAAGACAACAAGACTCTATCAAAAGAAAATAATTACAAGCTCCAATACAACAACAATGTATGGAGTTTGCAATGCTATAATAAATTTGAATTATGCAAAGCTTTGTAGTAGTTTGTAGGCTTGTTTCTTGTCTTCAAAATGCTCCAAAACATCCATATTTATAGTGTAGGAGGCCCACAAGGCTTCTACTAGCCGTTGCTACACATAAGGCTTGAATCACGCGTGCATCGCCTCGGCCATCGCCTCGGGTGATCTCCATCGCCACGTTCTAACGTTCAAATCTGGCCCAGATCGCCTCAGGCGATGTCCCCATCGCCTCGGGCGATCGCCCTTTGAAAAAATGCCGTAGGAACTGTTCTGGATCGCCTGACCATGCCATCGCCTGGGGAAATCTGGATCGCCTGGCGCGCAGCGTGCCATCGCCTGGGTCGATGGTGCATGCAGCGTGCACGCATGGCTCGGATCACCTGAGGTGATGGTCCGGATCGCCTGAGGTGATCTGCCAGATTTCAACACTCTCAAACTTTGCACTATTCGACCATCTTAAGCTCATTTCTGGGAACAGTGGTAAACATGAAAGTTGTAGCTCTTCCTCTTATCTAGGTGTGGACAAAATTTCATTGCATTGAATTAAGTTATGAAGAAGTTATGCCCAAAATGCTACAGCCACTCAAACCTTGCTACAATCTGCATTTGCTATGACTTCCATGCCAATTTTCTCCATGATGCAATCCGAATTGGACTGAGATGTTTGAATATGAAATCTATAATATTGAGTTGGATTTCCAACCTCTTTAGATTCACATTATTCGGAGCATCGAGCCAAGAGATATAATCAAAACATTGCACTGCGCTCCAAGTGGCTTCTATACGAACTTGCCCACCAACGGACCATTGGTTCGTGGGTCTTCATCCCATCATAAGATATTGTTCCAACATCATTCCACACATGTTGAACACTTAGTTTGGTTGTTCATAGATGGCATTCCTTCTCGTCCAAGCTCAATAGATTCCTTGATAAAAATCACCGCTTGTCCTATGAACTCGCATATGTTATTGTATAACTTGGGTTCTCTTCCATTGGTCTTCCCAACCAATTTATCAATCTAACCCTGTACACTAAGTAGACATATTAGTATAACAAACACAAGTTTTGTTGATCATCAAAACTCAAAAATAATCCGGAGATAAATTAAAGCATTAAACACAACCATGTGTTTAAGGCTCAACAATCTCCCCCTTTTTGATGATCACAAAACTTAATAAACTTGAATATGTAATTATGCATGAAATGTGAGTAAACATGACTCCCCCTTAACAATTGCATAGCACATACAAGATTACCAAGTAAATCATATAACAAACAACTCTCCCTCAAACCATGCATACACAAGCTCTCCCCCTTAAACTATGCATGAGTTAAGTTTCAAGGTTTCAAGTTAAGCTTCAAGTTTATCACAACATTCTCCCCCTTTTTGTGATAATCAAAAAGCACAAAATTTAAATAAACATAGCATAATTATATGTTGCCACATAGTCATATTTTAACACTATACACATGTTCCTCATCAAGCATGTAATAAGCATAACAAGCCTAAGATTAAATCATAGAGATGAACCACAAACATGTGTTTAAGGCAATCAACAATAAATTCCAAGTGTTGCAAAGTGTGCATATGTTCTACCATGAGTTCATGCACTTATGCCCAATTATCATTAAAATTATCAATGCATCATTAGATAAGATTATTAATCACATAATTGCACATTGCATATTCAAATTTAAATACAAGGCATGTCAAGATACTTACTATAAAAAGATAAGCATACATCATGCAATAAACAATTTATATGTGCATATGCTAAGGGGTTATGCATTTTACTCCAATGAATATTGAGCTTCATATTTATTGGTTAATTTGTGCCAATTAAATTTTGAATTGCTCTTTTTAAAATGTATAAAATAAATTTTACCTCCGATGACAAGAGTGTGTTCTTGTCATTGGTCCTATACCTCGTGTTTCTTCTATAGTAGTGAATAATATAAACTCCTCCTTTGAGTTGCTTGTGCCTTCATCCTCCATCCCATTTTTGTCCCTACAAAATAAATTTACAATAGGAGGATCTTTGGTACCCATTTGATTTTTGGGTCCTTGAGGGTTAACTTCCTTTGGCACATTTGGAATCCATTTCCACCTCTTGTTATGTTGGTATTGGATTCTAGCAAATCTACACTTGTTCTTAGTATGACCACTTTTACAACAATAATTACAAGTAGGAGAATCATGCTTTGCTTTAGCCAACAAGCTTGAAAAAGTTTTTGATTTGCTCGAGAAGCCTAACCCGGCATTTTCAAAGCTACAACGTTGCAAGCCAAGCAACTCATTCATCTTTAGACTACTCTCACTAAATTTGCAAAAAGATATCTTTAAAGAATTTAATTCATTTTTCAATGAATTATTTTCTTCATCTTTCTTGGCAACCTCAAGTTTGAGTAATTTGTTACTCATCTTGGTTTTGCCAAGAACATCAATAAGTTCATGATAAGAATCTAGCAATTCATCAAATGAAGGCACATCATCGTCGCTTTCATCTCCTTCTTCTATGTCATCTTTGGCCATGAGACAAAAATTTTTTCTTCTTCTTCATCGGAGTCACTATCACTCCATGTGACTATTATGGCCTTCTTCTTGCCTTTGTCTTCATTCTTCTTCCTAGGACATTTGTTAGCATAATGACCTTTTTCTTGACAATTATAACAAGTTACATCGTGTTTGGATTCATGTTTGGTAGCACTAGAGGTCTATGACTTGTTATGCTTGTTGAAGAATTTCTTGAACTTCCTAGTGAACAAGATCATCTCTTCACCCTCATCGTCATCTTCATCCTCGGATTGATCTTTTCTCCCGACCAAGGCAATCCCCTTTCTCATAGATCTATCATCCTCCTTTATTCCTTTCCTTGTAGATACTTCAAGTTCATGGGTCACCAATGTGCCATGAAGCTCATCAAGGTTGTAAGATGCATTCTCTCCTTTGTTGGACTCGATGATGGCGGTTCTCTTCGCATCCCATTCCTTTGGTAAGGCTCTTAGTGCTCTCCTCCATATTTGCTTTGGAGGATACTTCTCTCCAAGTTGGGCAAGCTCGTTTATGATTTGAGTGAGCCTCCTAAACATTGAATCTACCTCTTCTCCGGACTCCATCTCAAATGTCTCATATTTGAGTTGTAAGAGGTTTATCTTTGTCTCCTTCACTTTGTTGGTTCCTTCATGACAAATTTGCAATTTGTCCCATATCTCTTTTGCGGTTGAGCACATCGAGATCCGGTTGTACTCCTTCATATCTAAAGCACAATGCAAAATATTAATAGCTTTAGCATTTTGTGAAATTAAAATCATGTCCGCTCTAGTGAAATCGTCCATTTCTTTGGGAGTACTTATTCCCCCAACTTCCTTTAAAGGAATATGTGGACCTTTCACTATGATCTTCCAAAGGTCATAATCTACGGATTGGATATATAGAGAAATTCTATTTTTCCAATACCCGTAGTTATCACCCGTGAAGAGCGGAGGCCTATTTGTCGATTGACCTTGAGCAAACTCATTTGCTAGAATAGCCATATAAAATTTTTGATTTAAAACAAAAATCAAATGGCTCTGATACCACTTGTTGGAATCGAAGAGGGGGGGTGAATGAGATTCCTTGGCTACTTTAGCTTTTTAAAATGAGTTTGCAAAATAAAAGAGTTTGCGCTTGCGGAAGACTTAAGTCAATCGATAAATAAAAAAATAAGTAAATAAATGCGTAATGAAATTAAAGCGGTAAATAACAAGAAGATTAGTTATAGAAGTTCGGCGATGAATCGCCTACGTCTCCTCTTCCCGATTAGATAACCTCCAACCGAGGTTCCACTAGAACAAATGGTCTTGGCCTTGAGGGCTCCAAGTTAGCCACAACCCAACTCTTCCCGAGTTTACAAAGCTCTTCCCGAGTACACAAAGCTCTTCCCGAGCACAATACTCTTCACGAGTACACAAAGCTCTTCACGAGCTACCAACACTCTTCACGAGTCTTCTTGGCCTTAAGGGCTCCAAGGATAGCCACAACACATGCACCAACTTTACTTGTTGGCGACTTTACAATTTACCAACTTGCTTTGGTGTTGGAGGACCTTTACAATAAACCAACTAACACCTTCACGGTGTACTCACACGAAGACAACAAGACTCTATCAACAGAAAACAATTACAAGCTCCAATACAACAACAATGTATGGAGTTTGCAATGCTATAATAAATTTGAATTATGCAAAGCTTTGTAGAAGTTTGTAGGCTTGTTTCTTGTCTTCAAAATGCTCCAAAACATCCATATTTATAGTGTAGGAGGCCCCCGAGGCTCCTACTAGCCATTGGTACACATAAGGCTTGAATCACGCGTGCATCGCCTCGGCCATCACCTCGGGCGATCTCCATCGCCACGTTCTAACGTTCAAATTTGGCCCAGATCGCCTCAGGCGATGTCCCCATCGCCTCGGGCGATCGCCCTTTGAAAAAATGCCGTAGGAACTGTTCTGGATCGCCTGGCGCGCAGCGTGCCATCGCCTGGGTTGATGGTGCACGCAGCTTGCACGCATGGCTCGGATCGCCTGAGGTAATGGCCCGGATCGCCTGAGGTGATCTGCCAGATTTCAACACTCTCAAACTTTGCACTATTCGACCATCTTAAGCTCATTTCTGGGACAAGTGGTAAACATGAAAGTTGTATCTCTTCCTCTTATATAGGTTTAGACAAAATTTCATTGCATTTCATTAAGGTATGAAGACGTTATGCACAAAAATTCTACAGCCGCTCAAACCTTGCTACAATCTGCACTTGCTATGACTTCCATGCCATTTTGCTCCATGATGCAATCCGAATTGGACTAAAATGTTTGAATATGAAATCTAGAATATTGATTTGGGTTTCCAACCTCTTTGGATTCACATTATTTGGAGCATCGAGCCAAGAGATATAATCAAAACATTGCACTGCGCTCCAAGTGGCTTCTATACGAACTTGCCCACCAACGGACCATTGGTTCGTGGGTCTTCATCCCATCATAAGATATTATTCCAACATCATTCCACACATGTTGAACACTTAGTTTGGTTGTTCATAGATGGCATTCCTTCTCGTCCAAGCTCAATAGATTCCTTGATAAAAATCACCGCTTGTCCTATGAACTCGCATATGTTATTGTATAACTTGGGTTCTCTTCCATTGGTCTTCCCAACCAATTTATCAATCTAACCATGTACACTAAGTAGACATATTAGTATAACAAACACAAGTTTTGTTGATCATCAAAACTCAAAAATAATCCGGAGATAAATTAAAACATTAAACACAACCATGCGTTTAAGGCTCAACAGAGTTTAATGGTGAGATGACAAAATTCAATATCTATGAAACCATTCATACGCATGCACACACTAGTTACACTGTTGATAGTACTGAGTACATGACACATGATGATTTTGATAATTATGATTTGTGGGAGATGGGGAAGGCTACCGATGGCCTTGAAGAAAAAAGAGGTATGGAC
This sequence comes from Haberlea rhodopensis, assembly GCA_907163345.1. NCBI lineage: Eukaryota > Viridiplantae > Streptophyta > Magnoliopsida > Lamiales > Gesneriaceae > Haberlea > Haberlea rhodopensis. Next base: position 7,023,886 of record CAJQUN010000001.1, on the reverse strand, counting down.
TCACATCCTATGCATAATTTTTATACTATTGGTTCCTTATCTACTCAGATACTGCTGATTCTCGCTCTTCTCACTTAGAGGATCCTACTGTTGAAGAGAAAAACCCTCCTGATAGACCACATCAAGCAACAAATGAAGGAGGATGAACAAAGACTGCTGATGACCTTCCAAGAAGAGTAAGACAAACAAACAAAAGTTCAAAATACTTAAGAAGATATTGAGGTGGAAGAAGAAGGATAGAGTGACACCGCATAACCCACCTTGATAGAGGACCGGCGTCGGGCCACCGACGTTAAACAGAGGCGCTTCTTGGGAGGCAACCCAAGGGGAGTTAGTTTCCCTTATCATTTTTATTTTATTGCTTTAGTAGTTAGACATTTCTCCTTTCTTGTATTTTCGCCTTACATTGGGGACAATGTAAGATTTAAGTATGGGGGAGGGATTAGTAGTGTGTTAGTTCTTTTCTATTACAAAAATACAAAAAAAAATCGAAAAATTTGAAAATTTTGAGCTCGTAGTTAGTAATGAATGCATGCTTAGAATCACTAGCCCATTATGAAACCTAATTGATGGTATTCATGTTTTTGAACATATGTGAATTGTTAACATTGGAACACTTTGAACTCTAATGCAAATTTTACTTTGACATAATAGTTGAATATATTGAGCACGTTAAACACACACCAGTAGGGAGTTATTTTTAAAATAGCTCAAAAAAAATTAATTTAAAAATACGACGTTTTTAAAATCTTTGCAAAACCACTGTAAAACGCCAAAGAAAACGCGGCCAAAAGTTCATGAGTGGCCGCCTACACATCATGTATCCACTCCTTCATTGGGGGCCGCATTACTACTGGCGGCCACATCATTTTTTTTAATTTAGTTATTTTAATTTAATTTTTTATTAAACTTATTTTTGATGATTTTTATGGTTAAAAAATAATGAATGTAGTTGAAATTGATTCGTACAAGTATGTCGAAAATCAGTGAGATTAGATTCAAAGATAAAAAAATGATCAATAAAAATTTGATCGTTTGGGATACACACTGATTTAGTTTTAAAAAATAATGAATTATTAAAACAATTTTGGCAACCATCCAAAATATACACTATTATAATATAATTATATTTAAGTTAAATTTTATATGTATTATCCCCAATTATAATAACTATAATAATAGTATAATATTAATATTGTCCCTGCACTTAGAGAGTAAATCTAACCAACGGGTAACATTTATATAAAATTAATTTTTATTTTAGTTTTATATATAACGTTTATAAAATTATATATTTTGTATAAAAAATGAGTGTCAATATAATATATTTGGGAAGTTATAATTTTTTAAGAATATTTTAAGTAATTAATATTTCAACAGTATTCATCATTTTAAACATAAAAATCATCAAATATAAATTTAATAAAAAATTAAATTAAAACAATTAAAATAATAATAATAATTTTTTTAAAAGTGAGGGTCCACCAATAGTGATAGCGACCCTTCAATGAGGAGTGACTGCTTGTACTACAGGCAGCCACTCATGATATTATTGTGACGGCCCGCCCAGACGGGTCGTCCTTCATGCTCAATTGCTTGAACACAAGGCTTCACTCAATTCAAACTTAATTATCACTTTGAACTTTTGTTTAGCAGAAACGTTTTAATTCTTATCGGATGTTTGACTTAATAATTTTTTTACCCGTGACTTTTATTTTAGAAAAATTTGGGCAGAGTCTCCTCTTAAAAATTGTGCCCTGTGATCTATCAGATCACTACAACCACAATAACAAAATCATAAAATCAAAATAACTAAACCCAACTGAAGTCTAAATATCCAAAAACAACTAAAATCATAATAAAGTACTCAAGTCCTCAAAAATTCGTCTTCTTTAGTCATTCGGACCGCGTCAGGAAAATACTGTTGCAGAAATTTCTCCCTAAAACTCGTACAGGTGATGGAGTTTCGTTCCATACTTACTTCCACTGAAGTCCACCAGTGCTTTGCATTTCCTTCCAGAAATGGAGTCACCACTTTAACTTTTTCTCCATCGGCAATATTTATAGCTTTCAGTAATTCTTCAATCTTAGTCAGCCATTCTTCAGCTTTCATTGGATCAGTCTCGTTTCCAAAGTACGGTGGTCGGAGGACCCGGAATCTCTCAAATTCAGTCCTTCTCGGTGGTTCCAGCTGTAGTGGTGCCGAAACAACATTTTGTTGCAACACTCCAGCTATGATGCGACATATGTTCGTGATGTCCACCTCATTCATTGTTCCCACATTTATATTTGGGATTCCACCTTGATCTTGATTCACATCCCTATCTTGACCATCTCTTGAGTCGTGATTCGAGCCCTGCTCTTGGCTACCACTCCGATTGCTACTGGTTCTTCCTCTAGCCATTTGAAATCTTAAAACGAAAGTGAAATTTATCGTAAGATTCGTAAACAAAGAAGATAGATAGTCAAACCTAAATAACTTCATTCTTAAGTCCAAAAGTCTAATCCCAAACATATAACAAAGATCTAATCCAAACAAATAACAAAGGTCTAATCCAAACTTATAAACTAAGGCTCTGATACCAACTGTGACGGCCCGCCCAGACGGGTCGTCCGCCGTGCTCAATTGCTTGAACACAAGGCTTTACTCAATTCAAACTTAATTATCACTTTGAACTTTTGTTTAGCGGAAACGTTTTAATTCTTATCGGATGTTTGACTTAATAATTTTTTTACCCGTGACTTTTACTTTAGAAAAATAAAAGTCAATATTTAATAATATTAATGTTAATTAAGGAGTGATAAAGCTGAACACCATTTCGGTTCCAGCAGCTTCTTCCGTTTCACCTTCATTTCATCGCCTTTCTTCTTCACTTCGCCTCCTTCATCTCACTCGTTTCACCTTCACCGAAAACTGATCGATCTTCTCGTCCCTTCATCTACTCTTGATTGTAACCGGTTAGCTATTTAAATCCCTAACAACAAAAACCCAAATCCATTCCCGTCTGTGTCGAGTTCGAAAATAAAATTTCAGGTTTTGTAAATTTCGATTTTTGAGTTCGAAAATCCTTCCAAATCCGAGTAGTAGCAAGCAATCAATCAAGAGGAAATCGGAATTTGGAGCAGAAATCATAAAGAATTGGTATGAAATTTTGATATTTAAGTTTCGAATTTTTTTCTGTTTTTGGAGGGTTTGTTTAGTGAAGTTGGATTAATTGAAGTGTTAGTTTAATGTTGCCTAGAACACCAATTTTTATAAGAAATGGAGTTCGAAAATGATACTGTTTTTTTTTTCGAAAATGTATTCTGAAATTCGAAGACTATTGTTTGAAAATGTATGTTGGACTTTGAGGAATTTCGAAAATGTTGATGGATTATTCGAATATGATATGGTAATTTTTGGAAATGGAATTCTGTTCGAAGATGGTGAAATTTTTCGAAAACAAATTGATGTTCAATCCTTAAGCATGTTGAATAGCATAACTTAGGATTATGTTAGGTTATTATAGAACCAAGTTAAATGAATATGGTTTTGATAATGTTGAAATGGGTAATAGGAAATCCTTGATATCTTGGAGATTTTGGGAAGGTTTGTAGATTGAACGTTGATAGGAAGGTTTGAGGTACGTAAAGGAAGTTGCATTTTCACAAATTACTTTGAGTATTTTACGTTATTTATTTTTGAAATGTTTTGAATAGTAAGCATGCAAGAATTTTTTTTGAAATATGATTTTTGATAAAAATGTATTTTGTTGAAAAATAGAATTTTGAGTAACATTTTATTGTGTGTGAAGAACTATTTTGAAAGGCCATGTTTGTCTTGATTCGGTGAATACGATTTGAGGTTTGTGAACTGTGGACATTTTCGTTTTGTTGTGTCTCGCATTGCGACGAGGATAAAAAAGCGCATACTTTCGGCTCGTTGGCGACTAGAATAAAGAAACGCATTTTGTTTTGCCCGAAGACAGAGGGGGTATAATATCTGTCGATACCCTTCCAACGAGTATAGTCTGGAATGATATCATTGTGTCACATCCGTAATTGAGTATGCATTTGTTTCATTACAGCATGGCTATGGCTAATGATTAATTCTATAATGTTAAGGCGTTATATGATTATGATATTGTTATTCGTTTCTGTTACGTTTCGTTGGTTATCTGTGCAGTTATTTCCGTTATGATTCCGTTTTGTGAAATTTTGATCACGTTAACTGCTCGGATTAAACCATATATGTGTGAAAGTTATTCTGACATGAAATCGTATTATTTTTCGTCACATTATGAAAAATGATGTTTTTGACATTTTATCAAATGTTTATTATGCTTAATATAAAAATGTTGCAACTTACCTTTACCAGTAATGTGACATATTACAGATGGAGTTAAAGATTTAGATGATGCAGAGAATATTTAGATATGCAATGGAAGTTTAATTATGATTATGTTGAGAAGTTTATATTTTGAGGACTTGAGTACTTTATTATGATTTTAGTTGTTTTTGGATATTGAGACTTCAGTTGGGTTTAGTTATTTTGATTTTATGATTTTGTTATTGTGGTTGTAATGATCTGATAGATCACATGACACAATTTTTAAGAGGAGACTCTGCCCAAATTTTTCTAAAATAAAAGTCACGGGTAAAAAAATTATTAAGTCAAACATCCGATAAGAATTAAAATGTTTCCGCTAAACAAAAGTTCAAAGTGATAATTAAGTTTGAATTGTGTAAAGCCTTGTGTTCAAGTAATTGAGCACGGCGGACGACCCGTCTGGGCGGGTCGTCACAATTATTAATTATTATTACTATTAAATTATTTATAATAATACTATTATTTGTTATTAAAATTTCTTAATTAATAAATAATAATTAAAGAATTATATATTATTCTTAATAATAATATTTATATATTATTATTAATTATATACATTACTAGGTAATATTATAAATTTAAAAATTCTTAAAAATATATATAATAATAATTATTATTATTATTACATTATATATAATAGTATTATTATTTATTATTAAAATATTCTTAATTATTATATATGGTTATTATTAACAATAATAATATAAAAATACAGGGGCACCCTCTAAAAAAAGGCAGCGATCATCTAGTGCCACGGTCATCTAGGGCCACCCTCTAAAAAAGGTAACAGTCGTCCATAGAGTGGGCGACTAGCTTGGTAATCCCTCTAAAATACTGGTGTTTATGTTGAGTTGAGTTGATGGGATATGGTTTAGAGTGAATTGGTAGGGTTTTAAGGTGTAAAAATGGTGGGTTTTCGCATTTACAGGGCTGGCGATCGATCGAGCGGAATTCTCGATCGATCGCACACTGCAGAGATTTTACTTGGGATGAGAACATCTCCTCGATCGATCGAGCAGAATTCCCGATCGATCGAGGCGACTTCTCGATCGATCGGTGAAGCCCTCTCGATTGATCGAGAAGGGCAGAATTTTGGTGCCAATTTTTGGGTGCCGCGCGAGCGATTGAGAGATCCGGTCGATTGATCGCGGGGCATATAAAATGGAATTGTTGGATTTTGGTTATTTTGATGGAATTTTTGGTAATGGACTATTATTTGGTTTCTAATATTGAGTTGTGCTATTGTGTAGACCCTTCTCAGCTGTCAGTACAACGCAGGGGATAAAGTCCTGCAACCATCCCACATTTTGGAAGAAAGGTACGTAGAGAGACGTACGAGCATCGGACAGTAAGATGTATTTTTACATACATATGGATTATGTATTGTGGTTGCATATTTATATTGGATGCTAGGTGCATTATTATGGTGAGTCATTGTTATATTCGAGTGATGATTTTAATGCTTGCCGCTGTCATTTCGAAGCGATGAATATAATACTTGCCGCTGTCATATCTTAGAGATGAAAGAATATTTGCCGCTAATATGTCTAAGCGATGGTAAATCCAGCTGTCATATTGAAGCGAGTGATATTAATGCCGGTGGTATGTCGAAGCGAGGGGTATTAATGCCCCTGTCATTTCGAAGCGAGGTGCATTAAAATACAATGTTATAGCAAGACTAGATTGGTTATTGGTATTGATGGATCGGATATATGTCATGGCATTTATAAACGGTATTATAATCTAATGGTTATAAATATAAGTTGCGGTACAGGGACAACCAAATGGAGCGTTTTTAAATGCATTGAATACATGAAGTGCTTTGTATTTACGGTTTATGCATTTATACATTATAATCATATTGTTGTGAATATGGTTTGTTATATGTTCATGGTTTGGGGTTGTTCATATAGGAGTTTTTGGCATGGAGGGCTAAGGCAGGGTTGATGCGGTGAGCTGTGTGAGGAGTGCTACTGGTATAGCAGGACAGTAATTCGTTTGTATTGTTTGTACACAGAGTAGAGTAAATCTATAGCCTTTACATTCATTTTGTGGGAATGCAATTAATTCTTTTTGGAATTTTATTTTGGCACTGTAATCCTTAAGCTCAATGCATCAACATGAACCCTTATACTCTGATGAGTATATGTTTAGCTCTCTTTATGTCATTAAATCCACACTTAAGGTAGCGAGGCCTTGCACTGGTCCCCTGGCATTGGAGGGAGTTTCCTCTAGTTCGGTAACAGTTAGATGTCAACAATGCTTTTCTTAATGGCATGTTGAGTGAAGTTATCTACATGCAGCAGCCTCCAGGTCTAGAACAAAGCAATGACAATTCTCAATTATTTTGTCGTCTTCACAAAGCTATCTATGGTTTCAAACATTCATGTAAGGCCCTCACTGCCTTTTTGAATGACAGAATATAATATGAACATTGATGATAAGTGTATGTCTAGAGTTACGTAGAATTACGTCGATTATGAACATAACTAGGAATCATTAATTACATGCCATAGTGTAACCACATTCAAAATATACATGTCTTCTCTCTTCTCTAATCGACTACTCTATCAACAGTGTATAGCTACAAGGACCCACAATCCTGGCTTCCCTCGCCCAAAATGTCCCTACAGAACAACCCACAAAAGATACATGAACACCATTGTACTTGAAAATCAACATATATAAACAAATAGTACAAATAAATCACCAAAACAGTAGTTATTAAAACTCCCTGTATCTCATATGTATCTCGGTTCCTTTAGTTGTTCCTGTAGCAGACTCAAACATAATATAATTTCTACAATTGATATATCTTATGTAAATATCATGACATGTCATAATCCACTCATCCCCGTGATACCCTCTCCAAATCTGCAGGCTGCATATAATATTTATTCTTATATGGGTAACACATATCCCATTGCTATTACGCTCACTATGAATCCCATCATAAGAGTAGCCAATGTATATTGCATTTCAACTCCATATAAGAACCCCAAATATTATATTACGGCATGCCTCGCAATAATACTCAAACACGCCTCAATGTGTTAATCTTCACTCACTCCACGTCATATAATAATCACAATAAGATATGAATGATAACACAAGTGTTCGTACGTCCCACGTACCTGAGACAAAAGGTAGAGTGATCACCAACACGATCTTTCACCCTATTCGATGTCCACCAGTAGTTTGTGACGGCTCTACATGGATATCATCATAGAAGAATCATGTCATTATTCATTATTCAATGTCAAAGAAATATGCACCATATCCTATATGTCACCATATAATAACTTGAAAAGAACAAACAAATAAAAATCACATGTTCGGCCTTTACCGATCGATCGGTATTTATTAACGATCGATCCCGAAACGCCCGTCGATCGATCGATCAACTCGCTCGATCGATTGCCTGAGGCAGCACCTTTCCTTCCTTTCGCCGGATCGATCGGCGTAAGAGCCCGAACGATCGGTGACTCCTGTATACGCGATTTTCGTTCCTTTTCACCATTTTTGCATCTTCTTCACTTTCTTTCCCCCTCTTCTATCAAATACATCATACATACTTCATTCGACTCAATTTTCTACCATTCAACTATCCTCATCTAGCTTCTTACTTTGTATAATTCCTTAGTTCCTTAATTCAACACAACACATACATAAATTTCAAGTGTTTATAGCCAAAAGAGTTTATCAATACAAATCATACAAAACTTCCTACATACAACAACAAGAAAGAAAGAATTAGATATAAATAACTTACCCCAACACTTCCTTGAACCTTGAATTCAGATTTTAAAGACAAACTTGCTGAAGAATTTCAGAATTGGAGAGAAGAAGGGTTTCCTGATTTTTTTATCGTTATCTACTTCAGACTTGGGGATTTATATAAACATAAATGCAATTCAAACCCTTCATTTTACTCAACTCTTAAATAGACCCCACTAGCATTTGCAAGTTACTCCTCTGTCATGTCCTGATTGCATGTAAGTCCTTCCAAGGTACTTAAGTTCACTTTGATACTTAATTCATGTAATTTTACTTAAATCCAACATGCTTTCATAAAATCCATTCATAAATAAACATGATTTCAAAAATATCACAATTCTTCCCACCATAAAAGATTTCGACCCAAAATCTAATGTATGTCGTATTACACCATTATAAAATACATGAAATCTAATGTATGTCGTATTACACCATTATAAAATGCATATTTTTATACATACTGTCAAACAACTCTGGATAGAGTTGTTTTATATGCTGTTCCGTCTCCCATGTTGCCTCTTCGACACCGCCTTTTCCCACTGAACCTTTATCATCGGAATTGTTTTACTACGCAGCTTACGCTCAGCGCGATCTAAAATGCACACTGGACGTTCCACATAAGAAATATTTGATTCCAATTGCACTTCTGATGGTTGTAAGACATGTAATGGACCAGGTTCATATTTACGTAACACTGATACATGAAAGACGTCATGTATACCAGATAAAGATGGTGGTAATGCTAATCGATAGGCCAATGTACCAATTCGCTGTAATATTTCATACGGGCCAATATACCGTGGTGATAACTTTCCTTTTACACCAAAATGAACAACACCTTTAAAAGGTGAAATCTTTAAGAACACCTTATCACCAACTTGGAATTCTAAAGGCCTCCGCCTCTTATTGGCATAAGCCGCCTGCCTATCTTGAGCTGTTTTCATCCTTTGTCGTATGAGTTTCACTTTCTCATCCATTTCCCTAATCATATCAGGTCCACTCACCGATATTTTATCTGTATCATCCCAACATAAAGGAGATCGGCAACGTTTTCCATATAAAGCTTCAAAGGGAGCCATTTGTATGCTCACTTGGTAACTATTGTTATATGAGAATTCAATCAAAGGAAGAGCCTCTTGCCATGTAGATTCAAATTCTAACACGCATGCTCGTAACATGTCTTCCAAAGTCTGTATAGTACGTTCAGTCTGACCATCCTTTTGCGGATGATACGCTGTACTCAATAGTACCTCAGTCCCCATGGCTGTTTGCAATCCTTCCCAAAAGTGCGAAGTAAATCTCGGATCCCTGTCAGATATAATAGATACTGGAATCCCATACAATCTTACTATATCTCGAATATATAATTGAGCCATTTTCACAAATGTAAAACTCATATTATATGAGATAAAATGCGCTACATTTGATAATCTGTCTATAATGACCCAAATCGCGTCATATCCCGAAGGAGTTCTTGGGAGATGCGTCACAAAATCCATTGATATGTGATCCCATTTTCACGTCGGTATTGTTATGCTTTGTAATTCACCACCTGGTCTTTTCCTCTATGCTTTTACTTGTTGACATATTAAACATTGTTTCACAAATTCTGCTATCTCTCGTTTCATTCCTTTCCACCAAAATTGAGAAGACAGATCTCGATACATTTTCTTACCACCAGGATGCATGCTGTATTTACTACAATGAGCCTGATGTAGTAAGTTTTGACATAGTTCACACTTATTAGGAATTACCCATCGATCTTGTAATCGTAAACTACCATCCTCCGCTATACGAAATTTAGATACTTGATCTTGTGCTAGTATCTTTTTCCATTGTAGAACTTCATCATCTGCTTTCTGGGCTTCTCTGATTTTCTCAAAGATAACTGGTTCTACCATCAATGTTGATACTCGCACAGGTGATGCAACAATATCAAAATCATAACCTAAATGACAATATGAAGTCATTAATGTGGATAATCGGCTTTCATCATCAGCTGTCGCTCTGACTTTACGACTCAATGCATCAGCTGTCAAATTAGCTCAACCCGGATGATATGCTATTTCATAGTCATAATCCTTCAGTAAGTCCATCCATCGCCTCTGTCTCATATTCAATTTAGCCTGAGTAAACAGAAACTTTAGACTTTTATGATCGGTGAAAATTGTAAATTTAGTCCTGTACAAATAATGTCTCCAAATTTTCAGAGCAAAAGTTATAACAGCAAGTTCCAAATCATGCACTGGGTATCGAGTTTCATGGGACTTCAACTGTCGTGAAGCATAAGCTACTACATGTTTCTTTTGCATCAACACACATCCTAATCCTTGTAACGATGCATCCGTATACAAGGTACATTGTTCATGCTCATTTGGAATAATCAAGATCGGAGCAGTAGTCAGTCAATGTTTTAATTCTTGAAAACTCTGTTCACAATTATCAGACCAGATAAAAAGCATTCCTTTTTGTGTCAACTGTGACAAGGGCTTTGCAATTTTGGAAAAACCTTCAACGAAACGTCGGTAATAGCCAGCCAAGCCTAGAAAACTGTGAATTTCTGGTACCGAAGTAGACGCTGACCAATTTACCACAGCCTCTATTTTCATCGGGTCTACTGCAATACATTCTCGTGATATTACATGTCCTAAAAATTTCACATTACTCAACCAAAAATCACATTTACTAAATTTGGCATATAATTGATTCTCCCGCAAAATTTGTAGCACAATTCGTAAATGTTGAGCATGGTCCGTGTCATTTTTTGAGAATGTCATCTGTTGGAATCGAAGAGGGGGGGTGAATGAGATTCCTTGGCTACTTTAGCGTTTTAAAATGAGTTTGCAAAACTAAAAGAGTTTGCGCTTGCGGAAGCCTTACGTCAATCGATAAATAAAAAGAATAAGTAAATAAATGCGTAATGAAAATTAAAGCAATAAAAGACAAGAGATTTGTTATAGAAGTTCGGCGATGAATCGCCTACGTCTCATCTTCCCGGTTAGATAACCTCCAACCTAGGTTCCACTAGAATAAATGATCTTGGCCTTGAGGGCTCCAAGTTTGCCACAACCCAACTCTTCCCGAGTTTACAAAGCTCTTCCCGAGCACACTACTCTTCCCGAGTACACAAAGCTCTTCCCGAGCACAATACTCTTCCCGAGTACACAAAGCTCTTCCCGAGCTACCAACACTCTTCACGAGTCTTCTTGGCCTTAAGGGCTCCAAGGATAGCCACAACACATGCACCAACTTTACTTGTTGGCGACTTTACAATTTACCAACTTGCTTTGGTGTTGGAGGACCTTTACAATAAACCAAACCAAAAACACATTCACGGTGTACTCACACGAAGACAACAAGACTTTAACAAAAAGAGAATTACAAACTCCAATACAACAACAATGTATGGAGATTGCAATGCAATTTGAAATTATAATGATCAAGACTTTGTAGAAGTTTGTAGGCTTGTTTCTTGTCTACAAAATGCTCCAAAGCATCAATATTTATAGTGTAGGAGGCCCCCTAGGCTCCTACTAGTCGTTGCTACACATAAGGCTGAAATCACTCCTGCATCGCCTCAGCCATCACCTCAAACGATCTCCATCGCCGCGCCTCAACGGTCACCAAAAATCACGCATCGCCTCAGGCGATCGGTCGATCGCCTCAGGCGATCAAAAGCATAAATCAAGGGCGTAGCCTCAGCATGTCCAAAATCTTCATCGCCTCAAACGAAGTCCATCGAGAGATCAGCCCATCGCCTCGGGCGTTCTTCCCCTGCGCGCGGTCCTGACCATTGCTTCAGTCGATGGCCGTGGCGAAGCCCCCATGGCTGCCATCGCCTGGGGCGATGATCACCATCGCCTGGGGCGATCCAGGCCAGAATGTGCACACTTGATTTTCTTCAATTCAATCCACTTTTAATCACTTAATCTGCACACTAAGTACACACATTAGTATAACAAACAAAAGTTTTGTTGATCATCAAAACTCAAAAATAAACCGGAGATAAATTAACGCATTAAACACAACCATGTGTTTAAGACTCAACAATCTCCCCTTTTTTTATGATCACAAAACTTGATAAACTTGAATATGTAATTATGCATGAAATGTGAGTAAACATGACTCCCCCTTAACAATTGCATAGCACATACAAGATTACCAAGTAAATCATATTCCCAACAACTCTCCCCCTCAAACTATGCATATGCAAGCTCTCCCCCTTAAACTATGCATGAGTTAAGTTTCAAGTTAAGCTTCAAGTTTATCACAACATTCTCCCCCTTTTTGTGATAATCAAAAAGCACAAAATTTAAATAAGCATAGCATAATTTAACAATTTTCACATGTTCATCATCAATCATGTAATAAGCATAACAAGCCTAAGATTTAAATCATAGAGATGAACCACAAACATGTGTTTAAGGCAATCAACAATAAATTCTAAATGTTGCAATGTGTGCATGTGTTCTACCAAGAGTTCATGCACCTATGTCCAATAAACAATATAATTCTCAATGCATCATTAAATAAGCTTATTAATCACATAATTGCACATTGCATATTCAAATTTGAATACAAGGCATGTCAAGATACTTACTATAATAAGATAAGCATACATCATGCATTAAACAATTTATATGTGCATATGCTAAGGGGTTATGCATTTTACTCCATTGAATATTTGAGCTTCACATTTATTGGTCACAATTAATTTGTGCCAATTAAATTTTGAATTGCTCTTTTAAAATGTATAAAATAAATTTTACCTCCGATGACAAGAGTGCGTTCTTGTCATTGGTCCTATGCCTCGCGCCTCTTCTATAGTGGTGAATAAAACAAACTCCTCTTTTGAGTTGCTTGTTCCTTCATCCTACATCTCATTGTTATCCCTACAAAACAAATTTACAATATGAGGATATTTGGTACCCATTTGATTTTTGGGTCCTAGAGGGTTAACTTCCTTTGGCACCTTTGGAATCCATTTCCACCTCTTGTTAGGTAGGTATTGGATTCTAGCAAACCTACATTTGTTCTTTGTATGCCCATTTTTACAACAATAGTTGCAAGTAGAAGCATCATGCTTGGCTTTAGCTAACATGCTTGAAAATGATTTTGATTTTCTTGAAAAACCTAACCCGGCTTTATCAAAGCTACAACGTTGCAAGCCAAGCAACGCATTCATCTTTAGACTACTCTCACTAAATTTGCAAAAAGACATTTTTAAAGAATCTAATTCATTTTTCAATGAATTATTTTCTTCATCTTTCTTGGCAATCTCAAGTTTGAGTAATTTGTTACTCATCTTAGTCTTGCCAAGTACATCTATAAGCTCATGATAAGAATCTAAAAGTTCATCAAATGAAGGTACCTCATTGTCGCTTTCATCTCCTTCATCTATGTCATCTTTTGCCATGAGACAAAGATTTGTTGCTTCTTCTTCTTCATCGGAGTCACTATCACTCCATGTGGCTATAAACGCCTTCTTCTTCTCTTTGTCCTCATTCTTCTACTTAGCACATTTATTAGCGTAATGACCTTTTTCTTGACAATTATAACAAGTTACTTCATTTTTGGATTCATGTTTAGTAGCACTAGAGGCCTTTGGCTTGTTATGTTTGTTGAAGAACTTCTTGAACTTCCTAGTGAACAAGATCATCTCTTCAGCATCATCATCATCTTCATCCTCGGAGTGATCTTTTCTTCCAACCAATGCTATCCCATTTCTTTTGGATCTATCCTCCTCCTTTATTTCTCTCCTTGTTGCAACTTCAAGTTCATGAGTCACCAATGTACAATGGAGCTCATCAAGGTCATATGAAGCATTTTCTCCTTTGTTTGACTCAATGATGGCGGTTCTCTTTGCGTCCCATTCCTTAGGCAATGCTCTTAGGGCTCTCCTCCATATTTGCTTTGGAGGGTACTTCTCTCCAAGTTGAGCAAGCTCGTTGATAATTAGCGTGAGCCTCCTAAACATTGAATCAACTTCTTCTCCGGACTCCATCTCAAATGTCTCAAATTTGAGTTGTAGAAGGTCTATCTTTGTCTCCTTCACTTGATTTGTTCCTTCATGACAAATTTGCAATTTGTCCCATATCTCCTTAGCGGTTGAGCACATCGAGATCCGGTTGTACTCCTTTATATCTAAAGCACAATGCAAAATATTAATAGCTTTAGCATTTTGTGAACTAAAATCATGTCCGCTCTAGTGAAATCGTCCATTTCTTTAAGGATACTTATTCCCCCAACTTCCTTTAAAGGAATATGTGGACCTTTCACTATGATCTTCCAAAGGTCATAATCTACGGATTGGATATATAGAGAAATTCTATTGTTTCCAATACCCATAGTTATCACCCGTGAAGAGCGGAGGTCTATTTGTCGATTGACCTTGAGCAAACTCATTTGCTAGATTAGCCATATAAAATTTTTGATTTAAAACAAAAATCAAATGGCTCTGATACCACTTGTTGGAATCAAAGAGGGGGGTGAATGAGATTCATTGGCTACTTTAGCGTTTTAAAATGAGTTTGCAAAACTAAAAGAGTTTGCGCTCGCGGAAGCCTTACGTCAATCGATAAATAAAAAGAATAAGTAAATAAATGCGTAATGAAAATTAAAGCAATAAAAGACAAGAGATTTGTTATAGAAGTTCGGCGATGAATCGCCTACGTCTCCTCTTCCCGGTTAGATAACCTCCAACCGAGGTTCCACTAGAATAAATGATCTTGGCCTTGAGGGCTCCAAGTTAGCCACAACCCAACTCTTCCCGAGTTTACAAAGCTCTTCCCGAGCACACTACTCTTCCCAAGTACACAAAGCTCTTCCCGAGCACAATACTCTTCCCGAGTACACAAAGCTCTTCCCGAGCTACCAACACTCTTCACGAGTCTTCTTGGCCTTAAGGGCTCCAAGGATAGCCACAACACATGCACCAACTTTACTTGTTGGCGACTTTACAATTTACCAACTTGCTTTGGTGTTGGAGGACCTTTACAATAAACCAAACCAAAAACACCTTCACGGTGTACTCACACGAAGACAACAAGACTTTAACAAAACGAGAATTACAAACTCCAATACAACAACAATGTATGGAGATTGTAATGCAATTTGAAATTATAATGATCAAGACTTTGTAGAAGTTTGTAGGCTTGTTTCTTGTCTACAAAATGCTCCAAAGCATCAATATTTATAGTGTAGGAGGCCCCCTAGGCTCCTACTAGCCGTTGCTATACATAAGGCTGAAATCAATCCTGCATCGCCTCAGCCATCACCTCAAACGATCTCCATCGCCGCGCCTCAACAGTCACCAAAAATCACGCATCGCCTCAGGCGATCGGTCGATCGCCTCAGGCGATCAAAAGCATAAATCAAGGGCGTAGCCTCAGCATGTCCAAAATCTTCATCGCCTCAAACGAAGTCCACATTGCCTCAGGCGTTCAACGCATCGCCTCGGGCGATCAGCCCATCGCCTCGGGCGTTCTTCCCCTACGCGCGGTCCTGACCATCGCTTCAGTCGATGGCCGTGGCGAAGCCCCCATGGCTGCCATCGCCTGGGGCGATGATCACCATCGCCTGGGGCGATCCAGGCCAGAATGTGCACACTTGATTTTCTTCAATTCAATCCACTTTTAATCACTTAATCTGCACACTAAGTACACACATTAGTATAACAAACACAAGTTTTGTTGATCATCAAAACTCAAAAATAAACCGGAGATAAATTAACGCATTAAACACAACCATGTGTTTAAGACTCAACATCATCTATAAACACAATCACAAATTGATCCAGACAGTCATGAAAGACCTGATTCATTAGGCTCATAAAAACAGCCGGGGCGTTGGTTACCCGAATGGCATGACTAAAAATTCATAGTGGTCATAGCGAGTTCGGAATGCTGTTTTCTGTACATCTGCCTGTTTTACTTGTATTTGATGATACCCTGACCTCAAATTCTATCTTGGAATATACTGCAGACCCTTGTAGTTGATCGAATAAATCATCAATACGCGGTAAAGGATATTTATTCTTCACAGTCACCTTGTTCAGTTGTCTATAATCAATACATAGGTGCATCGACCCATCTTTCTTCTTTACAAACAACACTGGTGCACCCCAAAACACTAGGTCGTATATATCCTTTATCTAATAAGTCTTGCAACTGAGTCTTCAACTCTTTTAACTCAGTTGGAGCCATTCTATACGGTGCTCAAGAAATTGGAGATGTTCCTGGCATCAACTCAATTTCAAATTTCACTGCTCGACTTGGTGGAAATCCTGGAATTTCATCCGGAAAGATATCTGTAAATTCAGCAACAACTGGTATATCTTCTATCTTTTTATCTATCTCATTTTCTGCTCTATCAATAGCATAAATGATATAGCCTAGGTGTCCACGTTCTAACAAACGTGGCATTTTCATCATAGAGATCAACGGAATTCTTGAACGTGAACCTTGACCATAAAAGATCCACTTCTGACCCAATTCAGATTTGAACCGAACTATTTTATGACAGCAATCAACAAGAGCCTGATATTTATTCAAGATATCTATCCCAACAATACAATCGAAATCATGCATATCCAAAATCAGTAAATCAGCCCTCAAAGTATTTTCATCACAACTAATAACACAATCCCGTAACATACTATATGTTATCATCTTTTCTCCCGTGGGTGTCGATATAACCAGAGGTATCAACAATGGGGACGTAAGCATATCATACTTCGTTACAAAATTTCGTGCAACAAAAGAGTGTGATGCACCCGTATCAATCAACATTAATGCAGGATAAGTACATAATAAACACTTACCCGTGATTACATCTTCTGGAGCCGTTTCTGCTTGTTCTCGATTCAATGCATACACTTGACCTTGAGAAGGTCTAACAGATGGTCCCCCAAATGTACGTGGAGGTAAGCCCTGTTGCGATTGACTTTTCAATACTTTTCCTCTTCCCCTCTGTCCAACACGATTCGGACAATTCCGTGCTATATGACCTACCACACCGCAGACAAAACATGTCACATGATCTGCTTTTGAAGCACTGCACACGCTTTCCAACCTTGGAAAATGTCTTTTCAAGTGTGGCCTTCCACAATAAAAACACCGAATCAGTCGACTCCCCATAGTCTGTGTCTGTCCTCGGTTCAACTGACTTCCACCAAATTGTTTACCACTATATCTTGATGATACTGATGATGAGGATGATCCACCCCTTGCTTTAAATTGCTCACTTTTGGGTTTCAAACTATCAGAAATCACTCTCTGTTGTGATGCTACTTCTTTATAGGCACTTACTCCGATTTCAGCCAACTCTGCTCTCATCATAGCCTCTTCAAAGGAAGTAGGGTTCTGTGAGATCACTCGATCAAAAAGTTCCGGCCTTAAGCCTCTCAAAAAATGTCTCACTTTGTCTTTCACATTGGCAGCGATATGGGGAACATATCATAACAATGCAGAATACTGATGAGTGTAGTCAGCTACACTCATGTTTCCTCTTCTTTTAGTTGTCTTGCAGCAACAGAAAAATAACAATTAAGGAAGCGGGTGCGGAAGACATTCCAATCAATTACTTGTCCCATAGCTTGTACTTCTTGCACTGTTGTTTTCCACCACAAATATGGTTTCTTTGCTAACTGAAATTCTGCCAATCGGACCCATGCAGTGCGAGCACAAGGAGCGGACACAAATATCTGCTCGATCCGTTCCAACCAATCTTCAACTTCCTCTCCAGTTTCAGTACCCTCAATTTTTGGGGGTTGATAGCTCAAAAACTGTGTTAGGCTCAGTTCTCCTGGTAACAATACTTGTTCAACAGGTCCTTGACCAACTGGAGGTGATGGCACAGGAATTGGACCTCCACTAGCATTGACACTCATTGCCTCATCCACACCTTTTGGCAGATTAGCCATGCTTTGTACATACGGAGCATCACAATATACCTGTTAATACAGCACATAGAAGACAACAACGAATAGCAAGCAGAACATATATCTCAGTGCACCTAGACCCCACTAGGTCACTAGTCTACCCAACACCCAGGTATATGCTCTGATACCACTAATGTAAGGCCCTCACTGCCTTTTTGAATGACAGAATATAATATGAACATTGATGATAAGTGTATGTCTAGAGTTACGTAGAGTTACGTCGATTATGAACATAACTAGGAATCATTAATTACATGCCATAGTGTAACCACATTCAAAATATACATGTCTTCTCTCTTCTCTAATCGACTACTCTACCAACAGTGTACAACAACAAGGACCCACAATCCTGGCTTCCCTCGCCCAAAATGTCCCTACAGAACAACCCACAAAAGATACATGAACACCATTGTACTTGAAAATCAACATATATAAACAAATAGTACAAATAAATCACCAAAACAGTAGTTATACAAACTCCATGTATCTCATATGTATCTCGGTTCCTTTAGTTGTTCCTGTAGCATACTCAAACATAATATAATTTCTACAATTGATATATCTTATGTAAATATCTTGACATGTCATAATCCACTCATCCCCGTGAATACCCTCTCCAAATCTGCAGGCTGCATATAATATTTATTCTTATATGGGTAGCACATATCCCATTACTATTACGCTCACTATGAATCCCATCATAAGAGTAGCCAATGAATATTGCATTTCAACTCCATATAAGAACCCCAAATATTATATTACGGCATGCCTCGCAATAATACTCAAACACGCCTCAATGCGTTAATCTTCACTCACTCCACGTCATATAATAATCACAATAAGATATGAATGATAACACAAGTGTTCGTACGTCCCACGTACCTGAGACAAAAGGTAGAGTGATCATCAACACGATCTTTCACCCTATTCGATGTCCACCAGTAGTTTGTGACGGCTCTACACGGATATCATCATAGAAGAATCATATCATTATTCATCATTCAATATCAAAGAAAATGTACCATATCCTATATGTCACCATATAATAACTTGAAAAGAACAAACAAATAAAATCACATGTTCTGCCTTCACCGATCGATCGGTATTTATTTCCGATCGATCGCGAAACACCCGTCGATCGATCGATCAACACGCTCGAAGAAGCAACCCTTGTTTTCTCGCTCTAGTACGGAAGCAGAATATCGAAGTCTTGCCAATGCTACAACAGAACTTATTTGGGTTCAATCACTCTTGTCTTGTCTGAGCTGCGCATACACACGACTTGTACTCCTGTTTTGTGGTGTGATAATTTGAGTACAATAGCCCTTAGTGCTAATCATGTCTTACACTCCAGAACAAAGCATGTTGAACCCGACTTATATTTTGTTATGGAAAAAGTTTTGGCCAATATTCTATCAGTTCATCACGTGCCTTCATTTAATCGAACAACGGATATACTCAACAAGCCTATGACAACCTCCTTTTTTAATCATTTGAGGTTCAAGCTCAGTCTAGTGAATAATATTATTAAAAATTCTTAAATAATATATATAATAATAATTATTAATAATAATACATTATATGTAATAATATTATTATTTATTATTAAAATATTCTTAATTATTATATATGATTATTATTAACAATAATAATATAAAAATACAGGGGCACCCTCTAAAAAAAGTCAGCGGTCATCTAGGGCCATGGTCATCTAGGGCCACCCTCTAAAAAAAGGTAACCGTCGTCCATAGAGTGGGCGACTAGCTTGGTAATCCCTCTAAAATACTGGTGTTTATGTTGAGTTGAGTTGATGAGATATGGTTTAGAGTGAATTGGTAGGGTTTTAAGGTGTAAAAATGGTGGTTTTCGCATTTACAGGGCTTGGCGATCGATCGAGCGGAATTCTCGATCGATCGCACGCTGCAGAGATTTTACTTGGGAGGAGAACATCTCCTCGGTCGATCGAGCGGAATTCCCGATCGATCAAGGCGACTTCTCGGTCGATCGGTGAAGCCCTCTCGATCAATCGAGAAGGGCAGAATTTTGGTGCCAATTTTTGGGTGCTCGATTGAGAGGTTCGGTCGATTGATCGCGGGGCATATAAAATGGAATTGTTGGATTTTGGTTATTTTGATGGGATTTTTGGTAATGGACTATTATTTGGTTTCTAATATTGAGTTGTGCTATTGTGTAGAGCCTTATCAGGTGGCAGCACAACGCAGGGGATAAAGTCTTGCAACCATCCCACATTTTGGAAGAAAGGTACGTTGAGAGACGTACGGGCATCGGACAGTAAGATGTATTTTTACATACATATGGATTATGCATTGTGGTTGCATATTTATATTGGATGCTTGGTGCATTATTATGGTGAGTCATTGTTATATTTGAGTGATGATTTTAATGCTTGTCGCTGTCATTTCGAAGGGATGAATATAATACTTGCCGCTGTCATATCGTAGAGATGAAAGAATATTTGCCGCTAATATGTCTAAGCGATGGTAAATGCAGCTGTCATATTGAAGCGAGTGATATTAATGCCGGTGGTATGTCGAAGCGAGGGGTATTAATGCCCCTGTCATGTCGAAGCGAGGTGCATTAAAATACAATGTTATAGCAAGACTGGATTGGTTATTGGTATTGATGGATCGGATATATGTCATGACATTTATAAACTGTATTATAATCTAATGGTTATAAATATAAGTTACGGTACAGGGACAACCAAATGGAGCGTTTTTAAATGCATTGACTACATGAAGTGCTTTGTATTTACGGTTTATGCATTTATACATTATAATCATATTGTTGTGAATATGGTTTGTTATATGTTCACAGTTTGGGGTTGTTCCTGTAGGAGTTTTTGGCATGGAGGGCTAAGGCCAGGGTTTATGCGGTGAGCTGTGTGTGCTACTGGTATAGCAGGACAGTAATTCGTTTGTATTGTTTGTACACAGAGTAAAGTAAATCTATAGCCTTTACATTCATTTTGTGGGAACGCACTTAATTCTTTTTGGAATTTTATTTTGACACTGTAATCCTTAAGCTCAATACATCAACATGAACCCTTATACTCTGATGAATATATGTTTAGCTCTCTTTATGTCATTAAATCCACACTTAAGGTAGCGAGGCCTTGCACTGGTCCCCCCGGCATTGGAGGGAGTTTCCTCTAGTTCAGCAACAGTTAGATGTCAACAATGCTTTTCTTAATGACATGTTGAATGAAGTTATCTACATGCAGCAGCCTCCAGGTCTAGAACAAAGCAATGACAATTCTCAATTAGTTTGTCGTCTTCACAAAGCTATCTATGGTTTGAAACAATCACCTCGAGCTTGGTTTGATAAACTCAAGACAGCTCTTCAACAAATGGCTTTCTTCACTTCAAAGGCGAATGCTTCATTGTTTACTCGATTTCATGATAACTCAATCGCATACATTGTTGCGTATGTTGATGATATCATCATCATAGGGAGTCATTCTGATCAAGTTCATCATAATATTCGTCTGTTGCATAATCAATTTTCTTTGAAGCATCTAGGTGATCTTTCGTACTTCCTTGGCATTGAAGTTTCAAGACCATCCAGCAATGTCTTGTTTCTGTCTCAGACAAAATACATTAAGGATCTACTGGCAAGAAGTAAAATGACTGATGCTAAATCTTTGCCTACTCCAATGGCCACTGGAGTAAAGCTTTTTGCCAGGGAAGGTGATCCAATTGAGGATGCAACTCTCTATAGAAGCAAAGTCGGTGCTTTGCAATATTTAACGATCACTAGATTTGATATTGCATATAGTGTGAATAAATTCTGCCAATTTAAGCAACATCCACTACATTTGCTTTGGAAGGATGTGAAACGTATCTTGAGATACCTAAAAGGAACCTCACACTTTGGCATTCAACTCAATGCCTGCTCACATTTTACTCTCTTGGGGTATTGTGATGCCGATTGGGGCAATGATCCAGATGATAGAAGGTCCACGTCAGGTTTTTGTTGGTTCTTTGGTAGTTCACCAGTTTCATGGAGCTCAGAGAAGCAACCCTTGTTTTCTCGCTCTAGTACGGAAGCAGAATATCGAAGTCTTGCCAATGCTACAACAGAACTTATTTGGGTTCAATCACTGTTGTCTTGTCTGAGCTGCGCATACACACGACTTGTACTCTTGTTTTGTGGTGTGATAATTTGAGTACAATAGCCCTTAGTGCTAATCATGTCTTACATTCCAGAACAAAGCATGTTGAGCCCGACTTATATTTTGTTAGGGAAAAAGTTTTGGCCAATATTCTATCAGTTCATCACGTGCCTTCATTTAATCGAACAACGGATATACTCAACAAGCCTATGACAACCTCCTTTTTTAATCATTTGAGGTTCAAGCTCAGTGTAGTGAATAACCCCTCCCTGAGCTTGAGGCAGCAAGGTAAATGATATAAAGATACACTCGTGTGGTCACACTTATGTAAAGCCAGCAGAAGGATCTACACACTTCAGAAGAATGCATTCAGCGCATGTGACGTGCAGCATAATAACAAATTCTGTTTTTCTATTTTTAATTATTTCTTTTGTGATTAAATATTGATTGGTTGTACACTTTGAACACTTTGTAAATCAATGAAGAATTTCACATTTCCCTCAAGCCGTCTTGTTCTTTAACTTTTCTCACTTTTTTTTGGTTCAAATAGTTAAAAAAAAAACCTTATTGTCCATATACACTGTCTTGAAATATAACATTGATTCAAGATGACTTCGGAATTTTTCAAACATTATTTGATCTGTATTGAAATTAAATTTCAGTCGATCTTGAATGTGTTTGAATATACTTTTGAGCCGAATTCAAGACCAAATCATTTTGTTTAAGGGTTCATAAGCTTGATTATCTTGTTACGAATCAAAATTAAATGAACTTATCTTAAAAGATTTCGAAAATTAAGTCCGAACCAACCAAGTCGAACTTGAATTGAAGGCACAAAAGTTTCTATTAAGAATTGATTTGCCAGATACATTTCTTTATAATACTAGCTCTATCATATAATTAATATGCTTATTCCTAAAAGAAAAGAATGTAAGAATTTTGGGAAGTGTTGATTCATAATCATCAAACTGTACCAATTGAACTGTCTCATTCAACCCAGTGCCCATGTCTGCAAAAATGGAATGGATAAAGTTATAAAAATAATCCTATGAAGTAAAAATTTGTAAATTCTGGTATGTCTTATGACTTGGGAATACCTGAATCCTACCATCGGAAGTTCCAATAAGTAACATATCTTGATTGGCATCAAGAGCCAAACAAAGAATTTTTGTGGTTGAAGAAGTTTGAAGAGTTTCAACTTTGCTATACTTGTTTTTGCACCAAACTTCTATTATCCCACCTTTACACCCCAAGTATATCAGTTCTGAGCTAACGGCCATCGTTCGTACTTCCAACGTCGATGCCAGTGATCCAACCAAATTATAGTTTGAAGTGCTCCATATCTATAAATCACACAGATTGGCAGTATTTGCAAATGATTGTGACAAAGGAATGAACTTTCAATGTGATTTTGACAGATAATATATATGAACTTATTTATAACGGAAAGAATGTCTCACTGACCTCTTGGTGAACTCTTTCTGATTTTTTCTAAGATACCCCCTTAATATTATCTTTCTTTTAGTTTTCAATCCTAGTTATTTTTCGATTATCGCAAATTTCAACACGAAGCTGTATTTTAATTACATGTGCATCGACTACTAGTACTTGTGTGTGTCTATATGTATTACCTTTACATTGGATCCATCAAACGAAGAACCTGCAGCATATATTAACCCATCCTGAACTTGCAATGCATAAATGGGATATGCTTTTCCAATCAATTTCTTGGATCCGCTCTGAATATTTCCTATTGTTCCTGTGACCAAATCAATTTCCTGCAAAAAACTGTCAATTCATTTTCCTGGTTTATGCATATTTTCTTGGAACACATTCCATAAGTATGGTAGTCTTATGGCACCTGAATGCTAGAATCTTGACATCCACAATATAGTTTTCCTTGTACAAGAGCCAAACATTTAGCATACTTATTTTGGTTAAGTAATTTTGAGGATCCATTCCATGAGTGTACCTAAACCAACATGTGAATATCAGAGCTTATATATAGACAATATCATTCAAAATTTGACACGCACATGGTAAATTATTTGTAACACTTCGAATTGAAAAACAATGTTTGAAGAAAAAAATGGAAAATTAGCGACACAGAGGACAAATAGGGTACCTTGACTCCAGATCCTTGAGGAATATAGCAAACCATGCTATTAGCAACTACTAGGCTGTTTATTTGATCCTTCATCTCCTCGACTTGCTCAAAATGAATTCCATCATCTTCTACAGACCATACCTGCATACATTTCCGTGAAACTTTCTGTGATTCGAAATCTAACTTGACTAGTGCAGACATGGAAGCAGGAAAAAAATCATACCCTCACTGTGCGATCGAGTGAACCACTGTATAATTTGTCAGTTGATTGTAGTATCGCTAAGCTTGTTACCGGTTTTGCGTGTTCTCGAATCTCTTGAATGATTTGCATCTCGGAACTTTCGTTAGCCCACACCTTTAGCATTGAAGAAAAGAATTATTGTATGTTTTTAAGTGCCAACAACATAATTTCATTCATATAGTGGATAATAAAATTTAGAACAAATTAGACAGGAAACTATATAGTCAATCAGAGTTGTTAAGCATTAAGACTTTGCATTTAGTTGCTAAAGTAGTCGGTTATATGCATTTATAAAATAGTGCCCCAATATTTCGATATGGCATGGATTATAATCACCCTCGGTTGGACATGCAATGTCCTCATAGTGTCCTTCACATTCCACAACCCTCCCCCATAAACATCTGGATGTACGCTCCATTCCCATATTAAGCCCGGTTCCTCAAGTTGGGGATCCAGGTAAATGAGACCGTTGCATTATAGGCTTTACTAGCAACTAAATTGCATCTATCTTTCGCCTTACGAAAATGATTAATCCAGGTTGCTACTATCCCTATGTTCCCATATGGCACATGGTATTACTCTGTTATTATAAAGAACCTTATATCAATGCAAACAGTCTAAAATGAAACACAATGATTGACTTACTTTTATAGTTCCATCCGAATGGCCCGAGAAAATTTTTCCTTTGAAGCAAGTTATAGCGAGAACTTCTCCATTCTCGCTACAATCTTCTTGGCATAATGCTTGATGATTCCAAAGATCCTGAAACCCTTACAAAGATTAAGCGTCTAATTCAATAGAATGAAGTGTTGTGAGGGATGCTAAACTTACTGCGCTTGTGTCATGCTCTTCGGAGAAGATTTTTAGCATCTCAAATGCCATGACAGATGATTTCTTAAGCTCCCTCAATCCTTTCAGGATATCCTTCATGTGCACTGATAGATCATGCAATCCTTCTAAAATTCGCAACAATGCAGGTGTAAATAACGAAATAATTCTAGGAAATTTTAAAACACTGTTTATTTTTCATTAAAATTGGCCACAAACCGGGATCGCGGATGAAAGTGTTGAGTGCAATCATGGAAAGGACTCTATTTTCGGTGTTTTTTTCGGATTTGAAAATGTACACGAATCGCTTGAGCAAACATACACGCGCAGCTCCTTGAATCCCCGTGTCCGGAAGAATGGACAGCATGTGTACAAGCCAACTAGCCGTCATCAAGCACATAGAATACAAATCCTCGTTTGTATCGTCTATGCCTTCTGCCAAAGCCTCAAATAGCAACCCAAATTCATGGCTGACAAGAACAAAAGCTACTCTTTTCTCCCAATCTTCAGCAGCTTTCTCTTCTGCCTACAAAGTAAAAAAGTATCAACAACTTCAGCTACAAATTCACAGCTAGGCAGTGATGGAGCCAGATGTGGGTTGAGCCTGGGCAGCTGCCCCCTATTTATTTTTTAATTTTTCTACTGATCCATATAATTTTATGTAATATATATTCTGCCCTCTGATTTTTTTTTCGGTTTTAAGCTTTAGTTTAACCCCCATACTAAAATCTTGACTTGCCACGGCAGCAAGAATCACAAAATTTGATGAGAAAAAAGGAACTGACCATTGTGTCTTGAGGGTCAGCAGAAACGTTGTGACGACGCTGATCCTTTCTCATAAAGGCTCGATAACTCCTGTCAAGTCCCGCACGTTTAAGAAGAATGGCTCTTGCAAGGGATTTCCCTGAATATGAGAACCTTCCCTGCAGGGAAAGCAATGTCTCTGCAGCAGAAATTTGAGCAACCGGAGACTCCGAATTTCTGAAACTTGAAATAAGAGCATCCATGGCCTCTTCTCGATATATGCTCATCTTTCTGGGTTCATCCTAATATATTCACATCATTAGTTAATAAAACAATGAACAAAATAACAAATACAAACAAAGTAAGAGAGATCGTACGAGAAGATCGAGTTGCAAAAGTAGACCGGCCACTATGGGAGACTGAACCTGCGGGGTATTTTGTAGATATGTAAGAAGAGAATGCATTGTACTGAAGGTACCTTCTTCCTTCAAGATGTGCAAGATTTGCTCGTTCAAATTTCTTCTGCAGGATTTTGGACAGAGTAAGTCACACGATTAATCAAATAAAATGACAAACTAATACCGACGATGATAGGATTCAGCACCTGTTCAATTTAACTAGTTCCGACAGAAAATGAACCATCTCGAACCGTTCATCGTCATTTACTTCAACAAAGATCTCTAAAACACCAGCTAATTTGGCTTTACAAGCAACAATGTTCCTGCATTTTCCATCCTCCAGCATGCATCTCAGCAAAATACTCACAGCAGCAGTCTTTTCCTCCACATGTTCAGCTTCCAAACTAGATATCACTTTCTCAATCACTTTTGCTGAAAGAATGCTTCTCAAGATTTCAGTTAGAGTCGTTTCGTTGGAACTTCTAAGAATCTGTCCAAGCAGAATGACTGCCGCTGTTTTGGCCATCATATACGTCTTCGTCACATTATCATCAGCATCATCATCAAGTACTTCCAAAAGATAATCCACGATATCCATTTCAACAAGACTCACAGCAGTAGGCCTCAAGAGTTGAACTAAAACAAGTGCTTCGATCAAACCTTTCTTGAAAAGTTCAACGAAGCATTCCACATCGGAATCAACCCGTTTTAGTGTCTGGATAACATTGTCATCTCTTGATCCGAGCTCGGTCAGGAGAACAACAGTTGCCCTCAAGACCTCTATATCAACGGAATTAAGCATCGTCTCCACGAACCCATTAATCACTGGTGGTTTCGAGAGCATGTCCATCATTTCCAAATCGGCATTTGCTTCCTGCCAGCACCTCTCGATTCTGAGGGCCGCCATTTCAGAATCCCTCAAGACTTCTGATGAACAAAGGTCTGTAATGGCAAGTCGCAACTCACTCATGGTTCCATCAATGGTGGCTTGACTTATGACACTATTAGGTGAAGCCAAACGAATCGATGCCCCTAATTTGGGCTCATTCACTGCTCGTACTCCTTCATATGGGCTATACTCAAAACTTGGATTCTGTTCTTTCCAGCTCGCAATAAGACGTTTGAGCACGTAATTCGTCTTAGGCAACACAGTACCGGTATGCAGCTTCTGTCGAGTAATGGGACATGTAGAATTTCCCCTGTCTAGCCATTCTTGAATTGCCTTCCTTTCATAAGTCTGTCCAGTCTCCAGCGTTACCGGATCATCGAATACATGCGTAGTTATAGGGCAAACAAAATCCTTTGGGGGAGTATGCTTTCCTCCACCAATATGATTATCCACAACTCCCATTAAAGAATAGGGAGAACTGATATAAAACAAAGTTCAAGAAAAGAATTAACCGCCTTTTGAAACAGTTAAAATAATCCCATGAAAAATGCTTCCAAAAATCAGTTACCGGCTTGATTCTTCAGCCGAAAAAGGCTGCTTTTGTTTCTGGGCTGGTTGGCTCCGCCTGGAGTCAAACAATGCCATTGATTTTATCGTCTCCTAAGATTAGTATTGGTATATCAGAACATTATCATTGGGGCTATAATTTTTCTTGTTAACGTCAATTAATTTTACCTCCTTTTCAGCTTCAGAATCCGAGGAAGAATAATGGGTGGAATTGGAATCATCAAATTCGTTGTCTTGATTTTTCGTAAAGACATTGGGCGAAAACTCTCTCAGGAAAAAAGGATGGGAAGCTGGACAGGCTATTTGTCCCGTTGTTGCTCGACTTATCTGCTTCAGTCCACAATGGCTGTTTTAACATTCAAAGCATAATTTTCTTTTCAAGTTGTTTCGTATTATCTTTTTTTTATAAAAAAAAATACATTAAAAATACTAATATTTCCTATTTAAAATCGATCGAGAAAAATTCCCTATATATTCTTAACTATATATGTATGTGCTCAATAAGTATTCTATATAGGATACTGTATATTAAAGTGAGTGAATTAGTAGTTTAGTTTTTGAAAAAAATGGATTCATGTGAACATTAATATATTGTTTATCAGGATATAAAACTATACTATTTTAAATAAATAAAAAAGGAAAACAATATTTTTTGATGAAATGAAAAAATTAAGTTTACCAATACTTCATAAAATTTGAAAGTATACAAAATTTATGAGTAAGTTATACAAATTTAATATTAAAAATAATTTTATTTTATCAAATCCCATGAAACCCTTTCAATTTTATGGGATTTCATTTAGTTAAACCGAATCTCATCAAATTCCATTCTATTTTGAAATGACGTCTTTCTAAGCATTAAATGGTATTTTCAAATTTCAAATCCCGCTAAATTCCATCAAATCCATATACCAAATATAATGTTATCTTTAATCCTAACGAGATTGTTGTACTATATGTCACATAGTTAATATTTATTGAAATAAGTGATAAGGGACACAAATAATTGAATCTTCACTATTTTGGAGAGTTGAGTAGTTGTTATCCCACGAGCAATATCGTATAGGAGATAGTTATCCTTAAATAATAATATTCACATAGTTGAACAATGCTCTTTAAGACACTATCAACCACTAAAATAACATCTTAGTATTTTATGTGTGCGGATTTCTAAATCCCACGGAGCCAATCAATTTTAGAAACCCACGTTTTAGCCCACTACACTGGTGTCACTAACCCATTTTCTCCACTTTCTCATCTCCTTCAGGACAGGAGGGTGTTGATTTTTGAAAAAGCAAAATGTATTTTTATTATATCTTTACTATGTTTTGGGAAATAAAAAATACAAGATATTATGGTGAACTTCGATGAATAAAAGCGTTCTCAATCAGGTATGACAATGTACGACAAGTAACATATAAAATTTAGAACGTGCAGTATGATGACATATAAGTTCTCGATCACTATTAAATCGCATCAAGGGTCTGCTTTGAACCATTTCTTGTTTGCCTTTGTGATTGATGAGATCACGAAAGACATATATACCAAATTACCTTAGACAATACTTTTCGTTGACGATATTATGTTAATCGACGAGACCAATGCATGAGTTAATGTTAAATTGGAGTTATGGAGAGAGACCTTAGAATCAAAGGGTTTTAGATTAAGTATGTCTAAAATAGAATATATGGAGTGCACATTTATTGGTCGTGCATCTCGGGGTCTCGTGTAATAATAATCGATGGCCAAAGATGTATAGATGAGTAGTCTTCTTTGATACATAGGTTCTGTTATCCAAAAGGATATTGCGATTGATAGCAACATTAATCACGACATGCTGGTTGAAATTGAGAAACGTCACCCGTGTTCTATGAGATTATAATTACCGCTGAGATTGAAGGGAAGTTTATAAAACTGCCATCAAACATGCAATGCTGTATTTGACTGGAATGCTGGGCACCCAAGAGGAATCCAAAAGATGAGTTTGACAGAGATGTATATGCTTTGTTGGATGTGTAGTAAAATAAGAAGATAAAAAATAAGGAATAAAGACATTCGAACTGAAGTAAGGTAAGCCCATCAATGTATCTGTTAGTCGAGTAGAGTATATGAATTTTGGTCCTTTCACGAGAACAAGAAGACGACCGAAGAAGATATGACTCGAAGTTATATATAAATTTGGAGTTCAAATCAACAATGATATTCTGACCGAAGAAGCTCTTGGTGAAGACTGACATAAGTGTGTGACCCGACTTAATTCCGTCTATGATTCGTTTAGCCTACTCCATTCAATCATGATTAAATACTTACTTATTGTTGTTGTTTATAGAAAAAAGGTAAGTCTACACCAAAATAAATAATCTCTAAAAAACTCTTAATATAAAAGTAGATAATATTATGAATATGAGTGGATTTGGGTTAGCTCGATTTCTATATTTTTATATTTTTTATTAAAATTAAAATAAATAATAAAAACATGTAAAAATTAGAATTTTTTAATCAAAAATATGATATTAGGGTTTCCAAATTTTGATCAACCTTACCAACAGTATAGAAGATTAATGCAAGATGCATAAGAAAGCATTACATTATACCGTCTGTTAGTGGAACCAAATTCATGGCTGTCCATCTTCTTCTCTTTTTCATCGCTGCACACAACTATCTTAGCACCCCTTTCTATGCTCCTTCGCAGTACTATTGATGGTGGAGCAACGGAATTTTTCTCATCTTTATTCTGCAGAACCTCTTTAAAATAACCCACAAATATCCTGCAATTCTCGTTGAGTAAATCCTCGTAATCCCTCTCCAGATCCTTGAGAGCAGAAGCCTGGTCACCGCTCATTTTTGACAACAGTGTTGTGGAGTTCGACAAAAATGATATTTGTTCATCACTATTGCCACCAGAATCAATGTTAAAGGATAGATTAGAGGCCAAGATATTTGATCTGTGATCTTTGTACCA
Organism: Haberlea rhodopensis; assembly: GCA_907163345.1. Lineage (NCBI taxonomy): Eukaryota > Viridiplantae > Streptophyta > Magnoliopsida > Lamiales > Gesneriaceae > Haberlea > Haberlea rhodopensis. Next base: position 6,992,929 of record CAJQUN010000001.1, on the reverse strand, counting down.
TTCGAGTATAGGGAGAAAATGTACGAGAAACATTTCTTCGAACAGAAATGGCGCGATTTCACGCCTACACAATGAAGGGTCTGCATAAAATACATCAAGAAGACTGAGCGAAGCATCAATGGGTCGGTGGGAGAGGGAGTAAACTAGGGACCAAAGAAAAGAAGAAAAATCTGTATTATTCGAAGAAAGAAGCTTTTCTGCGAGGCGGAGAGACGAAGACCGAATGGAGGAGCTGGTGGTGGAGATGGCATTTTCAATAGTTTGTGAGGCAAAGTTGAGGGATTTGGAGAGTGGGACAGGGAGTTTTTGAACGAAAGCAGAGGAAACATGGCGGCGTATGTCGGGTCGAGAAAGTGTTTCAGAGAAGAAGGTGGCTGTGTACTGTAGTATTTGTGCTACTGTGGTAGGCTCCGGCGGACATTACGGCTTCTGGAATTTTTTTACTAATGGATGTATGGGTTTGAATGAATGACGGACTGCAGCTACAAATCAAATGTTTGACGTTGATAATTGGAGACATGAGGTTTGCCGCCTTGGCCTGCAATGTCTATTTGTCCACTTACCGCAATTTGGCAAATATTCTGGTCCAGACACACAAGTGAACATTCAAGTTGACCAGTCCAACAGCATGAGTCATATATATATATATATATATATATATATATATATATATATATATATATATATATATATATATATATATATAGTTTACTTGGTGTGATAAATTAGATATTGGATTATTAATCGATCCCATCATATGTTTACTTGCTTAAAATTCCGTTTTTCTTATCCATGAGATCTGTTTTTTAAGTATTATCAGACACACCCAGTGCACGAAGTTCCCACGATATGCGGGGTGATAGTGTTTATCGCGTACGCTCAAATTAACCCTCTCAAGTTAAATAAGCAATGTAGTAGCGTGAGTAGAGATCGATCCCACGAGGAAGTGATATAATTTGTGTTAATTATGCAAACAAATAGTAAAAATGGGAGATTTTGAAATTGATTAACTACTACTAAGCAAAATCAATGAAAATTTTGAATTAGACTATTATGCAAAATTATACTAGGATGAATTAACTTATGAGAAAAATGCGATTCTTGGTTGTCGGTCGACTTTACAATTAGGGGTTTACTATCTCGATCATCGATCCACATACGATTCAATTTTCATGTGAAAATTCATCATGAACGTTTAGTCCAATAATCAAAGTCCTATATCACCCTAAATTTAATTAAGTAGCCCAAGTGTTCTAGTTTAACACTTATCAAACAATCAATCAGATTTAACTTGATGATCGCATATGAACTAGTAAGATCGATGAAGCTAAAGAACATAATCCAAGCGTCTATGTTTAAACTAGTCAATTGTTTTTCATAAGAATTTAATAAACTCACAAGCGAAATTTTATTAATCTTAATTGCTTCGTAAATTAAATAGATCAAACGATTCGATATTTGATATCTAATTTAGCATTAGATGTATGAACAAAAGCTAGGTGATCAATCCAAACAATTAAATAACACAATCATAGCAATAAAATCATAAAAAACAATTGATACTCAATGAAAATCAACAATCAAAACTTAATCTCACGAGAAGCGTAAACTCCAACGTATTGTCTTCTTTAACCAAGAATCACAAAGGTGTTTAGTCACTCATGACTAAATAAAAAACAATAAAACTAATCTAGAAAGCATTAAACAAAAGCAAAATAAAGAGTTACTAGAAAAAAGCACGATTCTGGCTCGTCAAATCCGTCTTCTTTCTTTGTTCTTCAAGTTGTTCTTCAAAGGTTGAGAGAAAATCTATCTTCTAACTCTAAAATATGATGGAATAGTCTGATTTTGAGGTCCACAATCGTTTATATAGGGTAAGAATCTGATAGAGTAGGTAAAAAGCTATCAAAAGATGGAAAAATCGAGTTTTCATAAAATTCAGGATTCTGCTAGGCGATCGATCGCAATCGATCAGTGATGTCTGGCGATCGATCGCCAGCTTTTATTTTTTGGGCATAAAGTTTTGGCGAACGATCGCTGAATTTTGTCGATCGATCGCTGTTTTCCAGTATGTTTTAACGATCGATCGCTCTTTTATGCCGACCGATCGCTGACCTATGAATTTTGTTGCTCAAATTTCTGTCCATAGGCGATCGATTTCTCCTTCCTAGGCGATAGGGTCTCAAGTCAAAAATCATTTTAAGCATTTTCTTAGGTCTACTTTGATTCCTCATCATCTTCAATGCTTTTCTTGATCCTTATTCGCCCTTGTTAACTCGATTTCTTCGATTTCACCTACATTTACACAAATATACGATTAGGTAACATATGTATCAAATTATCCATCAAAACATATCAAATCGTAGACAATTAAGCGCAATAGATGTGTCTATTTCTAGTCATATCACGGGGTCCGGGAAGGGTTGTGCCTATTTGGTCTAATGTACACAACATTCCCCTACAATTAGGGGTGTAAACGAACCCAATCGAAGCCGAATATGTAGAAAATTTTAAGGTCCGAATTCGGCTCGAAATAGAAATTATTGTATCATGCAATCTGTTATTATCTAAATTAAATAAAAATAATTAAAAATATCTTTAATAATAAAATTTTAAAACTATATTAATATATAAAATTTGAAATATAAAATTATATTTGTACATTAGTAGTATATGCATTTTAATATAATATAGTTATTATCAAGAAAATGTGGGGCTAAAATAAGAATGTAACGGAAAAAAGTAATACATAAAAAATTATGTTAATATATATTAAATTGGAAATATATTAATATTTTTTTTTAAATATTAGATGGATATATTTTCTAATCACAATTTTATTATACCAAACCAAACATAATATTATTAATAATAGCCTCAAGGCAAAAAAGTAATTTATCATATAATTATATATACAATTCCAATTTAAGTCATTTAAAATAAACATATGATTATTTATTCAACATTATTCTATATCTATCAATTACAGTAATAATTACAATATATTTTATCGATATTATTTTATTATTTGAAGTAGACGCAGCCATAAATTATAAGGGATTCATTAGTAACAATTGCATGGATTTTATATAAATTGTTATCTCTCTTTTTGGTTCGCTTCGATAACAAATGAATTTATAGGGGAAGGGATGAGTTGTTTCGTGAAATCACAGGTTAGGCCGGAGTCCGGGAAGATCCTTTTCTCGTTCAGAATCTCCGATGATCAATACTGGTTTTTTTTAGAGGAAGGACAGGAGACTTCTTCTTGCCAACCATCCTCCTTTTTATAGGGGGAGGGATGCCAATGGTTCCGCCTTGCCGGGGATTTTGGAGACAATGTCTGAAACTGGGGGGAGAACCACAGACTGGGACCACCTACATCTGTTACCTACCTCGTACGACGCTTCTGCTTTTGCGATTTCTCTACATCCGGGAATATACTTTTCGTACCCACAGTGCTTGACCCTCATTTGATTGGTTAGTAGGCCTAGCCTTTGCTTTAATAGGTGTCCGATTCCTGCAACCCTAGTCCCGGTATACGGGACCACCATAGGTGGCCTCAGCTCGGCTGTCCTGTCCAATGACTGCCCGTCCTAACCTATCGAGGAAACCTCGCCTCAGCCCGGCTATCTTGACAATGACTGCCCGTCATGACCTATTGAGGAAGCCTCGCCTCAGCCCGGCTATCTTGGCAATGACTGCCCGTCCGGACCTATTGAGGAAGCCTCGCCTCAGCCCGGCTATCTTGGCAATGACTGCCCGTCCCGACCTATTGAGGAAGCCTCGCCTCAGCCCGGCTATCTTGGCAATGACTGCCCGTCCTGACCTATTGAGGAAGCCTCGCCTCAGCCTCGTCGCGGTGCCCGGTATCAACTCGGATCGGGCTGCGGGCTTGAAAATGGGTCCACCTATTGGGCTGAAAAAGGGTCCCAAACTGACCGGGGCCCAAATAAAGTTCGGGTACCTAAACATATTGGGCCTCCAAGGCTAGGGGTATCATCAGTATCCCCCCTAAGTCGAGCTAGAGTAGCGCTGCCTCGACTAATGGGTTTATGGCGAACTTTATTTACTCCTGACATCTTGGTCCTCTGATTGGACAGCTCCTGGTCCCGGGGTCATAGCTGTCTTGTACCAAACCCTAGGGGCTGTCAGGCCACGTGCCCTCATCTGATGCTCCGACCGTTCAGATCCTTTAATCTGCGCCGTTGGTTTGGGCCTGGCTTTCTCGGCCCACTCGCCATATTCTCTATAAATAGAGGCTCTCGAGTCACTTTCATTCATTTGGGCTCCAGGTCGGATCAGTCGTCTCTCCTAAATTTTGTAAGTCAGTTCTGCCTTTCTTTTCTGTTCTTAATGTCGGACTCCACCTCTTCTACTTCTGGTGCTCTCTTTCGCCGGGGGGACGAAGATGCCAAGATGTCCGAGCAACCCAGCCCATCGGGTCGGAGGTCGGATGCCGCCAAGGGAAACATTCCCGAGGTGGCAACCCTCCGACAGGTCCCTCCCCGGATATTTGATCCATCTCTTCCCACCTTCGAGGTTTTCGACCCGAGGAGCCTGGCCCAGGCTGGACTTCCTTGGTACGAGATTCTCCACTCGGGTATTCCCCTGATGCCGAGCACCTCCTCCGTACGTGGTTTATCCCGCCGGACCACGACGTCCGGGTCCCTAGGGCTGGTGAGCGTCCGCATCTCCCCCCGCCCGGGTACTTTCCCTTCTTCCTTGAGCAGCTTAAGAGCGGACCCCGCTTTCCTATCCCCCTTTCTTACCAGGAGTTCTCCCACTTTCATTGTGTTTCTCTGAGCCAGCTTACCCCCAACTCCTACCAGAGCCTAGTGTCTGTCACTGCCCTCTTTCGATCCTTGAATCTGCCTTTCTCCCCTACCCTTCTCAATTATTTTTTCCAGGTTAAGAAAACTCAGTCTCCCGGGGTGTTTTACTTCGGTGCCCGGACCTTTTATAAATTTTTAAATAACATCCCGAGCTCCCGCAAGGGATGGAAACAAACCTATTTTTTTGTCAAACCACCTCGACGCTGGGCTTGCCCCATGGCCTGGCGAGATACCCTACCTACCCCCCGATCTTTGCCCAAAAAATATAAAGAGGACGTGTTCTTCCAAACGGTTATCTCAACCATTGGAACTCGGCGTTTCGATTCAGCTGCCCTGATCAGGGAGGACGTACTCAGGCGTTTTGGGCTGAGCTCCTATCCAGGCGTCCCTGGTGGTACGTTCTTCCTATCTGGCCCCCGTTTATCACATTTATTTTTTCATGTCTGAGCTGAATCCTTTCTCTTGCAGATAACATGTCTCTTCAGCAGCTACTATCTGCCATGGCGTCTCAAAAGAAAGCGGGAAGATGGGCGGCTGGTGCAAGCCCTTCGAGCCAACCCCATAGCGCCCCCCGTTGTCCCTCCAAACCCGCCGTCCCCAGTGGCCAGCCCCCCTCGCGCCGAAGAGGTTAGGGAGGAGACCGGCCTGAGAAAAAGGAAAGGGACAAGGGTGTAGCTGGGGTCTCGACTCGGGAGGAGGTGGCTACTTCCCCGATTATTCATGAGATCGACACCCCCACCCGCTTCCCCCCCCCCCCCCCCCCCCCCCCCCGAGTCATCTATCCGCCGCTCCCACAGAGAGGCCTGATGGGGCAGAGTTGATCAGGCTCGTATAACCAGGGCATCATTATGGGGTGCGCAAAAAGTTTCCAGATCCTGTGGCCCAAAACTGATAACCACCTCCTCCTCGGCACCGCAAACCCCTCCTACACTCAGGGTCTCTCTCCTGCTGGCAGTCTTCCTGGCTCTGTTGGAATCCCCATCCGTCGTGCCGCCGGAGATCATGTTGATGACTCCCCGTGTTGGTGAGTCAACACGGGCAGGGTTGACGTTATTTAAACTCCTCGGTGGTCCTCGAGCCCGTCCTCTACCGCAAAACGGAGGACGGAAGTTGGTCCGTCCCCCTCTCCCTCTTGTCCATGACGGTCCTCGACCCCTTCCCCGATGAAGATTATCCCCTGGCGGGACGGGTCGGGACAACAACTGCTTGAACTGGGAACTGTTATGTATTGCCTTTTCAAGTTCCTCATCCAAACGATGGCAATCTTGAGTGGTGTGCCCAGTCGCTCGGTGGAAGATGCAGTATTCATCCGAGACCTCCTTGCTCGGCTCTACACTGGTTGGCGCTGGCTTTTGCAACATCTGTTTGTCTTCACATATGCGGACGGCCTCCTCCTTGGAGACTTTCAACGGCGTATACTGGGAAAATCGGCCGAGCTGCGCCCCCTCCACTGGCCTTTTTTCGCCCTGGCTGATCCGCTTCTCCCCAGCCCGCCGTACTTCCTTCCTCCTCAGTTGTTGGGCCTCCTCCATGTTAATGTACTTTTCCGCTCGCGTGAGCAGGTCATCATATGTAACATGAGGCTTCTTTACTAAGGATCGGAAGAAGTCTCCTCCTCTCAGACCTTGGGTAAAGGCGCTGATCAGAATTTCCACCGGGCAGGCCGGTATTTCGAGTATCACAGTGTTGAAGTTTTTGATATACCCCCGCAGCGACTCATCCTCGGCTTGCCTCATCTCGAACAAGCTCAGAGAGGTCTTCTTATACCGCTTGCTGCTGGCATACTGGTGTAAGAACGCGGAGCTAAATCCGGCGAAGGAAGTAATGGAACCAGGCTTCAACTGGTTGAACCACTTCTGGGCCGATCTCACCAAAGTGGTCAGGAACACTTTGCACTTAAGGCGATCTGAGTAACAATGTAGCATGGCCGCGTTTTCGAACCTGCCCAGGTGTTCTTCCGGGTCCGCGCTCCCATCGTATTCCCCAGCATTGGGGGGTCGGAAGTTATTTGGGAGCTCCTCGTTTACTATTTCACCCGAGAAAGGGGTTCCCCTCCGGATAGAGGTACCCCCATTCCCTTCTTCATCTTCTGGACCTCGTCCTTCAGCTCCTCCACTTGACCCTCTAGATCCGGAACAGCAGCCACTTTAGGACGGGAGGTTGCTCCCTGTTCATTCTCCTTCATTTGCTGGGAGCTTTCCCCGAGCATGCCCTCGGACGGACCTTCCTTTCTCTTCATGGTCTGTTCCACCGTAACTGCAATTAGTCGGGTGAGCTGTTCCAGTGTTAAAGCTCCCACTGTCATGTTTACCCCGGGCGATGGTTGTTCCTCGCCATTGGTGGAAGCGTGGTGCTCTCGGTTTTCCTCCGCATCGGTTCTCCTTGTTCTTACCATTGTATCAACGTCCTTTGCCCACTTTCCCACAGACGGCGCCAATTTGTTATCTCTCTTTTTGGTTCGCTTCGATAACAAATGAATTTATAGGGGAATGGATGAGTTGTTTCGTGAAATCACAGGTTAGGCCGGAGTCCGGGAAGATCCTTTTCTCGTTCAGAATCTCCGATGATCAATACTGTTTTTTTTTAGAGGAAGGCCAGGAGACTTCTTCTTGCCAACCATCCTCATTTTTATAGGGGGGGGATGCCAATGGTTCCGCCTTACCGGGGATTTTGGAGACAATGTCTGAAACTGGGGGGAGAACCACAGACTGGGGACCACCTACATCTGTTACCTACCTCGTACGACGCTTCTGCTTTTGCGATTCTCTGCATCCGGGAATATGCTTTTCGTACCCACAGTGCTTGACCCTCCTTTGATTGGTTAGTAGGCCTAGCCTTTGCTTTAATAGGTGTCCGATTCCTGCAACCCTAGTCCCGGTATACGGGACCACCATAGGTGGCCTCAGCTCGGCTGTCCTGTCCAATGGCCCGTCCTGACCTATCGAGGAAACCTCGCCTCAGCCCGGCTATCTTGACAATGACTGCCCGTCCGGACCTATTGAGGAAGCCTCGCCTCAGCCCGGCTATCTTGGCAATGACTGCCCGTCCCGACCTATTGAGGAAGCCTCGCCTCAGCCCGGCTATCTTGGCAATGACTGCCCGTCCTGACTTATTGAGGAAGCCTCGCCTCAGCCTCGTCGCGGTGCCCGGTATCAATTCGGATCGGGCGGCGGGCTTGAAAATGGGTCCACCTATTGGGCTGAAAAAGGGTCCCAAACTGACCGGGGCCCAAATAAAGTTCGGGTACCTAAACCTATTGGGCCTCCAAGGCTAGGGGTATCATCATAAATTATATTGAATTTATTAATTAGTTGATAGTTAACTATTATACGGGTATATTTCATCAATAATGGCGTAATTTTAACCAAATATAAGATAAATCTACTAGATTTATTTACTAGTATACTTTATCTTATTGAAAATTTAATTCTTTTGTTTATAAAGATCATCAATTAATTGTTTTAATAAAGAAATCTTATATCAAAATTTAAATTATTTGAAAAAAAATCAACGAAATTATCTTTTGTCAAAATATACATGATATAAATATGACGTACATGATAAGCAATCTTTTTAAATGATATGATAATAGAATTATTATTATTTTTTAGAGTGGATGATCTAAATATTTTTCCGCATATTACGAGACTCGAGCCCGAGTCTCTATAAAATGGAGGTGAACTGTTTACCAGCTGGATAAGGTCCATGAGCTGATTATCTTTTTATTTACAAGAATAAAATGTTATTATGTAAGGCTATGTTTGGTTCAATCAAAATTGGGATATGAAATCGGAATTGGATTTGAAATCCATGGAATTGAAATTTCATATTGGTGAATTTAAAATGTTATTTAAGAATTGAATTTTATAGTTAAAAATAATATTGATATTAAAAAATTATATACTTGTTTTTAAAATATCATTTCAATGTGTAACGAATTTTTATATTTCAAATGCTTGGTTTAATTATGATATTTTTATAAAAAAATATGTGAAATAACTAATTTAAATAAATGAAACTTAAGATTTAATATTATTGATAATTTAAATGTAAAAGTTGAAATTTTGAAGATTATTATATATATACATGTATATATTAGATAATAAATTTTTATATTTTAAATATATTTAACTATGTTATTTGTATAACATTATCTAAAAATATTAATTTAAATAAATGAAACATAAGATTTATGATACAAAGTATAGAATTTAAGTGGCTAACCAAATTAAGTAAAGTGGGCAGAGTGGGTCATCGAGAGGAGAAGGCGATTTATGCTTTCAATGGTAACTCTCAAACTCTCCCATCCCTTCGCTTCCCTCCAGAACCCACTCTTCAGCTCTGTCCACTGCTTCACCCCCGCAGCCACCAATTTTTGTAAATTTAACCTCGCCCATTTACGTTCTCTGTCAAAACCCACCAAGTTCCTGTTTTTAAACCATAATAGAAGGGCTCAAATTCAGACCCTTTACTGTGACGGGTCCAAACAGGACACCAAGGAGACCACGGCCTTTGACACCCTAAACGACGGCGACGGAGGTGGCGACGATGGGAGTGGCGGTGGAGATGATGAGCAAGCGGGGAATGATGGTGGGATACTTCCAAATTGGCTGAATTTCAACTCCAACGATGCCAAATCTGTTTTAGCGGCTTTAGCTATTTCATTGGCTTTCAGGTCGTTTGTGGCTGAGCCTAGATATATTCCGTCCTTGTCCATGTATCCCACATTTGACGTTGGAGATAGAATTGTTGCTGAAAAGGTTATTTCTCTAATCCTATTCATTTCATTCTAGAGTTGTGTCTTTCTTTATGTTGAGCTGGATTTAGACCATACTGGACTCAAGCATCATAAAAAACAGTTGGCTGACGAGTTAATTTTGATTAAATTTTAGAATGGGTTGGAAAATAGTTCAACAATTGAAGGTTTAGTTTAATGATAATAGAAAATCTGCAAAGAGCATACCATTTGGCACAAGATTTCATCCTTTTACAAAGAGCAAGTGAAAGCAACGAAGCCTTCAACTTATATTGCCTCTGCTTATCGTTTTTCTATAATAATCCAGGAGAATATTGAAAATGAATAACCATAGTCCATGATGAACAGCTACACTTTGTGGACCAGCGGTAACCGTACTTCATGATGAATCAATAATCTAAGCTTATGGCTTTGTACTAGTCATCGTGATTCCACTTCGCTATTCATCCATTGCAATTATATTTTTGACATCCACTTGTGATATGTATGAAATTCACTCCAATGGGAGAGCCGTGTTATGGGTGACCTTATTGCCCGGTTCAGAGAGCACTTGTGTATGTGATGCAAGTGAACGTGTACGAGAAAGATGTCGTAACGAATATTCCAATTTTCGTGTAAATTAGTATTATTCGAGGATCTTCTATTTGCTCTTAGGTATTGACAAGTATCAATTGAATTTCTCCATCATCAACGAGCGTCCAGGTAAAATGACAACAAAGTTCTATAAATTTCATATGTGCATCAAAGGCTGGATTTTCTTAATAGCAATAGGAGAAATGTTATCACAAAGTGTTAATGTAGGCACTTTATAGGCTTTGTTGGAAATCTTCTGCAATTCTCCGATACCTAAATTGCTTCACAAGCAGAAGAGCGACAGCCTTTTTTGGGAAGACCAAGACGGTGGTTGTATTCCAATAAAATATAAATACCAAACGTGACTATATAGTGAGTTATGAAAATGAGATGAAAATATGTTTTTGAGAGATGTATGGGACGATGTGATTGATATATGGTTTTATATTTAGGAGTATGGAAGCATTTTTCAAAAAGGAAACAAACATTGCCTAAATTTTCTCCAACTTAAGAGAAATATAACTTGTTTTCTGTGAACTTTGAACTTATCAACTCGTACTCCTTGGGGAGTTCAAATCCTAACTTGTAATTGGAGGTTCTTTGTCAACATGTGGCTTAAGTTCATGCTCGATAATCAACTATGTCGAAGCTTTTGTTTTTTAATCTTGGTGTCATTATTTGGGTTTATTCTGCTTTTTATGAGTTGTTGTCACATTCCTCAATGGAGTCTGTTGGCATACTTTCGGGCTCACGCAATATAATTTTTTAGATGCATACTGAAGAAAATCTTTTTAAACTAAATAAAAGAAAATTCGTATAAATATATATTGTAGCTGGAAAAAAATACTAAATGTTATTCTAGAATAGATTCCTCCATTTCTAACTGCATTAATTTAGTAACATTCGTTAAACTAATGTAAACCAGGATTAAATAGGCCATTTTCAATAAATTTTATGTTTCCATCCTTATTTCTCTAAATTCATTTGCCTTGAATAGGTTGAAATTTTCCATCCCGCATCACCTAGTTTTTGTCAATAGTTTTGCATTGATGATGGAGTTACTATAATGAACGACATCCCCCCAAGCCAACCTCTTCGAACCAAACTGCCGTTTGATGTTACTTACATATATCTCCATTTACAGGTAACATATTATTTTCGGAAGCCTTGTCCCAATGATATCGTAATTTTCAAGAGCCCTCCGGTGCTTCAAGACGTTGGCTACACAGATGGTGATGTCTTTATTAAGAGGATTGTTGCAAAAGAGGGTGATATTGTGGAGGTGCCATATATAAACTTTTCCGCTTTCGTTTACTTTGTAACTGAAATCCATTTACTTTGGAACTGTTTGTTTGACATGATCTCCTGCGAATTTAAAATATCATGGGAATTAAATCATGCAGTTGTTTTTCTGCCATTCAGGATCGATGAGAGTTAATGAGCATGCTGCCTTTGGTAACTTTATAATTTCGTGACCTATTCTTTACTGAGATGAAAAGCGATGGAGATCAATGAACTTGTAAAATCGTGAATATATGGTTTATCCGATTGATGTTCTTTGGGGATTTTATGAATCATGCACCATCATTACAGTAAAATATCCCAGATATATTGTGGAAGTTTATTAGACCTCCACACGATTCACATCTTGTAAGACATGCATCGTCATTGTAATAGAAGAAAATTAAAGGTTCTGTTGGATTATGCCTCAAAATCTTGGACTACTCCAGCTTTTGAAATTTTACTATTAATGTTGTTCTTTTTTGGAAATATCCTACTGCGTTTCTTGTTTACAACAGCCAGTGAGTACTTCTAAACAAAAAATACCCAGTGATTCATCTCTTATTTTATTGCTCCAGACTGCATAGTTTTAATCTCATCCAGGTTTTTCTGATGTTGTCGTATTTTTTTTATCAATCCCATACCTTTGTCTTCAACAGTTGAGGGAGTTCATGACTTGTTGCTTACATCATCTTTAGCATGAATATCTCTTTCCCTGACATCCATAACAGTAGATTTCAAAGCCCTTCGGTTTCAATTATTCAATTATCTCAACAAATTCGTCCCTCTATTCTCAACTAATTCTCAATCCTATATTTTCTTCTCTTATTCTCAAGTTTTTGTTTCTTTCAAGGGGTATCAAGTTTGTTTGCCTTCCTACTTGTTTAAAAATGTGAATATGTGCAGTGTTTTTACTTCCTGATCATGCAGGTTCATGATGGGAAGCTGATTGTCAATGGCGTTGTCAGAAATGAAGACTATATTCTTGAAGGACCTAAATATGAAATGACACAAATAGTAAGTTCAGTTTTTTTTATAATTTCCGAGTGCGAGTGCAGATCAGACAGTTTAGGAAATTTTGTTACATCCTTCTTTTGTTTGATGAATGATAATAATGGACAAGCAACAATGATATATAACGGGGTCGTTATTTTTACCAGGTGAATGTTTTATCAGTTTTTTAATGGCTATTTTGGTTCAGCGTGTACCAGAAAACTCTGTATTTGTGATGGGAGATAATCGAAACAGCAGCTACGACTCGCATGTCTGGTAATAATGAATTTAAATGCATTTTGAGCAATAGTTAGATGTATGTATGGGTACTAGTTAGTTATGCTTGGAATTCGTGTGATAGGGGACCACTTCCTTCAAAGAATATAATCGGGAGATCCGTGTTTCGGTATTGGCCTCCTGCAAGAATTGGTGGCACTGTTGTTACTGAGGGATGCTCTATGGACAAGCAGGAGAATAGGAGCATAGCTGCTCAATGATATAATTCATGGTTAGGCCTTCTCTAATAATAATCATTATTACATTCCTAAATTATATACATTACAGTCCTTACATAGAACCCTAAATTATGTGCTTCAGTGTAGCCATATTTTATATTTGAAAAAGGCTAGCTAAATATGGTAAATATATCGGACTGTTATCGGACCGGTTCCGATCCCCGGTTTTTAGGAACCAGATGAATCCGGTATCTAACTGAATTGGTTCTGGTTCTATGGTATTCCCATGGTACCACACCGATCCAGAAACCGGATCGATGGTTCCAACCCGTATCCGGTACTTCAATTTTTTTTTAAAATAATTGATTTTTTCTACCCTCCACGATAGAGCGTTGCATATAGGCAGCGTCGGGACACTGATCAAAAAAATATTCGATATCAAAATAATCACATATCATACTTCTTTTGGCATGAGTCGTGGACATGGTTCTACCCGCTCCGGATGACTCCACTTTTGTCTCAGATGGGGATCAGAAGGTTCTACAAATTGTTTAGGTTCTTAAATCTTCGATGTTTATAGGTACACCTGTAGAATCAAATCAGCAAAAAAGATTAAATTCTTCATTTAATTCATGAATGGGTAGAGGAACATTAACCATCGCTAAGAGATTAAGATGCCATAATAATTGTATTGTATCTCAATTAAATAAAAGTAATGAATAATTTATAAATAAGATTGTATTTAGTATGATAATTGATAGAGAGAATGAATGATAATTGAAAGAGCATCTAGAATGACGATTGAAGAGTGAATTTTGAAGTTCAAATCATCGTATATATATATATATTTTTTTAAAAATTATTATAATTTTTTTAAAAAAAATTATAATTTTTTTTTTTTTATCGCCAACGAGTGTAGTAGGTGTTGGGGATAATTGGCCAACGGAATTAACTGTTGGCCAATTATCCCATTTTTTAAATTTTATTTATTTTCTTTTTTTAAAAATATAGGTTCTAGTTCCAGTTTCTTGGGATCGGAACCGGTGATCCACCAGTTCCAGTCTTTAGGAACTGGCTCGATCCGTCTAAAAGAGACTAGATTTCGGTTCCGAATCGGTTTCGGGCTAAAACTGTCCGATAAGCACCAGTAGATATAATGTCGATCTGCTGACGATAACTGCATGCGTGAAGGAATGTGAATGGAACAGGCTACAATTGTTTTCTATTTTTCGCTTCCGGTTTGGATGCTAACCATTTCCATGCCACCTATGTGCCAAACAAATAATTGGTAACCTTTTACAAGATCACCTGCACTAACAAGTTTGATTATCTCCAATATATTATCAAGCCACTAGCGGGGCTCGATCCAGTCTGTAGCTTTTATTTGACAGCCGATGGGCTTTTAGGGATAGATACAAGATGCCCCAAGGTTATATTGATTCACGCATTAACAATGCATTTTGCAAGGAAATGATCGTGGAAATTAATTGTGTACTAAAAGATTGAGGATTAGAGAATTCAAGAGATCTTACAGTTGCAAATACTCAGTAACATGTGAACCAGTTCTGACAAAAAGAGCTGCTCCAAATCTACAAATATATACTCAAGAATTTCCAGTTAGATATTTTATGACATGAGAAATTGATGTATTTTGAGAATACTGACAAATATGAAAATCCATTCAAAAGGAGCAAAAAGTGATATTGGCGCGGCTCAATCTGAGATCGTCGTTTACTCGCTGCATGTGTAAATCCGTCTTCAAATTGAACCTCACCAATATCTCGTTCGTTCTTTATCTCCCAACAACATGCATCCACTACTTTTCCTTTTGAAATTATTGATTAGACTTCTCATATTTCTTCTTAATTTCCTCAAGATTTTTCTTGGTATCAATCAGAAACAAAACGTGGCAGTTTAAATGGAATAAAGCATGGCTTGAAAGGGTCCTATGTAGGATCAGGAAAGGCAACATATATAATCATTACTTATGCTGATCTTAACAAAAAAATAGACATGGAATCATAGGAGATGTTTTTGAAGAGAGTTATCTCTGTTTGGCCGTTGGGGTTAGTAACTTAGAAGTATCGTTGCAAAAAAAAAAAAAAAATCTGATTTTCAGTTTTTCCTACCAATATACATATGTTTTTGGGATGGATTAAGGGGGAGAGGTCTCGAACATGAGACCATATGCTATTTTGTGCACCTTGGTGCCACTTAGGCTACAAGGCCTTGGGCATTTTTCCAACCAACATGCTCTAGGAGAGGAAAGTGAGTTAAATGATATCAACGGGGAGTTCCTTGCCAGAATGGATAGAGGTCATGCCCACTTTCGTTAGTTGAGTTCGAGTCGCGCCGCTTGACACAAAAAATTAATTTAGCATCTCCCCACTAAAAAAATGATATCAACGAGGAAGTGAATCTCACTTTAGAGTTATCATCATGCTTATATTGAACAAAAATTTAAAAAAAAAACTTTTCTTCCTTGTCTTGCGCATGCACCAGAAATATTCTCCACAAAGAAAACACAAACAACCCCTTTTTACTGTACCCTGTCTCCACTATTTTAATTCTTCCTTTTATATCATGCTTGCTTTATTTATTTCGCTGATCAAGATTTTCTGCGGGAGGATGAAAATTGTATGTTGGCTTATTTAGATATAAACCTTTTGTTTCAGGATCAGTGGCACTTGAACAGATCTTGATCTAGCTCACATATGTAAACCAATACTTGATTATGCTCAAATTAAGGTTGTACAAATTTGAACTTTAGTGGTGTACTCCGACCAGTTTAGTTAGGTCATACTAAGTTGTATATATTTTGGCAAGAAAATGCTACATTCTTGTACTACATATAAAACATTAACGTCTATTTCAATCCATTGAGATTAAATACTTTGTTGCTATTGTTGTTATTGTTGTTGTAATGAATGTTTAATGTGTAGTAGTATATAGAATGAGGTACGCGATTAAAATGCAATTATTATATGAAAAAAATAGCAAATATATCTATTTAATATCGTAAAACAATTGTGTGGCACAAAATGGCACAAAATGTAAGTAAAATATTTGCAACGCTTATTATGTTTTTAAGGGGCTAAACATATAATCTCGATGTGTTAGTTGCAATGGCCAATGTCTCAAGACTCTGCTATTACATATGCAAGATTGAAAACAAATTAATATATATCCTAGAATTCGTTTAGCCTCTTGAAATGTAGGCCTTACTGGTAGATTAACAGAGTTAATAGAAACTATAAGTATGAGAGAGATTATAGAAATAAATTAGGGGAATTGTCTCCTTCAAGTAAAATTATTTTAAACATTCTAAATCAATTTACTCATAAAAAAAATTCAGTCCACATATTACATGACTTCAAGAAACTGTAATACAGGCATAGTATTTTCAATCAAGAATAATAATAATAATAATTATTATTATTATTGTTATTATTTATTTATTTTATCATTATCATTTTTAATAAGGTAATGCAAGCAAAGAAGAGACAGCGGGACCAAAGGAGATGTGCCTTGGTCATGCAACTGCAGACAATAATCTTGGTTTTCTTCACTTTCTACTAACTCACTACACACACTTTTACACCTTTAACTTACTAAAATTTGAAGGGATTTGGGAACCCAAAGAAACTTGGATGTTGAAAAGTGACCCTCTAATTTTTGTCTCTTAAAAATGTAAAACTCATTATTTGGGTGACCACTTCGCGTGTCCAGATTCTCACGCCTTATTAAACCTTTGTCACTTCTCACACTTCTTGATTTTCGATCATATTTGTCCATATTCACATTTTTGATTTAAAACAGTAATTGTCAAAAAACTTTTCTTCTATAAGTTCATATTTTGTTTTTGATTCGCGCATCTTTTATTCTTTACTATATATGTTCAGTATAAGCTACGATGCACGGACACTGACACGGCGACATAGATACATATACTATAGTACAAAGTACTAAAATTCACATTTTTTTAAATTCTAAAACCATCCTAATTCATGCAAAATATTCTTACCAAAATTCATGAATCATTAGAATCATCATATTATCACTCATTGTAATACGAAATTTATATTACTTCAGTTAACATAAAGTTTAACAAACGCGTTCAAATAAAATATAACACCAAAAATACTCTTACAATGGTAAAAAAAACATGTCACTGAAATCATCATATTATCACTCATACTAACACCAAATGTATATTACTTTGATTAACATAAAGTTTAACTAACACGTCCAAAGTTTATTTTAGCCCAAACCTTTTTAAATTGTACAATTACCCTCCCCCCACCCCAAAAAAAAAATATCCTTTATGTGTCGGATACACCCATTAGCCGTGTCTGACACGGGTGTTCAATTTTATTTTTTTAAAAAAAATTATGAAGATACCACCTGCCGTGTCCGAGGACCGCCGGTATCTTAGAAGTTTCTGACATTGTATCAAATGATTTTTAGGAATACCCGTGCTTCATAGAATATAAGAGAAGATGTAGGATCCGCGGGGATAATTATCACACTAATTAAGAAATATTTACTACAAATTATGGTTGGTCAGAAATATAAACTTGGTCAAGAATTTTTTTTTTATTTTAACCTTCTTTGACTCTTTGTTTGATATCTTAAAAAAACGAAGGAACACATAATATCATGCTTGGCAATACGTAATTAGTAATAAGTAGGCTATACAAACACATGATCCACAGTCAACCCTAATTCATGCAAAATCGGTGTGTGATGTTGAATTGTCCTAAATTTCCAGAGATCCATGTTTTCTCCTCAAGATCCAGACAACTTGTTGCATCGTTGTGTTTTATAGAACCCAACTATGGCGTAATTCCTTTACGCTGATGTTCGAAAATGCACAAGAAATTTGTCAGAAAACTTGCTCCTATTTCTCTCCCAATTTACTTGAAAAGATTCTATAGAAAGAAAATTGATTTTTAGAAAGGGGTAAAACACATTCCTCTCGAGCTCCTGGGTCTAGCCAAGATGATAAGAACTCACATCAACTTTGGATAAATTCGAGTTCGAGTCCCACGATGTACAAAAAAATATTTAATCCCTCCACCTCTCAAACAAAAAAAACACATTCCTCTACAAATCCACTTTTGGTCTTTTTAATATTAAAATTCAGAAGCCTTTAATAATTGAAAAACTTACCATTGATACACGAATGTATAATTACTCGTCTGAGCCTAATGATTAATTAATCTGAACTCCATATTATGAGCATCTAGAAAGATTTAATTTTAATGGAAAAACTAGAGCCTCCTTTCATTTGGATTTGTCTCATAGCGGGTGTTTATGATTAATCTTCAAAACTGTGTATCTGCTTTCAGACAAAAAAACACAGATTTTGATTGTTTTATTTCATTGTTTCAGCTATTGCTTCTCTAAAAATAAGTACGTAAACGTAGAACCAGAAAAACAGATCATGGTATGTTTTTCACTATTTTACTTGTATGATAGCAATTTTGTAATCATCTGAAGTTTATTAAGCTGTTTTTTTTTATTTTAATAGCAAGCACTCAATATTTTTGCTTAAAAATAATTTTTTTTGAACTTTTAAGTTTTTAAGCAAAAGCAATATAAAAATATTTTGAATAAACAATTATATAAATAAACAATTGTAAACACATTGTATGTTTCCCCTACCGCTCTAATTGTTACTATATTATAACGGATGAGGTTTCCTCCATAATTTGGTTTCTGATATACACAACTTGAGACCTAGCCTAATCCTGACAACTTCTTTGGTAATTTTTTTTTTTTATTAAAAAAATAGTTATTTCAAGATTAGAAACAAATGCAAAAACTGAAATGTGTTGTGAGGTAGATCCAACCATCCAATATGAAATATATTCCAAATGTTGGATGTAAATAATCATATGTATGGTTGAAACTACTTCACGTTGCACTACTTATGGGGTATCAAAGAACAAATAGCAAAAAACTCTTCACCACTTCCTAATGCTACTTTACAGATATATAACATCTCTCAATGCGTTGCTAGTACAGTATACACAGGCATTACACACAATTAATTTTAAAAAATAAGTTCTTTCAAGAGTAGAAACAAATGCAAAAAATCTTTCCCACTTCCGGATGCTACTTTACACAGATCTAACAACGTTTCTCAATGCATTGCTAGAACAGTTACACCGACATTACACACAAAATTAATACATCTATAAGCAAGCGACTTACCGTGTCTGCCGAAAAAAGAAAATGATACTTCTATAGCAACTCCACCTTTTATGTTCCTTAATGGTGCTCCATCTGTTATTCCATGTACTAAACGAAGGACATGGATGTATTAATTTAAAAAAAAAAAAACTAATTTTTTAAGGTCGCATCTTTTGTCTAAACGTATGAAAACAAGAGACAAAAGACCATTTAGAACAGAGATATGGCGTTGCTATATAGCCGCAAACATACAGGAGGAGGACTAGGAGTCCCTGTAAATAGTTTGCGGGTTCCATTTGAGATGCAAGTTTAGAGTCCCTGATTTAACACCATCCAAAGGAAAGGCATCTGAATATTCACCTTCCATCAGAACCCGCGTCAATGTTAAGATGCATCGTCCCATAAAATCCTGCATTCAAATGAAACATAGAAATCATGACACAACATTTCATTTTCTAGCTTGATGCCTTTTGTTTCCTTAAAATTTCCATAGCTAGTAATGTCAGGATGCATCCTTAGCACCAACTGTTATTATTGAGGCCGCAGTTCAGGAGGATTCCTTTGTATGTTATATAGAATATGTTGTGCAATGCTACCAAAATTTTGGAAAACACAGTTGCAGCAATTTCAGGACAAGACTTCAGCATCAGGTTTTTCTCACTTCAGCATTGATGGGTGGATTATAACGGTGCTTTTTACATGAACAAAGCTCCTATGTTGAGAGCTTTTGAAGTCCATTAGAATATTTAAATTTCCGATGCTTAGGAGGATTATTTTTCTTTTTACCCTAATCCATTCTGAGTTCTGGACTAGGTTAGACCAAACCATATCAATTTAGAAACTTCAAAGCAATTGCAAAATCTCGAACGTACTTGCTCATGTTCAGCAGATAAAAAATCATCTACAACTGGAGTTTAATAGTAATAGCCACAAGATTATTGAGCTAGAATACAAGACTATCATTCACAAAAGGTTAGTACATCAAGGAGCCCTGTATCGGTGAATATGTCAATGGCCTATCACCAATATATGAAACTCAAGATTATTATGTCAGAATACAATTGAATTATTCCTAGCTGTACATATATCATTCAGCTGCGTCAATGCAAATATGTGTCATGGAATTAATAGATAAGTCCAACCTTAATCATACTGGTTGCTTTCTCTACAATCTGAATCAATTAAATTAAACTTAAGAACAAGAAAGCCGTCTCATATCAAATTACTATATTTACCTGTTGAATGATAGAGTTTTACTTATCAAGAACTCTAGATAAATATTTTTATTTTAATATTCATAGGAGTGTTGATAAGTTTGCTAGGAGTTTTAGTTTATCTAAAATAGTAAACTAGTTTATCTTTTTATTTAATTAGATTTATCTTCCTAGATTTTAGGATTAGGAGTCTTCTATAAATAGAAGACATATAATTGTATTTATTTTAAAGATTGGAACAATCAATAAAGAGAAAACAAGATTGAGTCTCCTAAATAATTCCTTTCTTCAAACTTACATTACCCTTATCAATCCAGCGGAGTTCTCCCTGTAAAGTAAAACCACTTTCTTCCACTATTTGCACTCTACTTTATTTTATTTTTTTTGGAATTTCTTACCTAGTAATCATATCATAGTAACTTGTTTGCTAGAGATATACAATACGCACCAACATTTTCTAGTCCATGTTGCTTTCTCCACCACCTGGATCTATAAATTTAACTTAAGAACAAGAAAGCCGTCTCATGTCAAATTACTATATTTACCATATCAATCCATTGGCATTTTCCCTGTAAATTGAAACCACTTTCTTCCACTATTTCAACCAAAAATATTGTAATGTCTTACCTGGTACTCATTTCACAAAGATATGTTTGTTAGAGATCTAGAAATATGCACCAATGTTTCCTAGTCCATGTTCAACCAGTATAATGTGCCATAAATTACTGTCAGTGGAAAAGCAGGGTACCTTCCCGAACGTGTCATGGTCCCAAAGTTCCAGGATTAGCATCTCATGTAATCCATCTTCAACAACAAAATCAAATGTCTGGTTCCAGACTGGGTTTAGATTGTCGTTCACAACCTAGAAAATAAAAACAAAGGAATTTTAGCACATGACAATTTCAAAATTTATTTCAAGAACAACAGTAGAATAATCAAGTCAGAAAAATATCCCACAAAAAATTCACTGTAGTTCAGAAAGAAGAAAAACAGAAAAAGTGTTCTTGAAATGCCTTTAAATGAAATCCTCAGAACATATTTCAAAGAGAAACACACCCTCGTTTTGTTTCTTGCTTCGGCTTTCTTCAGAGAGAGAATCACGTAGGGGTCTGCCTTCCCCATTAGATCTGCTGGTGCCAGGTCTTCTGCCGATACCACAGTAACAGAAAGTACACCTCTCACATAAACCTCCTTCCTTCTGTTGACTTCACCAGCGTCTTCAACTGCCTCTTTTCCTTCCGCTCCACCTTTTAGGACCTTTTCCAAGGAAGTCAATGAAAAGTTCTGGGTAAAAGGATTGGTAAAACCATTTTGCATGCCATAAGGGCAATAAAGAAGCTCCAAGTGCACCTAGAAAGGAAAAGTTTAGATAAGCATAACACAGACACATTTTTCAATTTAATGTCAATATTTAGGTACACATCTGCATTTCACTTCAACTTTTCTCACGAAGCAGATTTATGTACTAATTCCATTGAATAGCAGTAACTTTGAGGACAGATGATAAGAATTCAATGGCTATCCAGTAACTTTGCTCTTGGAGATCTTCGAGAGATCTTCGATAACTATCTTTGTTGTTTTTATATTTTATTAGGATTTGGATTTATTCAAATTTATTTGGATTGGTTTTGGTCTTTGATTAGGATTCGTTTTGATCTTTGGTTTGGATTAGTTTTTTGGTCTTCTTAGTTGATAAGATTCTTTTTGGATTGATTGTTTTTGAGTTTGATTAGGATTGGTTTTGCTTTTTGATTAGGAATTGGTTTGTTAAGATTTTTGGACTCTATTTGTATAAATATGGAGGTTTTGATTAATATAATTAAAAATTTAAGTTTTTGGATTCAATATCTAAAAGAGCATAAAGGTTAACTTCCAACACTCAAATCTTCAAGTTCTTTTCCTCTTTATTTCCAACAACAATTTTAACCTTACAATCATAGGGAAGGTTGGGAAAACTTCGAATAGCCTCAAGAACTTACCAATATTATTGTTAATTTTTTGACTTGAAATTAACTAATGCAAAATTACTCTATTACCCTTTTGTTATTTGTTTTGCCCTTGTTTTGTTTTTTTTGGTGGTTTAATTTTCAGGTTGAATCTTGGCCATTGAAAAAGAAACAAAAACAAAAAACACAGGGGTAAAATAGTACATTTGCAATATTTAATTAAAAGTCAAATAAAATATAACAAATCTCCACCTTGACTTCTAATTAAACCCCATATGAGATCACCCCCCTCCAACCAGCCCCTAAGGGCTTCAATTCCTTCGGATATTCACTAAGTCCAGACAATGTCTGAACTTAGTTGTGGGCAATGCTTTAGTAAGCATATCTATCGGATAATCCTTTGTAGGGATCTTCATCATAGTCACCAAACCCTTCTTAATAGCATCTCGATGCCAACACTCTTCAATCATCTTACGTAGCCACATAGCTCCCTTTATTGCTTCGATGACAACAATATACTCAGCTGATGTGGAAAACGCTACCACTGATTGAAGATTGGTCTTCCAGCTTATATAACATGTTAGGGACTTCCTGGTGTCTATCCTCCTTGCAAAATCCGAGTCCACATATCCTACTATGTGGCCACGTTATCTTTCCTCTTGGGTATTATCCCAAGTCCAACGGAATCTCTCACATATCTCAGAGCCCATTTCAGTGCCTCCCAATGGTCTCTCCCTAGGTTTGGCGTGAACATGCTGATGGCACTCACAGCATAAGCCAAATCTGGTCTATTACACATCATGCCATACAATGTAATATCCACCGTACTCGCATATGACACAGTCTCCTCCAACTCTCCATGTAAAAACCCCGTTTCTACATCCAGTTGATCCAGCTCCAAGTCTAAATGAGCAACCAAGGCAATTAACGACCTTATCCGGCAATGCTTGACCATGGGCGAGAAGATTTCATTGAAGCCTATCCCTTCAATTCGAGCAGATCCTTTGGCCACCAACCTGGCCATACATCTCTCCTTCTCTATCCCTAGGATTTCTTCCTTTTCCTTGTAGATCCATTTACACCCCACAACTCTCTGGTTCTTGGGCCGATCCACAAGCTTCTAAGTCAGATCCTTGTATGAGGAAGTCATCTCATCTCGCATTGCACCAGTCCACTGGTCTCTGTCCTTGTCACTCATGGCTTCCTTGTATGTCTCAGGCTCCACATAAGCTTTATCCTCGACCACGTGAAATGCATAAGAGATAAGATCAGCGTATCCATACTTCAATGGTGATCTAACTGCTCTTCTTTTCCTATCCCTAACAAGAACATATGAATCTAATTCATTCGTCTGGTTAACAGTTTCTTGACCCTGTTGCTCATCTCTTTGAGGTTCTTCATAAACATCCAACGGAGTTTTTGTTCCTTGAAACTCCACCTCAACCTGAGATTTATCCTGACGCTTCTTGCCATTAGATTCATCTAGTGTTTTAGTAGCTGGATATCCCATCTTTGATTCATCAAAGACCACATCCCTACTAATCAAACACTTCCGTTCTCCTGGTTCAAGGCACCACAGCTTGTACCCCTTCACACCAGGTGGATAGCCTATGAAGATGCATTTCTTAACACGTGGCTCGAGCTTGTCCTTCCTTACGTGAGCGTATGCCATACAACCAAAGACTTTCAAAGTGCTGTAGTCTGCTGGTTTCCCATACCAAAGCTCCACCGGTGTCTTAAAATTATTGGCAGCAGACGGACACTGGTTGATCAAATAACAAGCTGTAGACACAGCTTCACCCCAGAAAGTCTTAGGAAGACCAGCGTTCAGTAACATGCATCTAACCCTCTCCAACAGAGTTCTATTCATCCTTTCAGCTAGGCCGTTCTGTTGAGGGGTATTGGCCACACTCTTGTGCCTGGTACTACCAGATTTTCTACAGAACTCTTAAACTCCTCGGAAACAAATTCTAGTCCATTGTCTGTACTAAGATGCTTAAGCTTTGTTCCCATCTTAGTCTCGGTCAGTGTATTCCATTCCCTAAATCTTCCAAATGCCTCAGATTTATTTCTCAATACAAAGACCCAGACTCTCCTCGAGTAGTCATATCCACAATGGACATGAAGTACCTCCCACCACCATGAGTTTGAGTTCTAGTAGGTCCCCAAACATCTGCATGCACATAATCAAAATGTCTTATGAATTCCAGTGTTGAACTTAACCCTTTTGACTTTTCCTGGCACACAACGTTCACAGAATTCCAAGTTTTCAACTTTATTTCCACATAAAAGATTCTGCTTGGACAATTCTACAAGACCCATCTCACTCACATGCCCTAATCTCTTGTGCCACAGTTTGGCTTCACTGATATTAGTTTTACTTACGGTGGCTGAGTGACCTGTTACCGTATTTCCTAACAGTGAATACAATCCATTTTTCCTAACTCCTTTCATCACCACTAGGGATCCCTTTAACACTTTTAGTGATCCATTCTCAGCCTTAAAGGCGTATCCGTTCATCTCTAGTGTGCCTAAGGAAATTAGATTTCTTTTGAGTTCTGGAATGTATCTCACTTCTTGCAGGAGTTTTTCTGTACCAACATGCATTCTTAGCCTAATGGATCCAATCCCAATAACCTTGCAGCCTTTGTTGTCCCCAAGCAACACTAGTCCACCTTCGACCCGGTCGAGAGTCTCAAACCAGTCCTTGTTGGGGCACATGTGGAAGCTACAACCTGAATCTAGTATCCATTCTTTATTGGCCTCTGTTTGGTCCACTATTAATGCATCTGCTGAATGGATACTAGATTCATGTTGTAACTTCCACATGTGCCCCAACAAGGACTGGTTTGAGACTCTCGACCGGGTCGAGGGTGGACTAGTGTTGCTTGGGGACAACAAAGGCTGCAAGGTTATTGGGATTGGCTCCATTAGGCTAAGAATGCATGATGGTACAGAAAAACTCCTGCAAGAAGTGAGATACATTCCAGAACTCAAAAGAAATCTAATTTCCTTAGGCACACTAGAGATGAACGGATACGCCTTTAAGGCTGAGAATGGATCACTAAAAGTGTTAAAGGGATCCCTAGTGGTGATGAAAGGAGTTAGGAAAAATGGATTGTATTCACTGTTAGGAAATACGGTAACAGGTCACTCAGCCACCGTAAGTAAAGCTAATATCAGTGAAGCCAAACTGTGGCACAAGAGATTAGGGCATGTGAGTGAGATGGGTCTTGTAGAATTGTCCAAGCAGAATCTTTTATGTGGAAATAAAGTTGAAAACTTGGAATTCTGTGAACGTTGTGTGCCAGGAAAAGTCAAAAGGGTTAAGTTCAACACTAGAATTCATAAGACATTTTGATTATGTGCATGCAGATGTTTGGGGACCTACTAGAACTCAAACTCATGGTGGTGGGAGGTACTTCATGTCCATTGTGGATATGACTACTCGAGGAGAGTCTGGGTCTTTGTATTGAGAAATAAATCTGAGGCATTTGGAAGATTTAGGGAATGGAATACAATGACCGAGACTAAGATGGGAACAAAGCTTAAGCATCTTAGTACAGACAATGGACTGGAATTTGTTTCCGAGGAGTTTAAAGAGTTCTGTAGAAAATCTGGTAGTATCAGGCACAAGAGTGTGGCCAATACCCCTCAACAGAATGGCCTAGCTGAAAGGATGAATAGAACTCTGTTGGAGAGGGTTAGATGCATGTTACTGAACGCTGGTCTTCCTAAGACTTTCTGGGGTGAAGCTGTGTCTACAGCTTGTTATTTGATCAACCAGTGTCCGTCTGCTGCCAATAATTTTAAGACACTGGTGGAGCTTTGGTATGGGAAACCAGCAGACTACAGCACTTTGAAAGTCTTTGGTTGTATGGCATACGCTCACGTAAGGAAGGACAAGCTCGAGCCACGTGTTAAGAAATGCATCTTCATAGGCTATCAGTGTGAAGGGGTACAAGCTGTGGTGCCTTGAACCAGGAGAACAGAAGTGTTTGATTAGTAGGGATGTGGTCTTTGATGAATCAAAGATGGGATATCCAGCTACTAAAACACTAGATGAATCTAATGGCAAGAAGGTCAGGATAAATCTCAGGTTGAGGTGGAGTTTCAAGGAACAAAAACTCCTTTGGATGTTTATGATGAAACTCTAGAAGAACCTCAAAGAGATGAGCAACAGGGTCAAGAAACTGTTAACCAGACGAATGAATTAGATTCATATGTTCTTGTTAGGGATAGGAAAAGAAGAGCAGTTAGATCACCATTGAAGTATGGATATGCTGATCTTATCTCTTATGCATTTCACGTGGTCGAGGATAAAGCTTATGTGGAGCCTGAGACATACAAGGAAGCCATGAGTGACAAGGACAGAGACCAGTGGACTGGTGCAATGCGAGATGAGATGACTTCCTCATACAAGGATCTGACTTGGAAGCTTGTGGATCGGCCCAAGAACCAGAGAGTTGTGGGGTGTAAATGGATCTACAAGGAAAAGGAAGAAATCCTAGGGATAGAGAAGGAGAGATGTATGGCCAGGTTGGTGGCCAAAGGATCTGCTCGAATTGAAGGGATAGGCTTCAATGAAATCTTCTCGCCCATGGTCAAGCATTGCCGGATAAGGTCGTTAATTGCCTTGGTTGCTCATTTAGACTTGGAGCTGGATCAACTGGATGTAGAAACGGGGTTTTTACATGGAGAGTTGGAGGAGACTGTGTCATATGCGAGTACGGTGGATAGTACATTGTATGGCATGATGTGTAATAGACCAGATTTGGCTTATGCTGTGAGTGCCATCAGCATGTTCACGCCAAACCTAGGGAGAGACCATTGGGAGGCACTGAAATGGGCTCTGAGATATGTGAGAGATTCCGTTGGACTTGGGATAATACCCAAGAGGAAAGATAACGTGGCCACATAGTAGGATATGTGGACTCGGATTTTGCAAGGAGGATAGACACCAGGAAGTCCCTAACATGTTATATAAGCTGGAAGACCAATCTTCAATCAGTGGTAGCGTTTTCCACATCAGCTGAGTATATTGTTGTCATCGAAGCAATAAAGGGAGCTATGTGGCTACGTAAGATGATTGAAGAGTGTTGGCATCGAGATGCTATCAAGAAGGGTTTGGTGACTATGATGAAGATCCCTACAAAGGATTATCCGATAGATATGCTTACTAAAGCATTGCCCACAACTAAGTTCAGACATTGTCTGGACTTAGTGAATATCCGAAGGAATTGAAGCCCTTAGGGGCTGGTTGGAGGGGGGGGTGATCTCATAGGGGGTTTAATTAGAAGTCAAGGTGGAGATTTGTTATATTTTATTTGACTTTTAATTAAATATTGCAAATGTACTATTTTACCCCCGTGTTTTTTGTTTTTGTTTTGTTTTAATGTTTTGTTCCAGATTGAATCTTGGCCATTGATTTGGATACAATTTGGAGGGCTAGGATTTAAAGAAGGGAAATCAGTTTCTCTTACCTTTAAAAGCGTGAAACAGAAACAGAAACAGGGGAGGGAAAAAGAGGAGAGAAAAGGCACGATTGAGCGGTTTCTTCTGGAGAACAGGAAACGAATTGTGCATAAATTCTGAATACGGTGCATTAATTGAATAAAGAATCAGAGTAAGTTGCTTAGGAGAATAAGATATATCGTATCGTGGTGTGATCGGAGTCGAGGATTCACAACAATTATCCATCGTTTCATTACTCGATCCTACACTCGTAACATAGTACTTAACATTAGAGCACTTGTATCTCATATAAGGACCAAAAACAAGCCGAAAGATTCCACAAAACAAAAGATGCTCTTTCAGTTCAAGAAGGATTAAACTACAATGCTGGGGGTTAAGCATGCAGCACAATGGAGTAGGTCACCATGACATCACTTTTTTGCCGTTACATCTCGAGGAGTAACAACAGGCTCGAAGTTCTTCAGTAGAAAAATAAGAAATTCAGCATCATTCAGCAAACTTAAAATAGTTTTAAATGGCAGAGTTCTAACAAATGTACTTAACGAACAGGTGGTGTGAAGGTCGTTTCTTCTTCTTTTCAACTGTTAATAATTGTTTCTATTACAACACTGCAATGGAAGCGTAGATAAGAGGTTAAGTATACCGTTAATTCAATTTGGTTTTCCTGATCAATATCATGAATTACTAAACGATTTCATAGGGTAATTCGGTTACTATTTTAACTTATGTGGCAAGTGATAAAACAATATGCCAATTTCAAATGAAAATTGCTAAGATGTTACTTCACACCAAGTAACAGAGGAAATTTCCAATTTCAGGGTGTCCATTTTCTTCTGTCCCCCATTTATTATTTGAACATGTTTACGAAGTTCCCAATCCATGAAATATAAGCATCTTAGTTAGAAAAAATTGCCATAAGAAAGTAAAGAGAAAATACTAATCTCACCAGCCCCCTGTTCTTATTGTCTCTCTGAATCTCCAAATCTTTTACTAATTTCAACCACACATCCTTCACCTTGCCTGGCTGAAGCTCAGTTAGCTGAATTTGAGCACAACCAATTAGCTCAGATGCTTGAATCCCTTCGTCATCATAGATTTTAACCGTCAAATGTTGTGTTGATGCATCTTCAATGACAAACTCAAAATGTTGATTCCAGATCGGATTCAACTGGTTGTTCTGGAGGAGAGAAGAAATGAAAGACCATGCAAATCTGTGCTTTCAACTTATGAAAGGAACATGGAGAACTTTTTTAATAATCAGAGATTATATATCTTACAATTGTTTTGCTTTTCTTCATCCTATCACGCAAAGGTCGCACATATAACATAGCAAAAGGATCAGATTTTCCTATAATATCTTTATTTGATAACTCCTTCGCTTGTACAAGTTTCACCTCCAAAGTTCCGATGGGCTTCAGTTCAAGGTCACTGAGAGTAAAAGATGAATATATAAAATTACCATTCACATGCTTGCAACCCATGGGTTGGCAAAAGAACCTCATCAGAATGCTTATTCAGGTGCATGACAGACTCACGTCAATACAAAATTATGTTCAAGTCATATGCAACACAAAGGAGATGTTTACTTTGTTCTTACCTTGGACAATTGTTACCATGATAAGGGGAATATATTAAGCGAAGGAGGAAAAAAAATAGATTTTACATGTGGCATACCTATAATCTCCAGGTATTATTGGGATAACTTTTCGAACAGGCCATGTAATAGAATCTTCAACAGCAT
Organism: Haberlea rhodopensis; assembly: GCA_907163345.1. Taxonomy (NCBI): domain Eukaryota; kingdom Viridiplantae; phylum Streptophyta; class Magnoliopsida; order Lamiales; family Gesneriaceae; genus Haberlea; species Haberlea rhodopensis. Next base: position 6,963,465 of record CAJQUN010000001.1, on the reverse strand, counting down.
CCTTTATGGTGCTCTGTAAAACAAATGCTACTTATTATTCCTAGAAGGATTATACTATCTTAATATCTCTGTAAATTACCACATTCTTTACAATTCTATTTTTGTTGTTTTATTTATTTAATATATGTTTTGAGTTAAATTTTCAATCACAAAATAGTTTACTGGTCTTTAGAATTTTAAACCGGAAAATTCCTAATAACTTGTCGAAGCAGATTCATAAAGAGATTTTGAGAAGCCAGAAATAACATGATCAAGAATTGACTTAAATTTGCTTTTTTGCACGTTGGGATCAGAGATAATATTTGTTAAATTGATTAAATCTTTTCAGCGTGTAAATGATCCATCAACTTCTATATCGATTTCCTCTAATTACGGAGACCGACAAACATGATATAAAGTTTTACCAGAGCTAAGGAAATATATAGAAAATTTTATACAACAAAGATCCTTACAACTTCAATTAATTTTAATAACCAAAATTGTATGTTACAGTAATTCAACTATTTGGCGCACAGATATAGGAAAACAAAAACAAATTACTAAGATCCAAATTTATGCAAGTTTTCAAAGGAACAGGAAAATCAAATGAGAAATTATTCCTTACAGTATTGCATACACATCAAATTACAGCAGATAAGCCACATAATTGACACATTCAACTCATGCAAGCTTCTGATGTTTCACGCAACAACAGACTAAAGTACTGAGAGCTCATGAAAAAGGTCATAAGACTCCTGCTTATAAAAGGCATCCTTAGCTCATGTAGTACTGAAAGCAAAGACGATAAAATCAGATGGAAAAAAGGTACACAATAAACGGACCTCAATGGCATCAGATAGGCCAGGTATTGTTGATAGGTCTCCCCCAATAACTTTGAGTGTAAAATCCAGCTTTTTCTACGAGGAAAAAACGCAAACAGATGACGCAACATTAAGGAATATTGACATGTCCACTGCAAAATAAATTGCTATCTTATCATTATTAGTGAATATACATTTCCCTCAATTTTGCATATTATATTTTGCTTAAAGAATCCCCAAAGAACCAGTAAAGAAAATGACACACCTTTTGCCGTAAAGAAAAACAAACTGCTCCGAAGCAAGGAAACTCATCCACCAGCGGTCTGAAAATCAGCCTGAAGATGCCAGTAAAGCCGATATTTTTCACCTGTATCCGAAAAAGCTTAGCATGTAACAATAGCTTTTACCAAGAAATTAACACAATTCAAAATATAGATTAAAATGAAGGTGTAAGGGAGATATTGGCACATTGCATAGATTTCCTATTTCCAAAGGAAAAGGCTAAATGACCTCTAAAGGAGCGCAACTGGATAGGTGCTTTACTTTTTTAGTTTGTCCAGAGGGATACAACAGGTCGCATGAAGTTCAAACAACAAATAATACCAGAATCATCGCAAAAGACATTTGTGATGATATTGTCTAGAACAGAAAAAAGAAAAGTTTTTCACCTGTATCCGAAAAAGCTTAGCATGTAACAATAGTTTTAACCAAGAAATTAGCACAATACAAAAAATAAAATAATTAAATGAAGGTGTAAGGGAGATATTAGCACATTGCATGGACTTCCTATTTCCAAAGTAAAAGGCTAAATGACCTCTAAAGGAGCGCAACTGGATAGGTGCATAGTCATTAAAGGCCCATTGCGCACTAAAGCGCAAAGGGGTCTTGAGGCTATAGCGCAAAGCGTGACGCGAAGCGCGCGTTTTACTAAAGTAAAGCGCAATAGCTTATATATTTTTAATACATCAAAAGTATCCGTAAAATTTAATCAAACTCATTATCAACAATTAACAGAATGGTTTAGCTATGTTAATAGCTTAGCAATTTATATTTGCTATATTCTCAAGTATTTATCAAACTTTGGTTGAATGGACTCATTGACGATTGTGATGACTGATGAACTTTGTCACGTAAAAATTGAAGGAAAAGAAAATATAAAACAAGAAAGGAGAATCAATCCAAAAATAAATAATAATTTGAGACGAAAAAAGGAAAGGTAATAATGTAATATAATTTTGAATAAAAGAAAAATAGAGCACTTGAACACATCAACATGCTTATCGGTCAGCGGTGACTGGAGGCTGGAGGGTTTATGCAACAAGACTTTATAACTCTCTAACTTAACCCTAATATTATCTAACTTGGGCTTATTTTTAATAAGCCCAACGTATTTTGATAACCTCTCAGCCCCAATTTTCAAGCCTTAGCAAAGGCGCGCTATAGCGTGCACCTTGGCTAATTGGAAAAGCGCACATAGCTCGCACTTTGCCAAAACACGAGGCGCATGGCGCTGCGAGGCGCAAGACCTGCGCCTCGCTTCGCCTTGAGCTTTAACGCGCGCTATGTGAGCTTTTAATAACTATGCATAGGTGCTTTACTTTTTTAGTTTGTCCAGAGGGAGACAATGTCAATAAATCTGAATCTCAATCTCCCAACTCAATGCCCTTTAAATAGAGCACTTAGTCCATTATATAATATAAGATTACATGTGTAAGAATCAGCCTAAGAATCCCTAAGATTCTGCCAAATCTTCTAATTACCATATGTATCACAAATAAAATAATATCATATAAAATCAAATATTTTTATATATAGCGTCGATCACAAAAGCATCAATTTGTCAATCCAAATAATTTGCCTCAAAAGAATCAACACTCCAGTCAGAAAAATCCATCCAAACACTTGTGCAAAATAAGTCGCACCATGACAAAAGTATATAAACGCACAACATCCGTGCAATACTCAAACGTACAACATCCGTGCAAGGCTCAAATGCACAACTTCCGTGAAAGGCTCAAACACACAACCTCCGTGCAAGGACGCCGCAAACTCCGCGGCAAAAGTACTGATCACCATACACAAATCAGAAGAGATGTGGTCACCTAGGTCCCCAAATCGAGCAGAATCCACAAAATGAAGAATCCGCATTCGAAAGAAAAGACAAAGAAGATACCCAAAGTGCAAAACCACACCGGATCGCAAAAAAAACAGATTGCAAAGCCTCAAATTGCGAAACCCAAAAACAGTAAACCCCTAGCGCCGCACATAAACTCTAGCCACCATAAACCCAGAAACACAGTCACCGCGTGCCCGAAACCAGAAATCGAGACACACTGTCGCTTAGAACACATAAACGTGAAACCCTGAAGTACGCGACACATAACAGGGTAAAAATCCGATGAAGAAAACAAAAAAAAAATCGCAGAAGTGGAAAAAGCGTCTGCCCCTAGCGCCGCTGCTGCCGACGAAGGGCAGAAGCCCGATCGCAGCCTAGAAACCCTATAAAATTTTATTTTTGATATGGCTCTGATACCATGTCGATAAATCTGAATCTCAATCTCCCAACTCAATGCTCTTTAAATAGAGCACTTAGTCCATTATATAGTATGAGATTACATGTGTAAAAATCAGCCTAAGAATCCCTAAGATTCAGCCAAATCTGCTAATTACCATCTGTATCACAGATCAAATAATATCATATAAAATCAAATATTATTATGTATAGCTAATATCCTTGACAGACAACAGGTCGCATGAAGTTCAAAACAACAAATAATACGAGAATCATTGGAAAAGACATTTGAGATGATATTGTCTACAAGGAAAAAAGAAAGTTTGCAGCCAAATTCAAATATAAGAATGGAAAAGAGCACCTTAAAAGATAGATACAGTAATTAGTAGGTTACCTGAACAGGTAGACCAACACCAATATAAGTCTTAATATCAAGTATAATACTTGGGTTCCCATCCCACTGCATCTCCAACTCCATGGTGATGCCTTCACTCCCTTCTTCAACAATTGTAACTCCTGAAGCACTATAGAGCTAATAAGCACATCAACATCCATCAAATTGTATCTCCTTGCATTTCAATAAATTCATCTTATCACTGAAGAAACTATTCAGGCCACCAGAAAAATTCCAGAGAAATATTTGACAAATGCATGTCAAAGATCAACACTTAAGTAATTGTAAATCAGAAGAGTGGCAATTTCGCAAATTAGCTTATTAGCCTCATTTAATTTAACATCAGCCAGAAACTGCTGCATCCATTTTTTCACTTGAGCAGGAAGGAAAATAGCACGAACATCTTCATATCAAGGCTAATCTGGTTAACTTGGTGATGATGAACCTATCATTGACCACCAAACAATCTCAATTTTTTCCCACTTTGAGGGCATTAAAATGATGATCAACTGATTTACAGGTTTAATTAAATAAGCATATCTCCGTAATAGCTACTCTTATTTTCAGTAGATATCAACAATTTCGTGACCTGACAATAACATCATCAGGAAAACGCAGTGGTAAAAAATCAATGCATACAAAGAATTTCACATCGAGATAACTAATCCACAATCAAACCTGTAAACTGCGGTGCTACTGTTCCAAGAGTGAGCTTAGAGAATTTCAATGATGCCAATATAACTGGACAATATTGCTCAAGAATTGGCTCCACGTTCACCTTTATAAGCTCAGACGCGGCCTTGAAAAATTAAAAATATAGATAAATTAACCAAAATGAAACTCGCATTCAAGAAAGACGCATTGCAAAAAATTATACCTCATTAACATAGGGCCAAATCTTTTCGAGCTGAAGATTTAGCCAGGTCAACTAGAACACACAAAAATGAATCATATTAGCCTCAAAAAACTACTTTCACAAAACAACAAGTGCATATAAACCAGTATAAAACACAAAAGAACAAACCTTTTGGCGCTGCGAGAACACAACCCAAGAAGGATAATACTCAGGCGTCAGTATCTTTTTCGAATCATCCACGGTCATTCTAGCAAACGCCGCAATCGTAGTAGCCTTATAAATATCCAAATCAAAACAATTATCGGTCGCTACCAGAAATTCAATAAATAAGTAAAAAATCGACTGCAACAAAACGATAGACTTACAAGGTCAGAGCGCTTTTTCGATCGTGCATTTTCTGAGCGAACAAAAGCAACGATCAAAGCAAGACCGAGAACTAATCCAATCACTAAACCTGCTACAAATGACATTACTACAATTGATTCAACTCAATTTCCACTTCAACTTCAGCTTTCCGAATTTGAATATCGATGTAAAGTATGTTTATTTTCAACTCAGAGGAAAGGGAAATGGTCAATCTTGTGGATAATGGTGATTAAAATTTGCTTAATCGGTCCAATATATTTTTCTTGTAATTATCAAAGCGGCAACATCTCTACGGTTGGTCTTCTCGAATTCTTACGATTGACAGGTTCAGTGTGTCTTTTGGGAAGAGAATGAGAAAGGGTGTTTGGCAAAAAGGACTAAAATGGATCGATCGAACACTTTCTATTGCTAAGAATGATATATCTATTCATATTGGGATGCGTTTTTTTTATGGGGTACATCCAAATGATGATTTTTGGACTTGTTTTTTTGTTCACTATACATATAACACATCTCCACTTGTTTTACATATGATTTTCGAAAATCAATATCATATGATTAAATTGAGAGCAATTTGTTTGTTCTTCAAGTTTCTTCTTTTGAGTGCTTTGAACCTTTGTGGTTTGAGGACTTGTGATTTAGAGTGCTCCTATCACAAGTCATAATCGTTGTATCTTGGGAGACAAATTGTCATAGCAAACTGTTAGCATCATAGCGGGACAATATTGTCTTAAGGACGGAGATTACAAATCTCGCATCGACATAAAACTTGTTTTGAAGCCATTGTTATTTGGTTGCTAAATTCCTTAGATACACTTTGAGAGAAATATAAACAACAAATATTGGTACAATATATCCTGCTGTCAGGCACAGCCAACGAAAATAACACGTCTATGAACATGCGAATAAAGAGGTCTATATGAACAAAGCGCGACAACAAAAGTATACAAAAATATGACCAATAGAGAGCAAGATGCCCATATTCTGAGAACAAACGGAAGATGTTCAGTGGTACGAAGTCTTTTTGTTTACAAATCTATACAGAGTAGTTCATTTGCAAAGTAATTATTAAATATATATAAGAGTAATTCATTTGCAAAGTAATTATTAAATATATATATATATTTATCCGAATAATTTTATAACTGATCCCCAGTACAAAATAAGATCCGAGTAACTTCATCCAACCACCATTGGATCTTATGGAATATGTAGGAATCCTCCCAAAACTTATTGAACCCTCACCAAAATTCCTCTCGTAGGAGTTTAAATCATAACGAAAAGTAGGGTAACTTATAAAGTAGTAAATATTTTTTAGTAATATTTTTTCCTAAATGATGTTTAAATTACTCTTTTGAAATATACAACAATAATTGTTCCAAACTTTATGACTAAATCAAATATAGTATCTAATGATGTTATACGATTCTGGATCACTACGATGAGCTACAAGTCTTTAGCCCCAGTTAGGTGTCCCGATGTGATATAGACTGAGAACACAAAGGCCAGATAGGCACGGAGAGGGTCCTCTGTATGCAGCCGCGAATCTAGAAATTGTATTGGGGGCAAAAGTTAATGTTGGAAAAATAGGCTTAAGAAATTGAAATTAAGCAAAGAAAAATCGAATGAAATAAACAAGAGACACAATGAATTTTTCGGACGCTAAAACACTGCGCGAAATAATTAAGGGCAGTGAACCCAGCGATGGGGCGCAGGTTTAGCAGCCCTAGCACCAATTGGCTGGGAAAAAATTTCCCAGCAGTAAGGGTGGCATTGGCAGCGCCCCAACGCCAGTTTAGCAGTTTTGACGAACAGTTGCACCTCTTGGCGTGCAGATGCTCCTTTTCATGGATTAATACATCAAAATGGTATCTTTTGGTGACATCTTGTGGCCTAGTATATATATAACATGTCTAGGATGAATTATTATCATATTTTCAAAATTAACAACACATTTTGAGAGAGAAAAGAAAGACCAAAGTGCACAGTCATACAAATTCATATCTTGTTCTTGCAAAGGAGAGTTTACAACCTTTGTAGTTGAAGTTCTTGTGATTTGGTGTGTTACTATCATAAGAAGAAGTCGTTTTATCTTGGGAAATGATTGTCAGATTCTGCAAGCACCGAGAGCGGGCAATTCATTTCTTTTCCTAACCGCAGACGGGTTCCCATACAACGCAAACAACATTAATTACATAAAAAAATAAACCAAAAGTTCATGATAAACATCGGAGTTTAAAGATTATTTTAAAAAAAATTAGAAGTTACACTACGATTGTTTCAAGAAAAGAGATTTGCATGATTTTCAGAAATAATATACTTACAGAATTTAATTGTATTAATCAATTATTACGAGGTTCGTTGATATTCAAGAAATGACTTGCTCATTTTCAAGAAATGAGAGAGTATGCTCTTTAAATGTTTAAGAAACTCTTTCTTTTATGGGAAAGATTTATAATAGGCAGATGTGGCAATGGAGTACAATAAAACCTCTATAAATTTATAATGATGGGACTATGACATTTTATTAATTTGAAGATGTATTAATTAATCGATAAATTAATAATTTATCAATTTAAAAAGCAGCCTCAAGAAACTTAAATGAATCAACTCTGAAAAAGCATTCATGAGCTTAAGAATATGACAAATGGTCTCGATTAGCACAATTACATAGATGTCGATCACTCGTTGGGTTATCTGGGTGAAAATTATGAATATTCAGAGATCGAAAACCTTAGAAAAAATTGTGGCTAGTGTCATTGAAAATCATGTTGATGATGAAGATATGGATAATTCAGTATCTTTGATATCAATCATGCGAAAGGAAGCACTTATAGCTGCAATAACTCTTCATAAGATTTTTGTTGCAGTTCGAGTATACGACAGCAGAGCTTTTAAATGCAATTAGAAAAGCTAGATATTGACTCCACCTATATTTAAATTTCGAGAAAAAAAAAACAAACAACAGTATATTCTTATTTTACTAAATTGTTCTAGTTATGTTTGTAATTTTAGAGAATTATTAATTTATGATATTAACGAGACTATATATTTATATAAGTGTTTTCCTAAAAATTATTATCTTATGTGATTATTATTTTATCAAGTATTAATTTATGGAGGTTTTTACTGTACTTTGTGATAAAATAGTTTGGTAATTTATTTACATTTTATATTTGTTCATTGGTGAATTGTAAATTATTACACTTCTAACTGTTATTTTGGATTGGATGAACAATAAATCTGCAATGTTTAATGCTGAGAAATCATTTCTTTAATAGATAATAAAAATTTGTAAAGTAACAAAATAATAAGAGAAAAATAAATATTTGCAAAGTAACAAAAATTCCACCAAGAATTTTTTTTTAGTTAAAAAAAGAAATTTTTTTGTTTGAAACTTGTTCCACCGAGAATTCGAACTTGAGCTACTACTAGAATAAGATTCCATCTCCTCACCACTAGCCACTACACATATTCACCCATGTTCTGTGGCCATATTGATGATCAAGTCAGTGCTCGAAAAACAAGAAAAACGAGAATTAAAAAAAGGATTGATGAATTTTTCACAATTTATTTTATTATAATTATATGAAGAACCCGTATATGTGTGTAGAGTATTTTTTGGGAGCAAATTAATTATCCTTCCTCTACTAGTGCTGTTTTCCAGAGTTATGATCTGCAATTCCCGACCATCATTCATGATTCACCAACGATCTAAGCATGCTCTGCACATAATGTGCGCATGACTTTCGCATTCACTATCGGGCACTAACACATATCTACAATGTTCTCTGGGCATTAAGGCACATCCATCATCCTTTTGACCGGGCGTTGGATCAGCTCCGTGATTTGTGCAACTATTGATGGGGTGGACTGACGTGGTATTTGACAAGCTCGGCAGAACGAGATGCCATTTCAGCAATATGTCAATTTAGTCCGTGAAAATCGGGATGATCTGGATTTTACCCGAGGTGATAGGATTTGTATAACATCATTATCAAAGAAATTTTTTTTATAGTAAAACTAGTTTAACAAATGTTTTTTATCAAATATCACAAAAATTATTTTCTAATAAAAATGGTCACAAATTTTGTTAAGGGTCTAATGACTATTTTTTGTTAAAATATAATTTTTGTGGGACTATATTTGATAAAAAAAATTATTAATGTGAGATTACCTTTTGTCAAATATGATTTCTTTTAGGACTATTTATTTGATTAGTCATAAAGTTTAAGATGACCGCTAGAAATGATTTACTTTATAAGTCCAATTTTGTAATTTCCTCTATTGATTTATTTTGTATTTATTCAAAATAGTTTGAAATCGCGCACAAATTTGTTTATCAGAAACCAAAAAAGAAAATTATTATTTTCTTAATAAACAATAAAAAAACACCATTATTCCAAAATGACAAGGAATCATTTAACATTTTTGTTCCTTGGGGGTTTAATGTATATAAACTAGATGCGAATAAAATGAAAATTGATCTTTACTTCATATTTAAATAATATGGTCTTGATTTATAGGATTTCGATCGTTTTGATCAATCGTTTTAATTTTTTAGACGATTTTATGGTACAACCAAATTTGAAAGCAGGTTGTCTCAAGACAATTGTTTGAATTTTGAATTGGTTTTTTCAACCAATTGAACAAAACATCATTTCAATAACCAAATGAGAGCCTTTTTCATTTTGTTAACAGCTATAATTTTGCATAATCTTCTTCAGCCTTTTTCATTTTGTTAACTTGGTATCCAGAGCCCATGATTGAAGCCCAGCCTAAAATGTTCCCAACCTTAATCCCAATTTCTTGCTCTTTAACCCAGCAAATAGATCAATGTCGTTAAACTTAATGATGACAACTATCTTCTTTGGAAAGATAGGTTGTCTCGGGTATTCAAGGTTGAGGTCTTGAAGCCTTTCCTTCTGAAAGCTCTCTGATAGACACATATATTGCGCTTAATTGTCTACGATTTGGTATATTTTGATGGATAAATTGATGCATATGCTACCTAATCGTATATTTGTGTAAATATAGGTGGAATCGGATAAATCAAGCTAATAAACAATGAATAAGGACCAAGAAATGCATTGAAGTTGATAAGGAATCAAAGTAGGCCAAGAAAAATGCATAAAATGTGTTGAAGACTCGACATCCATCGCCAATAAAGAAGAGATTGATCGCCTATGGGCGATCGATCGCCGAGAGGCATAATTGAAAAAGATAAGCCAGCAATCGCTCACCATCTTTACAGAATTTTGGAAAGTTTGAATTCTTGATATATTTCATTCTTACATGGATTCTAACCTACCCAGTCAGCCTCCATACATATATGGACGAAAATCAGACTAAAAAACCATCTAGATAACTAGGTAAAGTATGTAGAATAGTTTAGACTACTTTTATAATTTTTTTTTCAGTTTTGTTGAAGAACGCTACGAAGATCGAAGCGAAGACGAGATTGACGACCTTGACGAGCGGAGATCGGATTAGTTTTATTTCCTTTTCTTTATTTTTCGTTTTTCTTGTTAGTTATGTTTAGCTAGTTTTAATTCTTGGTTGAGGAAGACAAATCATTGGATTTATATATCTTGGGGAGTTTCCTACGCTTTTGTTTATCGATTTTATTGAATATCATTGTTTTTATGATTTTATTGATTTGATTTGTGTTTGTTTATTGGATTGACAACCTAATGACTTGCATATAATCTATTGCTAATTGGATATCAAATAAGAAATTGTTTGAGTAATCAAATTGAAGAAGCGGCTAAGACTGATAATTTTACGCGTATGAATTTATTAAGTTCTTAGGGAAAACAACTGACTAAATTTATATAAACCGACTGATAACTTTACGCGTATGACTTTATTAAGTTCTTAGGGAAAACTATTGAAATTCACTAGTTTTGAATGATCTTCTTTTTTGTTTGATTCTTTCGGTTGAAGAATTGAGTCCTGAAAATTAGTCAGACATACTGCATGATATAATCGAAACTTTATGCTATTAAAGCAAATATGCATTCCTTATTTATACTATAATATAAAATTCTCCATCTTTATGTGACTTCAATAAAACAACAGGATATTTGATGCATTTGTCTAAGCAAAATGAATGATTCCTGTTGTGCTTTTTCTTGGGTTTGATTTTTTTTGGTTGTTTATCTTGGTGAGGTGTAGATTAAGTCATGATTCTATGTTGTTTTCGGAGGTTACAAATATGATATGTTCGTTCAATTATACGCATATATTTGAAGGCTATATTTCTGAGAACCTTTTTATTTAATCTACAAAACTTACTTTTTAAGCCAAATCGCCCAATAAATTCGCCATTTTTACTGTATAACTAGAACAATGAACTCCTCGAATGCTGTTGGATCTGCGCAAACCGTGCACCAAGTTCTGGATTGCGGTTTGGATGAAATTGAGTGGGTTGCTTAACAAGTGTTTCATAGGTACAATTTTGATTGGTCTTCTGTTTTTGTTTGATTCTTTCGGTTGAAGAATTGAGTCCTGACAATTAGTCAGACATACTGTTCGAATCTAAGGATTAAACATTCTGGCTCCGATTATGGTTCACTGAAATTTATTTGCATTTGAAATTAAAAGGGGATTTCGATAAACTGGATGATATAAACGAAACTCTATCCTATTAAAGCAATTATGCATTCTGTTAGTTCCGGATCTTATCGATGAGATTTTAAAGATGACAAAACATATCAGACCGGATCGAGAGAAATCAGACTGACCAGAACGATCATCCAAAACAGATCAAGCTGATAAGATGACAAAGCATATCAGACCGGATCGAGGGTAATCAGACTGACCAGATCGATAGCTCAACAACAGTACAAGCTGATAAGACACATTACTTATCAGACCGGATCGATGAATATCAGACTGACTAAACTGAAGCTTCAGATCGTCTCTATCTTTATCAGATCAGAGCAGCTTAGGATACATACAGAATGGCTCCTCAGTCCGAATCATTAATGGCTATTTATTGTAGCATTTAATGTTGTAATTAATGCTACAAAGGACCAAAGACTGAAGATTGCCATAAAAGGTAAGAAGACAAAGAGTAGCTTACCTGACAGTCGCCGAAAGTATGAACCAGAACGGCAAGTATCCTGAAGAAGAAGACTGAAGCCTACTCAGAGTCTAAGAAGAGTCAAAGTTGCACATTAAGGGAAATAATGTCGTTGGTACCTTCAACTATAAAAGGATGCAACAAAAAGAACTTGCTGACTCTCGCTGCTGACTCTCGCTGATAAATTGAAAAACGCACAAGAAAGCAAAAACAACACAAGCTTACAAGCTCAGAAGCTCTCAAGCTGAAATCATTCTTAAGCACGTCTTATTTGTAACATTTGATCATTTAGGATCACTGTGCGCATCTTGTGTTTTCTGTGTTGAAAAATAGAAGTGAGAAACATATTGTAACTGTCTGACAGAGTGTGTCTGAGCAGATTGAGTGATTAGGAGTTTCAGATTGGTAGTGAGGTAAATCCAGTCTGAATCGGGTTTGTACAACAGGATTGTATAAATCAAAGTCTTCTAGTATAAACCTTCCTTAATTGGAAGAAGGGGAGACGTGGAAGGATTACACCACCTTTGAACTTCTAGAAACATATCCTGTGTATCTTATTTCTGCACTTGTTCTTTCATACTAGCCATCGAGCCGTTCTTACATACAAGAACAGACCGTTCCGCACTTACTTTCAGTGGTTTGTTCTGTACAAGAAATTGATTAAGAAACAGATTTCTTTCACTAATCCGAAAGAAATCACAAAGGATTAACTTTTAGAAGGAGTGTTCATTCACCCCCCCCCCCCCCCCCTTTAAACACTCCGGACCGATCCTAACAAGTGGTATCAGAGCCAGGTTGTCTTAATCAGCACAAAATCACTCGAGCTGATGGCATCATTCAACAAAATCCCTATGTTCTCAAAAGAAGACTATGACGACTGGAGAATCAGAATGCAAGCTCATCTGGCAGCTCAGGATGACGATATGTAGTTCGTCATCACTGATGGACCAATGAAGATTCAAAAAATAAATACAGCAGTCGCCATTACTGGTGGTGAACCACAAATGGTAGAAAATGACAGATCCCTCTGGACGAATGAGGAAAGAAAGAAAGCAAATCTCGACAACGTTGCCAAAGACATCTTGTTCAAGACACTGGACAAGAACATGTTCAGCAAAATCAAAATGTGCTTTACTGCCAAAGAAATTTGGGAGAAGATAGCACAGCTATGTGAAGGCAACGACCAGACCAAAGAAAACAAGCTGACTGTTGCTCTTCAAAGATTTGAGGGCATAAAGATGAAAAGTGGAGAAACTCTAAATGAGTTTGATGAAAGAGTCACTGGCATCATAAATGAACTGAATGGTCTGGGGAAGGAATATTCTAACAGAGAGATCGCTCTGAAAGTTATGAGAGCTCTGCCAAAGGAATGGGATGTTAAGACCATTGCCATGAGGGAATCAAAAGATCTTAACAAGGTTGAACTTCATGATCTGTTTGCAGATCTTAAGGCCTATGAGTTTGAACTGATAAGCAGAGGTGAAGTAGAGCCATTCATCTCTCAACCAAACAAGGCCCTGGCAGCCATTCCAGACCAGATCGCTTCAACATCAGACCGATCCGTTGAACAGATAAGTAATGATGCTATGTCATTATTTATCAAGAAATTCGGTAAATTCATGTCTAAGAATAAGAGGAACTTCAAACCCTCTCATCATTATAAATCAAGAAAAGATGATACTGTTAACGATCAGGCTTGCTACAATTGTGGTAAGACCGGACATTTTATTGCAGATTGCACCAGACCGAAGAAAGAAGAACGGAAAGAGAAGTATCGTGATGATAGGAAGAAGAAGCACTACAAAGACCGCAAGAATCATGGAAAATCCCAAAAAGTCCTAGTAGCTGAAGAAGGAAACAACAAATGGCTCAGACAGACTCAGACTTGGAAAGCTCTGAATATTCTTCCAGCGAAAGCGAAGAAGATATTCAATGTCTCATGGCAGACGAAGAAATAAGTCAGACAGACGAGGTATATGATCTTGACTCAAATGAATTTACACGAGAAGAGCTCATGTCCGCACTGCAAGACATGGCTAATGATTATAGGATCTTAGCTGAATCATTTGAGAAGAATAAAGCTAAAGTCAGTGATCAAATGGATGAGCACAACAAACCAAGCTGCTCTGAGCAGGGTGAGTGCAACAATCTCCAGATCGAGCTGAATAAGCTGAAAATCTCTTATGATCAGCTCCATGAAGAAAATAAGAGAATTAGCACACAAAATGCTAAGCTCTCTCATATATTCAAAACATGGACAAAATCCAGAACATCCTTGGAAGAATTACAAGAGGTTCAAAGAAACGTCGGTGATTTCACCGGCATAGGCTTTGACACCAAAGAATGCACCAAAGATAATCTGAGCTGTTGCTGGTAAAGAACAAAGTCAAACAAATGACATTTGTTAAATCCAGCACAGTATATGAGACTGAAGCACCTAAGATTCAAACAAGAGTCTCTTACGTGAATCAAAATCTGAGAAAAGGAATTGGTTATGTTGACCAAGCCAAAGAAAAGGCACCAGCAAGATTTGCGTATATCAGACCAAATCCAAAGGTGCAAGATCGAAGGCAAGGAAGACAATACAATTATTATAATTCAAAACCGATTCAACGAAGATATAGACTACCTTATGAGAATCAATGGTTTCCACAGCGCACACATTATCACACACAACATCGAAACAGACCAGCACACAGCACACCTTACACACACAAGCCATTGAAGCTGATACAGGTGTGGGTTCCCAAAGGGCTAATCCGTTCTGGACCCAAATAGGATTGGGTACCAACAATAATTATATTTGATGACAGGTACCGAAGAAACTCGCATCAGACTGGTATTTGGACAGTGGGTGTTCCCGTCACATGACTGGAAACATCGAGCTGCTGTCTGAAGCACAGAATGTACTGGACCCAAGATCATCTTCGGAGATAACTCAAAGGGTAAGACCGTGGGAAATGGTAAGATTGTCCATGGTAACATTATTATCAATGATGTGCTGTTAGTTGAAAATCTGTGCTATAATCTGATTAGTATAAGTCAACTCTGTGATAATGGTTATGCTGTAGAATTTCACAAACACACTTGCACTGT
Source organism: Haberlea rhodopensis (assembly GCA_907163345.1). Taxonomy (NCBI): domain Eukaryota; kingdom Viridiplantae; phylum Streptophyta; class Magnoliopsida; order Lamiales; family Gesneriaceae; genus Haberlea; species Haberlea rhodopensis. Next base: position 6,948,354 of record CAJQUN010000001.1, on the reverse strand, counting down.
TAAATCATCAGACGGTATAACCATGCTCGTAGGAATCAGGAATGGAAATACATATAAGATTAACTGGAATCATGCTCAACCTGATAATCCTACTTGCTTCATCGCTAACAATGATAATAAACATTGGCTGTGGCATAAGCGCTTGAATCATATAAACTTTAAGACCATTTCCAGCCTGTGTAAACATGATTTAGTTATCGGTCTGCCCAAGATCGATTTTGCTAAGGATAAGATCTGCGAAGCTTGCCAAATGGGCAAACAGATCAGATCATCCTTCAAAAACAAGAATGCCAAATCCTCCTCCCGCTGTTTAGAATTATTGCATATGGACTTGTTTGGTCCTATACCAATAACAAGTTTAGGGGGAATGCGGTATACTCTTGTTGTTATTGATGATTACTCACGCTTTACATGGACTATATTTTTGAGCAGTAAAGATCAGACCGGTCCGAAGTTGATCAAGCTGCTGAAACGCACTCAGAACGAGAAATCATCCAGCATAGACAGGATTCGTAGTGACAAAGGCACTGAGTTTTCAAATCAGAATCTTGAATCCTTTCTAGAAGATCATGGAATCAAGCATGAGTTTTCAGCCGCTCGAACTCCTCAACAGAACGGAGTTGCAGAACGAAGAAACAGAACGCTCAAGGAAGCAGCAAGAACAATGCTTGCTGATTCTGGCATTTCGCAAAAGTTCTGGGCAGAAGCTGTAAACACTGCTTGCTACACTCAAAATCGGTCTATGATTAACAAGAAGCTGAATCTCACCCCTTATGAAATATGGACTGGTAACAGACCGTCTATTTCTCACCTTCATATTTTTGGCTGCAAATGCTTCGTTCATAACAATGGTAAGAATCATCTTACAGCATTTGAAGCTAAGTCAGAAATGGAATATTTTTAGGATATTCATCAACTAGCAAAGCTTATCGAATCTTCAATAATCGAACCTTAACTGTAGAAGAATCTGTTCATGTAGTTTTTGAATCGTTATGTGTTGAGGGCAACAAAGAATCAATTCAAAATCAGATGGAAAATATCCATCTCGAAGCTAACAGTGATGATGAGATTGTAGCTAACAGGTCAAGAGACAATCCACCAGAACCAGAAGTACCAGACAGACCGGATCAAGCCATTGAAGCTTCTTCAGATCGAGCTGATCCGGATGTTCTTCACTCAAATGTTAAAGCAGATGTTGATCATGCTGCTACTACTCATCCGACCGGACAAGACAATCCAGAGTCAAGCTATCGATGGACTAAGAAGCATCCACCCAATCTAGTGATTGGTAGTCCCTCTGCACCGATCAGAACCAGAGGACAGATGATGGATGAATTCACACATGCTGCTTTCATCTCTACTCTGGAACCTAAGAAGATCGATGAAGCTTTAACTGATTTCAACTGGATTAAGGCCATGCAAGAAGAGCTAAATCAATTCGAACAAAATCAAGTTTGGAGTCTAACCCCCAGACTAAGCGATCTGCCTGTCATTGGAACCAGATGGGTTTTCAGAAATAAGATGGACGCAGATGGAACTGTGGTTAGAAACAAAGCCAGACTGGTGGCACAAGGATTCAGACAAGAAGAAGGAATCGACTTCGATGAATCATTTGCACCAGTCGCCAGACTTGAAGCCATCCGAATCTTTCTTGCATATGCTGCCTTTAAAGACTTCAAAGTATATCAGATGGACGTTAAGAGTGCTTTTCTTAATGGAAAGCTTCAGGAGGAAGTCTACATTGAGCAACCACCTGGATTTCAGGATCATTTGCATCCCAATCATGTGTATCTACTGAATAAAGCAGTATATGGTCTGAAACAAGCTCCAAGAGCCTGGTATGACACTCTATCTCAATTTCTGCTGAACCATGATTTTCAGATCGGCTCAGTAGATAAAACTCTCTTTAAATTTATTAAGGGGGAACATACCCTATTAGTTCAGATTTACGTTGATGACATAATCTTTGGGTCAACTAACCCCAAATTGTGCGAGAAATTTTCTAAGTTAATGCGGGGACAGTTTGAGATGAGCATGATGGGAGAACTTTCATTCTTTTTGGGTCTCCAAGTAAAACAGCTCAACAATGGTATTTTCATCAATCAGACCAAGTATACCAAAGGCTCCTCAAGAGATTTGGAATGGAAACATGCTCAACTGCATCAACTCCTATGAGTCCAACAATCAAGTTAGACAAAGATGAAGGGGGAACAGCAGTTGAAGTAACCATGTATAGATGACTAATCGGATCGCTATTGTATCTTACAGCGAGCCGGCCTGATATTATGTTCTCAGTCTATATGTGCGCCAGATTTCAGTCAGAACCAAAGCAATCACATTTTTGCTGCCAAGCGTATTCTGAAATACTTAAAAGGATCTCAGAACGTTGGTCTTTGGTACTCCAAAGATTCAAACTTCAGCTTGATCGGATATTCAGATGCAGACTACGCTGGGTGTAAGATTGATCGTAAAAGCACCAGTGGAACATGTCAATTTCTAGGTGAAAGATTGATCTCTTGGTTCAGTAAAAAGCAGACATCGATTGCCACATCCACAGCTGAAGCAGAGTATCTAGCCGCTGGAAGCTGTTGCGCTCAAATGCTCTGGATTCAACACCAGCTCAAAGACTATGGCATCCAAGCTGTTGACTCTCCGATATTTTGCGACAACACAAGTGCAATCGCTATAACGTATAATCCAGTTTTGCACTCTCGAACAAAGCACATTGATATACGCCATCACTTTATTCGAGATCATGTTGGCAAAAAGGAAATTCGGATTGAGCACATCTCAACAGAGCAGCAAGCAGCAGACATCTTCACCAAACCGCTCCCAGAGGCTAAGTTTAATTATTTCCGTCAAATTCTTGGTTTAATTGACTTATCTTAATAGTTTAGATGTTTTTCTTACTTTTGCACTTAAAGATTTTTGTTACCACAGATCGATAATACAATGTTCAGAAAGACACAGACCGGTCCGAACTTTCAGACCGATCTATGTCAATCTGATGTTATCCCATGATCTGTTTGGTCAATACATCTTTTTCACAAAAACAGCCCGGACTGATCGCATTTTAACCGCCTTAACTATCTGTTATCATGACCGTTTATTTTTGAATTTCTTTTCATCAGTCATCGAGATAAAGACACGTGTCTTCTCTCTCCTATTTAGCGGGCTGAACATTTCACTTTATTTCACTTTTTACAATTTACCGCTATCTGTTTTTTTATTCTCTCACTCTCCTAAATCCTCGCATTCGTTTAATTTCACTCCAATGGCTACCATCACTCATAACTCTCTCTCCGTTGAGTTCAATGATATTTACAGGGCAGAAGATGCAGAGATGGTGTCCATCTTTAGAGCTTTGGAATCTTCTGGTCTGAGAAATTTTCTGGAATGCGGCACAGTTGTTTATGAATCAGAAATCCGCGAACTATTCGCCAATGCCGTCTCCCAGAAGACATCTATATCCACTACTGTCAAGGGCAAATCCTTTGAGATATCGCCGATGACGCTGGCCAAAACCTTTGGCCTCCCCAATTCCGGATTGACGGAATTTGGCCAGATTCCTCAAGCGTCACTCTCAGATCTTCAAGGGAAGATATCTATTCTTGGCCACCGCCTGCAACCATCGTTTAAGAAGAAGGAAATGCTCTTCCATTTCCAGGTGCTGTGCGAAATAGTGGGTAAGCCTATTTTGGGCAAGGCAGGAAGTTTTGACGCTGTAACCGCAGAGAAGTTCGGGGCTATGGCGGCTATTGTATCCGGACAGAAGATGAACTTGTCCGTGATTCTGTTTGGAGTTCTGATGGAAACGGTGATTGCATCTAAGCAAGCTGTATGCTTCGCTGTTCCTCTCAGCAAGCTACTGGAGTCTTTGGACATCGAGCTGGGAAAGCAGTCCGCTCTCAGCCCCTTTAAGATTCTAAACTCCAAAGGACTTGCATTGCTGAAGTCCAAGAGTGCTCCGCCTACTCCTGCTACTCTGGCTGCAGTCAAGATTGAGAAGGGCGAAGAACAAGCTGCTGCACGCAAACCTCGCGTCAAGCGCAAACTGACCATCCAGACTGATTCGGAAGAAACTCAGTCTGCTCCCTCGCCACCAGCCAAGCCACTTCCCAAAAAGCCAAGAACCCAGATTACCAAGCCCAGCAAACCATTACCCCTCAAAACATTACCCATATTGCCTCCAACTAAAGCCACCCCTGCACCCCAACCTTCCATCCAACCTTCACAAGCTTCAACCCTTGCACCCAAAGTCACCGTTAGACTTCCCTCTGCCATTCCCACGGTCAAAGGAATAGTTATCACTGAGTTGGGAGATTATACCCAATCAGGGATCAAGTCCCCCTCCTCCCCCGACAAGGGAAAAGCCATTCTCTCCGAACCCCTCTCCTCTAAACCCAAATCTGCAGCGCAGACAGCCATCGACATCGCTATGGAGGATGTTGATGAGAAGGTGAAGGCACTCATTGTGGTTTTTGATGAATATGTCCAGTACCGGACTATCAACCACATTGAGTTATTCTTCGGTAAGTTGAGCAGACTGAAGAAGATGGAAGAGGAAGTTCTGAAAGGAACAGAGACTGATGATGTTCGGCTTGCCGTGCAGCGCAAAGAGCTATTTACGGCTAATCAAAGATTCAGTCTGGCCACTCTGATCCTCGCTGCTAAGAAAGAGAACTTTGATCCAATTGCTCCAACTGCCAGAGATGATGGGGCTGTTATTGCTCAACTCGAGATGGATGTTCATGCTCTTCACTTAGCTGTCCGTTTTCAACGACAGAAGCTCAGTGTATCCACTCCAGCCACCAGCCCGGATCACCCTTCTGCAAGCAAGACTATGGCAGAACCTTTCGTTGAGGTTATTCCTTCTGATGCAGCAGATCAGACTGCAGAGCAAATACCAGATGAGACTGCAGAGCAAGTACCAGAACAGACAGCGGAGCAGCCATTGCCTAATGCTCCGTCTGTGCCAGATGACGAACCCTTGAATGTCTTGTTGGACTCTCCAACAACCTCCATTCCTTTGGGGTCATCCAGCTCCCTCGTTCAAATCAGTCCAACAGTAGAACTGGCAACAGTTGGCACTCCAGAATTCGTCGATCCGGATCTGGTGGTGTCCACCGTTGTTGCAGCTCTCCAGATTGAGGAGCCCTCCAGACCAAGCTCTCCTCCAGTCCAATCAGATGAAGATATGGCTTTCATCCAAACATTTTCTTCGGATCTGGTCACCTTGATCCGGTCCGCAAGTCACCAAGTTGCTGTATCTTCACTTGTACCTACTGCTGAAGACGATGAACAAGCCTTGTCCTCATCAGATCGTTCTCCCAGCCGACAATCTGATGCACCTCCATTTCTGGCAAGGACTCTTCAGCATCTCTCTGACAACTGCTTGCCACTCTCTCAACGCATTCTCGAAGTTCATCAAGGTCAGAGGCTTACAGCTTTGGACTTTGATTCATTCAAAGAGAAGATGACTGCCAGTATCGGAAGCCTTCAGCGATGCATCAACGATCTGTTTTCTCAACAAGCCTCTTATAAGAACAGTCTGAGAAAAGAGCAGATCGAACTAGCCACTGAAGTCAGAGCATCTGTTGCCAATTCCCTCCGCGCTCAAGACGTTCGTCTTGACGCTATCAGCTCGCAGCTAGCACAAGTTGTCGACTTTCTTCAAGAGATTGCTGCTGACAAAAAGGGGGAAAAGAAGAAAGACTTCAGGCCGTCTTCTAGAAAATAAAATTTTCAGACTGTCTGTATTTAGGATTTTTTGGTGATCAATAAAAATCCTCTTTCGATTAAGTCCGTGTTCATTTATTTTGAACTACAATATAAGGCTTAATAATAAAAGCTTAATCGATCCAACTTAATGATGTTCATTTATTTTGAACAAGAAAGAGTAATCGATCCGAAAGTTTTCGCTTCAGAGTTATCATCAGACTGGTTAAAAAGACTTAGAAGCTATGTTTTGTCATCATCAAAAAGGGGGAATTTGTTAGTTCCGGATCTTATCGATGAGATTTTAAAGATGACAAAACATATCAGACCGGATCGAGAGAAATCAGACTGACCAGAACGATCATCCAAAACAGATCAAGCTGATAAGATGACAAAGCATATCAGACCGGATCGAGGGTAATCAGACTGACCAGATCGATAGCTCAACAACAGTACAAGCTGATAAGACACATTACTTATCAGACCGGATCGATGAATATCAGACTGACTAAACCGAAGCTTCAGATCGATCTCTATCTTTATCAGATCAGAGCAGCTTAGGATACATACAGAATGGATCCTCAGTCCGAATCATTAACGGCTATTTATTGTAGCATTTAATGTTGTAATTAATGCTACAAAGGACCAAAGACTGAAGATTGCCATAAAAGGTAAGAAGACAAAGAGTAGCTTACCTGACAGTCGCCGAAAGTATGAACCAGAACGGCAAGTATCCTGAAGAAGAAGACTGAAGCCTACTCAGAGTCTAAGAAGAGTCAAAGTTGCACATTAAGGGAAATAATGTCGTTGGTACCTTCAACTATAAAAGGATGCAACAAAAAGAACTTGCTGACTCTCGCTGCTGACTCTCGCTGATAAATTGAAAAACGCACAAGAAAGCAAAAACAGCACAAGCTTACAAGCTCAGAAGCTCTCAAGCTGAAATCATTCTTAAGCACGTCTTATTTGTAACATTTGATCATTTAGGATCACTGTGCGCATCTTGTGTTTTCTGTGTTGAAAAATAGAAGTGAGAAACATATTGTAACTGTCAGACAGAGTGTGTCTGAGCAGATTGAGTGACTAGGAATTTTAGATTGGTAGTGAGGTAAATCCAGTCTGAATCGGGTTTGTACAATCAGGATTGTATAAATCAAAGTCTTCTAGTATAAACCTTCCTTAATTGGAAGAAGGGGAGACGTAGAAGGATTACACCACCTTCGAACTTCCAGAAACATATCCTGTGTATCTTATTTCTGCACTTGTTCTTTCATACTAGCCATCGAGCCGTTCTTACATACAAGAACAGACCGTTCCGCACTTACTTTCAGTGGTCTGTTCTGTACAAGAAATTGATTAAGAAACAGATTTCTTTCACTAATCCGAAAGAAATCACAAAGGATTAACTTTTAGAAGGAGTGTTCATTCACCCCCCCTCTAAACACTCCGGACCGATCCTAACACATTCCTTATTTATACTATGGATTTCGATAAATTGCATGATGTAATCGAAACTCTATGCTATTAAAGCAAATATGCATTCCTTATTTATACTATAATATAAAATTCTCCATCTTTATGTGACTTCAATAAAACAACAGGATATTTGATGCATTTGTCTAAGCAAAATGAATGATTCCTGTTGTGCTTTTTCTTGGGTTTGATTTTTTTTGGTTGTTTATCTTGGTGAGGTGTAGATTAAGTCATGATTCTATGTTGTTTTCGGAGGTTACAAATATGATATGTTCGTTAAATTATACGCATATATTTGAAGGCTATATTTCTGAGAACCTTTTTATTTAATCTACAAAACTTACTTTTTAAGCCAAATCGCCCAATAAATTCGCCATTTTTACTGTAACTAGAACAATGAACTCCTCGAATGCTGTTGGATCTGCGCAAACCGTGCACCAAGTTCTGGATTGCGGTTTGGATGAAATTGAGTGGGTTGCTTAACAAGTGTTTCATAGGTACAGTTTTGATTGGTCTTCTGTTTTTGTTTGATTCTTTCGGTTGAAGAATTGAGTCCTGACAATTAGTCAGACATACTGTTCGAATCTAAGGATTAAACATTATGGCTCCGATTATGGTTCACTGAAATTTATTTGCATTTGAAATTAAAAGGGGATTTCGATAAACTGGATGATATAAACGAAACTCTATCCTATTAAAGCAATTATGCATTCCTTATTTATACTATGGATTTCGATAAATTGCATGATATAATCGAAACTCTATGCTATTAAAGCAAATATGCATTCCTTATTTATACTATAATATAAAATTCTCCATCTTTATGTGACTTCAATAAAACAACAGGATATTTGATGCATTTGTCTAAGCAAAATGAATGATTCCTGTTGTGCTTTTTCTTGGGTTTGATTTTTTTTGGTTGTTTATCTTGGTGAGGTTTATATTAAGTCATGATTCTATATTGTTTTCGGAGGTTACAAATATGACATGTTCGTTAAATTCTACGCATACATTTGAAGGCTATATTTCTGAGAACCTTTTTATTTAATCTACAAAACTTACTTTTTAAGCCAAATCGCCCAATAAATTCGCCATTTTTACTGTATAACTAGAACAATGAACTCCTCGAATGCTGTTGGATCTGCGCAAGCCATGCACCAAGTTTTGGATTGCGGTTTGGATGAAATTGAGTGGGTTGCTTAACATGTGTTTCATAGGTACAATTTTGATGTGTCTTCTATTTTTGTTTGATTCTTTCGGTTGAAGAATTGAGTCCTGACAATTAGTCAGACATACTGTTCGAATCTAAGGATTAAACATTATGGCTCCGATTATGGTTCACTGAAATTTATTTGCATTTGAAATTAAAAGGGGATTTCGATAAACTGGATGATATAAACGAAACTCTATCCTATTAAAGCAATTATGCATTCCTTATTTATACTATGGATTTCGATAAATTGCATGATATAATCGAAACTCTATGCTATTAAAGCAAATATGCATTCCTTATTTATACTATAATATAAAATTCATCTTTTTTTGACTGATATTAAGTTTTAAGCCTTTTTTTGTTTACTTTAATGTGTCATTACTCATTACCCATTAATCAACCTGTATAAGAAGATGACCATTCTGTTAGGTTGAAGAAAATGCAAGATGGTTGTTTGTTTATTTGTCAGCATGGATTGAGGATGAGTTTTTCTTAAAGCCTCTCGAATTCATTCTTTCAATTCTTTTTTTCTGTTTAGGTGCATTGGGTTGAAATTTTTAACAATATATAAGCTGTAAACTTAGATATATTGTATCTATTTATGCATCGAAGTCTCTTGATTTTCATGTAAGATAATAAGATTTATCTAATGGATATTTTTCATTCTGTTGTTGTTGCCCTTACCATCATTCGTTGCTTTGAGGCATGAAAAAATAAACAAAAAATGACTATGTTTCTACTTTCCCTCTACCGAATTCTGCTATGTGTTTTTATCATACATGGATTACATATTAAGAGTGTCCATAATTTAGCACTTTGTTAAGGACCAATAAACTTGGGAGACTGCAGAGCGGTTCTGTGTAAGGGGGAATAACAGAAGTTCTTGCAAAGGATCATACGCCATCACGAGAGGATGAACGTCAAAGAATAGAAGACAAGGTATGCACCACTCATTTATGCAAACTGGAAGCTTTTTCTTTAATGCCGAAATGATTGATGTTGATACTGGCTTTAGCTTCTATGAATATTTGTGATTCAGGGTGGATATGTAGTGTTTAATCGGGGTAGGAAAAAACCAAAGGTGAATCCCTTCGGGGATGTGAAAACGAGAGAAAGTTTTGCTTGAGGAGAAAATGCTTGGATTGGAAGAAGATTGACCTTGACTTGGAGCATCGACATGTTGAAAGGTGATTGTGCAATGCTTCTTCCATTATGACTTTTATATTGGTGCACTACATCCTTTTATGCTTTGCACACCGTTTTGCCATTAATGTCTTACGGTTCTCCCATATTATGGACCATGATTAACTTGCTTGATGTTCTATAATTAGAAGTGCATAGTGTGCTAATTTGATTAATTTTTGTGTTAGTTTTCTTGTGCATCGATAATGCAGAATCCTCTCCCTAACAATTTTGCTATAGTATATATATATATATATGAGCTTCAAATCTTTCAATCACTCACCACATCACATTTCAGTCAGTTGTCTATTACAAATTGGGATAATGCTTATTTTTACTTTCAATAGTTCTTAGAATTCGAGGTTTTTGGATCTTCTTTTTCGGGTAAAATCAGCAAACATTGTTGGTTGGAAAATTATTCAAGCTAACATTTGAACCCCTTTTACATATTTTATACCTTCATGCATGCTTGGTATGTTACTCTCCATCGGTGATATATTGGCTCCGTTCTCCAACCCAGGATGTGTATTCTTGAATTTTTTTAGCTGTTTTATAAGATCCATGGATGATGGTGTGGATTTGAGATGATGGAGAAGTGGGCCACTTGGTGCATTTGCTAGACAAACAGTGGTATGCTTGAGGACGAATTGAGTATCTTTAGGTTTGCGAGGCTGGATACTTGAAAGAAAAAGTGTGCATCGTTTAATATATTTATTGATGTATGTATATATGATTTATCGAAATTCATATAAAACAATTCGTTGATGCTTGATATGATGAAAAAGTTCACTGGAGGACAAGAAATTATCAATAGTGGCATTATCGAGTCATTTTTGTTGAAGCATAAATCAAGATTCAAACATATTATAAGATTTTCGGCTATTCATGCATTATTACACACAACGCGTGTATGTAGGCCGTTAGTAAATACAAAACATGGGTAATTCAGGGTAAACATATTATTTATGTTGAAAATTAATTAAATTAGCATACATGAGTTGGGATAAATCCCTTCTCTCAAAAGTTCTTTAAGTCCCTTGTGTATGCTAATTTAATTAATTCTCAACATAATACTATGTTTTCCCGTGCATTACCCACATTTTTTACTGGTTACCCTAAGAGGCTAAATGGAGAAATAATATATACTTGTAAACATTTAAAACAAAGGTTTAAATGACATAATTATCTTCTCTTCATATTGTTCTAGACTATTTTTTAATTTAACACGATCAATTGTAAACCCCTTTTAATTTTGAGGAAGATCCTTGAGTATATTATCGTTAGGGATAGATATTATCATATATTAAAAATATTTACGATACCATCAAATATTCCGACCAACCCCACTTCATACACATCTTACTATATTATAATGCCTAAGCCCCTATACTAACTATCTTGGTATGACAAATTTGAAGTTACCAAACTACCCCCTTCAATGGTTTGTTGTGGTTCTTTGATGTATCTTTTGAATTGTAATATTAATCAATGTATATATCTCATTTATCTTATTACACGTATCAATACGTATGTATTATATATTACGTTATACACGCAACGCGTGTGCATCGTCTGCTAGTTTGTATAAAACTACACAGTACTTCTTGAACATTAATGTAAAAAACTACACGTACAGATATACACGTAGCTTCCAAAGAACCGGTGCTTCGATTAAATAAATGGTTATATATTTTAGACTTGGGACACGTAACAGAACACTTGATGTGGCACAAAATAGTTAGAGCCACGCAATATCAACACCAAATTAAACTATTCGATAAAACAGAATCTACAAAATTGGTCCAATTATACTAACAATGAAACGACCCCATCGGTAATCGTTGTACTTTGACTCTCATACAAATAAGTAGCATAATTTTGGGAGAGGTATTTATTCCAAAACATATTCCTTAGTTATATATATTTTTTCATTATATTTAAACTCGATGTACAAAATTCACGTTATACATATTTTCAGAAAGTGATCAAGTTATTTGAGCCTAATATACCTAATCTTCTCTTACATAGTTTCTATGTGTATTTATGTATGACTTAATTATGCCAATATGACGATCAGAGATGTGATCTAGTGGTCGTCAACTCTTTCCTTTATAAATTTTTTCTTTTATAAATGACTCGAATTCGAGTCCATTCTCTTAATTTAGGAATTGTCAAAATGGGTATTTCTTTTATTTTTTTTGAAAAAAAATTATTTAATATTTGAAAGAAAAAAGGCCACCATCATTTTTTTGTCTCTCTACAAAATTTCTAGAATCTAAAGCCTTATATAATAATATAATATAATATAATATAATAAATGTAATATATCATAATAATACTCTCTTCGGATTTACAATCCGTCTCTACGCATATGCGTTCGCGTTCATAGTCACACAGAGTGATACATAAGATATATACGGATTCGTACACGATTATACTCATAATGGCGGGAAACGATTGGATTAACAGCTACTTGGAGGCGATTCTGGACGTTGGCCCTGCAATTGAGGATAAGAAGTCATCGCTGCTGCTGCGGGAGAGGGGGAGGTTTAGTCCGACGAGGTATTTTGTCGAGGAAGTGATTACTGGATTCGATGAGACCGATCTCCACCGCTCTTGGGCCAGAGTATGTGTGCTTTCTCTCGTTCGTGCGTTTATCCAATGTTGATAGGATTCTATTATGTGTGTGTCTCTGTTTGTATGTTTATGTAGGCTCAAGCTACCAGGAGTCCGCAGGAGAGGAACACGAGGCTGGAAAACATGTGCTGGCGGATATGGAATTTGGCTCGCCAGAAAAAGCAGGTAATTTTTTTTTTAATCTTTGAATATTGTGGGGAATGCTTCGCTTATGATCTCTTTTTATGGGTGCTCGTGCGTCTTCAGTTTCTTCTTGTTTTCGTTGTTGCTTTATCTATTTGATAGATGCAACGGTTGATGGTTTGCGATTTAACGGAATGTGATAATTGTTAAGGATGTGAGTTTAATAACTGATAAGAGCAGGGCAAGTGGACTATATTTGGTTTACTGAAATCCATTGGTTTGAATATTTGTAATTAGCCAGGAGCTAAAATGTGAGGGTGAAACTTCTGTACTAGTTTAACATTATCGGCGTAGTGGCAAGTAAGTGCTGGTTCCGTCACTGTGAAAGCAATTCACGATCGTTAACTTTGCTTGCAACTGTTCATAATAGTTTTGGGATGCTTAAAATGCTGTATATCACAAAATTAATTTTTTGATCAATGCCATGTGATTGTTACGTATTTGTTACATCTGTGATATTCTAGCTCTATATTCTTCATTTCCTTCAATGACGAGCAAGTGATTGTGTAGCTTGAAGGAGATCAAGCCCAGAGGATGGCTAAACGTCGTCTCGAGCGTGAAAGAGGTCGTAGGGAAGCTGTTGCAGACATGTCTGAAGATTTATCCGAGGGGGAGAGGGGAGATGCAGTTAGTGACCTTTCAACTCATGCTGAAAGCACTCGAAGTCGACTGCCTAGAATTAGTTCTGTTGATACAATGGAGGCTTGGAGTAGTCAACAAAAAGGGAAAAGGCTGTACATTGTATTGATCAGGTATGAAATTAATCTTGTATGGCTTGGGTAGTGATAAAAAGGAGTTGACATATATAAAATGTGTCTTTTCATGACTAAAGGAAATATGATCTTTCAAAATTTGCTTGTTTGATGCTTCCATATGAAGATTGTGATATTCAAAAAAGTAAAAACATAATTACCCTGCTTTCTTGACGGTAGTTTTCTTGCAGCCTTCATGGTTTGATACGTGGTGAAAACATGGAGCTTGGCCGTGATTCTGATACAGGTGGTCAGGTATGACTGATTTCAAGGAATGTTCATCTAGCAGTTATTTTCCTAGTCCTGTCCTTTTGTGCTTGCCTTCCATCAATTTCTCAGTTGCATTATTTAGCTCCAAGTTGAGTGTGGCTTGATTTGTTCCATGTTTTCTTTTATTGCGTATAGATAACTTCTTTCCTATGTTTTCTCTAGGTGAAGTATGTTGTTGAACTCGCAAGGGCTTTAGGTTCGATGCCAGGTGTGTATCGCGTCGATTTGCTTACTAGACAGGTTTCGTCTCCAGAAGTAGACTGGAGCTATGGTGAACCCACAGAGATGCTGCCTCCACGAAGTTCAGAAGGCGTGATGCATGAGATGGGAGAGAGTAGTGGTTCTTATATAGTTCGCATCCCCTTTGGTCCAAAAGATGCATATGTTCCAAAAGAACTACTATGGCCGCACATCCCTGAATTTGTTGATGGTGCTCTTAACCACATTGTACAGATGTCAAAGGTTCTTGGTGAGCAAATTGGTAATGGTCACCCAGTTTGGCCTGTTGCTATCCATGGGCACTATGCAGATGCAGGTGACTCTGCTGCTCTTTTATCTGGTGCTCTAAATGTACCGATGCTTTTCACTGGCCATTCTCTTGGCCGTGATAAATTAGAGCAACTTTTGAGACAAGGCCGACAGTCAAGGGATGAAATTAATTCAACATACAAAATAATGCGTAGAATAGAGGCAGAAGAGTTATCCCTCGATGCCTCTGAAATAGTCATTACCAGCACAAGACAGGAGATAGAGGAGCAGTGGCGACTGTATGATGGTTTTGATCCTATACTGGAGCGGAAACTACGTGCCAGGATTAGGCGAAATGTGAGCTGTTATGGAAGGTTCATGCCGCGCATGGTTGTAAGTAATCTACTCTGATTTCGAAATTTTATTCTGAATTATAAGCTCAAATGATTGTGTATCTTGCTCTTTCTTTACGGAACATCTTTCGTTGATCCCCTTTTTTAGCTAAGATAGTTAGCATGCTGTAACTGAAGTCACGTTTATCATCATGTTTCTATAGCTGCTCTATGTGGCTTTACTTGATGAAACCGGCAAAGAAGAATTTTCCATTTTTTACGTTGGGAAGAAAACGAAATAAAGGAATCACGGATAATGTGGCAATACTTACCAGCTACTGACTGGATCTAATATTTTGAAGCTAAACTAATTATATTTTGTGTTACTTCAATTACAATTATGAGGATGAAAAAAATAAAAGCTCTCATTGTTAACCTCAAGTTGCAGATAAAAGTGGGTATCTATCTTAAATGTTCTCTTTCATCAGTCCGCTCAAATTTATAACTGCGGCAGGTAGGTACGGCATTTTCACTCGTTGTGATTTAATAAGAGCATTATTTTGTTCTCTCAGGTGATGCCACCTGGGATGGAATTTCATCACATTGTTCCACATGACGGAGACATGGATACTGAACCAGAAGCAAACACAGATGGGAAATCTCCATATCCACTTATTTGGGCTGAGGTTAGAGTCGGTAAACCAATCATCTCATTCATGTGTGAAGGCTTTATTTCTGACTTTCTCTCCCCACCGTTTAAGTGTATTCGTTAGAAATTTTGTACGGCCTTTAGAGTTTTCAAAGTTCATACCAGTTTCTAAATGTGATCAGGTAATGCGCTTCTTTTCAAATCCCAGGAAGCCTATGATACTTGCAATTGCCAGACCTGATCCCAAGAAAAACCTTACCACCTTGGTTAAAGCATTTGGGGAATGTCGACCACTAAGGGATCTTGCTAATCTTGTAAGTTGGATAATTACTGACATACATGTTTGGTGAATTACCATTTTCAAAATATTTTCTTTGTGATTGCAGACCTTAATAATGGGAAATCGAGATAATATAGATGAAATGTCGAGCACGAATGCTTCTGTTCTTTTATCAATCCTTAAGCTGATTGATAAGTATGATCTTTATGGCCAAGTGGCATATCCAAAACATCACAAGCAGAATGATGTTCCTGACATCTACCGGCTATCAGCTAAGACTAAGGTACTTTCTCATGTTTAGCTTACAACAATCACAATTTGATTCGACTTATCCATAAAGTCATTAGTATGCTTGTTAATATTCCTTTTGGGTGTCTTTGCATATTCTCTTAAATGGAATGCCCAATTGTGCTTGGGAAGCTGTTTTTTGCTATGGTTTAAATCTCTGCTTAACCAAGCTGGACGAGTGTTTTCTAACGGTACTTGGTTTGTGATACAACCCAAAGCAACCAACACAGAATTTAAAGGTTATATCTAAAAACACACAACACATAAACTCTTCGTGTTTTATATATATGGAATTGAATGAAACTAACAAAGGAAACCACAAGTAATGCTATCCTAAGCTTACTGTTACTCACGAGGAGAAGTTCTCCCCTTGCCCAACCTAAAAGCTCGATTCCTAACTCAAGATAAATTCTGATATCCCCCCCACTCCCCCCTTCTCCTCATGCTTTTATTCCCCACTCTTGCATAACTAATTTTCTCCCTTTTGCACGTCGGCCCGATGAACTTTGGCCCGATGAACTTTGGTACGTAACAATACCACCCTCTCCAACTTCAGCCTTGTCCTCAAGGCTGAACCCTAGATTTTGTTGTTGCCTGTCTGTCACTTCTGCCTCTGTAAAATTAGTAACTACTCTTCCTATTTCCCATTTCTTATCATCAATTATTTCACCAAATCCTTGGAAACAAATATCCCTAAACAGTAAAACTTCTCCTTCAAATCCTAATATATATTTATCCATCCTCATCCCTCTTGATCTTAATATAATTCTGAACCCACAACTTATTCCACTATCCATCTCTTGATAAACATTTCCCACCAAAATTCTAGTCACGTTAAAGCCGTCAATCAACATCCCCAAACTCTTCATTTCATATCTTAAAATAAAACCTTGACGTGTAACAAGGATGATTATTACCGGAATACGAGTTATATTAAGCTCACGCATGTGTGGAACCTTTCCAACAACATCATAAATCACAAATTCATAATTGACTTCCCAAGACACGCTACCAAAAACCATCAAACCAGAGAGGTGTTCTTTAACCCCATGAAACTTATTTTAAAATTGAAAATTGCATCGCAAAACTCCAACAATTTCAAGTAAAAAGCCAATGCTCTAATCTGCCCCAACCATGTTTCAAAGAAAATCAAGCTGTTAGATATTTCCCCCGACTCCAAAGTCTGCTCCCCCTGCAAGATAAACAATTTAACACTTTTAATACTAGCAACAAAGAATTCCTTTGTTTTCCCCGAGCATCCCCATCGTTAGCAGCTGGAACCCACAACCTGTGGTTCTTACCATCCTCAATTCTTGTATGTCATCTTTTCTCAGATTGTGTTCAGACCCAATGCACGAAATTCTACCGGCGGCTTCCGACTGTAAGCTTTCTCCACCCCCGATCCCATGCGTACACCCGCTGATCGCCCATTCCCATTGTTGTCCGTTTGCCGGCAGGATGGCTGGATTGTATCGCTGTTATCTACTAATAATACATATCCATCACTAAGGAATTTGGCCCAACCTGTATACCCGTGATTGGGTCGTCGGTGGAAGGTTCCCTTCGAGCCCAACCACATCATTCCATGGATGAAATTGCAAAATCCACTCTTCACAATCTGCTGCCGTCCCTCAACTCTTCTCACATCAACAAATAATCAATATGGATTTATGGCTTTTCGACCACAATTTCTCTCGATTAAACCTTCTGTGAGCCACATCCGATTTATGTATGGAATTCTCTTTTCAATTTCCCGGAATGTATTGTTAGCTTCTTTCTCCAATCGTACACAATTGTGCTAGCCTCTAAGAACTGTCCAGCATAAGATCCATCCTCGCAGATTTACTCCTTGGATCAAAGGTAAATTCACTTGATCAAGAATATATTTCACCTCATAATGTTCCTGCCTCGTCACATCCCCACCTTGTCCTCCTTCTTCAGCCGACTCTTCGTACTTCAGATCGCCTATCATAGTTCTTTATTCATTGATCTCTTTTTTAACAACGTTGGGGATCGTATCTTCACTGGCAGATTGGAAAGTACCATTGAAGCTCCGTACAACAGGTTCGGTTGGCCGTCGCAACCATTCCTCCAGCTTGTTCAAACTTTGTTCTATGTAGTCCATTGTTGCTTTGTAGGTTAGCGAGCCATTTTGAGATGTACGACCTTCCTCCTCCCTACGCTGCTTCTCCTTCATTTCACGAACTCCTCTCGCATCTGCAGCCTTGTGTGTAGTCCCAAATCATAGAAGCAATTCCTGGATTAGTTGCTCCCAGGTCAGATTGGGATTTCTTAAGGTGAGACAATAGAACCAAGTCTCCGCCACTCCCTCCATGCACATGAATGCTATCTGCACCCGGTCCTGCCATGGCGTAGTTGTGCCATCAGGATCCATCTCATGGGATCAACACCATTAAATCCTGGCAGGTCCATCCTCAATCTGTGTTGCCACTCACCGACAGTATTAATCATCCTTGTAAATGCTTGGGCTGCTCCTTCGTCACCCGGCTGGTCGGACCAATTGATATAACCTAAAGCAACCAACACACAATTTAAAGGTTATATCTAAGAACACACAACACATGGAAACTCTTCGTGTTTTATATATTTGGAATTGAATGAAACAAACAAAGGAAATCACAAGTAATGCTCTAGATCACATAAGTCCGGTGCGTGAGCGGATGCGGATGCGCGAGTGACTCAATTTTCAAAAAAATTAAGTGTGGGTGCGCTTATTAAAAATTAATAAATAAATATATATATATACATACACACCGATGAAATGAAGTTAAACATACATAATATACATCATATTTAACAAACTCACATCATTATTATATTATTTACGAATTTATAATATGAAGTTCTTAACAACTTTGGTGTTTGCAGCTTTATCATTCTTAAAAAGTATTAAAATTAGATTTTATTGAAGGATTTAACATTTGCAGCTTTGCAAAATGTTATAGCCAGTGATACAACGTAATTTGAATCTTGTATTTGATCATTCGTCTAGTAAGGATTCTCGGAAAAATATATTTTAGAAAAAGAAATGAAGTATTAAAGCTTTGTTTTAATTTAAGATATAAAATAACGAATTTGAAAAATGAAACCAAATTGTTCATATTTATTTCTAACATGTTTGGTAATAGTATGAATTTATTAAAAATGACTCATATTATTTTCGGAGACTTATATTATTACCTTATGAAATGACTAATATAAACATTTAAATTAACTCAATAAAAATAAAATTTTTATTTATAAAGTTCATTTTATTAATTTTCATGCAAAAAACTAAGATATCAAAATTTTTATTATTTATCCGCAAAAATGTTACAAAATCACAGATTTATCATACTTTCTTTATCACATATTTTAATCTTTCATATGTTATTATGCATTTTCATGATTCATTATCTATCTATTTATCATGTGATATAATTTTCTTACCAACCCGAAATACCTAGAAATCATAAAAATTCATCTAAACCCAAAATCGGAGAATTTTTTTTCATAATTACAAAAAAAAAAAAAATCGGAGAATTAAGGAGGATTAACAAGATTTAGTAACTTAGTGCACGACTTAGTAAATCTTAATGCGCGAATTATGAATTCTTAGTGCGCGAATTATAAAATCTTAGTGCGCGAACTAGAAATTCTTAAAGCGCGAACTAGAAATTCTTAAGTCGTCTTAATGCGGCACACGCGCACGCAGTTCGCCAGTTCGCGGCCGGAGCGCCAGTGCGTGGATGGGGGTAGAAGGATTATGTGACTTAGGTAATGCTATCCTAAGCTTACTGTTACTCAAGAGGATAAATTCTCCCCTTGCCCAAGCTAAAAGCTCGATTCCTAACTCAAGATAAATTTTGATATCCCCCAGTCCCCCCTTTTCCTCATGCTTTTTTTCCCCACGCTTGCATAACTAACTTCCTCCCTATTGCACGTGCCTCCTCTCTCTCTCTCATCTGATAGATTTTATAGGTTATCGGCTTTTCTCTATGGACCTCTGCTACTGGCCCATTGACATCTTGGTTTGGGCCCGATGAACTCTGGTTCGTAACAGTTTGTCATTAACATCTCGAGTCAACTTATGGATCTAGATTGCTCTTATAAATGTCTGAATCATTGGAATGTGTGTTCGCTCATATTCATAGACTGTACTTTTGACAGAATACATTGACACTACTTGGAGGAGTTTTAGTTTCTGTAAAAGTACAATATTCCAAAATACTAATTTTATGAATCCTGGGATTAGTAGAGCTAGAACATTAGTATAGGGTCTATCTTGGGGTAGTCCTACAAATGGGTGGCGGATCACATGCATGTGCATCTTTGTTGCCTGTTTGGAGCCAAAGAATAATCTCAAACGAGCTGAGCCAGGATGGAAGCTGCATCCCTTACCCATAAGGGTAAATAACAGAGTATGATTTTACGTACAATACTGGGAATTGGTACCTCCCCCATAGGGCTGCGAGAGTGTATTTCTGGTATAAGGATTAGATTTGTTATCTGCTCCATGAATCCGATTGCTGGGATGAAACAATTTTATCCTTTTGATTAATTATAATAAGAGGTTGAAGATAGAAAATGCAATCCAAAATAACTGAGGTTTGATCCAAAGTCATACGGCCAGAACCAAATGTCCTAAAGGATTAAAAATCATGTTATACTTCTCCTTTATGTTTCAAATATAATCACCGCTCTCACACATGGGTGGAAACATATCATATGGTTCTTCTCTCTTTTAATCTTCAAATATAATCACCACTCTTAAACATGGGTGAAAAAATATCATATGGATAATATTTATCACAGTTTCAATCATAGTTATTAAAGGCGCGCAAGACGACGCGAGGCACAGGCGTCGCGCCTTGCAGCGCCGTACGCCCCTTGTTTCGGCAAGGTGCACGCCTTTACGCGCTTCCAGGGCATTTTTCTGTAAGCAACGCATGTGCCTTTACTTGCTCATGTTGTTAAAGGCTGTTTTTTGCAAAGGAACGGCCATTTTTATTTCTGTAGATACGTGTTGAAGAAGATGAACAGTAGCGTGTTGTATATTTGATGCAACGAAATAAATTATTAATGGATGCAAGGAAAGAAATCATTAGTGGCCTCATCATTTTCAATAAAATAATATGAATACTACAGCTGTAATGCATCACTGTTTTTAAATCTTACGGTTGGAACGCATCATTTCGGAAAAAAATAAAATATCAGGCAAATGCATATTAATAATTATAAAATAATTATGTTTGTGCTAGTATTGTAAGTTTTTTTAGTATTATAAAATATTTTGTAGTGATGTGTTAATTTATAATAACTTCTCGTGTTTTATATTTAACTATTAATGTAATTTATATTTTTTTTTTCAAAAAAGGTAACTAATTTTCTGATTTCTTTAAGTTTTTCAAGATTTTAATTTATTATACACCAAAACAATTTCCATGTCACGTATGAATTTTGATAGAGTTGTGAAACTTTATATTTAAGTTTGTTTATAACTTTTAAAATTAATGGACACTTCTCATATATTAAAAATATATAAATTAGTGCACTTTATTTTATTGAAGTGCGTGCTTTGCGTCGGCACTATGCGCTATAACTCACGGACACAATTGTGCTCCAATGCGCTATGCGCCTTTAATAACTACAGTTTTAATAATCCTACACAAATTTAATAATATCGAATTTGATTTTGTTTATCCCAACATATTTTCCCCCATCATAAACATGAATCTAGTGTTTCGTGAAAGCATGTATTGAAACGTATCAGAATCCTGGAGTTCATTTTTGGGTATTTTCATACTCATACATCCAGTGGGCTTGATCTTCATGTGTTTTTCGGGGAAGCCAACCACTCTAATAAGTTGGTTCTCTACAATCTGGTCATAAACATGCACCCGGTGTATCTCAAAACATTTATCAGCTTTGAAAAACTAACCACTCTACCAACCGAGTTGGTTATTTACAGTGTTGATGGCATTCACATATTTGACGTCGAGATTTTCCAGATTCCCTAATGGTCTAACTCTATGTATGATTGCTAACAAGACTCATTGAACCTGTTTTTTATTGAGCCCGAATCTGCCGAAACTATCTCTAATATGACTTCTTAGGAAGTCGTCGGTTCTTTGATCCATTCCTTGTTGGGGATGATAATAATAATAGTAGTAGTAGTAGTAGTAAGATTGAAGAGGAAAAATAATAACGAGACTTATAGCAGTCGGGCATTTGGCCATGGATGTAAGCCTGTTTGGCCTAACCATATAATTGTAGCGTATATATTGCATGTTCTCTTCACTTTTGCACTATTACTGATATTGTTGTTGTGGTAGTATTATTTTAAAAGAACCGAAGTATTTGATTCTACCAAATATTGCAACTTCCCTTCAAAAGCATGATGTCGAATAGTGTAAAGTGTCATGCGAGTAGCTTTGTAAACATGTCTTTTTCTAATTTTCCAAAGAAATCATAATCAAATTTTCACTACCTCATCTCATAACAAACAATAAACTAAAGAGGGAAACATGAGTTCTGATTTTTCTCATGAGCCCTTACATTTCTGGCAACTTAAAACTTGTACCTTCTGTGAGAACCCATTTGCTTAGTCTTGTTTAGTGTCTTCTGCTGATTAGGAGTTGAGTTTTATAGCAAGTCAATCAGTAACAGTGATTGTCTAAAGGTTAGGGAGATAATGCCACATTAAACTAATTCCCGTACAAGAAGGCTATTAAAATAGGTCGGTATTCAAAGTTTTTTTTTTTTTGATCAGACAAAATATATATTAATAAAATCTGGTGCAAAAGCACCAAAAGAGTTACTACAAGATGTAGCGATATTAAAATCTAAAGCCTACTAAATGTGAACAAAATTACAAAGCCAACAAACAAATCAACGGTTCACATCTCCAATCGACAAAAGAGTACCAAAATTTATTATTTCCTCTGTTTGTGATCCATAACCAAGATCTATGAATAACTGTCTCCAATAGATCTTCTTCCTTGATATCACGTCCTTGAAAGCACAAATTGTTTCTGTGTAACCATATCGTCCAAATCACCGTGCTCCATATTGTCATCCAAGCTTTTCTTCCCTTTGTTCTCTTCCACAGTCCATGGTGTTGTCGATGATGTGATATTGTGTCCGACGGCATGACCGTATAAACACCCAGCCAATGATAGCATCTCATCCATAAAGCATAAGATTCCGGACAGCAAAAGAACAGATGTTGGGTCGTCTCTTCCGTGATAAGGCACTTCACACAATTACTAGCTTCGTTCCCCATGAGTAAGTTTCTTCTGCGTAGATTGGATCTTGTCTGAATGCGGTCTCGAATCACCCTCCATGTGGTTGCTGCTACCTTGGAAGGTGCCCATGTTGTCCAAATCTCACCGTATGTCTCCGCTAACTCTACATCGAGTGGTGTGTCCTCCAACATTGTTGCATATCCTGTCTTAACTGAATATCGTTTGGAATCATCCAAAGTCCAAATCCACATATCCTCTTGTCCCTGTGTGAGAAACGTCCTGTCCAACAAAGAAATTAAATCATTATGTAAAACAACTTCCCTATCTAGCAACTCCCTTCTCCAATCCCAACACCACTCCCAAACCCCACCCACCCAAACCCCCATGTTTGCTATTAAAATATCTTTATCCCTAGCAATCAATGCTAATCTAGGGAAGGTCTCCCTCAAACTCCTATTCCCCACCCATACATCAGCCCAGAATCGAGTCCCCCTCCCATCCCCAACTCTTCTATTCAACCCCCTGATAAACCAACCCGATTGATCTAAAAACGAACATCTCAATAAGTCTCTCCACCAAGACGACGCCTGAACCACTACTCTCCCCCCCACCCTCCCTGCATCTATCAGACTCCATCTATTAAAACCATATCTAGACCGTAGAACTTTCCACCACAAAGAATTGACATTTTGTAAAATCCCCCACCCCCCATCTCCCCAAAAGAGCTTTATTGAAATTATCCAAATTGCGAACCCCCAAACCCCCATTCTGCTTGGCTTTGCAAACCTCTGACCATTTGACCCAGGCTATTTTCCGGCTTCTCTCCCCACCCCCCCATAAGAAAGCTGTCTGAATGGACTTTAATTTGGCTAGTACGTTTTTTGGAGCTCGGTAAAAGGATAAGTAATAGATTGGTATGGAGGTTAAAACAGCGTTGAGCAAAATCACTCGTCCACCCAGCGATAACGTTTTATCTTCCCATGCAGCCAATCTTTTCCTGTATTCATCAAAACACCTAATATAATATTACCATAAAATTCAACATGTCAAAATTTAATAATTTTGTTTGGGATAATACATTAAAATGCCCCTAAAGTTTGGGTTCATTGGGGGATTCAAACCCTAAAATTTTCAAGGCTTAATCCCTAAAGTCAAAAAAAAATCCCGGTTTAGTCCCTGATGCTAATTCGTCCGTAAGAAGCAAACAAAGGGGAACTAATTCGTGAATAGACCAAACTCCCCTTTTGTTTTCGAAATGCACTTGATGAACTTATTTAAGAATAATATCAGAATAATTATTAAGAACTTTTTTGCGAACTCATTTTTATAAAAGTTTAGACTTTAGTTATATCGATGCATTATCCTTTCAAAAAAATACAAAATTATTGGTTATATTATTTATTTCTTCTATCGTATGCAAAATAAATTTTGTGCATGGGCACGATCGATTAAATGTTTTACTGAATGGAAGAAGTAAAAAATCAATCAACTTTTATGATTTAAAGATATTTATAGATAAATTGACTACCATTTAAAATATAACCTTGAAAAAATAACTTCAGGTATTATGGGCGTGAAATTGCTACACTTTGACATGTTGGACTTTTTGTATGGATGCGAGGATGTGTTTTTTAAGGAAAAAATGTTGTTTTTGGGTTCTTTTGTGGTTTGGATGTCTAAACTTTTGAAAGAGGTTTTAAGCAGTTTTCTTGAAGTTATAATGTTACTGGATAATTTTGAATGATTATTTGAGCATTAACTCGTTGTTTTTGACAGGGTGTTTTTATAAATCCAGCTTTTATCGAGCCTTTTGGGCTTACTCTAATCGAGGTGCACCTTCCTCATACTTATTAAATGTAAAGATTCGGCTTGTAAATGTTATTCTGGTGACCAACCTGATTTGTTTGACATAAAACAGGCGGCAGCACATGGTCTGCCCATTGTCGCTACAAAAAATGGTGGCCCTGTTGACATACACAGGGTAGTTTTATTCTTTTTCCTAAAATGAATTTCAAGGATTTCATTCAACAATAGTTATCTTGGTATATTGTAGCTGACATTGTTTTTCCTTGTTAATGGAAGGTTTTAGACAATGGTCTCCTTGTAGATCCACATGATCAGCAATCTATTGCTGATGCTCTTTTGAAGCTGGTTGCAGATAAGCATCTCTGGGCAAAATGTAGAGCAAATGGATTGAAAAATATTCACTCTTTTTCATGGCCAGAACATTGTAAAACTTATCTCTCTAGAATAGCTACTTGCAAACCAAGGCAAACTCGTTGGTTAAGAGACGAAGAAGAAGATGAAAATTCAGAGTCAGATTCTCCAAGTGATTCCTTGAGGGATATACAGGATATATCTTTGAACTTGAAATTCTCCTTAGATGGAGATAAGAATGAGAGCCAAGAAAATCTTGATGGTTCTGTGGAATTAAAAAATAAGCTAGAAAATGCTGTATTGACATGGTCCAAGGGTGTTGTGAAGAGTGCACAAAAATCCGTTTCTATTGATAAAGGCGAACAAATTTCTAATTCTGGTAAGTTTCCAGCATTGAGGAGGAGGAAGCATGTTTTTGTGATCGCCGTGGATTGTGATGCCAGTTCTGGTCTCTCTGAAAGCATGAAAAAGATCTTTGAGGCAGTAGAGAAAGAAAGGATTGAAGGTTCAATCGGATTTATTTTAGCAACATCCTTCAACATCACAAAAATACGGTCTTTTCTGATTTCGGAAGGCTTGAACCCTAACAACTTTGATGCATTTATTTGTAACAGTGGTGGTGATCTTTATTATTCATCTATGCATTCAGAAGATAACCCCTTTGTAGTAGACTTATATTATCATTCACATATTGAATACCGTTGGGGTGGTGAAGGGTTGAGAAAGACTTTGGCTAGGTGGGCCGCTTCTACTACAGATAAGAAGGGAGGAAAGGATGAAAATGCTGTTGTTGAAGATGAAGAGACTTCGGCTGAATACTGTTATTCATTCAAAGTTAAAAAACATGGAGTGGTATGAAATTTACCTTGATTTATTTGATTCCAGCATTGAGCCTGATAACAGCTTAAAATGTGTTGCAGGTCTCAGTATGTTGTTAAATTACATCTGGTTTAGGATTAGGCTCTTACATTTCTGTAGTTAGTCTTGGATTATAACATCTTACATTGTATCACATAAACAAATTTATTGTGTTCCAGGTTCCTCCTGTGAAGGAACTAAGAAAATTGATGAGAATTCAGGCACTACGTTGCCATGTGATCCATTGTCAAGATGGAAATAGGATTAATGTAATTCCGGTCCTAGCATCACGTTCCCAAGCGCTCAGGTACAACTTTTATTAATGAATCTGTTTTATGACATCTAGAGGAAAACAAGGTTTTATTACAAGCAAGACTATTGGCTTCATCTTGGTTGTATGTTCAGGTTCTGGTGCTGCTTGATTGTGTTGTACTTTGAAGTATTGAAAATATAGAACATTAACCCTTGCAAATAAATGTATGACCAAAAGAGAGATCAAAATTACTTAGCTGTAACGTAGTACGAGTATCTCATCTCCTGGTAGTATTAATGGTACTGTGATTCCACTTTTGTTGTTCTGCTGCTGATGTGGCATATTAAAAATTCTACTGCTCTGGATATATCGTGCAAGTTCCTTTGTTCCTAATTTTGTGGTGTTCTTTGACACCAAACTTGTAAGTAGTTTTTCACAGACATGTCCCAGTGACAAATACCTCGTATAACGTCCTGTAGCCTCGACCATCTAATTCAAATAATTAGGGCTTCTTGTTTCTATTTCGTTCACTTGGAACTTTTTCCATTCGGATAACCATGTAAGAAGAAATATATACATGTAAGTGTGTCAGTCAGTACACTTCTTTTCTACCCACGAGGCCACAACTTGCACATATATTTGTATGACCACATGCCTCTGGTTGTAACATGAAGGTCAATTGGGAATTTTTATGATAGGAGATCAGAGTGTTTAATTTCTTGTGAAATTCAATAATTCTACTCTCAATTCAATTGATGGAGAGAAACTTGCTCTCTAGGTACTTGTATCTTCGCTGGGGTATGGAGTTGTCAAAAATGGTGGTTTTTGTTGGGGAAAGTGGCGACACCGACTATGAACAAATGCTCGGGGGTGTTCACAAGTCTGTAGTGTTGACTGGAGTTTGCAGCAGTGCTAGCAGCCAACTTCATGCTAACCGAAACTACCCACTTACAGATGTTGTATCTTATGACAACCCTAATATCGTCAAAACCTCCCAAGATTTCAACAGTTCTGATCTCCGAGCCTTGTTGGAGAACTTACAGATCTTCAAGGGCTAACTTTTCAACAACTGAACCAATTATGGTCTGGCATTTATGTGTTGCTTCATGCTATTTACATGTATTTACAACATTGTTAAAAGCTTATATTTTACTTTGTATTTGTCAAGATCATATGATCAAGAACGAACTCTTGGAGCAATGTCTGCCCTCTGATGTCTTGTGCATCTAGAAAAAGAATCGCCTCAGGTGGGTAAATTTGTGTATAGATATAATAATTATGGTATAGAATCCGCAAGTTCTCTTTGATCAACAAATATGATCAGATTTTGAACGATAATTGGTCGAAAAATTTGTCTCTGTTTAATAGTACAATTTGGTTTTAATATATGTTGCATGCTGACCGTTAATTTTGTTGGCCTAAATCTTTTACAAGGATCATATCCATTAAGTCAATTTTTTTGTTAGTGTTTTTTCTAATATTTGTCCGACTCCATAGGTGCTAAACAAGTCAAATAGTGAGAGATTTGTTGAATTGTTTGTGTGAGCAACACAATGACGTTTTCAGCACGTTACGTTTTTTCAATTGCAAACTTCAAGAGTTTATTTATTTATTTATTGTTTAGTTTCTTATTTTATTAATAATAATGTTATACTTGATGTTTGAATATTAGTACCGTCTCATTGAAAACATGTATACGACATATATGGTCCCCCAATACTTGACAATACATACACTGTACCTTATTTTTGAGTTTCAGACCCGGTGATCTTCATTTAGCTGGATTCCCCCTGGAGACACTTGCCCTAAAAAAAAAAAAAATTAACAAATATTATATTTTACCTCCAAAAAATTACAGTTTACCCCTAACCTAAAAATTATATTCCTTCGTAAAGTTATATTTTGGCCTCTTAAGGTTTTTTTTGTTCTCCCTTTTCTAAGTTACTATTTCTTTGCACATCTATATATTTTTTCTGCACCACTGCCTCTGGGGATATGCTTTGCCTAGACTAGGGGTACCGGTTTTGAAACCCAAATTTTGGTTCTTAAATTTTATAAACCAAACTGAAATTATTCGGTTATGTTTTAGTTTTAACCTAACATTTTTGGTTCGGTTTGAAAAGTTTTTTTTTTTCTTTTTGAATTGGATGATTAGTTGATGAAAATTCAACATAAATACAAACATTAATACATTACACATTGGACTCAAAAGTATTTTGAACCTCTGACCTTTTAGTTTTAAACTTCTAAAATTATTTTGAAGCTATTTATTACAAAAAAAACTAGTTTAAATGAGACAATAAAATAAATTATATTATACTTGAAAACACGTAATTAAATAGTTAATTTACGAGTTTTTATTCATACGACCAGGAACGAAACCATTAAAAAAATTAAACAAATAATTTTTTTAAAAAAAATATTCGATTTTCGGTTTGGTTTACCAAACCCTATATCTGAAAATCGGAATTATTTTTTTAAAACGAAAAGAAATTTGCGGTTATGTCGACTGGTTAACCGAACCGTGCACACCTCTAGTCTAGATTAACAAAAAACGAGTTGTCTTTAGTTATTGCGATATATGTCTGGCAACCGAGCGATATATGTCTGGCAACCGAGATAGTAGCAAGGCATGTGCAAGATCCCGAGATTCTCGATGTATTCCATTATCGCCTTGATCCGGGTCCTTGGCGAATGATTGCTTCAACAAATAGTTTACAATGTCAACTAAAACAATTGAGGAGTTAGCTTGCAGTATGTCCGAGGTATCAATCACTCGTTTCTAGGGGGCATCATTGTGCATTCATACGTGTATGGGTAAATGTTGCTCGTGATCCGCAGGAACGATTCTACATGTCTCATTGGGGTCATTACAATTAAATTTCTTTTTTTAAAAATTGCATTTTTGCCCCAAAAATTTACACTTTACCCCTCAAAAAATTGCACTTTCCACATCCAAAATTATATTTTTATTCCGGGGTAATACATGATATGGTCCCTCTTGTTTGCACTCATTCCCGATTTAATCCCTATTGTTTGCACTGACTCTATTTAGTCCATTTACTTTTGTAATTTGTCACAAATCAGACATAAAAGTTAAATGCACAGTTAAAACTAATGGAAAGGGACTGAATTGGGTCAATTAAAACTTCAGGGACTGAATCGAAAATTGATGCAAACATTTGGGACTGATTCTGGCAATTTAAAAAGATTTGGTGACTTAATTCTTTAATTTTTTTGATAATATATTCTTTAAGTTTTTAATTATTATAGTAATTAATATGGTTACTTTATTTATAATTTTGGTAATTTTTTGTAATTTTTTTTGATTTAAATAATGATATGATATATTAAATTCTACAAAAAACTATTTTTCACTCAAACAAACAAAAAAACAATAGCATATTGATATACAAAATATATTCGATGGTTAATTTACTTATTAAACAAGATATATTTTCGATCATTAAATTATATATGTCAGATGTGTCATTAATTTATAAAACAATTATTTTATTTTTGGTAAATTAAATAATTTTTTGATAAATTAAATAATTTTTTTGATAAATTAAATTGCTTGGATAAATAATTCCAAGGTACTAATATTTTTTTTGTATAACTAATATAATTGCCCATAAATTAGAATTTATTATCAGTAAAGTAAATAGAAATCAGACGTTAAAAGCTAAAACCGCATTCAGTTAGAAACAACTTAAGAATGAAAGTAAAATTGTTTACTAAACATATAAAATATATATTCAAAGGTATTCCAGATAAATGTAGCAAAAAACAATAGAAATTTTGCGAAAAATTTAATTTATCAAAAAAATTAATTCAATATCAAATTACCCGAATCAGTCCATAATGTTTGTGTCAATATCCGATTCAGTCCTTGAAGTTTTAAGTGACCCGATTCAGTCCATTTCCGTTAGTTTTATCGGTATATTTAATGTTTAGGACTGATTTGGGACAAATTAGAAAACTAAAGGGACTAAATCGGGTCAGTGTAAACAGTATGGATTAAATCGGGAATGAGTACAAACAAAATGGACCATATCATGTATTATCCATTTTATTCCCTTAAAAAAAATTTGCACTCCATTTTTATGTTATTATTTTTCGCCCCCTTGAATAAAAGTTCTAGATTCGTCCCGGTAATCTGTGGAGAGAATGGCATAGCTTCGTAGGTTAGAACAGGTGATAGAGGATAATGATGTTGCTCTTACCCTTCTTTGCCGGTTAGGGACTCATGACCCATCCTTTGAGTTAATCAACCATCCGCACTTTGCTGTTGCTTCTGTGAAGTGATCTTCAAGGAATTCTCGATGACCTCAACAATTTTGATATTTTATTGGTCCCAATGGCTTTCTGTAATTGAATTTTCTTCCTTCAAGCCCTTCCCCCACCAAAAAAAAAAGAAGTATAACGGTGTAATTCCAATGGTACAAAAGGTTATTTCTCATTGGTGATAGAGCTTTTGAAGATATGAAGTAGTAAATGGTCAAAGCTTGATACAATGGAAGCTTCTGCGGCGAAGAGTTTTGGAATCAAAGGCTACTCCTTAATGCACGTTTTAAGATATAATCTAATGGATATTTCTTATTTGAAAAGATAATATTTGACTAATTCATGAGAAAGTTTTGTGCATGGTAGAAGAAATCTTGCATGTTATGTTTATGCTTGGACTTTTGGGGAAAGGATCTATTCTTGTTCGATATATTTTAAGTGGTTTTCTTCTTGTTCGATGAAATTATCATGTTCGTTCAAGGGTTTCATTCCGCGCTATTTTTGCAAATACGTAGTATAGTTATATTGGTAAGTAAGTTTGTTTATGCGTTATTTTCTTTAATATGGAACGTTGTTTCATTTAGTTCCACATATCCCGATCTGTCTATGAATGGTTTTGTTGATGTTGTCATGCTATTAGAGAGAGATCAACCGTTGGATTAGAATATTCACGTCCAAGAGTTGCCCTAAACGATACTGTCTTTGAGGATAACAACTACTAAACCTAATAGAACATACATTCATCCACGTTTATTTATGACATATTCCTAAATAGAACAAATTTGCCACTTTGTGCCACTAATGGAGTGGAGAAACAAATCACGTTGAAGAGGTTGCTTCACAAGTGGGAAAATATTCCGATTGTTCCATGTATTTTTAAATGTTTTGAATTGGGCATGTAAATTTAAGTGGAGGCTCTACCTTAGGGTTTTTTAACTAAATATTCGATTTTAAAAAATAATTTAACAATTTAACCGAATTTTTTTTTTTATTATCAAACTAACCTAAGTCGCCATGTGAGATGGCGACTTCAACTGAAGTCGCCATCTCACATGGCGACTTTAACAAAAAATTTTTTTTTTTATGATATCGCCATCTGAGTTGGCGACATCAATATAATTTATTGATGTCGCCATCTCAGTTGGCGACATCTATTTAATTTATATGGATGTCGCCATCTGAGATGGCGACACCATTAAATTATATTGATGTCGCCAACTCAGTTGGCGACATCAATAATATTTATTGCTGTCGCCATCTCAGATGGCGACACCAATGAATTATAACCTAAAAACAACACGCCGCCGCACCATTTCTCTTCTTCTTCGTTTCTTCTTCGTTCTTCAGCTCCGCCGCAAAATCTTTCATCCGTTCGTTCTCAAATTTTCTTCCTAACATTTCTGCAAAAATCAAGCCATTTCCAAAATATTTAAGGTAAGCTTTTTAATTTTGTTATTTATGTATCGTAGATAAATTATGATTTTAATATATGTAGTGGGAGTATATTACTTGTTGGAGTATATTTTTGTGATGTGAAATATTAAAATTTAAGTTGACGAAGATGGAGGCGGCGACAGGCGGTGGTGGCCGGCGGCGGCGTCGGCCGGCGGCGGCGGTGGCAGATGGTGGGCGGCGGCGGTGGGCGACAGACGGGTTGTTTTTGTAATGTTGAGTTTAATGTTGTTAATTTTTGTATTATATTTCAGGATGGATCAAATGAGACAACCAGGCCCGGTTGACACACATCTTTTGTCGTTGCAGTCTACACATCGATCTGAGGATGTATGGGCAGGTGATATGGATAGTATACTTCGTGTGAGAAACCCAGATAGCTATTTTTGGGATATGTGTCCATTAGATATACGTGTTGTTAATTTATTGCACGTTATTGGATTTTATGGTATCTATAGGTGTGGTAAGATTGAACTTGACATGCACCTGATCACGGCTTTAGTTGAGAGATGGCGCCGTGAAACACACACGTTTCATTTTAGATCAGGAGAAGCGTCCATCACACTGCAAGACATTGCAGTAATATGGGCGTTGCCAGTAGATGGCATTGTAGTGTCGGGGATTGATATTGATAGGGCTCTACCCGATTGGCAAGAATATTGCCATACATATTTAGGTTTCTTACCAGCCATCACAGACCTTAAGGGCGCACGTTTGAAATTAGTTGCTTTGCATAATCATTTGCTGCTCAATCCATTGGATGAAAATAGTACAGCAGATGATGTTGTTAAGTTCACAAGGGGTTGTGCGTTATTGATGTTAGGGGGGATTATGTGCCCTGATTCCTCAGGCAATTTTGTTAGATTATTATATTTACAAAAGTTGGAGGATATCGACTCTGCCAGTACATATAGTTGGGGCAGTGCTGTATTGGCATACTTATATCGTGAGTTGTGCACGTCATCAGAGAAAGGGAAAAAAGTTATAGGTGGTGCAGTGCAACTCTTACAGGTAAATAATATGTTTGTTTTTTTTTAATATTTAAAATATGTTTCTGGTCAATCTAACTTGTGTTATTGATGTCACTACAATAAATGAGATTTGGGCATGGTCACGAATCCCAAGTTTGACTCCGCAATTGGGTAGCGATAGATCTGATATTGGACCAATAATTGTCGGCCCAAACAATGTGTTACCTTCTGCTCCATATGGTGTGAGGTAGTACAAATATGCATTGTTTTATAATTGATCTTATGTGTGAATGCATTTAATAATTTATTTGAATATATACAGGTGGTCGTGTCATTTAATCTTTACAGAAACTGGGAGTCATTCCATACGCATCATAAGGGACATCCTCGATGACCAGCCAGTAACTCAAGTAAGCATGTTGTTAAATTAATTTGTACAAAAATATACTCTTTTCATAGTATGTAAAAGCAATGTTGTTTTGCAGTTTAATTGGCAGCCGTACCCTGATGAGTACACTGAAGGAATCACTGAGTTGGGGACATATAAGGGACCGTTGATTTTCTTCGACATAGTTGAAATGCAACGGTCTGATCGAGTACTGCGACAATTTGGGATGCTACAAGATATCCCAGAAGATCCACCAGCGGGGGATGAGGCGTTGCATAATGTTGGTAGAAGGGGAAATGTCAACAAAAACTGGAGCACTAGGCATATAGCTCACATACTTTGCTGGGAGAGGGCAAATGATCTACGTGTCGACAGACCACGATTTACTGACGGTGGTTACTACGTTGTTGGCGGATACAGTGAGTGGTATGAACAAGTGACACGTAGATACATTGGGCGTCAAGAATACTTTGTACAGACAGGATATCAACATGGTGATGGCCCGGCATGGCAGCATGTGGTACGTTAATTACGTGAAATTTTAATTTTATATTTGTGTTTCGATGTATAAATTTTATATGGACATTTGTACTTTGCAGATTGAGCAGATGGAACAGTTATCTACAAGCTATGACCGACATCTGGCTGATGGAGTGCCTATTACGACAGAGTCGATGAGGCAACACAGGACTATGTTCGACAATGTGGTGCGAGTGGCTCGTGACCGACGAGACAGAAACTTCCCGCCATACAATGAAGTCCAGCCTGTTGATACACGACAGTTCCATGCAGGCACTCCATCTACGTGGACAGATATTGCAGGTCCATCTACGTGGACAGATATTGCAGGTCCATCTGCACATATGCAGACAGATATTGCAGGTCCATCCACGTGGACAGAGCCAGATATGACTACGGACTATTATATTCCTGTTCCTGTACAATCATATGATTTATCTCCCTTCACGCCATATCCCCCCATGTCCACTCAACCCCAGTTCAGCAGCATGGGTACAGATGTCAGTCTTGGGTTTGCGACATATGCAGCTAGGACTTCACCTTTCGATGTCTCGCCCGTTCTATTCCCTCAGTTGACGCCAATACAGGAGCCTGCCAACACACCTGTGGCAAGGGAAAGGGGCGAAGAAGTCGTTCAACAACGAAGAGTTAGAAGACAGACAAATCCTCCTCCTTGTGGTACGGGAGGAAATCTAGCTCCT
Source organism: Haberlea rhodopensis (assembly GCA_907163345.1). Taxonomy (NCBI): domain Eukaryota; kingdom Viridiplantae; phylum Streptophyta; class Magnoliopsida; order Lamiales; family Gesneriaceae; genus Haberlea; species Haberlea rhodopensis. Next base: position 6,914,076 of record CAJQUN010000001.1, on the reverse strand, counting down.
CGTCGTCGTCGGTGAAGTCATCATTATGTTGTAAATAGTAACCGATTTTTATAGATTAAATTTGACAAAATGTTTGTTTCTTTGAGCATACATCCGACATACAATAATTTCGTAATTAAACGTACAATAATGTCACAATAACGTAAAATCATTTACACAATAAACATACAATCAATTACACGTTCAAAAATTTATTGATTTCGAGAAGTTGAAGCACTTTGTCGTCTTGCACGGGCTTCTGGCCAGTCCATCTCATTCGGAATGCGCGTTGTTCGATCTCGACCTACTCTTCTATTTTTTCGCAGAGTGGAGTTGTGGTATAACTCAAAACATGGGGTGTCCCAATGCTCCTCCCCCCACATTGGTTCGAATTCTCCTTGATATGTGCTCCAATATTCATTCATATTGTAATATGGCTTCACAAAAGTTTTAGCGTTTAAGCCATACTTTCGACACACTTGGATCACATGCGAGCAAGGTATTCCGAACTCTTTCCATTTTCCACAAGAGCATTCCCCGGATTTTAAATACACAACATGCGTATTACCCCCACGTCCTGCTTGTACTCTTGTGATAACAGAAGCGGTTAGACGTCTACGATCGAACATCTGCACATCATGATGGATGGAATGATAGTCAGCACGACCATATCTTTCGAACACATAATCTGGCCATTCTTGATTATTTTGAATCATTCGCTCCGTCTTCTTAAGCCGTTCGAAAAAATAGAGCACACAACGATCAAAAGTTAATTGCACAATGGCGGTGATTGGAAGTCGACGTGCACCTTTCATAACTCCATTTATGCATTCTGACATATTTGTGGTCATGATACCACAACGCCAGCCTCCGTCATGAGCAAGCGACCATTGACACTTATCAATACGACTCAAGTAATCAAAAGCCCTTGGTTCTATAAGTTTAATCTCTTCCATTGTGCGATCAAATTTTCTGACCTGATTTTCTGATCCCGCTCTCCAACACAAGTCTTTCAAATGAACGGATTTGAAGCGACTATTAAAGTTTGAACAAACATGTCTCAAACAAAATCGATGTACTCCAAGGGGTGATTTGAAGTCAGGAATACAATCGGCTGCAGCAATGAGGCCTGGATGACGGTCAGAAATCAAACATACACCACCCTCAGATCTTCTCACAATATGCTTGCTAATCATCTCCAAAAACCATCTCCATGACACAAAGTTTTCTTCATCAACAATTGCAAATGCCAAAGGTAAGATTTGATTATTCGCATCCATTGCCACGGCAATCAACATCTTATGTTGATATTTCGTATACAGATGTGTTCCATCCACGCTTATTACCCGGCGGCAATGCTGAAATCCTTGTACACATGGATGGAAGGCCCAGAACACGTAATTCAAAGTCTTTTCTATTGGTCTGGCATTTTCAAGGTGAACCCACTCAACGACTGTGCCGGGATTCCATTTTTGCAAAGCTCCCATATAGTAAGGCAATTTCCTCACGGAGCTCTCCCATGTTCCGTACACATTCTGAACAGCACGTCGTAAACTAAACCATCCTTTGGCATAGGAGATCTCAAATCCATATTTATCTTTCACTGTTTGAATTACATACTTTATTTCGTAAGCTGGATCACGCCGAACAATTCCCACTAACAAGCTAGCAATCATGTTTTTGTCCAAATTTGCATGATCGACCGACAGTTCACTCAAAAGGCAAGTGTGAGAACCTCCATACTTGTTTATTTTGAATAAACCAACTTTTTTCTTCAACGAGGCCCGCAGGTACCATCTACAAAACATATCTTCTGTACTGTGTTTGCACACCACTTTCCACAATGTTTTTGTACTCTTGACAACGCGGTACTCCCGTTTCGCAACACGTACAGAGTAATCCTTTACAGCTGCCTGCAAATGAGCTTTATCTTTGAAAACCATATCTAGATGGATATCCCCTTTCGAGTAGTCGTAGTAACTCCCCCATCTACCTGTTGGAATGTCTAATGAGTCTCCAAATACTTCGGGATGTGTCATTGAGAAGAATGGAATTGTTGGATAAAGGGCATGAGTATTTGTTGTGGTTGTGTCTGGTACATTATCTGGCACTTCTTCAATATCAACCTCATCGTCATCAGACTCATCCTCAGATGGAATTCCCTCCGGTTCAGTCTGAAAATCATCTCCAAAATCCACAAAACTGTCTGCTAATGGCTCGGGAACAATATTGTCAGCAACTATAGGAGCATCATCTTGAATCCTAGAGGTAGTTGCCATTTCTGTATCTACTACAAATGGACCACTACCACTTGTTGGCATTTCTGTAATAAAATCATAATCTCTCCGTTCTGTTTGTATATACATCTCCAAACAACTATAATTTTGTTCAGAATCCAATACCCATGCTAAATTGTAATCACTGTCAACGGGAAAAATTGTTTGTTTTATCCCAGAAAAATCAGTAAATATATATTTACAATATATTTTCATAATGAACTGGTTACGGTCGATGCCAGTAATATCATATATGTCGTTCACTAACTGCAAATAATTAATAGTGCGAGATATTGTCATGCCTTTCGACGGACCACGATCATATCTAACAGATTCTGAATCTTGTAATATATTGCCTCCCCAATACAACAAAACTTTAATTGACATACCTTAAAATAAACACAAATTTTATAAATTAGTACAGTATATATAATATTATGAAATTTAATTATTTCTATAACAACATACCTGCAGAGAAATATTCACGAATTCTGAAGAAAATTTGAATTTTCACGAATTCTGAAGAGAATTTGTTCGAAAGCCGAAGATAATTTGCTATATTTCAAAAGGAGTAACATTTTGTTCAGTTTTATAGACAAAATAATTGATTATTGTCGCCATCTGAAATGGCGACATTAAATAAAAAAATAATTTTTTTTTATTGTCGCCATCTCAGATGGCGACAATATTTAAAAACAAAAAAAATTTCTGTCTTTATATACCGACACCGTGTCTTTATATACCGACACCGGAAAAAAAAAATCTTTTTTAATATAATGTCGCCATCTGACATGGCGACATCCTTTAAAAAATTAAAGGATGTCGCCATGTCAGATGGCGACATCAAAAATAATAGTTTTTATATAATATTTATGGAAGTCGCCATGTCAGATGGCGACTTCCGTGAAGTCGCCATCTGACATGGCGACATTGTAAAAATAATAGTTTTTTTTAATAATATTTGTAGAAGTCGCCATGTCAGATGGCGACTTCAATGGAAGTCGCCATCTGACATGGCGACATTGTAAAATAATAGTTTTTTTTAATAATTTTAATAGAAGTCGCCATGTGAGATGTCGACTTCAAATGAAGTCGCCATCTCACATGGCGACTTAGGTTACTTTAATAATAGAAAAAAAAACGATTATTTTGTTAAATAAATTGTTTTTTTCGATTAAAAAGTTAAAAAACCCTCTACCTTATCATCGATTATATAATTATATATATAATTATAATTATAATTATAACAATATAATAAGAGAATAGGCTCTTCTACAGTGATTTGTATCTTAATTTCCCGGATTTTACTGTAGTATGAACAGTACCTTCACATTTACTCACTTTCCGATTTTTTTTTATCGTGTCTTGACCTTTTTTGATGGTTTGTTTTCCCACTTTCGATTATTTTATTTATTTTGCCAAAATTTACTGCAGCGTTAACAGTGCCTTCACATCTACCCGGTTTCCGATTTTTTTTCCGTATTCTCACCTTCTTCGATGGTCTGTGTTTCCCGCTTTTCGATTGTTTTATCGCCTTTTTCGCCTCTTTCGATGTTTCGCAGAGATTCAACGGGTGGTGAATTTCGTTATCCTCTGGTTCTTGCCGATGAGTCACAACATCCGCTCTTTCCCCTCTGCTGCTATGATTACAGAGCCTTGGACCGATGGTTTGCGCCGCCGCCATGGCATCGCTCTGGATGATTGGGTGAGCATATCATTTAATTTCTGGCAAAGCTTTATGGTTTCAACTCTTTTTCCCTTTTCTATAAACTCTATTGTTGAGTCTGCCTTTTCTCTTTGCCCTTCAAACTTTGCTGCTTCTTGCTCGACGATTTTTTTAGGTTGGTTATTCTTCTGTCAAGCTCTCTTTGATTGTTGTTGATTTGTTTTTTTTTTCCCGCATTCGGTTGTTATTTTTGAGTTCTTTTGGTTAACATTCTTTGACGCGCTTTTGTTGGATTTTCACGGCTGTGTGTCTTGTGATTTCCGATGGCCGTGGAATGCGATTTTGTGCCGTATTTGTGCTTTCGTGCTATGGCACCCATTTTGTCAGGGATTTTTTCTGCCTTGATGCATTGTGCTTGCTCATGTAACTTTTTAGCACCTTCATCATTCTACTGCAAAGTTATGGAATCTCAGGTTTGTTTGCAGTATGAATCTCTTTGTTTTAGAATTCAGTTTCTCACAATATTTTCCTTTTTAGTGTCGACCACAAACAAAACAATGGCCTTGATTTGTTTGAAATATTTTCTTTTACTTGGTACAGCATTGTCCACAACTTATTATTTAATCATAATAATTGACTCGTTGTTAATTATAAATTTTTATTTAAATACAGAAATTAAGTATCACCTTAATTTGTTCTAGGCCATGAACACGAGCTTTTGTTTCTTGAAAATCTTTAAAATACCAAACACAATTGGACCATTAAAAATGTTGATTTGGCTCCAAAAAAAAAAACACGATTAACTAAAATTTTAAATTGGTGAAAGTAGATTAGCCTTTTGACTCATGGTAATTAAAATTAAATCAATTAAACCATTAAAAGTTTCATATTTATAGGCTTCATTACCGAAAGATTAGGAAAATTGCTTCGATATTTGCGCATGATGATTCCAAGACTCAAAATTTAAACACGCAAAAAAAGAAAAAAACTTTAATCTTGCTAGCAAGAATCAGCTGAACTAAGCAAGAGCATAAAAGGACTAATTTAACAGCCAACTATGAGCTTATAATTTATACTGGAAAAAAACAACTTCGAAATTTACATTCTAGGTCTTAGATTTTCCATAAATTAAACTGAAACAATAGGAAGAAACTATACAGATACACACACAAATAGAAGTTTTAGATCCAATTGTACTTGAAAAACAAGGAAGGAACAAGTGGTGCTTGGGATTTCAACTCAGTGTGAAAAAGATATATTCTGATTTATGATTGTGTTCCAGATTTTTGCATCAGATCGTCTGTATTTAGATGCTGCAGAATTTGTGTACACCCCTTGTTATTATTCACATGTTTCCTTGTTTAATCCTTAGACTGGATTTTTCTTTCTGTTTTCGACTGCTTGTCCTCTTGTCGGACTGTTTATTTTCGTTACGCCTCTTTGTTACATTGCTCTCTGCCTGTTCGCCTTTTTCCTCGCCATCCTCTTTCTGTTCGTGTGTGACGAGGGGTTCCTAGACCCCGTGGTTGTTTTCTGCTTCTACACATTGGCACTGCTAAATCTCCCCTACTGTTCACTCATCTGCTACTGTTTGGGGTCCCTTGTTCCTATGTAAGGCTGGTGCTTGTGCTCAATGGTCCATCTTCATTGCCTATGTTGTTTTCTTTTTTGCATTACGCTGCTCATTTAGTTCTTCTCATGCCATTGTAGATACCTTGAACCTTCCGACCCACTTTCTTGGTTGCTGGACTTCTATGCGAGTGATGCAGTCTGGTAGTACGCGTACTCCTTCTGGTTGTTCATCGGTCCCAACCAAAAAGAGGAAAAAATGTTGTGATATGATTGACTCAAGTTCCTGCCGTGATCAAGGTCACCTCGAAGAGCCTACCTCGTCACCGCCATCCGCTCTTGCCTATCGGTCACGTCGGATTCCTCATGCAGGTCGTTCAACGCACTTCGTGATGTTGATCATGTTACATGCTTGTCCCGCCTTTTGCCATGGTGGCTTATTTCTCTTCATTTGTTTTGGTATATTTTTGTCTCTACCCATGTCACAAGGATCCCATTTGACGTCGGCCACGGGATCCCAGGCTCTCGCTCTAGAAGGGCACCTTCCGTTGGGCGTCATCGCACAACTCATCTAGGTCCATTCATGCACACATTGCTGTCCAACTCAATTTATAATTTTTGGGCCATCGTGTGAGCTTTCAATTCGTTATCTGCTTCTTGCTGGACCTTACGAGTTTTTTTTGCTGTTAACAGCCAACAATGGAGAGTGCATGCTAAACAGGAGACGCCCGACTTTGAAATATCTAGCTAGGATGGGGTGCATACCCACTGAAGCGTGGCAATTGCCCCCATCTGCAGATTGTGACCATTGTGGCGCCCGTCGATTCTTCCGGAAACCACTCGGTTTCTGTTGTGCAAGTGGGAAGGTTCATCCGGAACGCACACAAATGCCTTTACGTTTGTGGCAGCTCTACACTGATTGTGCCTCTCATATCGCAAAGCATTTTCAACAACGTTGCCATACATATAACAACTCATCTGCGTTTACCTCTCTCGGAATATATTATGACCATGAGCTATGCAAGGCAGACAAGGGGATTTACACATTCAAAGTGCAAGGCGGTATTTATCATTTCATAAGGAATCTGGTACTCATGAGGGGTGCGGCCGACAGTTTCAGTTGTACTTTTACGGTACGAAAAATGAAGTCGCCAACAGGATGTCCCAGTCGGATGACTTGGACTCTGAGGTCATATCGTTCATAATGGACATTATGCAGCTTAATCCATATGCAAATTTCTTTAGGAGCTTGAGGGGTATGCATGACCTTGCCTCGTACAAGATTGTTTTGCGTGCTGATCCTTCTTTGGATCATAGGGTGTATAATATGCCTGTTGTGGATCATGTCGCAGCCATTTGGAATGAGTTGACCGATGTCGCTTCGGAGCACCCACATGATATACGTGTTTACACAAAATCCAACAGCGCGAAATTCGTCCACTATTATTATGGTTGTTATGATCCCTTGCAATATCCTCTCTTATTCCCTTACGGAGAGCCCGGCTGGCATACGGGTATTCCCAAAGAATGGTCTGATCATCATGCTTCCGACATGGATGCCTCCATGTTTGACGACGATATGCCTTCATTGTTGCTTGGTCAATATATTTCCGGCGAAGCCCTGTTGGGGGCCGAACATGAAAGTAAGCGCTCGTTAATACGTCATTTCCAATTGATTTACCTTTGTTCAACTCATTCTTTGTTTAATGTTCAATATATGCTATAACTATTTCCTGTTTCTTTTCCAGATTTAAAACGCAATCGGGATTACCAAAGGAATGTGGCTGCAGAGAGTTCTATTGTTATAGATTCCAATTGCGTCGTGACGATGTCACTAATATACTTTGTGCTGGCCGCCTTATTCAGCAATACCAAATCGACATGTACGTGAAGATTGAGACCAACGTCTAGATTACCTGCGCAAGGCACAAGTTCAAAGCGATATCCGATTAGAGTCCTTTCAAGGTATAGCTGATAGTATGGTATGCGATGGCGTAACTTACGGTAGGTCCATCAGCCAACGCACAGTTTTACCAGCTTCGTTCTTGGGTGGCCCAAGGGATCTCCGACGGCGATACATGAATGCGCTTGCATTGGTCACCGCATTTGGTCGTCCTGACTTTTTTATAACCATGACGTGTAACCCAAATTGGCCGGAAGTCCAAGCTGAACTTTTACCTGGTGAGCAGTCACATAATCGTGCAGATTTACTTGTAAGAGTGTTTCATGCGAAGAATGAGGAATTAAAGAATGAGATTGTGGAAAAAGAGCTTTTTGGTAAAGTTGCAGCGTATTTGTATGTGGTCGAGTTCCAGAAAAGAGGTCTGCGACAATCATTGTTTACAACCTTCCTTCTGACCCAGCCTCTTTATGGATGAGTTCAAATTACAACTTTCCGAGGATTTCCTTGTCACAAATGGCCTATTTGAACATGTTGCATTCGACTATGCTCTTCGCTCGATAGATGTTTTCCTTCAATCAATGGGAAAAACGATTGATGATTTCCATATCGTCCCATTTAAAACTTGGGTCAGTGCAGATGAAATGCGTAGCAAAGACTACGAGAATGAAGTTAACATCGCAGTGTCAGATGAGGATTTGAGTTCTGTGGCCAAGTTAAACTCCAAGCAGAGAGAGGCATTCGATAGAATTATTTCGTCTGTGGATGGCCAAAATGGCGGTGCTTTTTTTATTGATGGGCCTGGTGGTACTGGCAAAACATTTCTTTACAGAGCATTGTTAGCTGTCGTCCGAGCGACACGTGGTATTGCTCTTGCAGTTGCTTCTTCAGACGTTGCGGCCTTCTTACTTCCTGGTGGTAGAACAGCTCATTCCAGGTTTAAACTTCCAGTTATGGTTGACCAGACAATGACATGTGCGATAAAAAAATAGAGTGTTCATGTACATTTGATCTTGTCGGCTAAATTAATTATTTGGGATGAGGCTTCAATGACCAATCGCCGATGTATCGAAGCATTAGATCTTTTCTTGCAAGATTTAACAGAAAAACAGAGCTTGTTTGGAGGCAAGACTGTTGTACTTGGTGGTGATTTTAGGCAAACCATTCCTATCGTAGTCGGTGGCTCTCGAGATGATGCAATTAATTCTTGCCTTGTGAATTCACACTTATGGCCTTCCGTACACAAATATCACCTTACTGAGAACATTCGCGCTTGAGAAGATCCTATTTTTACGGAACTCTTACTACGCATTGGAGATGGAACCGAACCACCTGTTTCTGGTGACGATGTAACCTTGCCAACGAATATGTGTGTCCCTTATGTTGATTGTGAAGAACCACTTGACCATCTTCTTGCAGAAATATTCCCATCTTTCCAAGACTTTATACAAATCCTTTCTCTGTTATTGACAGGTCGATTCTGACACCAAAAAATGATTGCATGGACAACATAAATAACTCGATAATTGAAAAATTCCCTGGAGACATTGTTGAATATATAAGCACCGATGTCACTAAGAACGTTCATCAACAATGCCAATATCAAGATTTCTTGCATGGGGTGTTTGCACCAGGTTTGCCGCCTCACGTACTTTGTTTAAAAACAAAACAGCCCTATAATGCTTTTGCGGAATATAAATCCATCCAAAGGTTTATGCAATGACACACGCCTTATTTGTCGTGATTTGGGCAAACAAGTTATTGGTGCCGTTATTGCAACTGGTGAATATACTGGTAAATATGTCTTCATACCAAGGATACCGTTGGAACCATCCGATAATCTTATATGTCCAATTCCTTTTAGAAGACATCAATTTCCAATCCGCCTTTGTTTCACAATGAGCATTAATAAAGCCCAAGGTCAGACACTCGATAGGGTCGGCCTTTATCTGCCACAACCTGTGTTCTCACACGGCCAACTATATGTCGCGCTTTCTAGGGTCAGAAAGTCTAACTCCGTGAAGGTCTTAATCAAACCATCCACTGCAATCTTTGCCGCCCACTGCCAAACTAGAAATGTTGTTTACAAGGAGATCCTAAATGCTGCTATTTGAAAATAAATATCTAACTCCCTAGAAATTCACTTGCTACATTCTTGTTTTTGGGTGGTTAGGGATCACCACGTTTCCACTTGTTTGCAACTAATTTTTTTGGGATCTTTTTTGCCTGTTATATGAAGTTATCATGTCTTGACCGTAACATGTTTCTTGTGCTTTGTGTCTTCGTCGCATCCTATATTGTCGGTTCTATTTGTGTGTATGATATTGTGTGTTCCACATTCGATTGCACATGCACACACCATCTAACCTTGATTCTACGCTCTTCACATTTATTCAACTATGTTTTTCCTATTGAGAAAGCCACTCATAAGCTGGGATGGATGAAAAGATTATGCATGTTAGTGCCATCACGACTGAAACCAAGAGGTGGTCAGCGAAAGTTCGGGTTATAAGCAAACTCGGTATCAGGACCGCAATTTATTCTCCAACCAAATACCAAAAAATGGTTCTTACTGACGAAATGGTAACGTTTAAGTTATTTTGTGTCGAGACTCACAAGAAATATGTTTATGGGAAATTAACATCTATTTATTTTTCAACTGCTTATTTCACTATAGGGTGATACCGTTGAAGCCATAATTTTCAATAAGGATATGAGATACACAGGAATACTCTCGAAGAATCTAAGTCATATAGGATTTCAAATGCTCGTGTCACCAAACTCGATGATATGTACAGAAATGACTTGGTTAGTAGTCCATATCAATGGACTATCAACTCAAGTGCCTCGATAATGCCCGTCCTTGATGACGTTGTCCCTTCAGCTTCATTTCGTCCGGACTTCATTACTTCCAACCAGTTTGCTGCATTCTTGGAGTCAAAAAATTTAATCAGTGCGTAATAAATATCTTTCAGTTGTTACATGCATTTAAGCACACTACCTTCTAGACACGTACTCCACCCCTATAATGTTTTCCTTCTCCGTGATAGGTACTATTTGTGTCCTTATTGAAAAGAGGATCCTAGGAAGGTGACTTCACTTGGTCAACAACAAGTGATACATGAGTATGCAACAATTGATTCAGAGTAAGTAGATTTGTTAGACTTTATTCCACATTCGATTATGCCTTATCCCATACAACCTCAACTTATATTCTCCTCATTTGGTAGATTAACCCCATTTGTGGTTACTTTGTGGGGAGATGCTGTGTCTTCCCGGATGTATGACATTTTAAATGCCTGTCATAAAAGGCCGGTGATTGCTCTCTTGAATTTCCTGGTGAAGGGATACTACGGTGAGCATACATAATAGGAATATTCGGAGCTTATAATTGTTATTGCCTCTCTTTTTATAATTAATAATCTGTCATTTGTAGGTTTGTCCCTTAGCTCAACTTCATCTTCGATGGTGCTGGACAATATGGACAATCAGTTGTTTGTTGACATGTGCACATGGTAACTATAATATGTCACATCTTCCTCGCCTTTTCGATCCTTTGTTTTTTATGCTTATATTCCTTTTTCATGGAAACCTGATTAATTTCAAAGGCTTACCGATGAGAAATTGTTCATTGATGATGTGTTACAAAAGGGTGGTTTCTTCGAAGAAAAAATTGATGTCAAAGCAGAAAAGTCGTTAGTAATAACCACCATCTCGGAAATACTTCAAACTGAGGAGGTTTTTTTATTTGATCATATCTCAAGAATTACTTATGTTTCTAAGTACTCAATAGTTATTTGCTCTTACAATTTATATGTTGCAGCCTGCCAGGTTTAATGTCAAAGTCAAGCCGAGCCTAGACAATGAGTCCCAAAGCTTCATTTACATCTGTTGTGACGAATGCCACTTTCGCATCAATGTTGATTACAATTCTGTATTCAATTGCAACACATGCAAGGAAACTCGGATTGCAAAACCTAGGTACTAAATCTGTTCAAATATATAGATTCACGTTGTTACATGGATTGATATTGTATCAATGTTTGTATATGAAACAATGTTATCGTAGATTTAGGTTTCGCCTCAGTGTTTATGATGAGACTGGTTCTTTGGAGGTCACAATCTTCGGGAAAGATGGCGATCTAATCATGGGGATGTCCGCACAAGAATTTTACGACGCCACCTTGAAGGTGATATTGATATAGTTTTGTATTACATTATGTTCTCTGAGGTATTTGTAAACTGTTAAATGTATGGTGTGTGCTCTATGACCCAGGAAGAAGCGCCTCCAATTACTCTTGTCAATCACGGGTTGAAGGATCTTGAAGTGCACATGAAGATACGTTCAAGCATTTTCCAAAGCCTAAATGGGAAGGCAACTATGGTCTATAACTTGCTGGCCATGGAATGTGTTGATGGATTCGCCGGGTTTCAACTTCCACCAGCACCAAGCCCTAACAGATTTTCTTCCACTACCGCCGTGCCGCCGTATACAACACGGCTTTGGAATGTACATTTGCCTTATTTGCCAGTTGTTCTTATATTCATGCTTATTTCATGTTGTTCTCACACAACTTGGCAAATGTTTTGCAGTCAATGAAAAAACGGCCAAAAGAAAACTTGATTTCGCATCCTCACTCTCGAAGCCAGACGTGAAACTTTTAGGCCTGGGCTTGGGGAAACTGGAGGACATCCGTGGGAGAGGTAGTCTTTTCTCAGAGGAAAAAACACATCAGACCTTCATAGTATCGATATGTTATTAACAATGTTTAATAAATTATGCTTCAATATGTTACTTAGTTGACGCCTCGGTCCGAAGGCGCCTAATCAAAAGGGGAAAGGCCAAAATTGGGGAAGGAGATGTACCCTATGTGCCAGGTTAGTTGCTTTGTTCAAATTATCTGTTACAATAACTATAAACAATGTATAGTTAAAAATCATATAATACATCAATTGTAGGTTCTGTTATATCATTTGAGGATCTCACAATGCCTTCTGTTGGTTTACATGAGAACGCTTCTTCCGATGACGAGAAGACTCTTTCAGGTTGTTTCATTTGAACCTATTTCTTCATGTACAATTCATAAACAACTTTTTGTGCCACATATTGCTGCAGAATATATTACATATGTTATATTTATGTCTTTCTAGATCTGATTCATGCAAGCAAAGCTCGTGGGCTCTCAAGAATCTCGCCGCCAAATAAAGAACATACAATCCACTATGATCATGCCACGTTCCAGACAGACCGTTTGACCAAGGGTATATCATTAGAAAAGTTTCCTTTTCAACTACAATTTAAATTTTACAGCGGCTGGAAAAGATAAATTATCTTCCCAATATAACCCTAGAAAATTGATGTGATTCAGTTGGCAATGCTAAAGAAAAAAAACCAGGGAATCGTTCTTTTCATCCTGTTCTCATTGATGATAGCAATTTTGAAGAGGAACTCAATGTTGGTGAGCACCTCAAGAAACATGAAACTCTTGTCACATGTTATTTCTCTTGATCTCACATGACATGTACGGTTTCTACATCTTTCCTTTAGTTTTTTAAACGATTGTTGGGTTATATGATGTAGATGCTACTAAACAAGCAACAGAAATCAAGACATCTGCAAGGGGACGAATCATTAAGCCGAAAAAATTCGACTAGATCTCTGCTGCCAGCTACTACAATGCGATGCTAAACAGATATTGGTGACATAAGATGCAACCATCGACTTTCAAAACTATTTGAAAAACTTTTGTCTTATTTTGGACCATGTTGGGGATAATTTTTATTGTGATATGATGTCATCTCATGCTATGCACTTTTAGAAATTGAATCTATTTTGAGGTTCGTAGGGTCTTGATTGGGTCATCTCATGCTAACTCCTGTTATTGTACATTGTTGGAAATACATTTTGTTTTGTCCAAACATATTTGTTGATCGGTGCCTTGTCTTCATTTAGCAAGTTATCGTAGTTCTTCGATTTATAGAGTTCTTGATGAGAGGTGATAGCTTATGTCTTAAAATTACATAGGCCACTGGTAAGACGATTTTCATAACTAATGATGCATTTTTCATACGTACGAATTCAAGCATAGAAACATGGAGCATTAGATATTCCATTATTGTATTATTTTTCCTCTGTTTTTGGCGGAACGGGTATCTACACGACCTCGCGCAGTATGCTAAGGTGCTGATACCACTACAATATTATGGTAATGATATGTTGATTTTATATTCTGGTTATGATTTGGAATGCGGATATCAGGTTCATCCCATTGTCATGTTTGATTTTGTTTGATATTTGGGCGGGTTGGATTTATTTTGTTCCAGTTATGTGCGAACCTTTGTCTACCCCCATATGATTGTTGTTCCACTTTGCCTGATGAAAGCCCAGTATAAGATACCCAGGAAAACTGCTCACTGGCACCGCGCCTAAGATACCCAGGAAACTGCTCACTGGCACCGCGCCTAGCGCGGTGCCAAGGAAAACTAGTATTTTTATAAGTACATTAAATGATTATTTAGAAACGACCAAATTTTAACAGAATTAGATCCGCAACCACTTCTCTACACCGTTATTTGACGATGTCCTTAAGAATATTCAATGATTGATACATTCCAAGTGACCAAATTTTCCCCGGAACCAACATAAGTTAACCCATTTTGAGAATTATTGAATTTTAAAAGCAAATCCCACATAATTACTGGGTTTGTTATAGCATTAGCAAAATATATTAGTAGCTATGAACTTCAATAGAGGAAACAAAACATCTTTCAACTGCATGCAAGAAACAATTGATTCATATCAAGAAATAGTTTTACACAATGAAATGCTGATAAATAATTAAAATAAAAAAGAAATAAAAGGGAGGGAAACGGAAATGACTAAGGAAATGAAACAATGAACTTGACATCCTCACACGTCCATTTGAATCAACACCTGCATTTATAATTTTGCAAAGAAAAAGAAAGTTTAATATTGTATCAGATGTCAAATATGCCTGTAATTATTTGTAACTATCATACAAAGTTTGAAGTGGTTAAAAATATATACAGATGATCAATAACAGCCGTAACTAGGGTTGCAAACTAACCAAATTAAGCCAAATATCAAGGAAAATTTAATGTACAAATTTGGCTCGAATTAGATATATTCAAGCTCTAATTCGATTCGAAGCTCGAATAGTTTAAATTCTTTTGGTTTGACAATGAAGATTTTTTATTTATCCAATTTCTAATGAAGAGTTTCCAACATGAAGTTGTCTCATTTCCTTAAAACAAAATACTATGGAAAACCATGCATATACTTACTCAGCAACTACGCACAAGCTTAGACAGAGCAAGTGTAGCCAGGAGGTGGTGTCTTCCCACAGGTGATAAGCAGCTGAAGAGCAATTGGGAGATATATATTCAGATTAAGAGCCTTAATCTTCAGAGTAGTACACAAGCACGCCGCGGCTTCCAGCTCCACCAGCCCCGAAAGCACAGGGCAACACTCGTTTACTGCAGGATCCCCCAACACAGCATGCACCAAACCACCAAGAAGATCCACGCAGGCACCAAGTTTAAGTGTGTCAATTGGACAAGTTTCCTTCTTCGGAGGCGTTGGTGCACTCGGTGTTTCTTTGGGCGGGCTCAGCACCGGAGGAACTGTGACAGGCGGCAATATTGGTACGATGGGCACAGTTACCGGTGGCACAGGCACTTTAGGCACGGTTACAGGAGGGAGGGTGATGGGAGGAAGAGTTACCGGCGGCAATGGAACGGTGGTTGGTGGTTTGACGGTGGGGGGGTGATGCTTGGAACAGGATCCGCAATCTGGTTCAATGGTTGCTGAGGAAATGGAGAGCATCGAGATTATTAGGAGAAGGAATAAAGTGTTGGACGAGGACTCCATTTTGGAATGAGAGGATGTGATTGGCACAAAGGACTGAACAAGCAGTGGTGTCTTTTATAGAGCCTACCAAGTTTGTACGGTATCACAACAACAACTAAATCTTTAATCCTGGTAGACTTGACAGCGAAAAATCTGTAGAAGCAAACCACGTGAATGGGGTCATTGTCAGCTTATCAGCTTCCATGCAAAATCATCAATCTTTTTTGGTAAATTGGGCGAGGGGGTTTTGCTTTGTAAAAGGAAAATAATAATATCTCATTTAATTACGAAACATTCTCATTTGTTAATTCCCTGATTTTTAGGTGATTAGATAATGATTTGCACAATAATTATGCATCAATTTAATTTATTTTGATTTGTTCCGACAATTGTATATACATTCTTGTATTGTAAATAAATGTAGTGAGAATCCATTATTCTAACATTTGCTCATAATGTGCCTGCCATCCTAGTTTATCGTCTTTGTTTTCTAAATCCTAAAAGATTTAAAATTATCTGAGATGGACCACACATTAAGTAGAGCTAAAATGATAACATGATTTCGAGGGTCGGACAAAATAACAAATTTCCTAAAAATCTAGTAGTAAGAAAATTTGGACTGCAATTTGGCATTGAACTACTTAGAGTATATGGAAAGAAAGGAATGCCATCGCCCCCAGGGGCATAGCCGAGTTGGTAATGTCTGTGGTGACGTAAGGGGTATCCCCTCGGCGCCAGGTTCGATTCTCGTGTGGAGCGCATTCCCTGCTGAAATATTGTGGGGGTGTGCTCTGGGGTCGTGGCCTGTAGGTCATCTCCCACAGATGTCTGTCAGCTTGGGCACATCCCTCGGTTTACCTGGTGGCGGCGTTGAGGGGCCGGTTCCGTCACCCAAGGATTAGTCAGGCGAAAGCCTGGATACCTTGTAAATAAAAAAAAAAGAAAAGAAAAGAAAAGAAAGGAATGCCATCATCTTCAAGAGTAAGGAGCCCAATGCGGAGGTATTGGTTGAAGACATCAAGCTTAAAGTCTGGGTTTGGCTAAATGCAAAATATCTGAAGTCATTTTCGTTCTGACTTATTTTAAAATCCTAATATTTGTATGTTCTCTATGTAGTCTAGTCTTAGTGGCATGCGTATGATGGTCGATTTGGGGTGTTATTTTTCGATCTCTATATACATGTGTCTACTTATGTTTATTGCACCAATGGTGCTCACTGATATTATTTCTCTTTTCCGATTAAGAAAAATTATATCATATGGATGATATCGTGTTGGATACTTGGATCACCAATACATAAAATATATAAATTTAATAAAAACATATCAGTTTATCTATATAAAAAAATTCGAATTTTCAGTATCATACATCCTGATTTTTAAGCTATAATAATTTAACTCCATTATTCGGAAAAAGTCTCTGAACTTGGTCTCGTGAATTAGAGGCTGGATTATTTTGTAAGGTTGTGACATCCGTGAATTTTTGCCTCATCATCTTTGCTGCCATATGTCCCCCCTTCTATTTTGTCCCTCTTCCACTTTATTGTTTTCCTATAAATTAATATTTCTATTTCTTATGAACATTTTTTTAAAAAATATATGCCTACTTTTTTTATTAAAAAAATACTTATTTTCTTTAAGGGGGACAATTGCAAAATAAAAATTTAAATTTAAATTTGAGAAATAGGCTTGAGAATCACTGTATGTAACACTGTTTCTCTTACTATCTGCTCCTTATGATAAAATGGGAACAGATGATGATATCATCTTGCATCAACGGTTACACAAAAGTACAATAATCAATTTTATCTTTCTCAATAAAATTATTATTAAGTGCGGTTATACCAAAATGCAATAGCCAAATTTTTCTTTCTTTATTAAAATTATTATTAACTCACCCTAATACCTTAAACCCAATCAAATAAAATAAAATAAAAATATTCTATGTAAACAGTTATACCAATTAATTATAAAATTCATTAATTTTATACAATTTCTAAATTTTCGTATTAAAAAATTATTTAACATAAAAAAATCTATTATATATGCATGCAACGTCTATACATAAGTAGTACGTTATATATGCACACACGTATTTTTTGGTCCACTAGTATATATTAAGCAAGAGAGGGTTATTGTGTTATATTATCAATTTTTGGTACTCAAAATATATGTTTCTTTAGTGTGTCACAAAATTTTATTTCATATTTTGTATACATATTAATTATCTAGAATTATAATATGTCAAAAAAGAAAAAAGAAATTCAAGTGACATAGTTATAAGCACATGTATTCATGGAATGTGTATTTGCAACAATTATTAAGTTAAGTGAGCTTTAAAATAATGTCCTCACATGCATGAGTGGGGCATATCCTTGAAAATAAAATTTTGTAAATTAATATATCTTTTTATATAAATGCAATATGTGCTAATTTCCAAAGGTTGATTTAAGAATTTAGAGGCTCTTGCAAATCCAATAAACAAATATCAAGAAGGCAATTGCAAATCCAAAGTAAAATAAAATGTTAAAATTTATGTATAGTAAAATAAGAGCTATTAAATCTTTAATCCCAACGGATTGTGGTAGACTATATGAACCATAGAAGAAATTGATTCGGGTCACGCATATCGTCAGTCTTCTTCAATAGTTTATTTATGTCAGAATATCATTATTTATTAGAGACTGATCGAGCTTATTTAGGTCGGAATGTCATATTTGATTAGAGATTAATCGAAAAACAAATTGACTCAATGTACAGAAAATTTTAGAGATAAATACAAAATTCATTAATATCTTTTGTTTAGATAATCGAAAACAAAAGCAAATATGGGCAACGAAGTCCTAACTTAGAACAGGCCATCTTGATTATTAGCTGTCATTGGTCGTATTCGTATAGCCACCGCAGAACAGCGGCGATTTGCGGCCACAGAATTTAGTACCTCGGCAGAATATCTTGAAGTAAATAGTGCATGGCTCCTACTTGCTTTGACATACGTTATCATAAAATCTTGTTGGATTGTGATGCTTCAGTCAAGTGCTGTGTACGTCTAAATATATACATCATTGAATTCCCAACAAAAGATTCGATGAATTACTAATGACAATTTCTTGTCCAATATCAGTGATTTTATGCATGATTTTTCAAAAATTGTCTAAGTTCAGCAATTTGATGGATCAAGTGGGCATGGCAAAGCAAGCTGACGGAAAGTGAGGACCTGGGAAATCCGGTGGATATCTTTTTTTAAAAAAAAATTAACGTATTTATGATTTTTTTAAAAAATATATGTTGTAGGCTTTGTGTTTGTCATTGTATAAAGAAACAAAGTTATGTTTTTGCTATCAAATTTCGCTTTGAGCAAAGTGTAAGTGTTTGATTCTAACAGCCATTGAAAGGATCTTGATTCAACCATTAGACGAGGTATAACCCTAAAATACAATATAGTTATCACTTTGTTTTTTTATTATTTGACCCTCGTTTATTATTGTGCAGTCAAATTTTAATTTTTTTTATAAATTTTTTTTATTCTTTAATCTCGAATTTAATTTTTATAGCTCTCGTCTTAATCTATTTTCTTCGACAGCTCTCTTTGATATTTGACGAATAAAGTCTCGTTCTTCTCTAAAATGAGGTTGTGTGGTTGGTACCCACAAGGATACCTCAAGGGTGTAACCATCCTTGGATTGAAACATTTCAAATGAAATATTCACATCCAAGAGTTCGATTTGACATCAAACCCACCATAAATGGTAGTGGATACATTAGCAATCACTTCCTAAAATGGCCAGCTTATATGCGCACCCTGAGCAAGATACGGTACTCTCTTGGATTTTGGGCTTACTGGCCCAAATCATCTAGCACTGAAATATGAGTTCAAGTAACTTTAGATTTCAGCAACAAAATTGTAATTTTGTAAAAATTAATTTTGCCTCTCTACAATTGTCTTGGTTATGTCGCGTTCGCCAAGCCCAGGCCCGTGCGATCATGACTACACAGTGGGCTAATCCATCTTCGCTCTATGAAAATAGTTTAACATAACTTTCTATTAATCACCCGCTTTTTGAACCCCATTGGATTCAAACTAATTGTAATGCGATTTGGGTTTTGATTCATCACGAGAGAAACTCTCCCATCACTTGATCTTTTATATTTACGAGACTCGAATCCGAATCCGAGAATTTAGTTAAAAGTAATAGAACTCCTATCTAGTAAACTTTATGCACATTTCTGGCACAATATTAAAATTAGTTTGCATATCATGAGTTCACTCGACTCTTTTAACTTTTGAAAAAATTACCTCTTATTGTTTACATTGCTTACAAGAATCGATTCTCGGTGGCTATAAACTTTTTTAAAGCAGTTTGATGCATTAGAGATAATTTTGAGGGTGTGTGTGTGTATATATATATATATATTATACCATATATATAAGTGGCGTAAGGTTACTGTTCCAATGAACAGTAACCTTACGTCACTTTTTTATTTTTTTAAATTTTTTTATTTCTTTTTTTTTTTAAAAATTTTTCTTTTATTTTTGTATTTTTATTTCCTTTATTTTCTTAGTTTTTATTTTGTATTTTTTATAAAATATTTTTGGTAATATTTTTTATATGAACTTATTTTTTTAAAAAAAAAAGAGTTAAAAATAAGTTTTCATTGTGGCAAACTTTAATAATGATTTTTTTATAAAATATTCGGCCTGATGAATTTTTGGTAGATTACGGGTCGTAAGTTTTGCTTGTTTGTATACATTTCGAGTTTTGGCTTACCCACAACTCGTTGCTAATATGTGATTGTTCTCGATTACATTTGTTATGATGTTTGACATCAAATTTTCCCTTCATATACAAGGAGATTATATCAAAAAAATTAATAAATATTAAATTATGATAATTATATATTACTTGTTTGATAATAATTTGGGACGTCACATTTACATTCATTATTTGGCAGAAAGTATATAAATAATTATATAAGTAAGATGATTCATTAATCACGAGGCCAGAGCAAGTAAAATAAGATCAATATCCTAAAATAACAATGCAACTACAACAATAAATATAAACTATAATTCTTCTTATGCGATGCTCGCTACTGCTATGAGAAACCAACACATATCTGCATCATGAAATGAACCATCGTCATTTTGAAAACTCTTGCGAACAACTTTTGATTGGTTTTTTGGAGTTCGTTGAGATTTATTTTTATGTGATATTTGATGTCATTTACTACTGCGCTTTCGTAGATGACTTTTGTTTAGAGAGTCTATTGGGCCCTACAAGGATATCATATGCCAACTCTTGTTATGTTGTACTGTTGGGGAAGACTTTTGTTTACTCCAACCTGTTTAATTTTATATACGTATGATTATGTATGTTCAATGCGTACGAACCATCTTTTTATTCTCTAGAACTGTCTGTTGAACTTGTGTCGGACGTTTTATTGGACATATATACCAGGTTATGAGCTCACTGGCACCGCGCCTTGCGCTGTGCCCAATTAACTAGTATATATATATATCTTGCAATACTCAAGGCGCGGTGCCAAGAGATAATTTTCCGTTGTAAAAGAAGTTTAAGTGCTTAACAAGAAGAGACAAACAAGTAATACTATAGCATGAAAACATTTGTTTTTACGCAGACATAATCATAAACATAAAAACAAAAAGTTTAAACATATATGTTTTAATAAAAAATGCATCGTA
Organism: Haberlea rhodopensis; assembly: GCA_907163345.1. Lineage (NCBI taxonomy): Eukaryota > Viridiplantae > Streptophyta > Magnoliopsida > Lamiales > Gesneriaceae > Haberlea > Haberlea rhodopensis. Next base: position 6,893,113 of record CAJQUN010000001.1, on the reverse strand, counting down.
ATGAGAAGATGAGCAAACTACAAACAAATTTAAGGTTCATTTCACAATGCTAATTCCATTTTAATATTTTTGATAATGTTTGGATCCATATATCTAATTGAATTTCTTGCATTTTATCAACATTCCTCTTGTTGAGTTCTTCAATATTGACATCTCTTTACCAATACCAGTTAAAACACGGGAAAAGGAAAAAAGTCTTATTTTTTAGCCTAAAAATAAAAGGGAATTATCTGTAACAAATATTGAGATGGGCAACCCCGTTAAATTCAGCTTCAAGAACCAGGTAAATTACTGTACAGGGTAGAAAAAATTAAACAATTACCAAGCAGAACCATCATAAAATATAATCAGAGAGTTGAACAGATCCTGGTACAGTGGCATGGGTTACCACTTGAAGAGACTTCGTGGGAGAACCTGCCACTTTTCAAGAAGCTTTCACCTTGAGGACAAGGAGCATTTCGACACGTGGTATCATGATACAAAATATTTGAAGGACCAAAAACAAATTAATGTCCGACAAAAGGGAGACTTTTATATCATATTCTCCTCGTCGAGGTTTCGAGTTTCATGGTTTGTGGAAAAACTTTTACGAGTCCTACAGAGATGGATCTAATAGGCTATTGCCTAATGGACATGGCCAAGAAGCAAAGAATCAGCGAAGGTAAGGTGGAATAAGTCAACTTTCTTTTATATTCAGCGTCTCACGAGAACTGCAGGCAATAATAGAGATGTTCAAAGCTTTGCAGTAGAAATAATTGAAATGTTAAAACAATGCAGTAAATGAAAATTAAGCAGCTTTTCTGCCCTTGATCTTAACTCAGAACCGCCTATGAGAATGACTGAAACCAGGGGAAACAAATGGTGAAGTTCCATAGATTTCGAGAATGCAAAATATTTGAAGGACGAGAAACACAATAGCTTCAAAATGACAAAAGTATTAGGATCTGTATCTATCAAATTAAACTAACATTATCAAAAATCGACAGCCCTCGAGTTCAAAAAGCATATAAAAAAAACCAAGACTTTTAAAATTACAGAAACCCATATATTTCTACTGTTTTAACAGAAAATTTAGAAACCAAAAGAAGAAATGTACATCATAATCAATAATTAAGGTGCAAAATCTGAATAAAAAAATGGATTGCAAAAAGAAGAACAAACTGTTAGCATTAGATGCCCTACAAGCCAATTGGCCAATTGTTGGCCCGTTGGACCCTAATAACCATAGCCAAATAAATGACCCAAACTCCTATAAATATATGTTCATCTCTAGGGTTAAGAAGTTTGTCCTCTCTATACACACTCTCATAGAAAAGCCGACATCACACTAGCACTGGTGTTGTGCTTGTAGATCTGGTCAGGTTGGTTGGACTCGAGGGTGACCGCTATCAGATTCACATCGGTGAACGGTAATTCCTTTTCGTGCATTAATATTCGATATTTGCATGTTAATATATGAATCAGGCGCGATCGACCGTCCCCGGGTCAGATCTGTTACTGTTTATTTTCCGCTGCGTTTGGATCTGGCGCCGGGGTACGGAAACCCAACAGTGGTATCAGAGCCAGGTTGCGCTTTGATTTATATATTCAATACTTAATTTTATTAGATCGTTTCCGGTATTTTCTAATCGCTGTTATCGTAATTTCGGAGTCCGGAAAAACATAGATTTTTTTTTTTAAATCAGACCCTTTTTTTTTCATCAACATTGGAAAACGTCTCTGCCGGAATATTCATCGCTCGCGGGACGTTCACGGCGGAGCACAGGCGCACTTCTGCAATCGTTGCAGATTGAGTCGCTATCTCTTGCAGGTTGATTTGCGTTCTGTAATCGTTGCAGTCGCGATCAGTAGCGTTGAAGAGAAATTGCAGACGAAATCGCACCACCATGGTTTCTGCAAATTGTTGCAGACAAAACTCGACGAGCCTTTTGTGAAAGGCTTCTGGATCTAGGCAGCAAATCGCCGACTAGCGGCGGCAAACGTTGCCGCTGCGAAGAGGCGAGAGCTCGCGTGTGGTGGGGAAGATGGCTGGCGGCGCTGCAATACAGAACCCTAATATGTGATTTGGGGTAGGCAATGAACAGTGTTTTCGAAATAAATAAAAAAAAAAAAGTTTTTTTTTTTAATCCGAAATACGAAAATAATAGGGTATTTTGGGTTGAAATTGATTTTCTAATTTTGGATCCAAATTGTTTGGAATCCATAAATTATGTTTGGGTCATGTTAGATGTTTTATCCGGATATTATTTTGAAATAATAAATAATAATACTTAATTTATTAAAAATGTGATTTTTAATTTATTAAGTGTAAAATGAAGATTTTTTACAATTAGTTGAAAATTTAATTAATTGAAAATTGAATGAAAATGTTTCATTTAATTTATTAATTTTATTTTGGCTAATATTATGATTTGAGGTAAAATAGTGATTTTACCAATTAATTGATAATTTAATTAATTAGAAACTAAGTGAAAGTGTTTCATTTTTTTGTTAATTTTATTTTTCGATTAATATGATTAATAGGTAAAATAGTGATTTTACCAATTAATTGAAATTTAATTAATTAGAAATTTAATAAATGGTTTTATTTAATTTGTTAATTTTATTTTCAATTAATGATACGATTAGTGGGAAACGATAGAATAAATTAATTATTGTGCTCCAAGTACATGTGATGTGATTAGTCCAATTACATATGATGTAATTGGTTAGTTTAATGTTTAATTACATATGTTGTGATTGCATGATGGATGATTACGGGCCTTGACCAATGTGTTTAGGTGAATCTTTAGGTTTTTATTGTTTCATTATTATTGTGATTTTTGGTTATCAGGCCTGCGAGTCTGCTCTCTCTATTTTCTGATGTATCCCTCCCCGGATTTGTATCCCTATTCTCTTGTTTGCATGATTTAAATGTAAAATCTTTAGAATTAGTGGGAGATCGAGATTGAAGACGGAGCACCAAGAATCAAGACATGTATAATGGAAGCAAAAATGTAATAGGATTGCATTACATACCTGCATCACCTTAGACAGACTTGTGATCCACGTATGGCTCACGTGGATCAATTAGGAAAAGGCCGTAATCGTCCATATTTATTTTTATTATGCTTGTGATGTATGATAAGTGTTTGTTTGTATGTTTTATTAGTACAAATGATTGCATGAATAAAACATAGTTGCATGAATCCGGCAAACAAACAAACAAACAATTGATGAGATTTTAAAATAAATTAAATCCCTCTTTTGAATATGATTCAAAACTTTTAATATCAAACTGAAAAGGGGAGCTCAAAAAGGTTTGTTGCTTCCTGTCTTCCATCAACAGTTAAGCCATGAGACGCTACTTGTGTCATATTGCCTTACTCACCCACGTGGGGGGCATCTGGCATGGGAAAGCTGTGCGTTTAACTGCGACTTAATTAAGGGTGTGGATATGTTAACCTTTTAGATTACTCACCCACGTGGGGTCTTTTGGGCGTGACATTGCCATCCGTGGGATGGGTTAGTTTGACGTGAGAAGGCATAATTGTCCTGCCCACGTAGGGTTATGCCAATCGCGAGACAAATATCTTGGGGATTGCATATGATGCAATTGTGATCTACCTTTAGTATCATAAAGCCGGTGGGCCCACGTCCGGGGTTTTCATGAGCTAGTTGGACTCCAAGCCCACTAAGAAAATATGATTTTCCGTTCATTTGTCATGAGGGTGATGAATTCGAAAAATTTAGTGGGAGCATTCAATAACTAAAGTCCATAGTTTTTGAATTAATTAATAATCAGACGGTTTGCATGTATTTTCTGTTTATTCTCAGTATTGTGATTGCCGTGAATCCGATTGCATCAATTCTCGATACAAACAAAGTAACCGCACCAAATTATTCTGATTGACTATTAATTTTAAAATAGTGCTTGCTTCTAAAAGGTGGCTATATACCCTTAGTGGGAGCCTCCTGTTGAAGTGTCTCCCGGTTCGTCTCATGAAGAGATTGCCACACTTGAGAAGTGATGGGACGATAATCTCTCGGCTAGGTGCTATATGATAGCATCAATGTCACCAATGAGTTTCAACACAGATATGAGAAACTCGTTCACATTACTGATATTTTCCAACACCTACAAATGTTGTTTGGTGAACGGACACGATTACTGAGACTCGTGACTTCAAAAGAGCTATTTTCATTTCACATGCAAGATGGGGCTTCGGTCTATGAGCATGGTGTAAGAAAAATATCTCCTCTTGATAAATTGGAAAATCTGAATGTGATAATACCTCATTAACTGGCTGTAGATTTGATCTTATAGTAAAAATGTTGGAAACTCGTGAGTCCTTGATTCAAAAGAAGAAACGTGTTCTTCTTGTCGAATCTTCTACCAATGGTATTTCAAGGATAAAGAAGAGGAAGGAAAATGGTTCCCAATCTCAAAAGACGAAAAAGGATATAGTAGCAACTACGAATGGAAAGGCATCTATGTTTTCACTGCTGGTCAATGGCGCAAAATTGTAAGGAATACCTAGACTAGAACCGTTCTAGAAAGGGTATGTTTTATATTAAAATTAAATGGTTCTATTGGTTCTACTTCTTTGGTATATGCTGCCAGTTGTGCTCGCATTTTTGCAAAGAGTTGCATGTGATGTGAAGAAGTAGAGAGCCCTAGGAAGGTGAAACCTACCTGAGGCTAAGCATTGTAGCAAGAGTTGTTGCAAAGGCTATTTGAAACATTTATTTAATATAAAATCTTGAACTTGTTAGGAACTGGTTTGAGCAATTATTCATTTGTTCTAGATTTAATCATGAACATTGTTCCTATTTTGATAGATAATGATATTCTTTTAAATATGCGAATGTGATTTGCAGTATTTTTACGAATGCATGTTTTATTGAATCTGGTGAACTTATGAATGATTAGTATGATTATATTCAAAGAATATAAAAAGAATGATGACTTAAATCCAACATATATTTAGCATATCAAAAGAGCTATTTTCATTTCACATGCAAGATGGGGCTTCGGTCTATGAGCATGGTGTAAGAAAAATATCTCTTCTTGATAAATTGGAAAATCTGAATGTGATAATACCTCATTAACTGGCTGTAGATTTGATCTTATAGTAAAAATGTTGGAAACTCGTGAGTCCTTGATTCAAAAGAAGAAACGTGTTCTTCTTGTCGAATCTTCTACCAATGGTATTTCATGGATAAAGAAGAGGAAGGGAAATGGTTCCCAATCTCAAAAGACGAAAAAGGATATAGTAGCAACTACGAATGGAAAGGCATCTATGTTTTCACTGCTTGTCACTGGCGCAAAATTGTAAGGAATACCTAGACTAGAACCGTTCTAGAAAGGGTATGTTTTATATTAAAATTAAATGGTTCTATTGGTTCTACTTCTTTGGTATATGCTGCCAGTTGTGCTCGCATTTTTGCAAAGAGTTGCATGTGATGTGAAGAAGTAGAGAGCCCTAGGAAGGTGAAACCTACCTGAGGCTAAGCATTGTAGCAAGAGTTGTTGCAAAGGCTATTTGAAACATTTATTTAATATAAAATCTTGAACTTGTTAGGAACTGGTTTGAGCAATTATTCATTTGTTCTAGATTTAATCATGAACATTGTTCCTATTTTGATAGATAATGATATTCTTTTAAATATGCGAATGTGATTTGCAGTATTTTTACGAATGCATGTTTTATTGAATCTGGTGAACTTATGAATGATTAGTATGATTATATTCAAAGAATATAAAAAGAATGATGACTTAAATCCAACATATATTTAGCATATGCTGAATGTCCAATGAATTTGATTCATATGGACGTATGTGGAGCACTAAATGTTAGTTCAAGATGATGTTGAGTTATCTTAAAGAGAATGTGATTCTCTCTGAGTAACTCTCTAAAGGTACATATTTGTTGAATATAATTCATACCAATGCAGTGACCAAAACTCCATATACGATATGGACTGAAAAATAATCAAAATTTTTATTTTGAGATTGTTCTGCTTATGTGAAGCAGCCAGTGGGAGATGAGTTGGATAGTTGATCCATCTTATGTTATTTTGTGGAAATTATATTATCAATTGCAGGCAAATAGTTTGTTTCGTAAGTGCAATCTTTCTAGAGAAAATGTTTCTATTAGAAAGGATGACAAAATAATATAACTTGAAAGGGTTCAAGAACCACAAACCACTAGAAAAGTGAAAACAATGAAATTAATTTAGTCAATCACAACCTTTGATTTACACACACCAAGGAGATTTGAAAATGTTTCAAGAGCTCCTGATAGAATGAAATTAATTTAGTCAATCACAACCTTTGATTTACACACACCAAGGAGATTTGAAAATGTTTCAAGAGCTCCTGATAGAATGAATCTACTCCTTGAAAGTAGTCAAGAAATAGACCATGGATATGATCCTTGGACTTTCAAGGAGGCGATGTCAGATATTGATTCGGGACATTGGCAAGATGCCATGAAATCTGAAATGGACTCCATGTACTCCAATAAGGTATGGGCCTTAGTAGATCATCTTTGGGAATTGTTCCCATTGGCTGCATGGATTTACAAGTGAAAGCTTGGAGTGGATGGGAAGGTAGTGACCTTCAAAGCTTGACTGGTGAGAAACAGTTATTCTCATAGGCAAAGAGTTGTTTATGAGAAAATTTTCATCGGTTATGATGCTATAGTCTATTTAAATTTTATTAGTTATATCTTTATATTATGAATATGAGATATGAGTAATAGATGTAAACACAACATTTCTCAGTGGTGGCATTGAGGTAGAAATGTTGCAGCCAAACGTGTTTACAACTTCTTGGAGTGAGAAAAATGTTTTCAAACTCCAGAGGTCCATTTATGGGCCTAAGAAGGCATCCCGAAGTTTGAACCTCCGTTTGATAACATCATCAAAGTGTTTGGTTTTGTTAAAAATCCGGAAGTGACATGTGTGTGCAAAAGGGTTAGTGGGAGCATGTTACATTTGTGATGATTTAAGTTGATTATATCATACTCATTATGAATGGTATTGGATTAATCAATTAAAGCACAATCATCTACTAATTTCTCCATGTAAGATTGGGGGAAGCGTCATACGTGTTTAGCGTAAGGATCTATAGGGATAGATCTAAAGGATGCTTGAGATATCTCAATCTACGTACATAAACACTGTGCTAAAAGGGTTTAGCATAGAATAGTCGAAAAACGAGTTACTTCATAATATGTCATAGTATTCATCTCTCAAGTCAATATGTTTTAAGATTGATGAGGAGAGAGAAAAGATGACATTGGTACCTTATATTTCTACTTTAATAGCATAATGTATGTTATGTTATGTACTTGGCCTGATGTATGTTCTTAGTGTAATGAGCAAACATCAGACAGATCCCGGTGAAGATCACTGGAAAATTGTGAAAATAATCCTCAAGTGCTTATGAAGAACTTAGGATACGTTCATGATTTTTGGATCTGTAAGTGGAGAAATAAAAGTTGAAGTCTAAGCTGATGCTGTTTTTCAGTCGGATGTAGATGATACCATATCGATGTTCGGATTTGTATTTAAGCTCAATGATGGTGATGTCTCTTGGAAACGTTCCAAGCAAGACATCACTTTGGATTCCACCACTGAAGCTGAATACATTGCAGCATACGATGCAGCAAAGAGGCAGTTTGGATAAGAAATTTCATCCAAGAGTTGGGTGTAATTTCTAGTGCGATTGACATAGTCCCTAGTACTGTGACAACATTTGAGCTATTATGAATAGCCAAGATCTCATCAGTATCCAAACATATATTGAGAAAATATCATCTAATGAGATAGATGGTAGACGCGACATTATTATCGAGAAAATCGCTTCAACAGAAAATATAGCGAATCCACTGACAAATCCTTTACAACGATTGGTGTCTGTCAGACATCTTGGGAAGATGGTCTTAAGACACATGAGTAGTTGGCTTTGAGAAAGTGAAAGATATTGTTGTCATACATGATTAAGTAAATCAATAGTTGATTGATTGTACTTATAATCTTATTATGACAAATCTTTGTTTGAATATTAATATATATGGCACTTCTTCATCTGTTTACCCATGCATCTTGATGTATTGATGAAGTCCTTGAAGTTGCTATAGTCCATAGAATGTGGTTACGCATATGATGGTGACCATGAAATACATTCTCGACTGCGATTTCTAAATGTTCCTGGTCGATGAGCCTTCGAGAATGGGATATCGATATATGCTCGTTAGAGACTGGTATTCATGATGTGTCTAGTGTAGTGCGCCGCGTTTCATCGGCGTTGGCTTGGAGAAGTCAGCACACATGAATAGGTGCTCATTAGGACTGAGTTCACTGAACGACCCTACTCGGAATTCTATAAGTGGTTACCACTTGTCGAGTATAGAATTTCTAGTCATAGTTGTGCACCATTACTCCTCATGACCCGAGGCATCATTGAGGTCTTGACAGATAGCTGTGTACTTTGATTTAATGACTAATCACATGCGGGTCATAAAGTTGTTATTTTGGGTATTCAGTGATGCTGTCAGAGGCCTATGATTGTCGTTGGGGATTCACCACTGGTCTTGATGAACCAGGATGTCCTATGTGTTTTTCTATATATGATTCGAGGAATCTCTGGCCAGAGTGGGTAGTGCTTGTGAAAAAAAGAGTTTTTCATATACGCACACAAATGAATCATATAACGTGAAACAAATACATAGTTATTGAAATCATAAAGGGTCTCGATCAACCAATGCCCTTGATTCAATCGGGACATATTGAGTGAAAGGAATGTACTGCACGCTAACTATGACTGACAGATTCTCGTACGTTGCTAGTCATTTGTATCTAGGTCTTCGTGAAGCACAGATGCTAGGCGCTACCCACGATCGGTAGGTTGTGCTGGAATTATATTTCAGCCATTGTCTATTAAAAGGAGTTTAATTGGCAATGGGGCATTCAGGGTAAGCCCAAGAAGTTGTTTAACTTCTAAAATCACAAAGGTTATGATCCTACTGCTATGATACACTTGAGCCTCGCTGGGTCACAATCAACCGGCCGCTGATCTATTGATGAGAATTGAGACTTAAATGTTAAGTGCTCATATTGAGTGATTTAGAAGAGATGAATTTAATTTCTGAAAGCTCCTCACTTTAGTGGAGTTTCTATATTTGAAAATGTTTCATCTATAGAAAGTTCTAAAATTAAGACATTTGATATATTTATGTTGCATAATTATGTACTTTGGTAGTACGTCAAGTTATTCAATTTGATTGAATTACTTGGTTATGAGTTTGCAGTTTTGTGTTGGCTTTTGGGCAAGTGGGAGATTGTTAGCATTAGATGTCCTACAAGCCAATGGGCCAATTGTTGGCCCGTTGGACCCTAATAACCATAGCCAAATAAATGACCCAAACTCCTATAAATATATGTTCATCTCTAGGGTTAAGAAGTTTGTCCTCTCTATACACACTCTCATAGAAAAGCCGACATCACACTAGCACTGGTGTTGTGCTTGTAGATCTGGTCAGGTTGGTTGGACTCGAGGGTGACCGCTATCAGATTCACATCGGTGAACGGTAATTCCTTTTCGTGCATTAATATTCGATATTTGCATGTTAATATATGAATCAGGCGCGATCGACCGTCCCCGGGTCAGATCTGTTACTGTTTATTTTCCGCTGCGTTTGGATCTGGCGCCGGGGTACGGAAACCCAACACAAACTTCACCAACCTTAGAAACAAGTCCAGCTGCAGAGTTGAACAAGAAACAATTAACACCTAAAATCGAAATAGAAGACAAATTTGTTTTCACATGAATAATTAAATTGCTAACCACATACAAAATAACGAAAAATAATAAGTAATATATATATATATATATATATATATATATATATATATATATACATTATTATTATTATTAGGAAATATATAAACTGAAGCAAAATCTTTAAAAGAAGAATAACCTTTGTGTTGTGATGTAGGAGAACAAACAAAAAACAATCAAGAACAAGGGGAGAATGAGTAATATATATAAATATAGAAGGCATAACCAAAAGCCGGAAGTAATTGCCGCCCCGCAAAGCCGGAAGTAATTGCCGCCCCGCATCACCAACCGTCGGAAGTAATTGTCGTCCCTTGGCATGCTGCAGGAGAGACGCTTCAACGCACACGAGATAAAAATTCAAGCGTGTGGACAAAAATACACGGACACCAAATTTGAAATGGGAATTATAACAATATAATGTTAAGGCCATCATCATACATGGGCCTGAAGACTTTAAAATGGCAGCAGATAAAAGGCTTGAAGGCCAACATAATACATGGGCCTGAAAACTTTAAAATGATGGCAAAATTAATAGGCCTATAAGCCCAACCACATCAACACTTATTATACTGTAACATAGTAATGTAATAATATATATATATATATATATATATAGTAATAATAATAATAATTCTAAAAACCTTTTTTTGCCTTCTTCTTTTGTTTGGGCCTTGCATTTGTTTTGGGCCTTATAAGATGACTTCCGGTTACTAAATTCAGACTCTTCGCTTTGTCATTCCGTAAAATCCTTAGTCGTACATTGGTATTAAATGTGCACATTGTTCCTCCATATTTTCTTCCACTTAAATTCGTTTGTGTTATTGCTATCTTTAAAAATTATGCTTTTAAAAATATACTACACTCTTATATAAGAATATTCCAACTAGGTTCGCATTTATTGTTTCAACTGTTGCTCCGTGGTTTATGATTTGACGAGGCGATGTTATCATGGTGGTAGGTTATTCTGCGGCATATTGTTTGACCTGTCCTTTTTTTATTTGGTCTTTACGACTGTAGATTGCATAGGACCTCATGAAATGAGGAGCTCATCATGCCTTCTCGTATTTCTTCTCTTGTATATCTTCTCATGGTGGGTGTTGCTATTCTGGTTAGTTTTAGATATTTTAGCTTTTCGCTAGGGAAAAATTGGGGATACACAATTTGTGGAAAAACATATTTCTTTTCCTCGTCTGTTCTTGGGAGATTTGTTGGTCCGTCACGGGCTGCTATTTTTAGTATTTATTTATTTTTTAAAATCTCTTGTGTTAAGCTACTTTACTTACTGTTAGGTTAGTTTATGCAGTTTTTTGGGGGTTCTCGTTCCTGTTTTTGGTGTTTCAAAAGTCTTGAGGATCCTTGTGGTTTTGGATAGCTTCGTGAGTTTCTCATATTTATTGATTTTTTTTGTGGCGATGCTATTCTGGTTACTTCTATATATTTTAGCTTGTAGATTTTAAGCTATTTTCACTTACTGTTAGTTTAGTTTATTCGGCCTTTGGGGGGGTGTTAGGAGGGTATCCACGTTAACACGCCATGTGTACCTGCAAAACAAATCAAATGCAGAAGCAAATACACAATATGCAAATATAATACTAAACTCAAAGGATATCGAGTCAAGCTCAGATCTGCTGTTTTCCCAATCTACGTCACAGATAATCCAAAGTAAAGACCGGAAGGTGTCGACACCCCAAACTTATTGTCCAGCCGCCTAAGCACAAAGCAAAACGGACAAGGAGCACACGCCAACACCCTCTGACAGAACCACCGAACCCACGAAACTACTCACACTCCCAGCCAAAAGCACAAAGCTCATGGCAGGGAGCTCACAGCCAACAGCCTCGCCTGAAGCACTAACCACACGCCAAACAACTGGAGCACAAAGCAACCGGACAATAGGACACTCTCGCTCAACCCGCCGCGTCCACAAAGGGAGAGACGGTAATCACACAGAATAAGAGCAGGAAGAAAGGCAAGAGAGAAGAGTGGTGAAGGAGGCGCACGTTCAGACACCCAAAGGAAAAAGAGGCGCACGTACTGATATTCAGCAGAATAAAGGAGGCAACTTTAATAATCAGATTAGGGCAGGTTAATTAAGGTAAAGGACTGGTTAAGCCCTAATGGGCTTTGATTAGTTGGGCCATAATCTTAACAAATCTCCACCTTGGCCCAATATCGGTTTATCTTCAAACGTAGGGAAAACATACAAGCAGACATCATCATCGCCTTATGGTCCCCACAATACACAAAGTAATTGTGTGGACCAAGTTCCTGTCAAAAGACAAAGTAAAGACAAGGAAAACAATAACAAGCACACATCAAGTTAAAGTGGGAAAGTAACCAGGGTAACAGTTTTGTAACGAGCACACAACAGGTTATAAAACACTAACCAAAGGACTAAACATGCATCAATCACCAGTATCAATTTTAAAGTTTTTAAACATGATTGAAACTTACTAAAGGACAAACACTTAGTACCCATGTCAGCAGGATTAAACTCAGAATGTATTTTCTCAAGATAAACTAAGCCTTTGGCAACAACATCTCTAATGTAATGAAACCTAACATCAATATGCTTAATTTTATCATCTAAGACTGGATTCTTACACAATTGTATTCCAGATTGTGAATCAGAAAACACAACTACATCACCTTCAAGCAAGCCAATTTCAGAAATCAATCATTTTAACCAGACAGCTTCTTTTAAAGCGTTGGTTACATAAACTTACTCAGATTCAGTTGTAGACAAAGCAACTATATGTTGTAACTGGGATTTCCAACTAATGCAAGCACCACACAAAGTGAACACATAAGATGTAGTAGATTTTCTGTTCTCCCTATCATTAGCATAGTTAGAATCCACATAACCTTTTAGTTTAACACCTTTAGAACACTTAGAAAAACTCAAGCCATAATGCACATAATGTTTCATGTATCTCAATAGCCATTTAACAGCATTCCAATGCACCATGCCAGGGTTAGACATATACCTACTTAAGCAACTAACAACATAAGCTATATCAGGCCTAGTACTAACCATCAAATACATAACAGATCTTATTGCATTTGAATAAGGCACATTCTTCATAGAATCAAAGTCAAAATCAGATTTAGGACATTGATCTTTACGCAACACAAAGTGAGCAGCTAATGTCACATTAACAGGCTTAGCATCAACCATAGAAAATTTCTTCAAAATCTTTTCAACATAAGGAGTTTGGTTCAAGTAGATAGTCGACATCTTCCGATCTCTCACCATATCCATACCTAATATTCTTCTAGCATCTCCTAAGAATTTCATATCAAATTTTTCACTTAGACATTTCTTAACATGCTGAGTTGATTTCAAACAGGGACTAGCAATAAGATGTCATCCACATAAATCAACAGGACTATAGGCACAAATACTTTATCCTTAAAATACAAGCAATGACCATAAGACCTTCTTTTAAATTTTAAGGAAAGCATGGACTCATCAAACTTCTTATTCCATTGCCTAGAGGATTGCTTTAGACCATACAAAGATTTTTTGAGCAAACACACATTATCAGGGTTTTTAGAATCAATAAAACCTTCAGGTTGCTTCATATAAATCTTTTCATCAAAGTCACCATGCAAAAAGGCAATTTTTACATCCATTTGTATAAGTTCCCAGTCAAATTGAGCAACAAGATAAAGCATAATTCTCACAGTAGTGAACTTAACAACAGGAGCAAAAATTTCAGTGAAGTCTACACCTTCTTTTTGAGTAAAACCTTTAGCTACAATTCTAGCTTTGAACCTAACAGAATCATTTTCATTCTTAACCTTAAACAACCATTTGCAATCAACAACTGAGCAATTAAAAAGTTTAGGAACAAGAATCCAAGCTTCATTGTAGGTTTTAGGTTCACAGTTATCAATTGATTCAAACACATTGAACACATAAGAAGCAAGGTGGCGCCGTTGCCGGTGAAGGCAATTACTTTTGTGTTAACGTCACTTTATTTTATTTATTTCGTTTTATACTGCTGTGGTTTGTTGATGAGTACAGGTGAACCCTCTGATCACGAAGAGAATTTTTACTACGATCTTGAGATCGAGAGGACACTACATCAGAGAAAAAGAGAAGCAAGGTTACTTGAGAAAGAAGAAGAGAGGAACATGATGGCTGTGAATCAAAGTTTGAGGCAGTTGGCGAATCCTAACTTGGATCAACAACCTCTCTGCATCACTTTCCCTGCTCTTGAGAATAACGTAAGTTTCGAACTTAAATCTGGACTAATTCACTTATTGCCATCTTTTCATGGTCTTGCAGGTGAGAACCCACACAAACACTTGATGGAATTCCACGTGGTATGCACTACGATGAAGCCGAGTGGAGTAACGGAGGAGCAAATCAAACTGAGAGCCTTTCCATTCTCTCTAAAGGATGCTGCTAAAGATTGGCTATTCTACTTACCCTCCGGGTCAATCACCACGTGGACTGATTTACAAAGAGTCTTCCTTGAGAAGTACTTTTCGGCTTCAAGGGTGACTAACTTAAGGAAAGAAATCTACGGTGTGAAGCAATACCAAGAGGAGTCATTGCATGAGTACTGGGAACGATTTAAGAAGTTGTGTGCAAGCTGCCTACAACATCAGATAAGTGAACATCTTCTAATTCAATATTTCTATGAAAGTTTGCTTTCTGGTGACAGGAACTTAGTGGACGCGGCAAGTGGAAGAGCTTTCATTGACAAGACAGCGGAAGAGGCAAGGAACTTAATCGCTAACATGACGTCTAACTCCCAACAATTTGGACATGTTCGCCATGGACAACCGCCAAGAAAAGAGGTAAATGTATCCAATTTGGAACAACAACTGATTGATCTAACTTTTCTTGTGCGTAATCTTGCAAGAGTCAACGTGGGGAAGATGAAACCATGTGGAATCTGTCTAGCTTTGAACCATCCCACTGATGCATGTCCCTCACTACAAGAGACAAACACTGAGCACACGAATGCAGCGGGAGGATTCCCAGGGCCACCACAAAGGGGCTATGACAATCCCTCGAGCAATTACAATCAAGAGTGGAGGGATCATCCGAACCAAGGATATGGGAACCCACAGATGCACCAACCTCCACCCTATAGACTGCCATATCAGAGACCTCCACCACCTCCAGTGCACCCTCCTTCTGACAGGTTAGAAAGTATTATTAAAGTTATTGCTGAAAATAGTTTGCAATTTCAACAGGAGACGAGGGCGAGCATCCATAGCCTAACTACGCAAATGGGACAATTGGTGCCTTCACTCAACAAGCTTGAAACGAGCATGTCAAATGGACTACCGTCACAGCCAATTGTGAACCCGAGGGAAAATATGAGCTCCATCACTTTAAAGATGAGCGAAGATGAAGCTGAGGAGAAGGTGGTACTGACGCCACCCAAGCAAGAAGAGATGAAGGAGATGGAGAAGGACGTTGAAGAGCCCATACAAGAGGAGGAACCACGAGGTAAGTTTCCTAAACTTTCTGAATATAAAATTGAACCCCCATTCCCCATTGCTTTTAAGGAAAATAGAAAAGATGGGATATCAAGGAACTCTAGGAGACTTTCCGACGATGTGAGGAGAACGTCCCATTACATGATGCCATAATGAAAGTGCCTCGATATGCAAGATTTTTGAAAGAAGTTTGGAAGTCGGATAAGATCAAGGAAAGAAAAGGGTGCCCAAAGGTTGAGTTAGGAGAGAATGTTTCCGCGGTCATCCAAAGAAGCATTCCCACAAAGTGTAAGGACCCCGGTATGTTCTCTATTCCTTGTGTGATAGGAACCACTAGAGTTGAGAAGGCAATGCTAGATTTAGGATCTTCCATTAATGTCACGCCTTACTCAATCTACACTCAACTAAAACCTGGACCTTTAAAACGAGACAACACTGTGATTCAATTAGCTGATAGGTCCACAGTTAGTCCTAGGGGGATAGTAGAGGATGTACTTGTTCATATAGAGAATTTGGTTTTCCCCGCCGATTTCTATGTCTTAGACATGGAAAATGGTGATCCATCTAGCCCCATTATTTTAGGGAGACCATTCTTGAAAACATCAAAATCTGTGATCGACGTGAATATCGGCCTGTTGACAATAGAGTCTAATGGTGAAATTGCAAAATTTAATATCTATGAACCCATTAAAACTCATGAGCATTCTAGTTACGCTATCGATATAAATGATGAATTTGATGATTTTGATAATGATGATTTATGGGAGATGGGAAAGGCTACTGATGGACTTGATAACAAAGGAGGTATGTATTCGAGCCCTGTGCATACTGTTCATACTATTGCTGCTTTATCTACTCATGATACTGCTGACTCTCACTTTTCTCACTTACAGGATCGTAGGACTGAAAAGACACACCCTCCCAATCGACCACAGCAATCAACAAATGATGGAGGAGGAACAAAGACTGGGGACGAACACTCAAAGGAAAACAAACCAAAATTCAAGGGACTTAAAAAAATATTGAGGTGGAAGAGGAAAGATAGAGCAACACCGCATCACCCACCTTGATAAAGGACTGGCGTCGTGCCACCGACGTTAAACAGAGGCGCTGCTTGGGAGGCAACTCAAGGGGAGTTAGTTTCCTTTCTCCCTTTTATTTTTTTTATTGCTTTAGTAGTTAGACTTTTCTCTTTTCTTGTATTTTTGCTTTACATTGGGGACAATGTAAGATTTAAGTATGGGGGAGGGATTAGTGGTGTGTTATTGTTTTTATTATTATAAAAATACAAAAAAATCGAAAAATTTGAATATTTTGAGCTCATAGTTAGTAATGAACACATGCTTAGAATCACTAGCCCATTATGAAACCTAATTGATATCATGCATGATTTTGAACATTGGTGAATTGTTAACATTGGAACACTTTGAACTCTAATACAAATTTTGCTTTAACATAGTAGTTGAATATTTTGAGCACATTTTTGTCATGGCTTGTGAAGTGTTCATAGCTTAGTGAAGATTGTGTGAACTTTGTGATAGTCTTAAGAAATCTCTAATACATGCTAGAACTTAACTACATGCTCTTTGAGGCGTATGTCTAGACTACTTGCAAACATGAAAGTGATATATGCAATCTTTGATGCGTTTGAGCCTTTCAAGCCTACCATGTAAAGAAAATCAATCACTAGTACCATTTTTGAGCTTTAATGCAAAGGAATGGTTGTATGCTAAGCATACAAAAGATCCTCATTCGACATTCTTTGACTAGCCTATCAACGGCGCCAAAATTTGGTAGTGTTTATCGCGTACGCCCAAATTAACCCTCTCAAGTTAATAAAAGTTATAAATGCAGTAGTGTGAGTAGGGATCGATCCCACAGGGAAGTGAATACTTTTTATGCTAACAAGTATCAAAATAGGGGGGCTATCAAATTTCTTTAACTATAACTAAATTAAACGAAATCAAACAAAATTATAGTTTATCAAGATTAAAAAGTAATTCTTGGTTTTCGGTCAACTTTACCTTTGGAAATTATTCACTTGATCATCAAATTACTAAACATATGAATTTTTTCAATTATTCATCAATTGAAAACTTAATTTCTTACTTACCTTAATCGTGGTAAAAAAGAAAACAGCATTCAATTCGACTCTTATTGATGTGACTAGAAATAAACACATCTATTGCATTTAATTGTTTACGATTTGGTATGTTTTGATGGATAATTTGATACATATGCTACCTAATCGTATATTTGTGTTATTGTAGGTGGAATCGAAGAAATCGAGCTAACTAAGGCGAATAAAAGTCAAGAAAAGCTTTTGGAGCTAATAAGGACTCAATATAGATCAAGAAAAATGCTAAAAATGTAATTTTAGTGGAAGCGATCGACCGCGTGAAGGAGGCAATCGATCGCCTTTGGACAGAAAATTGAGCAACAAAATTTACGTTGCAGCGATCGATCGCGGGAAAAGTGGCGATTGATCGCCAAAACCCACTGGAGCCAAGCGATCGATCGCTAGCTGAGTTTTGGAAAGTGTGGAGACTTGATTTCTTTCCTTTCCACATGGATTCTACCCTACTCTATCAGCCTCCCTACCTATTGATACTCGAAAATTAGTCTCTTAAAGAGAGAATTCAAACCTTAGAACATAGTTTTAAATTTTTAGAATAATATTTCTTTCAATTTTTGTAAAGACGCTCGAAGAACGAAGACGGAATCAACAAGCCGGAATCGTGCTTCGCTTTAGTAACTTTCTTTTCTACTGATTGTTTGATGTTTTTGATACAATTTTTGTTAGTTTTAGATTTAGTTATGCAAGGCTAAACACTTTGATTCTTGGTTGAGGGATACTTGCCTTTGGAATAAAATACTTGTGAAAATTTTGATTTGATTGATGAATTTTCAATTCAATTTCAATTTGTTTTTCAGATTATGATTCTTATGAGTATTGTGTTTGATTGATAGATTGATCACCTAGTAATCACATACTATATATAATGCTAATTGAGAAGCAACTAAGATTGATAATTACCTGATGTTGGTGTTATTAAATTCTTAGGAAAAATGATTGGATAATTAATTCTAACGGCTGTAGTTCTTATTGATTAGATTCATCAAACTTACTCGTTTTGAAACTATCATTGATTTAATCTTAACGACTGTTGTTTTGGTTAAAGAGTTGATAAGAGTCAAATTGAATGTTGTTTTCTTTTTTACCACGATTAAGGTAAGTAAGGAATTAAGTTTTCAATTGATGAATAATTGAATGAATTCATATGTTTAGTAATTTGATGATCGAGTGAATGATTTCCAAGGGTAAAGTTGACCCAAAACCAAGAATTACTTCTTAATCTTTATAAACTAGTTAATTGTTTGCTTTCGTTTAATTTAGTTATAGTTAAAGAAATTTGATAACCCCCTATTTTGATACTTGTTAGCATAAAAGTATTCACTTCCTCGTGGGATCGATCCCTACTCACGCTACTACATTCATTACTGTTATTAATGAGAGGGTTAATTTGGGAGTACGCGATAAACGCTACCAAATTTTGGCGCCGTTGCCGGGGAAGGCAATTACTTTTGTGTTAGCGTCACTTTATTTTATTTATTTCGTTTTATACTACTGTGGTTTGTTGATGAGTACAGGTGAACCCTCTGATCACGAAGAGAATTTTTACTACGATCTTGAGATCGAGTGGACACTATATCAGAGAATAAGAGAAGCAAGGTTACTTGAGAAAGAAGAAGAGAGGAACATGATGGCTGCGAATCAAAGTTTGAGGCAGTTGGCGAATCCTAACTTGGATCAACAACCTCTCTGCATCACTTTCCCTGCTCTTGCGAATAACGTAAGTTTCGAACTTAGATCTGGACTAATTCACTTATTGCCATCTTTTCATGGTCTTGCAGGTGAGAACCCACACAAACACTTGATGGAATTCCACGTGGTATGCACTACGATGAAGCCGAGTGGAGTAATGGAGGAGCAAATCAAACTGAGAGCCTTTCCATTCTCTCTAAAGGATGCTGCTAAAGATTGGCTATTCTACTTACCCTCCGGATCAATCACCACGTGGACTGATTTACAAAGAGTCTTCCTTGAGAAGTACTTTCCGGGTTCAAGGGCGACTAACTTAAGGAAAGAAATCTACGGTGTGAAGAAATACCAAGAGGAGTCATTGCATGAGTACTGGGAACGATTTAAGAAGTTGTGTGCAAACTGCCCACAACATCAGATAAGTGAACATCTTCTAATTCAATATTTCTATGAAGGTTTGCTTTCTGGTGACAGGAACTTAGTGGACGCGGCAAGTGGAGGAGCTTTCATTGACAAGACAGCGGAAGAGGCAAGGAACTTAATAGCTAACATGGCGGCTAACTCCCAATAATTTGGACATGTTCGCCATGGACAACCGCCAAGAAAAGAGGTAAATGTATCCAATTTGGAACAACAACTGATTGATCTAACTTTTCTTGTGCGTAATCTTGCGAGAGTCAACGTGGGGAAGATGAAGCCATGTGGAATCTGTCTAGCTATGAACCATCCCACTGATGCATGTCCCTCACTACAAGAGACAAACACTGAGCACGTGAATGCAGCGGGAGGATTCCCAGGGCCACCAAAAAGGGGCTATGACAATCCCTCGAGCAATTACAATCAAGGGTGGAGGGACCATCCGAACCAAGGATACGGGAACCCACAGATGCACCAACCTCCACCCTATAGACCGCCATATCAGAGACCTCCACCACCTCCAGTGCACCCTCCTTCTAACAGGTTAGAAAATATTATTAAAGTTATTGCTGAAAATAGCTTACAATTTCAATAGGAGACGAGGGCGAGCATCCAGAGTTTGACTACGCAAATGGGACAATTGGCGACTTCGCTCAATAAGCTTGAAACGAGCATGTCAAATGGACTACCGTCACAGCCAATTGTGAACCCAAGGGAGAATGTGAGTGCAATCACTTTGAAGACGAGTAGCGATGAAGATAAGGAAAAGGTGGTACTGACACCACCAAAGAATGGAGAGATGAAGGAAGAGAAGGATGTTGAAGAGCCCATGCAAGAAGAGGAACCACGAGGTAAGTCCCCTCCATTCCATGAATATAAAATTGAACCTCCATTCCCCCTTGCACTGAAGGATAATAGGAGAGAAGCTGGACTTAAGGGACTCTATGACACTTTCCGACCTGCGAGGAAAATGCCCCACTACAAGATACCATGATGAAAGTGCCTCGATATACTAGATTTTTGAAGGAGGTACGGAAAGTGGGTAAGAACAAGGAAGGCAAAGGGTGCCCCAAGATCGAGTTAGGTGAGAATGTTTCCGCGGACATCCAAAGAAGCATCCCACAAAGTGTAAGGACCCTGGTATGTTTTATATCCCTTGTGTGATAGGAATCACTAGAATTGAGAAGACAATGCTAGATTTAGGATCTTCCATTAATGTCATGCCTTACTCAATCTACACTCAACTAAAACATGGACCTTTAAAATGAGACAACACTGTGATTCAATTAGCTGATAAGTCCACGGTTATACCTAGGGGGATAGTAAAGGACGTATTTGTGCATGTAGAGAATTTAGTTTTTCCCACCGATTTCTATGTCTTAGACATGGAAAATGGTGATCCATCTAGCCCCATTCTTTTAGGGAGAGCATTCTTGAAAACATCAAAATCTGTGATCGACGTGAATATCGGCCTATTAACAATGGAGTTTAATGGTGAAAGTGCAAAATTTAATATCTATAAACCCATTAAAACTCAAGAGCATGCTAGTTACGCTATTGATATAAATGATGCATATGATTCTGATTTTGATAATGATGAATTGTGCGAGATGGGAAAGGCTACTGATTGCCTTGATGACAACGGAGGTATGGATTCTCATTTTGTGCATAATGTTCATACTATTGCCGCTTTATCTACTCATGATACTGCTGACCCTCTCTTTTCTAACTTGCAGGATCGTACCATTGAAAAGTAGCACCCTCCAGATCGACCACAACAATCAACAAAGTATGGATGAGGAACAAAGACTGGGGACGACCACTCAAAGGCAAACAAACCGAAATTCAAGGGATTCAAGAAGATATTGAGGTGGAAGAGGAAAGATAGAGCGACACCGCATCACCCACCTTGATAGAGGTCTGGCGTCGGGCCACCGACGTTATACAGAGGTGCTGCTTGGGAGGTAACCCAAGGGGAGTTATTTTCCTTTATCCCTTTTACTTTTATTTTTATTGCTTTAGTAGTTAGACTTTTCTCTTTTCTTGTATTTTTGCCTTACATTGGGGACAATGTAAGATTTAAGTATGGGGGAGGGATTAGTGGTGTGTTATTGTTTTTCGTATTTTAAAAAATACAAAAAAATCAAAAAATTTGAAAATTTTGAGCTCATAGTTAGTAATAAACACATGCTTAGAATCACTAGCCCATGATGAAACCTAATTGATATCATGCATGCTTTGAACATAGGTGAATTGTTAACATTGGAACACTATGAACTCTAATGAAAATTTTACTTTAACTTAGTCGTTGGATAATTTGAGCACATTATTGTCATAACTTTTGAAGTGTGCATAGCTTAGTGAAGATTCTGTGAAATTTGTGATAGTCTTAAGAAGTCTCTAATACATGCTAGAACTTAACTACATGCTCTTTGAGGCGTATGTCTAGACTACTTGCAAACATGAAAGTGATATAGGCGATCTTTGATGCGTTTGAGCCTTTCAAACCTACCATGTAAAGAAAATCAATCACTAGTACCCTTTTTGAGCTTAAATGCAAAAGAATGGTTGTATGCTAAGCACACAAAAGATCTCATTCGACATTTTTTGACTAGCTTATCATCATTCCTTAATGAACCTAAATATGAATTCTATCCATACCTTTGAAGGGAATATGATGTGTTTCATTCACATGCACTTAAGTATTAAATGATTAAAATGTTTGTGAGCTTCATTATGAAAAGAATGAAATGCATGAAAGAAAAGAGATGCCTTGAGAAAATAGATAAAAATATGACTCCAAGGAGAGCCAAAGGCACAAAAGAAGAAAAATGTTGAAGTAAAAGTTGAAAAATTCAAGCAAGAAGAGAAGCTTTTAGTGTGCATATCATCATACTTTCTTGTTTGATATATCTTTTCCCTTTCTTTCATAAGCTAATACCTAGGCCAAGCTATAAGCTAATAAAGATCTACTTGATTTGTGTTTGCAAAGTGGCTAAGATAGTGGAGAGGAGTGTGCAAGTGAGCTTATACTTGTGTTAGTGTATGACTTGAACTATTGTGGATTTGCATCTTTTGGATCTATAATTTGTACACAACACTTGTTTATGACCACACCCGCACGTTCACTACTCTGTTAAGTATGAGATGTTTAGGGATTGAGCTTGTTCCATTATTAATTTTTCACCGCCTTTCATTACTATGCATGTTTAAAATTGTTGAGGCATTAAAGTGAGAACAAGTTAGTTTGTTATGATGCTATGAGCCAAGCAAAAATATTATAGTTTTGTCTGATTTACTCGAGGTCGAGTAAAGAGTAAGTATGTGGGAGTTTGATGTGACTAGAAATAGACACATTTATTGCATTTAATTGTTTACGATTTGGTATGTTTTGATGGATAATTTGATACATATGCTACCTAATCGTATATTTGTGTAATTGTAGGTGGAATCGAAGAAATCGAGCTAACTAAGGCGAATAAAGGTCAAGAAAAGCTTTGGAGCTAATAAGGACTCAATGGAGATCAAGAAAAAGGCTAAAAATGTAATTTTAGTGGAAGCGATCGACCGCATGAAGGAGGCAATCGATCGCCTTTGGACAGAAAGTTGAGCAACAAAATTTACGTTGCAGCGATCGATCGCCAAAACCCACTGGAGCCAAGCGATCGACCGCTAGCTGAGTTTTGGAAAGTGTGGAGACTTGATTTCTTTCCTTTCCACATGGATTCTACCCTACTCCATCAGCCTCCCTACCTATTGATACTTTTAAATTAGTCTCTTGAATAGAGAATTCAGACCTTAGAACATAGTTTTAAATTTTTAGAATAATTTTTCTTTCAATTTTTGTAAAGACGCTCGAAGAACGAAGACGGAATCAACAAGCCGGAATCGTGCTTCGCTTTAGTAACTTTCTTTTCTATTGATTGTTTGATGTTTTTTATACAATTTTTGTTAGTTTTAGATTTAGTTATGCAAGGCTAAACACTTTGATTCTTGGTTGATGGATACTTGCCTTTGGAATAAAAATACTTGTGAAAATTTTGATTTGATTGATGAATTTCAATTCAATTTCAATTTGTTTTTCAGATTATGATTCTTATGAGTATTGTGTTTGATTGATAGATTGATCACCTAGTAATCACATACAATATCTAATGCTAATTGAGAAGCAACTAAGATTGATAATTACCTGCTGTTGGTGTTATTAAATTCTTAGGAAAAACGATTGGACAATTAATTCTAACGGCTGTAGTTCTTATTGATTAGATTCATCAAACTTACTCATTTTGAAACTATCATTGATTTAATCTTAACGACTGTAGTTTTGGTTAAAGATTTGATAATAGTCAAATTGAATGTTGTTTTCTTTTTTACCACGATTAAGGTAAGTAAGGAATTAAGTTTTCAATTGATGAATAATTGAATGTGTTAGGATCGGTCCGGAGTGTTTAGAGGGGGGGGGGGGGGGTGAATGAACACTCCTTGTAAAAATTAATCCATTGTGATTTCTTTCGGATTAGTGAAAGAAATATGTTTCTTAATCAACTCTTGTACAGAACAGACCACTGAAAGTATAAGTGCGGAACGGTCTGTTCTTGTATATGTAAGAACGGCTCGATGGCTAGTATGAAAGAACAAGTGCAGAAAGATAATACACAGGATATGTTTCTGGAAGTTCGAAGGTTGTGTAATCCTTCTACGTCTCCCCTTCTTCCAATTAAGGAAGGTTTATACTAGAAGACTTTGATTTATACAATCCTGTTGTACAAACCCGATTCAGCTGGATTTACCTCACTACCAGACTGAAACTCCTAGTCACTCGATCTGCTCAGACACTCTCTGTCTGACAGTTACAATATGTTTCTCACTTCTATTTTTCAACACAGAATACACAAGATGCGCACAGTGATCCTAAATGATCAAATGTTACAAAGTAATCGTGCTTAAGAATAATTTCAGCTCGAGAGCTTCTGAGCTTGTAAGCTTGTGTTGTTTTGCTTTCTTGTGCGTTTTTCAATTGATCAGCGAGAGTCTTGTATATTCCTTTTGTTGCATCCTTTTATAGTTGTAAGTACCAACGACATTATTTCCCTTAATGTGCAACTTTGACTCTGCTTGAACTCTGAGTAAGCTACAGTCTTCTTCTTCAGGATACTTGCCGTTCTGGTTCATACTTTCGGCGACTGTCAGGTAGGCTCTTCTTTGTCTTCTTACCTTTTATGGCAATCTTTAGTCTTTGGTCCTTTGTAGCATTAATTACGACATTAAATGCTACAATAAATAGCCGTTAATGATTCGGACTGAGGAGCCATTCTTTATGTATCCTTGACTGCTCTGATCTGATAAAGATTGAGATCGATCTGAAGCATCGATTTAGTCAGTCTGAAATCCATCGATCCGGTCTGATATGCTTTGTCATCTTATCAGCTTGATCTGTTTTGGGCGATCGATCTGGTCAGTCTGATTTCACTCGATCCGGTCTGATATGTTTTGTCATCTTTAAAATCTCATCGATAAGGTCCGGAACTAACATAATGAATTCATATGTTTAGTAAATTGATGATCAAGTGAATGATTTCCAAAGGTAAAGTTGACCGAAAACCAAAAATTGCTTCTTAATCTTGATAAACTAGTTAATTGTTTGCTTTCGTTTAATTTAGTTATAGTTAAAGAAATTTGATAACCCCCTATTTTGATAAAAGTATTCATTTCCTCGTGGGATCGATCCCTACTCACGCTACTACATTCATTACTGTTATTAAATTGAGAGGGTTAATTTGGGCGTACGCGATAAACGCTATCACTTATCAAATCTTTAACCAAAACTACAACCGTTAAGATTAAATCAATGATAGTTTCAAAACTAGTAAGTTTGATGAATCTAGTCAATAAAAACTACAGCCGTTAGAATTAATCATCCAATCGTTTTTCCTAAGAATTTAATAACACCAACAGCAGGTAATTATTAATCTTAGTTGCTTCTTAATTAGCATTAGATAGTGTATGTGATTACTATGTGATCAATCTATCAATCAAATACAACAATCATAAGAATCATAATCTGAAAAACAAATTGAAATTGAATTAAAAATTCAACAATCAAACCAAAATTTTCACAAGTATTTTTATTCCAAAGGCAAGTATCCCTCAACCAAGAATCAAAATGTTTAGCCTTGCATAGTTAAATCTAAAACTAACAAAAATTGTATTAAATTCATCAAATAATCAATAGAAAAGAAAGTTACTAAAGCGAAGCACGATTCCGGCTTGTTGATTCCTTCTTCGTTCTTCGAGCGTCTTTACAAAAATTGAAAGAAAAATTATTCTAAAAATTAAAAGTTATGTTCTAAGGTCTGAATTCTCTCTCAAAGAGACTAATTTCGAGTTATATTGAGGTGTGAAGGATGATGGGGTAGGTTAGAGCCCATGTAGGAAGGAAAGAAATCAAGTCACCAATCTTTCCAAAACACTGCTGGCGATCGATCACCTCATTGTAGCGATCGATCGCTAGCTTATTTTTTTCAGCGAAATTCCTTAGGCGATCGATCGCCACTTTTCTCGCAATCGATCGCTTGGCTCCAGTGGATTTTTGTTGGGATATGCCCTAAGACAAGTCATTAGATTATTGTTTATGACATACAATGTATTATGATTTATTAATGGCAAATCATTATTATATCTTATTCGAATATCTGTGCAATATGAATTGATATATAAGTTAATGTCCTTAGAATAATATTGTATTGTTCTTATAGATTGTCCCTAGTCAAGTATTATCATGAATAAGGATAATGATAATGCATTGAGACTAGTATGTTTTGATTGATGAATTAATTCATGGATATGAGATATCAAATCAACACATGGGTACATGTTAGAGAACGATGTACTGGACAGACCCACCATGAGAATGCTACATGGATAGTTATATGATTGTCATAAGCAATTCTCATAGTAATAATAATGTATGTAATCCTTACGACTTGAGATAATCAGAGATCCCAACATAAGGAGTTATGTATCTTGATATTGTCAAACGTTACCTGTAACAGGATAAACTATAAAGACAGCTATTGGATACACTATGAATTATGTAGAGGGATGTTGATTGATCAAGATAGGATTTGTCCCTTCTATATAACAGGAGAAGTGTTTGGGCCCTTGATCAAGTAAGACTAAAATGCATGGCCGTGCTCGAATGAGTCGATATGTGATATCGAGCTTATTCGTTTATTCTAGTTCTACTTGGGGATCAAGAAATAGAGATTGAATATACGAGTATGACTATTCCATGACTCGTGTTCAATCTAAACACATGGACAAAGGGATTAAGTTACATGGTTAATATTATCACAAGTTCTAAGGTTATGTCGAGTCAATGACATTCTTGTAATTTGGGTAGCCTTGATGTGTTGCTAGATACCGCTCATTTCTTGTGACATAAAATGAGATTTTATGTTACTGCCAACATTACAAGATCCTATCGGGTCGCACAAAAGATTAAATCGATAAGGGAATTCAATTCATTGGATGAATTAATTAATTAAGAAGAGTCTTAATTACATGATTATAATGATTTAATTAAATCATGGGTTTGGGCCCATGAGGCTTTAATAAATCCTTGAACTTTAATTAAATCTAATATATAAATGATATCAAGGTTAATTAAGAATTAATCCAAGACATCACAAAACCTAATCCTACTCCTTTGAGCTCTCGGCCGCCGCCTCCTCTTCTCCTCCATCTTCACGCCACCGCCGTGAATAGTGGTGGAAGGAACGGCCGTCGTTGATCGGTTTTGAACCGTGAGTTCAGCTTTTGTTCAAGAATAAGTCTAGCAACTTGTTCTTGAATGTCCCTTGTTCGATTTGATCGTGTGGATACCGTAGAGGCAAGATCTTGGAGGTGTTGCTCGTGACTCGTGACATTGGCATCGTTTCTGCATCAAACACGCTACAAGGGTGAGACTCTTTTAATCATTCCGATATGAATACTCTGTATAGGTCCTTGGTTAGGAATCCAAATTTTTATTTCCGCTATGCACTTGTGTGTTGGATTCCTTACAGTGGTATCAGAGCCGTGTACAAAGCTCATATCGGAATTATGTGGTTAATCGTTTAATCATATTTTGATTTGTATTGCATGCTTTAAAACTGTATATTCATATATGATATGAAATAAATCGAGTTTGTGAAAATCATCGTAAAATTATATATGATATAATTGACAATTTATGTATACGATACACAAAGGCGAAAACCGAGCCCATAGCTCTTGATGGTTCGGCCACCACCATCACAAATGACCCACGGCTGCCACATGAGGGCTAGGGTTTTCGAACCCTTGGCTCGAGATGGTTTAGCCATTGTGGCTCATGGTTGTGCATGGAGGTGTCGAAACATGGCTAGGGTTTAGAACTTTTGGCTCGATTAGATGGTTGGCGGCTACCTCCACGTGAGAGCTAGGGTTTTTCGAACCCCTTGGTTCGAGATGGTCGAGCCACCGCCGTTGGACTAGAGTTTTGAACCCTAGGGTTTGCATGGCTCACGACCGCCGCATGTGATGAGGCTAGGGTTTCGAATCCTTAGCCACATTCGGTCCATGAAGGCGACGAGATGACTAGGGTTTCGAACCCTAGTCACATGCGTGGTGGGCCGTGGTTTTGGGCTAAGGATCGTGACATGTGATGTCCCGAGCGTACGATAATTTCATAAAATTTATTTTACAGTTTTATTGGAATTATATTTTAAAATGTTTAGAATTTAATTCATTAATTGTTATAGTATGTTTTATGTGTTTGCTTGAGCATGGTGCATGGTTATAGCCCTATGTCCTATTAGATAGGAGTTTGTGAATGTTTGTAATTTAATACGGCCTGCGAGTCGTGCCTTCTCTATTTTTCTGAATGTATTCCCTCCCTTATGCTCCCCCTCGAATGTAACTCGAGGAATTCTCTAAATCATGTAATTGTTATATAGTTTAGTTAGAGTTTTTATTGATGGAGATCAATGAAGATTGACCATGGTGCTGGGATGAGAAGGCCATTCACAATAGGGAGCCAAAGAGGTGCTTGGAGAAGTTACCCTTAGGTTGACCTTTTAGATTTTCTCATTGGCTTGAGAAATCTTTAGTTGGGGCTATAACCATGTCACGTTTACTTTATGTTCATGTATGAGATGCATGTTTACTGTTTTATTTAATATTGATGCTTGATATATATATATATATATATATATATATATATATATATAAATGTATGTAGATATGTATATATTCATATATGTACCAGACATATTTTCAATATTAATAAAATCATGAGATCAATAAATCCCTCTTATAATATTAAGTTTTAAGATGCCTTTCAATTAAAAATACTCGTCAAGACTTCGATTGAACATGTGTGGGTTTGCCAAAGCAAAGCACCGTGACAATCTTAGTAAGACGCGAAAGGATAAAAGTGATATCCGTGTTATTTAAAATTGGGTTCGACTTAACTAGCGTTATCTCAATAGGATTGGGAACCTAGAGGTATGGGGTTGGAAAATAATTCATTAGATGAATTTGAACATAGCGTTGTTCGTCCAACCATCCAAGAATTGCATGTGATTGTAATTGACAAAGAGTTGTCTACCTAAATAACCGAGTCTTGGGCGATTAGCCAAAGCTAACTCAAGATTAAGTGAAATATGGATCTTGGCCCACTAAAGTTTTCGAGGGTTGATAATTTTAAACAAAATAGTGGGAGTGTCATTTAATATAAGACCATATTAAATGATTAAATTCATAAACTTATTTTGCATATTTATATTGTAGATATCCATGGCAACCAACAACGTTACAAGCACACTATCATTACGATCGGTCCTTGAGAATGACAAACTTAATGGGACAAATTTCCTAGACTGGTATAGGAATTTGAGGATTGTCCTCAAACAAGAAAAGAAGCAATATGTCCTAGAGGAACCCTTACCTGCTGAGGAACCTCCCTTGACGGCTGCTAAAGCCGATAAAGATGCTTACAAGAAGCATCAAAATGACGCACTTGATGTTGGGTGCCTTATGCTTGCCACCATGAACTCTGAGCTTCAGAAGCAACATGAGGAAATGGAGGCGTTCGATATGATCGAGCATCTAAAGCAGCTGTACCAACAACAAGCAAGACAAGAGAGGTATGACGTCTCTAAAGCGTTATTCCAGTATAGAATGGTAGAAGGAAGTTGGTTGGAACTCATGTACTCAAGATGATTGGGTACATTGAGAATCTGGAGAAGCTGGGTTTTCCTTTGGACCAAGAGTTGGCACTGACGTGATCTTGCAATCGTTGCCTGAAAGCTTCAGTCAAATTGTCTTGAATTACAATATGATTGAAATTGAAAAGACTCTACCACAGTTGCTTGGCATGCTGAGAACTTTTGAAGCTAACAACAAGAAGTCTAAACCTACAAATGTTCTTATTGTGAATAAGAGCAAAGGAAGGGCTAAAGCAAAAGGCTTAAAGAAGAACAAGAAAGTCTTTGTCAAATCTAAGCCTCATACTGCTGCACTTAAGCCAAAGGGAGGAGTGGCAAAAGAGGGGAACTGTTTCCATTGCGGTGAGACCGGACATTGGAAAAGAAATTGCAAAGTTTATCTGGAGGATCTTAAGAAGACGAAGGGAAGTGTGACTTCCACTTCAGGTATTTTTGTTATAGAAGACTATTTATCTACTTCTTCATCATGGGTATTAGATACTGGATGTGGATCTCACATTTGTGTTAATGTGCAGGATCTTAAAAGGAGTAGGACATTGGCAAAAAGGCGAAGTAGATCTCCGAGTAGGAAATGGAGCAAGAGTTGCTGCATTAGCTATAGGAGATTATTCATTATCTTTGCCTTCCGGTTTATCTTTAGATTTAAAAGACTGTTTTATGTGCCTTTAATTACTAGAAACATTATCTTTATTTCTTGTTTGGACAAGTTTGGATTTTCATTTATTATAAACGACAATTGTTGCTCCATTTATTTAAATGATATGTTTTATGCTAGTGCACAAATGATTAATGGTCTTTATGTATTAAATCTTGATATGCCTGTCTATAACATAAATACTAAAAGGATTGAGAATAATGATTCTAATCCAACTTATCTCTGGCATTGTCGCTTGGGCCATATAAACAAGAATCGCATATCAAAACTTCATAAGGATGGAGTATTGGATTCATTTGATTTTGAATCATATGAAACATGTGAATCTTGTTTAATGGGCAAGATGACTAAAGCTCCTTTCATGGGACATGTTGAAAGGACAAAAGATTTATTGAGTCTCATACATAGTGATGTATGTGGACCAATAAGCACACATGCTAGAGGTTGTTTTCAATACTTCGTTACATTTACTGATGACTTCAGTAGATATGTGTATGTGTACCTAATGAAACATAAACATGAAACCTTTGAAAAGTTCAAAGAATTCAAGAATGAAGTACAAAACCAACTTGGTAAAAGTATCAAAATTCTCCGATCAGATCGAGGAGGAGAATACTTAAGCCAAGAGTTTCATGACTATCTAAAGGAGTGTGGGATAGTCCTACAACTCACTCCTCCGTATACTCCACAATGGAATGGTGTATCCGAGAGGAGAAATCGAACCTTGTTGGACATGGTTCGATCAATGATGAGTCATGAGATCTTCCGATATCCTTTTGGGGACATGCTTTAGAAACAACAATATTCATACTGAACCGTGTTCCATCTAAATCAGTGGAAAAGACACCATATGAGATATGGACTGGGAAACGTCATAGTATGTCTTTTATGAAGATTTGGGGATGTGAGGCTTTCGTGTGACGTCACGCCTCTAACAAACTTGGACCCAAATCTGATAAGTGTTTATTTGTGGGGTATCCTAAGGAAACAAAAGGATACTATTTCTATTATCCCATCGAGAACAAAGTGGTTGTTGCTCGGACTGGTGTCTTTCTTGAAAGAGAATTTATTTCTAGAAAAACCAGTGGGAGACATATAGAACTTAGTGAAGTTCAACCACAAGAAAACACTGAACATGATATTGAGATGGAAACAGAGCAGTCACCACAAGTTGTTGTGGATGAAGTGCCTGCTCAAGAGACAAAAGCCCAGCGTAGGTCTGTAAGAGAACACCGGGAGCCACAGAGATATGGATTTCTTGTGACTCAACAAGGTGACTTACTAATTATTGATGAGGATGAGCCGTCATCTTATCAAGAAGCTATAATGGGCACTGATTCTGAGAAATTGCAAGAAGCCATGAAATCTGAGATGGAATCCATGTATGCAAACCAAGTATGGACTTTGGTTGACCCACCTGAAGGGGTGAGACCCATATGGTGCAAATGGATTTTCAAGAAGAAGACCGACATGGATGGTAAAGTACAAACCTTTAAAGGTCGACTGGTAGCAAAAGGTTTCAAACAAATTCATGGTATTGACTATGATGAAACTTTTTCACCAGTTGCCGTGGTTAAATCCATAAGGATCTTACTTGCAATAGCTGCATTTCATGATTATGAAATCTGGCAGATGGATGTCAAAACAGCTTTCCTTAATGGAAATCTACTTGAGGATGTGTGCATGACACAGCCCGAGGGTTTTGTCGATCCAAAGGATGCTGGAAAGATATGCAAGCTACAACGATCCATTTATGGATTGAAGCAAGCTTCTCGGAGTTGGAATCTTCGTTTTGATGATGCAGTCAAAGAGTTTGGTTTCATCAAAAACGTAGATGAACCTTGTGTCTACAAGAAGGTCAGTGGGAGCATAATTATCTTCCTAATATTGTATGTAGATGACATACTTCTAATTGGGAATGATATCTCTGCCTTACAATCTGTAAAGATTTGGCTAGGGAATTGCTTTTCTATGAAAGACTTGGGTGAAGCCACCTATGTATTAGGAATCAAGATCTATAGAGATAGATCGAGAAAATTACTTGGCCTAAGTCAAAGTACATACATAGACAAAGTGCTAAAACGGTTTAGCATGCAAGAATCAAAGAAAGGATTCGTGCCTATGACACATGGAATACATCTCTCGAAGGATCAGTGTCCTTCAACACCAGATGAGAGACAACGCATGAGTAAGATTCCATATGCATCAGCTATTGGATCTATCATGTATGCCATGATATGTACGCGTCCCGATGTCTCGTATGCTTTGAGCATGACGAGCAGATATCAAGTTGATCCAGGTGAAAGTCACTGGATTGCAGTCAAGAATTTCCTGAAGTACTTGAGAAGAACTAAGAATACATTCTTGATTTATGGAGGTGAGGAAGAGCTCAATGTAATAGGTTACACTGATGCAAGTTTCCAAACCGACAAAGATGATTTTCGATCTCAATCATTATTTGTGTTTTGCCTTAATGGAGGTGCTGTAAGCTGGAAGAGTTCAAAGCAAGAGACAGTAGTCGATTCTACAACTGAAGCTGAGTATATTGCTGCCTCAGATGCAGCAAAGGAAGCTGTTTGGATCAAGAAGTTCATTTCTGAACTTAGGGTGATGCGTAGCATTCTAGATCCAATTGAACTCTATTGTGACAACAATGGAGCCATCGCATTGGCTAAGGAACCTAAATCTCACCAAAGTCCAAGCACATACTTCGGCGCTTTCATTTCATTCGAGAAATCGTTGAAAGAGGAGATGTAAAAATATGCAAAGTACCAACAGATGATAATGTATCAGACCCATTGACGAAGCCACTGTCACAGCAGAAGCATGATCGTCATACTAGATCTCTAGGCATTAAGTATATGTCTGATTGGTCTTAGTGCAAGTGGGAGATTTGTTGGGATATGCCCTAAGACAAGTCATTAGATGATTGTTTATGACATACAATGTATTATGATTTATTAATGGCAAATCATTATT
This sequence comes from Haberlea rhodopensis, assembly GCA_907163345.1. NCBI lineage: Eukaryota > Viridiplantae > Streptophyta > Magnoliopsida > Lamiales > Gesneriaceae > Haberlea > Haberlea rhodopensis. Next base: position 6,859,697 of record CAJQUN010000001.1, on the reverse strand, counting down.
ATATCTTATTCGAATATCTGTGCAATATGAATTGATATATAAGTTAATATCCTTAGAATAATATTGTATTGTTTTTAAAGATTGTCCCTAGTCAAGTATTATCATGAATAAGGATAATGATAATGCATTGAGACTAGTATGTTTTGATTGATGAATTAATTCATGGATATGAGATATCAAATCAACACATGGGTACATGTTAGAGAACGATGTGCTGGACAGACCCACCATGAGAATGCTACATGGATAGTTATATGAGTGTCATAAGCAATTCTCATAGTAATAATAATGTATGTAATCCTTACGACTTGAGATCATCAGAGATCCCAACATAAGGAGTTATGTATCTTGATATTGTCAAACGTTACCTGTAACAGGGTAAACTATAAAGACAGCTATTGGATACACTATGAATTATGTAGAGGGATGTTGATGGATCAAGATAGGATTTGTCCCTCCTATATAACAGGGGAAGTGTTTGGGCCCTTGATCAAGTAAGACTAAAATGCATGACCGTGCTCGAATGAGTCGATATGTGATATCGAGCTTATTCGTTTATTCTAGTTCTACTTGGGGATCAAGAAATAGAGATTGAATATACGAGTATGACTATTCCATGACTCGTGTTCAATCTAAACACATGGACAAAGGGATTAAGTTACATGGTTAATTTTATCACAAGTTCTAAGGTTATGTCGAGTCAATGACATTCTTGTAATTTGGGTAGCCTTGATGTGTTGCTAGATACCGTTCATTGCTTGTGACATAAAATGAGATTTTATGTTACTGCCTTACAAGATCCTATCGGGTCGCACAAAAGATTAAATCGATAAAGGGAATTAAATTTATTGGATGAATTAATTAATTAAGAAGAGTCTTAATTACATGATTATAAGGATTTAATTAAATCATGAGTTTGGGCCCATGAGGCTTTAAGAAAGCCTTGAACTTTAATTAAATCTAATATATAAATGATATCAAGGTTAATTAAGAATTAATCCAAGACATCACAAAACCTAATCCTACTCCTTTGAGCTCTCGGCCGCCGCCTCCTCTTCTCCTCCATCTTCACGTCGCCGCCGTGAATAGTGGTGGAAGGAACGACCGCCGTTGATCGGTTTTGAACCATGAGTTCAGCTTTGGTTCAAGAATAAGTCTAGCAACTTGTTCTTGAACGTCCCTTGTTCGATTTGATCGTGTGGATACCGTAGAGCAAGATCTTGGAGGTGTTGCTCGTGACTCGTGACATTGGCATCGTTTCTGCATCAAACACGCTACAAGGGTGTGACTCTTTTAATCATTCCGATATGAATACTCTGTATAGGTCCTCGGTTAGGAATCCAAATTTTTATTTCCGTTGCGCACTTGTGTGTTGGATTCCTTACAGTTTTGGCGATTGATCGCCTCACCCTCGCGATCGATCGATGCAGCGTGAATTTTGTTGCTCAACTTTCTGTCCATAGGCGATCGATTGCCTCCTTCCTGCGGTCGATCGCCTCTACTAAAATTACATTTTTAGCCTTTTTCTTGATCTACATTGAGTCCTTATTAGCTCCAAAGCATTTCTTGACCTTTATTCGCTTTAGTTAGCTCGATTTCTTCGATTCCACCTACAATTACACAAATATACGATTAGGTAGCATATGTATCAAATTATCCATCAAAACATACCAAATCGTAAACAATTAAACGTAATAGATGTGTCTATTTCTAGTCACATCACAAGGTCAAAGTCACTTAGCTTAGCAGGTTTAAGGAAAGCATGCACTCATCAAACTTCTTATTCCATTGCATAGGGGATTGCTTTAGACCATACAAAGAATTCTTGAGCAAACAGACATTATCAGGGTTTTTAGAATCAATAAAGCCTTCAGGTTGCTTCATATAAATCTTTTCATCAAGGTCACCATGCAAAAAGGCAATTTTTACATCCATTTGTATAAGTTCCCAGTCAAATTGAGCAACAAGAGAAAACATAATTCTCACATTAGTGGATTTAACAACAGGAGCAAAAATTTCAGTGAAGTCTACACCTTCTTTTTGAGTAAAACCTTTAGCTACAAGTCTAGTTTTGAACCTAACATAATCATTTTCATTCTTAACCTTAAACAACCATTTGCAATCAACAACTGAGCAATTAACAGATTTAGGAACAAGAATCCAAGTATGATTCACAATCAAAGAATGCATTTCCTCTTTCATAGCACACAGCCAGTCATTAGCATTTTTGGATTTCAAAGCTTCATTGTAGGTTTTAGGTTCACAGTTATCAATTGATTCAAACACATTGAACACATAAGAAGCAAGGTCAAAGTCACTTAGCTTAGCAGGTTGTCTTATGTTTCTCCTAGCCCTATCTCTGGTCAATTGATAATCATGCAAATCTTCTTGTTCATCAGTAACCAATTCATCATGCACAACATGTTCATGTTCAACAACAATATCATGATTTTCAGGCATTTTTTCATGAATCTCAGGTTCATTAATAGGCAAGTTCACATGATTTTCAGCAAAAGGGACATTGTTATCATTAACATGAAGCACACCAGGCAAATGCTCATCAACAGGCACAGAAGGAAGCAAGCAAGGCATTACAGACTCATTGAAAATTATATCCCTACTTATAATGCTTTTAAAACCAGGTTCACTTCTTAGCCATAGTCTATATCCCTTAACTCACTCGGGATAACCTACGAAGACACACTTAGTAGACCTAGGTTCAAGTTTATCACATTTCCTATGCACAAAAGCAGAGCAACCAAACACTTTAAGATTAGAAAAATCAAGTTCTTTACCAACAAAAACAGATTCAGAACACAACCCATTTAAATGCATAGAAGGAGATCTATTGATCAAGTAAGCAGCTGTCACAACTACTTCGCCCCTAAACTTCTTTGAGAGGCCAGAAGATGCAAGCATACTTCTAACTTTCTCAAGGAGAGTCCTATTCATTCTCTCAGCAACACCATTTTGCTAAGGGGTATAGGGCACACTCTTGTGCCTTTGAATCCCATATTCATTGCACAAATTGTCAAACAAAGAATTACAGAACTCCAAGTCATTATCAGTCATAAGTTTCTTAATCTTTTTACCAGTTTGGTTCTCAATTAAAATCTTCCAATTTTGAAACTTTTCAAAAGCATCTGATTTATTTTTCATTAGAAAAACCCATACTTTTGTAGAAAAGTCATCAATCATGGCTAGGAAGTATTTATTACCACCTTGTGTAGGAACACTAGAGAGACCCCACACATCAGCATGCAAGTACTCAAGAATCGCAGAACTCTTAGTCACATTAGGGGAAGGGGAAACCGAGAATTTAACTCTTTGTTGTTTGCCATAAACACAAGAATCACAGAAAGGCATGCAAGACAACTTGTCTTTACCAAAGCAACATTTTTTTATGCAAAATCTCTAGACCTTTAGAACTCATATGACCTAATCTTCTATGCCACAGATCAGTCAAGTCATCAGTCACAGAATTCACATTATCATATAAGATTCAGTTTTGCAAACATAAAGGTTTCTTTTCTTTTCAGTTTTGAAAACTACCAAAGAACCCTTTAATATTCTCATTATTCCATTTCCCCATTTACCCTCAAGACCACCAGATTCTAAAGCAGCACAAGACATCAAATTATTTCACAAAGCAGGAACATGTCTTACATCGTTTAGAGTCAAAGAATAACCAGAATCAATTAAGTAAATATCACCAATGCCAGCAACTTTACAAAGTTTCTAATTAGCCATAGAAACAGAACCATTTTCAACTTCTTTATAATTAGTAAAAAATTTCTAAGTGGTGACATGTGATAAGAGCGACCAGAATCAATTAGCCATTCATTTTCACATACAGTAGATGAATGCACAGAATCACAGAATCACATAAATCATTCACCATAAAGATATCACCCGAGAGTTTTCACCCGATGAAGAAGCATGATTCACTTGTTCATAAGATTGGTTGTTCTCATGATGTTTTTGATTTTTCTTTTTATGACAGTCTTTAATAAAGTGATTAGAATCAGCATAGTTAAAACACTTTCTATTCATAGGCCTAGACATAGACCTAGTCTTGATTTTTCCTTTGTTCTTACCATGGTTATTATCAGATTTATGATTGTTGTTATACCTACGTTGAGACCTACATGCATAACTTCACCTGAATTTTGCTTACTACATTTGTTCACTTTTAAATCTAGTTATTTAATCTTAAGACCATTAATCACATTGTCAAGAGTAATAGAATCTCTACCATACTTAATAGCAGATTTGACATCACTATAGGTCTCAGGAATAGCATTTAAAAGCACAATAAGAGTATAATCATCAATATTCATATCTCCAGTTAACTTAATATCTTGAATCAATTTGGTAAACACATCAAGGTTCTCATCAACATCTTTGTTCAAGTCAAGCTTGAATCTGAAAAAATTTCAAGTAAAAACAATTTACTAGGCAAATAGGTTTCCGTATAAAGCTCTTCTAATTTTTCCCAAAGAAGTTTAGCAGAATTAAGTTTACCACATTTTCTGAGCACAGAGTCAGATAAGTTCAAGATTATGGAAGTGTAAACAAATTCATAATGTTCAGCTTTCTTAGCAGTGGTTACATCATCAGCATAATTACCACCTATTGCCTTAAACACTTTCTGTTGAATCAAAATTCCTTTCATTTTCTGTTGCCAAATAAAAAAATCTGATTTTCCATTGAAGGGTTCCATATTATAGCCAGAAATAGAAGCCATTGCACACAAGCAAAATAAGGCACACTAAATCACAGGCTAACAAATTATACAAAGTAAGCAGCAGAAGCAGGACCACATAAAATTGGCACAGATAATGAAAAAAATGAAAGTTTTAGACAATTTTAAAATTTCAGTGAGCCACACTGAAAATCACAGAAAACATAGAATCACACAAATTCCTAGTTTTCTACGGCAAGCAAGCCTCAGAACCTATGACCTAGACAATCAACAAAACTGTAAAAGTTTTAGGGTTCAAGCCAATCACTTACAACCCAGAGGCCAACCTTCTCGGGTTTTTCCACCGAAAAGCCGAACTGGAACAGGAACTGAGCCGTCGAACAGCCGTTTCCTGAGCGTCGCTGTTCACCCACCAGGTGCGGATAGCCGCTCTGATACCACCAATCTACGTGAAGGAGATAAACCAAGGTAAAGACCGGAAATTGTCGACACCCCAAACCTACTGTTCAGCCGCCTAAGCACAAAGCAAAACGGACAAGGAGTACACGGCCAACACCCTCTGACAGAACCACCAAACCCACCGAAACTACTCACACTCTCAGCCTCAAGCACAAAGCACAAGGCAGGGAGCTCACAGCCAACAGCCTCGCCTGAACCACTAACCACATGCCAAACAATCGGAGCACAAAGCAACCGGACAATAGGACCCTCTCGCTCAACCCGCCGCGCCCACAAAGAGAGAGACGGTAATCACACAGAATAAGAACAGGAAGAAAGGCGAGAGAGAAGAGTGGTGAAAGAGGCGCACGTTCAGACACACAAAGGAAAAAGAGGCGCACGTACTGATATTCAGCAGAATGAAGGAGGCAACTTTAATAATCAGATCAGGGTAGGTTAATTAAGGTAAAGGACTAGTTAAGCCTTAATGTGCTTTGATTAGTTGGGCCATAATCTTAACAGAGGTACACCATTTACTTAAAACGGAAAACAGATTTCTTTTGCCTTTGTTCTTTCGAAATTTGCTGGTCCGCCGTTGTTTTTTTTTCAGTATCTTGTTTTAAGCTACTTCCACTTAATGCATTTTTTTGTTTTGATAGGTTTGATGTTTCTTGGTATCCCCGTTAAGTTTGAACCTGAAGTTCCGAGAAGGCCATGTAGTACTAGGTTAGTCTTTTTCCTTTTTCTTTGTATTTATTTTTCATTTCTTGAATTTTGGTTTTGGTTTCGTTATGTGTGTCGTTTGTTCTTATAAGATGGGATTTTTTCATTTTAATTATGTTTTCTATTTGGTAGAATCTATACGTAATGTAATCACTGAATTTTTTAATATCTTTTCGGGGAAAGTATATTGGGGAACTTGGTAAGTTCTAAATGCTCTATCAGCATATTCTTTCGTTGGATTCGTGAAAAATACATATTATTTTTTTCTTGCAGTTTATTGTTGGCCCCAGGTGCGGCAACATGGGATAGAAAATAGCGAAAATGAAATAAAATGGACACCAGAATTTACGTGGAAAACCCCTAAAATTAGGGTAAAAACCACGGGCAAGATGAAAAGATTTCACTATAATATTTTGTGGGTTACAACATCTCTCTATCTTTCAAAGAGAACAACACTCTCAATATAGGAGAAAACTACCTCACAAATATTATAGAATACACACTCAAATGTAGAGATATGAGAGAACACTCTGAAATGGAATGAATGAAATGAAATCAGAAGAGCTCTATTTATAGAGTTGAAGATGTGCATTAAATGCATATCCACCAACCGCCATCTTCCCATCCGCCAACAACCAGCTGCCCTCATTAATGAGGACAGCTAGTCAACATTTCTCCCACTTGGAGATTTGATTGAGAATCAAGCACATCTCCACACCCTTCAATCTCGCCTTACCCTGCTGCTTACGTTTTTGCTAGGCCACTTGAGGATCTGCACCACTCAAACTTCTCATTATTAACAGGCTTTGTCAGAATATTAGCTAGGTTCTCCTTCGTATGGATCTTCTGCATATCCACACTTCCGTCTTCTACTACTTCCCTCACAAAGTGAAATTGAACGCCAATGTGTTAGTCCTAGAATGAAAGGCTGGATTCCTTGCAATGTGCAAGGCACTCTGACTGTCACAAAACAAAGGAACTTTCTCTTGTTTATGGCCAATCTCCTCCAATAGCCTTTGAGTCCATATCGTCTCCTTGCAAGCTTGAGTAGCTGCCATATATTCTGCCTCCGTTGTAGATAAAGCTACAACTGTCTGCAGTTTTGAAACCCAGCTTACTGCTCCTCCTACAAGTGTAAACACATAACCAGTAGTAGATTTTCTTTTATCCGGATCACCTGCATAATCTGAATCTACATAGCCCCTGAGTGTAAAATCTGATCCTCCATAACATAATGCAGCATCCGAGGTACCCTTAATGTATCTAAGGATCCTCTTAACAGTACTCCAATGCTCTCGTCCAGGATTCGCCATGTACCGACTGACTGCTCCCACTGCTTGTGCAATGTCTGGTCTTGTACAGATCATAGCAAACATTAAACTTCCCACCGCTGATGAATACGGTACTCGAGACATCTCAATCCTCTCTGCTTCACTGCTAGGACTCATATCGGAGGATAACTTGAAGTTAACAGGAAGAGGGGTAGATATTGGCTTACAATCTTGCATGTTGAAGCGTTGCAAGATTTTCTTCAAATAGTTTTTCTGGGAAAGCCAAATCTTTCTGTTACTTCAGTCTCGGTGAACTTGCATCCCTAGAATCTTGTTTGCCGGTCCCAAGTCCTTCATATCAAATTCCCTAGCCAATTGTGCCTTTAATTCTTGGACTCGATCATTGTTGGGGCCTGCGACCAACATGTCGTCCACGTACAACAACAAAATGATGTAATCATTGTCCCCAGATCTCTTGTAATAAGCACAAGGATCTGCATTGAGTCTGTTGTACCCAAGGCTCATGATATAGGAATCAAATCTCTTGTACCAACACCTCGGCGCCTGTTTGAGACCGTACAGAGATTTGTTCAACCTGCAAACCAAGTTCTCTTTGCCTATTTCAGCAAAACCTTCTGGTTGGAGCATATAAATTTCTTCTTCAAGATCTCCATGAAGAAAAGCTGTTTTCACATCTAGCTGCTCTAGATGTAGGTTAGACACCGCACATAATGCCAATACTACTCTGACTGTTGTAAGCCGAACCACAGGAGAAAATATCTCATTGAAGTCGATACCTTCTTTCTGAGCATATCCTTTCACCACCAATCTTGCACGATATCTTTCCACTTGGTTGTTACCATCACGTTTGATCTTATAGACCCATCTGTTACCGATGGCTTTTCGTCCTCGTGGTAGTGAAACAAGATCCCAAGTTTTATTCCGGTCCAAGGCCTCCAATTCTTCCTGCATAGCTTGCATCCATAGGGATATATCCGAACTTCGAGTAGCCTCCTGGAAACTCGATGGCTCACCATCCTCTGTCAGCAAGCAGTATGCAATATTGCTTTCAGTATCATAATCTGAAAGCCAAACAGGTGGTCTTCTCTCGCGAGTAGACTGCCTGGCTTTGAGAACCTCTGACTCATCTGGTTCTTGTTCATCGTACTCTGGTAATACCTCAGAAGAAACTTGATCTTCTTCTATCTTATTTTCCACCTGAATTGTAGTAGTATCTGAATTCAGTGTGCCTTTGTCTCCCTTCACTTTATCTTCCTCGAAGATAACATCCCTGCTGATAATCAGTTTGTGGGCAGTGGGATCCCACAAGCGATACCCCTTAACAGCATCAGCATAGCCCAAGAAGATGCACTTTCTGGATTTAGAATCCAACTTCGATCTTTCTTGTTCATTGTATAGAACATATACCGAACTTCCAAATGTATGTAACCGAGAATAATCCACTGGCTTTCCTGTCCACACCTCCATCGGAGTCTTCAGATCAATCGCCACTGATGGAGATCGATTGATAATATAACTGGCGGTCTTGACTACTTCTGCCCAAAATGACTTGGCTAGACCCGCAGTCATTAGCATAGCTCTTGTTCTATCCAACAGGGTTCTATTCATCCGCTCCGCCACTCCATTCTGTTGAGGCGTGTAAGCCGTTGTGAATTGCCTTTTGATGCCCTCTTGTTGACAATATGCATCAAATTTGTCATTGGTATATTCTCCTCCATTGTCAGTCCTCAAACACTTGATCTTCTTTTCAGAGTCAAGTTCAACTCGCGCTTTGAACACTTTGAAGACTGAAAAAACATTTGATTTCTTCTTGATAGGATACACTCAGCATCTTCTAGAGAAATCATCAATGAACGAGACAAAATATCTCGCTCCTCCTTGAGATACAACCGGTGCTTGCCAAACATCAGAATGAATCAGCTCCAATATATCGCTGCTTTTGGCACTAGATGTGCCAAACTTTAGTCTATGTTGTTTACTGGTAACACAATGCTCACAAAAGGGTAGAGACACTTTTGTAAGCCCCGGCAGCAGCTTCCGTTCTGAGAGAACCTTCAACCCTCGTTCTGACATATGCCTGAGCTTCCTATGCCATAACACTGTTAATTCTTCTCCCGAACTAGTCGATGCAACAGCTAGTTCTGCCTCTTTGTGTGTCTCCCCCAGAAGTACATACATATTCTTGTAAGCCTTTTCCGCCTTTAATACCACAAGCGCGCCTTTTACAATCTTCATGATCCCATTTTCGATACGGGTTTTGCACCCGATATCATCCAATTGTCCCAAAGACAAAAGATTCTTTGTCAGACCCTTCACGTGTCGTACCTCCTGTATGGTGTGAATAGTACCATCAAACATTTTAATTTTGATAGTTCCGCCTCTAGCGATTTCCAAGGCATGGTCATTTCCCATGAATACAGATCCTCCTGAGACTGGTTCATATTGGTCGAACCATTCTCTCCGAGACGTCATGTGCCACGTCTCTCCTGAATCCATTATCCATGTGTCATAAAATATTTGTCTGCCTTCCGCAACTGTTGCTGCTTCGCTGAATAGTATTTCTCCACCATCTGAGGTACTGGCAGCATTTCCTTGAGAATCTTTCTCGACACTCTTCTTACTCGTACAATCTTTCTTGAAGTGCCCTTTACCGCCACATTTATAGCAGTAAAAATTCTTCTTCTTACTTCTGGATTTGGATCTACCATACTTATGACTCCCACTGGAGTCACGCTCCGTCGATCTTCCTCTCATCATCCCAAAGCCTCTGCATGCTTTGAACTTGCCAACCTATCTTCCTTGTTCTTGCGCCTACTTTCTTCTTCAAGAACCGCGGCTGCAACATTATTGAAGACTAACATATCATTAGTGACATTGTTGGTCAGATTGATGATGAGTTGATCGTATGAATCCGGTAGACTTTGAAGTAGAAGCTCCGCACGTTCAACTTCCTCTATTTTATGCCCCAAAGAAGTGAGCTGGGCAAATAGAGTATTCAAGGTATTGATATGGTCAGTCACCGATGTGGATTCCGACATCCGAAGAGTATAAAGCCTTCTTTTTAAGAAAATCTTGTTGTGTAGTGACTTGGCCTCGTACAGGTTTGTCAAAGTATCCCAAATATCTTTTGCATTTGTTATTTCTGCGATACTTGACAATACCCCATCTGCTAGAGCAAGATGCAAATTAGCAATAGCATTACCGTTCATCTCATTCCACTTTTCATCGTACATGCCCTCCTTCGGCCTATCTCCAATAGCCGCCAAGCAACGATCTTTTCGTAGAACTGCTTGCATCTTCATTTTCCACAACATGAAATTACTTCCGTTGAATTTTTCGATCTCGAACCGTGCCGCCATTCCGACAACAATAAAATTGCCTCAATAAAAAAAATATCTCAAAAAAACTTTTCTGATGTGGAAGATCAGTCAAGGCTGCAACCACAGAGCATACTTAGAATTTTTAAGATTTTTACAACGAGGCTCTGATACCACTTGTTGGCCCCAGGTGCGGCAACATGGGATAGAAAATAGCAAAAATGAAGAATAAAATGGACACCAGAATTTACGTGGAAAACCCTTAAAATTAGGGTAAAAACCACGGGCAAGATGAAAAGATTTCACTATAATATTTTGTGGGTTACAACCTCTCTCTATCTTTCAAAGAGAACAACACTCTCAATATAGGAGAAAACTACCTCACAAATATTATAGAATACACACTCAAATGTAGAGATATGAGAGAACACTTTGAAATGGAATGAATGAAATGTAATCAGAAGAGCTCTATTTATAGAGTTGAAGATGTGCATTAAATGCATATCCACCAACCGCCATCTTCCCATCCGCCAACAACCAGCTGCCCTCATTAATGAGGACAGCTAGTCAACATTTATGTGCAACTTTGAAAAAAAATTCTTTCTAAATTTGGCAAAGCTTGCTGTAATTTAGATGTGAAGTTAAGATAACAATGTGATTATGGTTTTTAGTTAAAATGGACCATCGGAAATTAGTAATTGGAAATCCAACACTATTGAATTGTTGGAAAGCTCTGATTTCTTAACATCTCTTGAGCTTATGAATTTGCTTGTTTTCCAAAGAAATCACAAGGGAGGTTGTGGACTATTTTCTTCTCTCATCTGTGAATGTATTAAGATTTTATATCTTCTACAAGTGATGAGTTTATAAATTATATGAACAATGCGAGAATAGCAGACAATACCTAAGATTATTCCATTAGACCGACTTTAATTAGACAATACTTTGTACAATACAAGTGTTTTCGGGGTTTCAAGGGAGTCGATGCGGCTATGTTTTGACTCCAGAGGTAATTACATTCCGACTATACTTTTGATGATGCAAAGACGCTGGTACTCGCTTTTAGCATGAGTCATTAGAATCCCCAAAGAATAGGAGATAATTGATTGTATGAATCTCAAGATTGTATAAAATCTCTTAGTTTAGGTAAGTAGATTTTATACCAATATTATGGGATTAGATATGATCCCATATGATGGTAAGTAGATTTTATACCAATATTATGGGATTAGATATGATCCCATATGATTTGGTTTCTTGTATATATATTCTGTAATATTCACAAGATGAATGAAAGAGAGAAAATTATACCAAATATCCAATTTTAACATGGTATCAGAGCATGGTTATGAATTCTCTTTAATTTAATAAAGAACATTCAAAACCATGACTGACTCCACCGAGTTGATAACCCAACCAAACGCTGCCAACATCATCGACGATCTTACAGCTAAGATGACAGAGGCCTTATCCAAGGTTCAACCCATATCGCAAACCTTCGATCAATCTACTATACCGCTTACCATTAAATTGGATGGATCCAATTATGGTCTTTGGTCTCAGGTAACTGAGATGTACATATCAGGGAAGGACAAGTTGGGATATATCAATGGTGATCTCCCTCCACCTTCTGAAACAACCCCTGAATTTCGCAGATGGCGCACCGAAAATGCCATAGTAAAAGGATGGATAATTAATTCCTTGGACCAATCTTTGGTCCCGAATTTCATTCGGTTTCCTACTGCACAACAGGTATGGGACTCGATTGCAACAACTTATTTTGATGGCATGGATACCTCACAGGTATATGAGCTCCGGCGTCGGGTTGCAAGGATGCGACAAGGAGGCGGATCTATCGAAAAATATTACAATACATTGCAAGGACTATGGCGTGAGATTGATTTTCGTCGTCCCAATCCTATGCAATGTGTTTACGATATAAAAAAACTGAATGATTTGTTACAAGAAGAAAGAGTTTACATCTTTCTGGATGGCTTGGACGACAGACTTGATCATATACGAAGCGACGTACTCCAGCTAAAACCATTTCCCACTGTTGAACAAGCATACGCACATGTTCGACGGGAAGATACTCGCCAAGCTGTCATGAGCTCTGAAGGAGAACCCATGTCTAACGGTGCGGTAATGGCCACTAAAGGCTGGAACCATGGACAACAACTCACCTTGGCAAATGGGAACCACCATACTACTACAAAACAAAAGGGACCACAAACTGGTATCAAATGCACGCATTGTGGGGGGAACAAACATAGCCAAGACTCATGTTTTAAATTACATGGGTATCCAGATTGGTGGCATGAACTACAAGCCAAGAAGAAGAAGGATCCTACCAAACCAGGGACTGCATCGGGAAAAGCTGCTATGGCCACATCTGAGCCATATTTATCTCTCATTCCCTGTGACGAATTACACATACCAACAGATCAAGGTAACCTTGGCCATGGCTTGTATAATTCTGGAACTGGGAACACTAATGGATGGATTATTGACTCTGGTGCCACTGACCATATGACGTTTGATCCAACCGACTTCTTAAACTTTACTCAACCACGAAGAACCAGTATTGCAAACGCCAATGGTGTGACGTACCCGGTTATAGGGGCTGGGACAGTAGCCTTATCACCGTCCCTCTCACTCTCTCATACTCTTCTTGTTCCATCATTATCTACTAAACTACTATCTGTGAGCCAAATCACTAAGGAACTCAATTGTACCTTACTGATATACCCAATGTTTTGCCTTTTTCAGGAGGTTCTGAGCAAGAAGATTATTGGGCGTGGTACTAAGAGAGGGGGACTATATTACTTAGACAATGGCTGCCAAGGAACAACATATTATACCAGTCATCATCTTAGTGATCAGGAACGAGAAATCTGGCTGTGGCATCGTCGTCTTGGACACCCATCATTTGGTTATCTAAGACACTTATTTCCAAACTTATTTCTTTCATTACATCATGTTGAATTTAAGTGTGACATTTGTGTTTTGGCTAAAAGCCATAGGGCTACTTATCAAGTGAGTTTGAATAAAAGTATTACTCCTTTTGCATTGATACATTCCGATGTGTGGGGACCGTCCCCTAGTATTACACTCTCTGGTAATCGGTGGTTTGTGATTTTCGTGGATGATTGCACAAGCATGACATGGCTTTATCCCATGAAAAGCAAGAACGAAGTGTTTTCAATTTTTCAAACTTTTCATGTCATGGTTCGAACACAATACTCTGCCAACATTCGAATCCTAAGGTCTGATAATGGTGGCGAGTTTATCAATCATCAGTTCCGTACATATTTTCACCAATACGGACTTCTTCATGAAACTTCTTGCTCCCATACACCACAACAAAATGGTGTGGCTGAGCGAAAAAATCGACACATACTCGAGACAGCTCGTGCACTCTTACTTGGCTCCAATGTCCAAAAAACCTTTTGGGATGATGCCGTAGCAGCTTCTGTTTACTTGCTCAACCGCATGCCATCCAAAGTGTTGCAATTTCAAACCCCTCTACAAGTACTTTCCTCTCACGTTCAACTACCCACTATACTTATGATCCCACCTCGAATCTTTGGATGTACTGTCTTTGTTCACACCCCCAAATCCCAACGTACCAAACTTGATCCATGTGCAGTACGATGTATGTTCTTGGGCTATGGATTACGACAGAAGGGGTATAAATGTTTTGATCCTACCACTCGAAAAACATACATCACCATGGATGTTACCTTTCTTGAATCAGAACCATACTTCTCCCCTCACTTATCCACCTCAGTTCCCCAGGGGGAGCATGCAAGTGATGACCTAAGGTGGCTAATGGGAGGACCTACTACACCTCCTATGTCCGAACCCGAACTCGAGATTGGAAGAAGCACAGTAGAAACAATGCAGCATGAAGAAACCTCTAGGAAACACTGACTGAGGATCAAGACCCCTCTCTTCTCACCATACCCGTGTCTTCTACTGAGAATTCTCCTGAGGTAAGTTCTCCTATTATTTCCCCATCTATCACTAACGAACATATCTCTCTGGAATATACATTACCTTTCAGGCAAAATCGTGGGAAACCTCCAAATAGGTATTCCCCTGAGACTGAAGCCAGGAAAACCAAATATCCCATAGCACACTATGTCTCCACTGAGCAGTTACCCGAGACCATCAAGAACTTCGCTCAAACCCTATCATCTCATCATATTCCAACAAGTGTGGAATATGCCATGACCAATCCTAAATGGGCACATGCCATAAAAGAGGAATTGGAAGCCTTGCAAAGAAACAACACATGGAGATTGATAGCAAAACCTGAAGGGAAGAAGATAGTAGGATGCAAATGGGTGTTCTCGATTAAATATAATACCGATGGATCTATTGATAGGTACAAGGCAAGGCTCGTAGCAAAAGGCTTCACACAAACATATGGCATAGATTATAGTGAGACTTTTTCACCGGTTGCAAAACTAAACACTGTCCGAGTATTATTGTCACTGGCCGTGAATTTGGATTGGCCATTATTGCAACTCGATGTAAAAAATGCATTTCTCCATGGTGATCTCGAAGAAGAGGTGTATATGGACATCCCACCAGGATGTACATCAACCCCCAGCGCCACAATGGTGTGCAAATTGGAAAAAGCATTGTATGGATTGAAACAGTCACCTCGGGCGTGGTTTGGGCGATTTAGTTCAGCAATGAAAGGATATGGATTCCAACAAAGTAATGCAGACCATACACTCTTCTTGAAACACCACCATGGCAAGGTAACAGCTTTAATTGTGTATGTGGATGACATGATTATCACAGGAGATGACACTGAAGAAATCTCAAGGCTACAATTAAAACTCTCGGCGGACTTTGAGATGAAAAATCTGGGAGGCCTAAAGTACTTCTTGGGAATAGAGGTGGCAAGATCAAAGCAAGGATTATTCTTGTCCCAAAGAAAGTACGTGTTGGATCTACTGTCTGAAGTTGGATTACTAGAATGCAAGCCTGCGGATACCCCTATAATTCAGAATCACAGACTCACTGAATCAAAAGACCAAGTGCCTACAAACAAGGGAAGATACCAAAGGTTGGTAGGAAAGCTCATCTACTTGTCTCATACCCGCCCAGATATTGCATATGCTGTTAGCGTAGTAAGCCAATTCATGCATAATCCAAGTGAAGAGCATATGGAGGCAGTGATGAGGATACTTCGCTACTTAAAGTCTTTTCCAGGAAAAGGACTGATGTTCTCAAAACATGATCACTTGAAGGTTGAAGGGTACACGGATGCTGATTGGGCAGGTTCCATTCTAGATAGAAAATCCACTTCGGGATACTTCACATTCGTAGGAGGAAACTTAGTCACGTGGAGAAGCAAAAAACAGAATGTGGTGGCATTGTCTAGTGCTGAGGCAGAGTTTAGGGGCTTAGCTAAAGGACTTTGCGAGATGTTATGGCTTAGGAGACTACTAACTGAAATTGGTTACGGTCCTACTCAAGAAATGGAACTATTTTGTGACAACAAAGCTGCCATTGACATCTCACAGAACCCTGTGCAGCATGACCGGACCAAACACGTGGAAATAGACAAACACTTCATCAAACAGAATTTAGAGGAAAAGATTATCCGTTTTCCATTTGTCAAATCTGAGGACCAATTGGCAGATATATTAACAAAAGCAGTATCAAGCAAAGATTTTTATGACTCTCTTGTCAAGTTGGGTGTTCAAGACATCTATGCACCAACTTGAGGAGGGGTGTTAGCATGAGTCATTAGAATCCCCAAAGAATAGGAGATAATTGATTGTATGAATCTCAAGATTGTATAAAATCTCTTAGTTTAGGTAAGTAGATTTTATACCAATATTATGGGATTAGATATGATCCCATATGATTTGGTTTCTTGTATATATATTCTGTAATATTCACAAGATGAATGAAAGAGAGAAAATTATACCAAATATCCAATTTTAACACTCGCAAGCTGGCTTGAAGGTATTTTGTTTCCTTCTATATATTAGTACACATGGAAAATTCCAGAAATTGTTATATTATTTGTTTTTAGATATTAGATATATCTGTGTGTTCTCCTCAACTTTTCACAGTCGAAGGAATCTTTAGGATTAGTTTAGAGAATGGCCAGGACGAGTATGTCTGGGAACAACTGAATATTGGGATGATTCCAGAAAACATTGATGTGCATTGCTTGGGAGGCGTGATTAAGGTATTGATCCTTCATTTTGTTGTTCTTAGATTCTGCTTAGAATCTTTTAAACTAGATTGAACTTAATCAAATCCCTAACTTTAAATACCATGCATCCAGGATTCGTGCTTTTCTTTCTTTTTGTTTCCTTATTTTTGATGAGGCATAAGAACCTATACCAATATGCATCTTTTTATTTTTGTGTCTTGAATCTGACCAGTTTGTCTATTTATGAAAATATTAAGTTTGTAGCCTATGTAGCATCTCATCAATTCTTAGCGGTGTTGCTATTTAGTCTTGGTTTAGGTAACTCCCTGGAGCGATATTGGGCTCCCTTGCTCCGCAACAAGTGATACTGGCTCAATCATAAGATGAGTGCACTAATCTTGTTGGTCTCCTTCCTTCAACAGAAGCATCACTATTGGACTGGACAATTAACCTGATGAGTGATGTTGCTTAGCTCAAATATCTCAACAAAATGAATGCACGAAACGTTTCCATGGTTTTCGCACCGAATATGACTCATGTAAGCAAGAAAATCAAGAAATTGGTTGTTTATGTTTGTTGTTTGTTGTTTATTTGTCCTCTTAACTGGTGCAACGTTCGTACTTGCTTCTCTAAAATTGTAGTATTCCTTCCTGCTGGTGCTGTATGAGGTTTATCAGATCAATCCACAATAAGCAACATGTACTCCAGCTCCACCAGTTACAAGACTGTCTTCATTCTTTCATCACAGAAACATTACAACACATAATTTATAGATATTGCTATGTCGGCATTGATTTTTGGTATGTATTTTAGTATTTTATTTTCAGTTTAGGGCTTGTACCGAATGCAGTGACCACAAATGGCATTGACCTAAGTCCTAACAAGCTTGGGGTTTAATTGTGTAAGACACTCCTTGCATCTCAGACTTCTTTGTGGAGAAATAAATGTAGCCAATTATTGTATGCTGCTAGAAGATGAACTCCCGAATGAATTGTTGGATTCTATTTTTGCCGTTATCCTCTGGTCATGCTAGCAGAAAATTGGAGAAGCTTGAGAGATTGTCAATTTCTCTTGATGTGCCAAATGCTAAACCTAGATCTCTAAGATCACTTTATTTCACCATAATTCACATTGACATGCTTTCAACTGCATTCTCATTGGACACCCCAATGTTGGAAAATAAGCATTATTTAATTGGTTAGTTTTTCAATTTAGTTGCACTAGATAAATTGAAGTCAAAGAAATATTTAAGCTTCACAGATACTTTGATTTTCTGAAATAAAGAGAACTTCTTTTAGTCTTTGAGGTATAATCGATTGACAATTTAAGTTAGTTGTTGGATATGTAGTTTGATTCGAAGGAGGGAGGCTTTGTTTCAAATTCAAATGGTCAAATATGAATTAATTAGTATTTGTTGTAGGTGTCTGAATACAGCAATTTTAGGATTTGCAGCTTAAAAAATTGTAAAATATTTTAATGAAATGTTGCAGTTACACATCGTACTTCCAGTTCCGGATCAAATTGTTGTAGAGTTCTAAGACCTTGGAAACAGAAGTTCTATATTAATATGGAAGGACTCCTACAATGGGAAAGACCGGAAAGTATCATTGAGATGTTTGGTCTATGATAATTTTACGATAAAATATTTGATAATTATAAGTTAATAATGGATTTTTGACTTCAAACTTATGTTATTTAGTTTAAAACTCATATATATAATTGAAAAAATGAGTATGTCATGAGCTCCTGGGCGTAGCTCAGTTGGCAAGAGTTCACATCCATATTGAAAAGACTCGAGTTCGAGTCCTGCCGTATGTGGAAAAGTATTTAGCTCGGAAAAAAAGTTGAAATAGTACGTCACAACATAAATCTCAAATAAAACTCATTTACTAGCATCAATAATTATATGCAAGACCAAAAGGTGAGGACTATAAACAAATTCAAGATGAGCTCTGATAATGACTTTACCCAAGAAAAAAATCGTTTAGCTCCATACAAAAATAATGAAGAGCAATGATTGATGCAAGTCATTTCATGGGAGGATGACCCTTTTTGCTTTTTACTTCATTTTTTGACCATACAAAGTGCTGCGGATCCGAATACTGATTAATCAAACGCTACAAAATTTAAAGTAATTTTTTAGTGATGACGGGGAGTTTCATGAACTGGGTTTGTCCTTCGTTATAACAAAAATATAAACATTTACGAAAAAAAATTTAAAATTCGAGAAACAACGATCCTTATCCATCCCGTTGCTGGTTCCATCGACGGGTAAGGGTATCCACTTATTAAAGAATGGGAATTGATTGTTGGTGATAATAAAGGTGTTAGGATGAGTTGAGTGGCAGCAAATGGTCCCTCCCTGAATTTTGCCAAACTCGTTTGTTTGTGCAACCCTCTCCTGTCTGGACCATCAAATTACACTAACAGTATGCATACGTTATCTGAAATGATCAAGTCCTAAACATACTATCGCTCCCTCTTTCCTTGATTCATGCAATTTTCATTTTTATAATTTTTTCCTTTTGAATTTCAACTCAAAAAATATGAAAATTCTAAATTGACGGTGTTGAAGAAAATAAAGAAAACGGGTAGGTCACTCATGTGGGCTAACACGACCTGATCCTAGTTTTTAAATGGATGTAGTAGTTTTATTCTCCAACTTCTCCTTAACCTCTCCCCTTTACCTTCATCATTTAGCATATATAGATGATCTCTCTCCCATATGGAAAGGTTGACGAAAAACATAAGAAAATAGTGCATTTTCGTGTAGAAAATTGCCTAAAAATTAGAAACGCTAGTGTTGTCGTTCCTATAATCAAAATTACTATTTATTTAGGGCTCCTGGATTATGGAAGTGATTGTATTTGACGCTGCTGCGTGTAACCAACTCGCTTCAAAACAACGACGTGAATTCAATCGGTTACCGAATTCGATAAACGAGTTAGTATTGTTAATATTTCGTATATGAGGTTTATCGAATTCCTTCGGAAGGAAACAATCGCATTGCTCTTCTCAGCCCCGCTCTGTCGGCCTTATGGCAATATTCATCGCCTGATAATTTAATTTCATAACATACAAAATTATTTCATCTAAAGCTTTAATGTAGTGACACAGTTGTTAGACAAGGTTTTGTTATTGCCGCTGTTAACTTTGTACTATTCTTTTTTAACTCTACATAACTAAAACATGTATCCCTGTGTGACGCTGTTCATGATGGGTAAATGTGGCGATAAGGTGAAAGTGTACTTTGCTAAGGGTCCAAATAATAGTGCTAAGTGGGGAATTTTTTTGGTACATCCGATGCACCAAATACCAATAAATATAAATATATATATATATATATATATACATACATACATTATGTTGTACGTTGGTGTTGTGCACCCAAGAATTTTTCGCGCAAGTGTGCAACATTGAAACTATTTTATTTTGAGTGTTTGTTCCCGTGTATTCTCCCGTTTTGGATATATCATATCATTATCTAGTCTTTACTTTAATCTTTAAAGTATGGTTGGTTGGTTTTGCTTGGTTTACATATTTTGGTGTAGGTGGGGGTTGGGTTGTTTTGTGCCATTGTTGCAGCCTATGGGGGGTTGTTTGTTTTGGATTGCAGGTCCTCTAAATTTCGTGCTCCTTGCAGTGTTGATGTTTAGTCGATGGAATTTAGTTTCTGGTTTCTGACACGGAACCTGTGTGTTTGGTGTTTGATCAGTTTTGCTTCCTGTTTATCCTCTGTGTATCTTCGGCTATTATCGAAGGCAGATCTGATCCTCGATGTCTGCTTGGATTGAGGGGATTTATTGGGCTCGGGTGGTCCATGCTTCCCTTTATTTGTGATTATGTGATTATGATGCTTTCAACTCTACTACTCGGACCGACTTTTTCTGTGTTGCTGAATAATCTGTCGATGTTTTGCTTAGTCTGTTGGGGCATATGTCCTTTTGGATGGATACTTTATGTAATCATGTTTACTTAATATAATGTATTTTCTGGCTTAAAAAGATAAACTATTTTATTAGATTTGCTTTTCTTTTCTTTTTTCTAATGTAGTAAGTTCCTCATGTTCCAACTTCCAATACTGTGCTCACTTTATATATATATATATATATATATATATATATATATATATATATATATATATATATATATATATATATAAAGGTGAAAAGGAGAGCAAAGAGAAATGGAGCGATAAGATGTTTTACGTCAGGGTGAAAAAGAGCGCAAAGAGAAATGGGGGGATAGGATGTTTTACGTCAGGGTTGGCTTCATATATATAATAAAATGTAGATTGCTTTAAAAAATTGACTTTCTTATAACTAATAGCCTAGTCTTTTGGATTTGTATTCTAGTCTTGGGCATATGATCTAAAATCAGTGTTATTGTGTGATATCCCCGAAATAATTAATTGTAATTTGGGCATTAATTATGTCTATGTGTCTTAAGGTGATAATTATATTATGTATTGGGACTAATTATCTTGGAGAAATGCTTGTCACATGGTGGACGTGGCCCGGTAGAGCATTTCAGGGCATATGTTATACATGTTGGGAAATTGGGTGTTATAATGGTTTAAATGTATTGGTTTATAATTTTTGGTGAAACATGTAGTAAATGGTGATTTTAGGTGTATTTTGGTAAAATGCTTTTAAAATATCATGTTGGGATGTTTTATACATCATATTCACTTTTTGGGTTACATGTTAAATTTAAACCATAACCCATAAGCATACCATTTGGATTAACCCCCACCTCTCATCCCACTATACTTTACATCACATCCCTTCCCTTCCCATCACCTTTAAGTCAAACCACCCTCCATCTCTTCTCTTGCAAAGAAAAAGCTCTCATTTTCGTTTTGGAAAGAGGAGGAAAAAGTAAAGGCTTTGAAAAGGAGTTATTTTGGGATTTCTTACAAGAAACTTGAAGCTCAAGTGGTAAGCTTTCATTATGGTAGAGTCTTGTTGGGTTTTGGTTGAGTTTGTAGCTTGTTTTTGGGGTTAAAAGGGTAGATCTTGGTCCATCTTGTTGTTTATGCTTGGGGGATGTATTTTCATGTTGTTTTGTGGTTTAATGATGTGTTTGATGGTTGATCTTGGTTGTATATGAGTTTAGGTGTTGTTGGAAGCTCATACTTGGAAGTTTCTCGCAGCAACAGGGCTGCCCGATCGATCGAGATAAGGGTCCGATCGATCGAGCGGGGCAGAGCCTGAACAAGGCGTGAAATGAGCTTACCGATCGATCGGTAATTTGTTTCGATCGATCGGTGTGACGTCTCGATCGATCGATAAAATGTTTCGATCGATCGGTGGAGGCAGTACTTGGATGCCTATTTTTCTTCACTTAGCGATCGATCGGGGCTTGGGGACCGATCGATCGCAAGGCATAAAATGTGAATTTTGGCATTTTGTTCTAAATGATGATGTTTTTGGTAATGGTTCATTTATTGGCTTCTAATATGGATTCATGTGATTGTGTAGAACCATCCCAGGTAGCCACACATCGAAGGAGATAAAGTTTCACGATATCTCCACTTTTGGAACTAAGGTACGTAGTGAGACGTACGGGCATCGGACGGTAAAACGTATTTATTACGCTTAAATTGGTTATGCACTATGGTTGCACACATGAAATTGATTATGCATTGTGGTTGCATATGTGGTATTGTTTATGCATCATGGATTGCATACATGGTTTGGTCATGCATTTTGGTTGCATATGTATATTGGATGCATTGTTGCATGTGATTGTGAGTCGGGATTTATATTCCAGTGATGGAGAATACTTGCCGCCAGTGGCGTAGCGATGTGAATACTTGCCGCTGTCATACCGTAGCGATGAGAGAATATTTACCGCTAATATGAATCGAAGAGCACGACCGCTGTCATATTTATAGCGAGGGATATTAGTGCCGCTAGTATTGTCTAAGCGAGGGGTATTTCCGCTGTCATGTTAACGCGAGGGGTATTATGCCACTGATATAATAAAACTCGGGAATTGAATACGGTATACATGGAAATCGGTGCATGTCATGACATACATATCGGTATTATAATCCATTGATTATTATTGTGGTACAGGGACAACCAGGGGAGCTTTTAAATGTGTTGAATACAGGAAGTGAATTGCATTTATGGTTTATGCATTGAACTATGATCATATTATTGTGAATATGATTTGTATACATGCTCATGGTTTGGGGTTGTTCATGTAGGTACTTTTGGGCGGATGGGCTAAGGCAGATTGATGCGGTGAGCCAGTGAGGAGTGCTCTTGGCATAGCAGGCCTAATTCTTTTGTATAGTCTCTACTCTAGGAGTAGTGTAAAGCTATAGGATTAGCATTCATTGATAGGGAATGTAATTAATCCCTTTTGGAAATTTTAATTTGGCCTGTAACCTTAACGACTCAAGACATCAATACGGAACTTTATATCATTAGATGCATGTTTAACTCTATTACGCCTTTAATCCGCACTTAAGGAACTAGGGTCCTTACATTAGTGGTATCAGAGCAGTGGTTAGAGAACCCGGGAATGAGTGAAGGGTAGCCTTAGCATGGTTAGCTAAGTGTTTATATTTGAGCATGTTTATGCATGTGGCGCATATTGGTGTATAAACTGTTATACTAACATGCTTATTATCGTTTATGTTATCTAACGGCATAACATGTATATTGTTTGGAATTGTTGTTAACCCTTGTATTACAGCATGGCGGCTATGAATGTGGAGAATCTCAACGAAGAGGTGGGTGACATTGGCAGTGTTAATGCTAGTGTCGGTCAGGCAAATCCTTTACCTCCACCTGCTGTGGGTGTGGAGCCGGTAGCTCAGTTGCTTTTACCAGGGGAGCTTAGTCTGAGTCAGTTCCTAACTTTCCACCCGCCCATGTTTGAAGGGACGGAGACAGGAGAAGAAGCTGAGGAGTGGCTCGAGAGATTAGAGCAAATATTTGTGTCCGCTCCTTGTGCTAGGACAGCATGGCTGAGGTTGGCGGAGTTCCAACTGGCGAAGAAGTCTTCTATGTGGTGGAAGACGACGGTGATGGAGCTGAGAGCTCAAGGTATGGTGATTGACTGGACTTTATTTCGGACTCGGTTTCTAAACCGATACTTTTCTGCGGCGGCTAGGCAAACAAAGGAGGATGAATTTACGAGCTTGAAACAGGGGAGCATGTCAGTCTCGGACTACGCCATGCATTACTCGTCCTTGTTGAGGTATGTTCCCCACATTGCAACAAATGGGCATGCCAAGATGAGGCACTTTCTAAAGGGGCTGCGACCGGAACTTTCTGATCGGGTTATCTCCAACAACCCCACTTCTTTTGATGATGCTCTCACTAGAGCGAAGCTAGCAGAAATCGGAGTCAGTGTTTACCCGGATGTTGCACCCCCACAAGTTCCACCGCCGAGGCCAATGTCTAATAATCTGAGGCCACGGGGAGAATCATTTAAACCTCGTGGGGCTTCTTCCTCATCTTCTCGGTTTGGTGGAAGACGAATGGATAACCGGAGGGGTGGTGCGCCTAGCAACAGAGGGCAGACTCAAGCGAGTAGGAGTGGAGTGGTGAAGTGTCACTTTTGTGGAGGACTACATCACATGCGAGATTGTACTGCTTGTTATAAATGTCGCAAGATGGGCCACATATCTCGGTTATGTCAGAGTGGTGATGGTCAGGTGGATCTCAGAGGAGGCAGAGGGAGGTTTTCTACAGGGACGGTACAGCAGAGACCGCCGATGGTGCCTCGACAGATAGGAGGACAGGCGATGGGGCCACCTCAGGGACAGGTATATGCATTGACCAGGGAGCAGGCCGATGCAGCTCCAGAGGAGGTGATAGCGGGTACGTGCCTTTTATTTACATATTCCGCCTTTATTTTGATAGACACAGTTACTTCGCACTCTTTTGTGTCTGCGGACTTTGTGGAGAGACATCATATGCGCACGTCTCCGTTGCCCACGTCTCTTTTGGTCTCGACACCCACCGGAAAAAGAGTTGTTGCTGATCAGTTTCTGAGGGACTGCCTCATTTATTTTGAGGGCAATGAGATAAAGGCAGATTTGGTTGTTTTGGGTATGTCAGATTTCGACTGCATTGTGGGCATCGACATTCTGAACAGATATCAGGCAGTGGTGGATTGTCAACAGAAAACAGTACGGTTCAGATCTGGTTTGGGAGTTCAGTGGATTTTCTATGGCAACGGTTCTCGTGCGAAGATTCCGTTGATTTCAGCAGTCAAGATGTCCCAATTATTAGAGCGTGGTCACACGGGCTACCTTATGTATGCCGTGGACACGTCGGGGAAGAGCAAAGAGTTGAGGGTAGAAGATGTGCCCGTGGTAGCGGAGTTTGCTGATGTATTCCCGGAGGAGATTCCCGGATTTCCTCCGACTAGAGAGGTCGAGTTTGGGATTGAATTATTACCGGGGACATCCGCTATTTCTCATGCTCCTTATCAAATGGCACCGGCAGAGCTAAGAGAACTGAAAGAACAGTTACAGGAGCTCCTTGATAAAGGATATATACGCCCTAGCGTATCGCCTTGGGGCGCACCAGTTCTTTTTGTGAAAAAGAAGGATGGTTTGATGCGTTTATGCATCGATTACCGGCAACTGAATAAGGCTACGGTGAAGAACAAGTATCCTCTCCCAAGGATTGATGATCTATTTGACCAGTTGCAAGGCACGAAGCTGTATAGCAAGATTGATTTGAGATCCGGGTACCATCAGATACGGGCCAGGGAGGAGATGTGCAGAAAACAGCATTTAGGACTCGGTATGGGCACTACGAGTTCTTAGTGATGCCGTTCGGTGTGACGAACGCCCCGGCTGTCTTTATGAGCTTGATGAATCGGGTGTTCCAACCCTATCTGGATCAGTTCGTCATTGTGTTTATTGACGATATACTCATCTACTCCCGGAGCGAGGAAGAACATGTGAACACTTGAGGACGGTGCTCCAGATCCTCAGAGATCACCAACTATATGCCAAGCTCAGCAAGTGTGAGTTTTGGTTGAGCAGTGTAGTGTTTCTGGGGCATGTCATTTATAGCAGTGGGATTTGAGTGGACCCCAGGAAGATTGAGGCTGTGATGGAGTGGGCTGCACCCACTTCTGTGCCCGAGATACGAAGTTTTCTTGGTTTGGCTGGTTATTACCGACGCTTCGTCGAGGGATTTTCCAAGATTGCTAAACCCTTGACTCAGTTGACTCAGAAGGGAATACCGTTTTATTGGTCTGAGGCTTGTGAACAGAGCTTCCAAGAGTTGAAGCATCGATTGACCACGGCTCCTGTGTTAGTGATTCCCACGGAGAACAAGAGGTTTGTTCTATATACTGATGCATCACTTCAGGGCTTGGGTTGTGTACTGATGCAAGATAAGCATGTAGTAGCTTATGCATCGAGACAGTTGAAGCCGCATGAGGCTAGATACCCGGTCCACGACTTGGAGTTGGCTGCTATTATCTTTGCCCTGAAGATTTGGAGGCACTATCTGTATGGTACATCTTTTACCATATATACGGATCATAAGAGCCTGAAATTCTTGTTCACTCAGGCGGAGTTGAATATGCGTCAGAGGAGATGGATGGATCTACTCAAGGACTATGACTGTGAGATCGAGTACCATCCGGGGAAGGCGTACTTGACAGCAGACGCCTTGAGTCGGAAGGTGAAGAGTACTGCCGAGGAGGTCATGTATTTGTCGGCTATGATGACTTCATATTGCCATCTGGGCTATGACTTCGAAGTAGATACATCGCCTGTGCATGTATCGACCTTATTGGCTGAGCCAGATATCTATGAGCATATCAGGAGAGCTCAGGGGACAGATGATGAGATTCATAGATGGTCATCATTGGTACTTCAGGGGCAGTCATCAAAGTTCAGAGTGGCTGAAGATGGTTCTTTGAGACTCGGTAACCGATGGGTAGTTCCATGTACGTCGGAGTTGCGTAGAGGAATCTTGGAACGGGCTCATAGTAGTCGATTTAGCATCCACCCAGGAGGGAGGAAGATGTATAAGGACTTGTGTGATCAGTTCTGGTGGAAACAGATGAAACGTGATGTAATCTCATTTGTCAAGAGGTGTTTGATATGTCAGCAGGTTAAGGCAGAGAGGCAGAGACCCGGTGGCGAGCTAAGGAGCTTAGAGATACCGGAGTGGAAGTGGGAGCACATATCTATGGACTTTGTGACCCACTTGCCGAGGACTACTTCGGGTTGTGATGCTATTTGGGTGATCATCGACAGACTGACAAATGTAGCTCACTTCATTCCTACAGTATGACGTACACATACTTGAGGATGGCTCAATTGTATGTCAGGGATATAGTGAGATTGCATGGGATTCCGGTGTCTATTGTGTCTGACAGAGATCCGCGGTTCACATATCATTTCTGGGGAGGTCTTCAGTCAGCATTGGGTACTGAGGTGAGATTGAGCACCGCATATCACCCCCAGACTGATGGTCAGACTGAGCGTACTATACAAACGCTCGAGGACATGTTGAGGGCTTGTGTATTGGAGTTTGATGTCTCATGGCAAGACTCCTTGCCCTTGGTAGAATTTTCATACAACAACAGCTATCAGGCGAGTATTCAGATGGCTCTGTTTGAGGCTTTGTATGGTAGGCGTTGTAGGTCGCCGTTATACTAGGATGACTTGACCAGTAAAGCATAGGAGGACCCAAACTGATTCGGGAAATGGAGGATAATATAAAGGTTATCCGTCAGAAAATGAAGGCAGCCCAGGACAGGCAGGCAGCCTATGCGAACAAACGGCGGAGACCGTTGGAGTTTCAATTAGGAGACAAGGTCTTTTTGAAGATTTCACCTTTCAGGGGTGTAGTTTGGTTTGGTATGCGTGGTAAATTGTCTCCGAGGTATGTGGGACCGTATGAGATTTTACAGCGCATCGGTACCTTGGCTTATCGTTTGGCACTGCCACCGTCGTTGTCTGGTATTCACGACGTGTTTCATGTATCTATGCTACGGAAGTATGAGCCGTATTCGTCACATGTATTGCAGCCTTCTGAGGTTCAGTTAGATTCTGATATATCGTATGAGGAACGGCCAGTCAGGATTCTGGATAGGGCTGATCGCAGGCTTCGGAACAAAGTGATACCAATGGTAAAGGTACATTGGGATCGCAGAGGTGTCGAGGAGGCCACGTGGGAGATGGAGCAGCATATGGTGCAGCACTACCCGGAACTATTCTCTGGTATGTGATTTATATTTAGTTTCGATTAGGGTAAGTGCATGCGATTTCGAAGGCGAAATCTTTTAAGTAGGGAGTATTGTGATATCCCCGAAATAATTAATTGCAATTTGGGCATTAATTATGTCTATGTGTCTTAAGGTGATAATTAGATTATGTATTGGGACTAATTATCTTGGAGAAATGCTTGTCACATGGTGGACGTGACCAGGTAGAGCATTTCAGGGCACATGTTATACATGTTGGGAAATTGGGTGTTATAATGGTTTAAATGTATTGGTTTATAATTTTTGGTGAAACATGTAGTAAATGGTGATTTTGGGTGTATTTTGGTAAAATGCTTTTAAAATATCATGTTGGGATGTTTTATACATAATATTCACTTTTTGGGTTACATGTTAAATTTAAACCATAACCCATAAGCATACCATTTGGATTAACCCCCACCTCTCATCCCACTAC
Organism: Haberlea rhodopensis; assembly: GCA_907163345.1. Lineage (NCBI taxonomy): Eukaryota > Viridiplantae > Streptophyta > Magnoliopsida > Lamiales > Gesneriaceae > Haberlea > Haberlea rhodopensis. The sequence continues at coordinate 6,831,355 of CAJQUN010000001.1, read as the reverse complement.
ACTTTACATCACATCCCTTCCCTTCCCATCACCTTTAAGTCAAACCACCCTCCATCTCTTCTCTTGCAAAGAAAAATCTCTCATTTTCGTTTTGGAAAGAGGAGGAAAAAGTAAAGGCTTTGAAAAGGAGTTATTTTGGGATTTCTTACAAGAAACTTGAAGCTCAAGTGGTAAGCTTTCATTATGGTAGAGTCTTGTTGGGTTTTGGTTGAGTTTGTAGCTTGTTTTTGGGGTTAAAAGGGTAGATCTTGGTCCATCTTGTTGTTTATGCTTGGGGGATGTATTTTCATGTTGTTTTGTGGTTTAATGATGTGTTTGATGGTTGATCTTGGTTGTATATGAGTTTAGGTGTTGTTGGAAGCTCATACTTGGAAGTTTCTCGCAGAAACAGGGCTGCCCGATCGATCGAGATAAGGGTCCGATCGATCGAGCGGGGCAGAGCCTGAACAAGGCGTGAAATGAGCTTACCGATCGATCGGTTTGTTTCGATCGATCGGTGTGACGTCTCGATCGATCGATAAAATGTTTCGATCGATCGGTGGAGGCAGAACTTGGATGCCTATTTTTCTTCACTTAGCGATCGATCGGGGCTTGGGGACCGATCGATCGCAAGGCATAAAATGTGAATTTTGGCATTTTGTTCTAAATGATGATGTTTTTGGTAATGGTTCATTTATTGGCTTCTAATATGGATTCATGTGATTGTGTAGAACCATCCCAGGTAGCCACACATCGAAGGAGATAAAGTTTCACGATATCTCCACTTTTGGAACTAAGGTACGTAGTGAGACGTACGGGCATCGGACGGTAAAACGTATTTATTACGCTTAAATTGGTTATGCACTATGGTTGCACACATGAAATTGATTATGCATTGTGGTTGCATATGTGGTATTGTTTATGCATCATGGATTGCATACATGGTTTGGTCATGCATTTTGGTTGCATATGTATATTGGATGCATTGTTGCATGTGATTGTGAGTCGGGATTTATATTCCAGTGATGGAGAATACTTGCCGCCAGTGGCGTAGCGATGTGAATACTTGCCGCTGTCATACCGTAGCGATGAGAGAATATTTGCCGCTAATATGAATCGAAGAACACGACCGCTGTCATATTTATAGCGAGGGATATTAGTGCCGCTGGTATTGTCTAAGCGAGGGGTATTTCCGCTGTCATGTTAACGCGAGGGGTATTATGCCACTGATATAATAAAACTCGGGAATTGAATACGGTATACATGGAAATCGGTGCATGTCATGACATATATCGGTATTATAATCCATTGATTATTATTGTGGTACAGGGACAACCAGGGGAGCTTTTAAATGTGTTGAATACAGGAAGTGAATTGCATTTATGGTTTATGCATTGAACTATGATCATATTATTGTGAATATGATTTGTATACATGCTCATGGTTTGGGGTTGTTCCTGTAGGTACTTTTGGGCGGATGGGCTAAGGCAGATTGATGCGGTGAGCCAGTGAGGAGTACTCTTGGCATAGCAGGCCTAATTCTTTTGTATAGTCTCTACTCTAGGAGTAGTGTAAAGCTATAGGATTATCATTCATTGATAGGGAATGTAATTAATCCCTTTTGAAAATTTTAATTTGGCCTGTAACCTTAACGGCTCAAGACATCAATACGGAACTTTATATCATTAGATGCATGTTTAACTCTATTACGCCTTTAATCCGCACTTAAGGAACTAGGGTCCTTACATATTGTGATGCCCTTTGTCTTATGTTGGTAAAATTAAAATTTTAAAATGGTTTATAATTTGTATAATTGACTACTAGAACTTTGGGTCCATTATTTTTGTAAAACGAGAACGGATATGAAATAGCTGATCCAGGACCACATTGTGTTGCCGCGTTTACACAGACCTGGGCCCGGGGCATGACAGAATATCATCAGAGCCTGTCACAAGCAGGAACACTGGTGAAGTGCTATGCGGAGTAAAATGCTAAATGACAGGAGACATCTCACGAATCTGTAGGAGTCATCTCTAGATCCTCAGTGCTAGTGGATCGATGAATTAGGCCTCGACGAGCAGGGGCGGAACCAGAAAAAAAGTTTTGGGGGTGCAAAATTTTTTTTAACTTAAGGTCCAAATGTTCCTTAAGTATTGCATATCCATTCGATCTCCCAAATTCATGTGGATTGGCCTGAATCTGACGAACTCATTTTCTTTCCCTCATTCACCTTCAAAGTAGCTCTGAGCTCATTCTTATCCTACCATGCCAATGGATCCTCATTGTCGTTCCTCTGAATCTTCATTTTCACATCCTCTAGAGTATTTGCTCTTCGAGGGTAGTTTCAGGTTGTGGAACATTGTCATGTAATGCCCTTTTTAGTAACAACAGGGTGTCTGGAGTGACTTCTTCCTCATCCTGTTTTCTAAATGATATAGTATTAACCCAGTCAAAAGTTTGGGAATCCTTTTCACTATGATTTTGTTGTCAAAACTGAAGGATTACTGCACCGAATTTCCGCTGATCCTTTATCTTTTGGGTATCTAAATTTTCCTTCATCACCACGCTTGCTGCAAAAATTAATGCGAAATTTTCTGTGCAACGCCTTGCGTAGTCTCCGCACAATAATCTTATGATCACAAATGGTTGTGAAAATAAGTTTCATTGTCTCGTTCTCCTGAGTGAAGCGCTTGAATGTCTGTAGGAAATTGTTTCCTAGTAGCATATCAGCTCATGTATCATGGAAATAAATAGGTGGAGTCTTAACTTGTACCACGGGGTACCGCGTGCTCCTCCGATAATTATTTCGGCTTCCTGGACTCCTTCATTAAGAATAAGGATCCGCTTGGAAAAGTCTCTTCCGGCAATGGCTGGTAATTTTTCACCAACATCTTTAGGGAAGATACCGAGTCTGACAGTACATATTCCAACTCCCAAATCAATGTAGGCTGCGAAATATTCTGCCCGATACTTCTCATATAACATCCCGATTAGAGAATGGACTGGTAGTCATCGGAGTCTGTATCTTTTCCCCTCCACCGTGAATTCCATTCAATCCTGCAATTTTTCCCAATGTTTGTGTTCCTCAAGAAACTCAACAACAAGAATAAGTTGTTCTGGGATTCTACCTGCAGCTCCTGCAATTGTTATATCAATTTCACCAATTTGAAGGTTTCCTTGATACCTGCCAACTATAGATTGTTGCAAATAATAGAGGACATCACAAGGGAAGATATTGTCTTTCTCAGTAATGTCGAAGATTATCTACACTTCTCTCTAGCCTTCTGGCTATTTCAGCATTCCTTTTGTTTTGAATACATCATAGATATTTTGAATTCTGTTCGAGACGACTTTTTGTTTCTCCTCGGGATAGTTACTGATTCACATATCATGTTGGAAAGACATTCTTCTTGGCTCGATCATAAGGCTCATGCTTCTGTTCATAACAGACTGGTCTTGCATCCTCATGTCAATCTCTCCTATTGTCAGAGTATCAATAATGTCCGGCAATACTGCTTTGGCGAAATCTTTGAAGATTCTGGGGACTTCGATGAATTCATTTCTCAATAACACTTCTGAATGATGAGTATTCGAGAGCGCATATGACACATTGTAGGTGATCGATTAAAGCCCGTTCCCTTCTTTCATTAAATCACTTCTTTTAAAATCTTGATGAAGAGTAAGAACCTTGTTGAAGTCTCGATCTCCTAAATTATATGCATTCTCGGATAGATGTTAAAGGCCATCTTTTCTGCATACATATTTCATGCAACTGCTCCCAAACAAGAATCTTTGAGGTTCAGGATTCTCTTATCAAAGATCGTCAGGTTGAGGGGCGAATCAATTCCTACCTTGAAAGTTGCCTTGATTATAACTCTAATGGCTCCAATAAAAGTCCATGAGAGCATGTTAGCAACTTCTCTTTTAACCTTGTTCTTAATTTCCTGAATTTCTCTGTGGGTGATTAACTGCATCTCAATTTGATTTTCCGTGAGTTTCATCGGGATCGCAAATCCACCTGTTGTCACCCTATGGATAATCTGATGCTTCCTACTTTGAAGACCAATCATATCCATGGCTTTTTCATTGTTCCAATTGTAAATCCATCATACATCTGAAGATTTGGTTCTTCTTTCATGATCCTCATAAGAGTTTTATGAGAAACTGTCGTATGTGAGAAAAAACATCGACAGTTCTTCTCTGATCATGTGTTGAAGGAATTCTCCTTCACTCTGATTCTGTACTGGATTCATCTCCACTATCAGAATAGATTTCTTCTTCATAGATGCTTTTATCTGAGGGGATCGGCTTTGGTTCTTTGGACAATCTGTAGAGATATGTCCTCTTGCTCCGCATTTCCAGCAGTTAAAATCTTTGAAACTCTCATTCGCACGAGTATGAGAACGTCTGAAAGTCCTCTTCGTTGGTGCTCTGCTAGTACTTGCTTGATTAGAACCCGTTGACGATGTTCTACTCCTTGTTGGTCATGATTGGACCAGAACTTTTTAGGCCTCCATGAAGACCTATTTCCTCTGTTACTACTTCCTCGGGCATATGGATGAGCTCTGTGATTTTTCATCTTCTGCCTTTTGTAGTAGTTTTCGATGATTGTAGGGATATCATTCCATGCACAACAAATAGGTGTTTTGTTGATTCCTCTTAGCTTCTTGTCATTCTTTTGGAGTTTCGCTTGATAGCACCATTCCAAAAGCTTCATTTTAAGAAATGACATACTCCTGGATACCGTCTCTATTCCTTGTGGTGTATATTCCTGTATAAGCATTTTTCTCCATGGACTTGGTAATTGGCAAAGAACAGTTATGCTGCATCTTTTTCTACCATCTTTGCCTTCCATTTATACTCTGTGAAGAGTTTGATGTACTCATCTACATAACAGATATCATGTAGTTCCAGGCTAATTAGAACTTGTCTATATTTTTTACCCTTTTCTTCCTCCTTTCTTTCGAAGTAGCCAACTCCACTGAACAAATTTTAAAGAATTTTGCCATCTTGTCCACGATTTCTTTCAGGGACTCTCCAGCTAAAACTTCTCCCTTGGTACCTAGGTCTTCGAATACCCAGGCATTTTTGGTTGATCTTTCTAGACTCATATTAAGGAGTAATATGAATCTTTTTTGTTGAGGTCAAGCGTTATTCTCATTGCTGAAGCTCATTCATCAATAATAACTTCTCGATTTTTAAAATTCAAGATATTCATATTGAGCATAAGTCCATATGGATGAATTGGATCTAACAGAGATTTCTCGTAAGGCGTTTGATGTAGGTTTGGCCTGCGAGAACGACTCCTTGTTCCAACTGGTGGGATCTAAAGTTGCTCCAGCAGTAAAATCTTCTTGGTGGGGCATGCTTTGATCTCCTTCGGGTGGTTTGTGTGACGCGAAACTTTCTTTTGGTAGAAGTCGAGGAATTCTGCCAACTTGATTTGTTTTAAACTCTACAAGATTTAATCCCGCAAACGAATCAGCAAGATCACGTAGATCTTTCAGGTTGATTCTTTCAATTACTTTGTTTGATTTAGTTCTTTCAATTTCTGGATGTACCACATGTATGAGTTGCACATCGAACATGCGTTCGAATCCATAAATTTTCTTGAATCGTCTCCTCCGTATAGGTTACAAATTAATATTCAAGATATTACTATAGTATTTCCAAAATAAATATATACTCTGATACCATTTTTTACGGATCATGAAGGAAAAAGGTTATAAGAAAAAATGGTGAAACTTTGGGTAACTTTTGAAAAGTATATAAAACTCTAGGGGATATCATGCAATTAACATCTTTTAACTTTATAAGGGTAAATGGGTAAAGTGTTGTGGGTTAGGAAGTTAGGATGAAGATAAAAGTATTGTTGGGGAGTTAAAATATAGAATAATGGATAAAAGGAGTAAAGTTAAAGAAAATTAGGTTTTATAGATTTTTTATTAGTTTTACCCAAAAATAAATAAATAAATGAACATGCTGTTGCTCCGCCTAAATTTGAGAAATTAAGGAAAATGTAAAAGTTAGTTGACTCAAAAACATGACCATTTAATTGTTGTCCGAGATAGGGATTTTTTTATATTCATTAATTTTTATTTTTCATGATTATTTTTTGAGACATTCACGTCTTGGTAGTGGAAAATATTTGTATGTATTCAATTTGGGTCTTACTTATACATCAACTCAATATTAAAATATAATATTTTGTTAAAAATAAAAAATGATAAACTATCGTACTAACTATTTTAAATTAATCATATTGAGTTGATCTATATTGAGTCTAACACCTAATACATATAAACGTTTTAACATTTTACTATTGGGTATCCATTTTGGTAGAGGCAGGGGGACCAACCTAGAACTATGAAATATGAATACTGGCCCTACATGACCAGTTGTGGGTCCAAACCGCCGTGAACCGCCGCCCGGCACCTTTAGCTCGAGCTTGCGGAAACAATGTGCTCAATATAATTCAGACGAGGAAGAAAGCGACACAAGACGCATGCACTGTTCAAAATACAGGTCCTTGATATATTTATTTTGCACACAAGTCAGGAAGCTCATTAAATCCTACTAAAACTTATTAAATTTGATTCCATAAAATCTTGTCAGATAAAATTTTAAATATATCCCGGTGGAATTTTGTTTTTTTATATCTATAGGTGACAGGTCCAGCCCGAACTACCCTACATGACCAGTTGTGGGTGAAGTAAATGCATCACATATATTTGGGGAGAGCTGAATTTTTTACCAACGAAATATCTGCAAAAAGATTCTTACCAACGAAATATCTGCAGGACATGTTGAACCCCTTCGAGGCCAAAATATATAGTTATTATCAGGGGCGGATTGACCAAGGGGCAAGGAGGCACAAATTTTTTTATCTTAAAAAAATTACTTTTTTAAAAAATTGAAATTTTACGCTTAAAAAATTGTTGTACTTAATTAAACATAAGTGGTGTATTACTTAATAAGTAATGAGAAGTTAATTATTAGAAGTGGAATTGACAATAAACTTGTCAATTGACAGTCGGATCAGAACATGGTGAAAATACAAATATAGATTTGAACTATTTGAGTTAACACCAAATTATTTTAAAATAATTTATTAAATATAAAATTTGTATTAAATTGATAGCTTTAATTTTTCTTATTGAAATAGGAATACAACCTCAGGTGTAGGAATACAACGCTAGGTGTGGAATGTACATTTAATGTTCAGTACATTGGTGACACTCTGATGTTCACAATTGGTCAGGAATTGATATATATCGGTGTAGTACGTAAAAGATACATTATAGTGTGTACAACACACAAAAATCGCAAAACACGCACTGAAACTTGCGAAACATGCACACCCCCGCGCTTCACCGACCACCACGTACAAATCTGCTTCGTCCGCAGCCGCCCTACCACCTATCGGTGAGACCGACCTACCACTGTGTTACTCACTCACATACGTACACTTCCATACCAAATAATTAAGATTTAAGCTTCGAAAAATGCTTCGATTTCGCCCTGGAACGAAGAAAATTGTGCGACGTAGGGTTTGTGCGATTTTGGTTCGATTGCTTCGTTCAACCACAAATTGGACGAAGCCCAGAGGTCAAGACTCTTCCCCTTACCTTGGCCGATCTTTTTGGCACCAGTCTATGCCTCTATTGCAGCTGTGAGTCGCCGAAATTATCCTTGAACCGTCGATTTTCCTACGTGAGCATAGGGTATGAATTGAGTTCGAAATTCCAGCTTTCGATTTTGAATTTTTAGCCTTTAATTGAAGTCTTAATTTGTTTGTCACAGCTTAATTCAAAAGAAATGATATTGAGGATTAATTATTGTTTAATTGTCTCAATTTAATTATCATAAATTTGTTAAGCGATGACTAAAATTGATCACCAAAATTTTAGTGACTAGTTTATTGAATTATAAATTTATATTGGTGTACAGTGAATACATCTACCCTACTAGCTCAAGTCTACCCTCATATATCGAGAAGTAAAGATATGTTGTGATCGGGTAATATACGACATGTTGATGTGAATAATTTGATATTATGTGGCTAAGTGATTTTATTTAAATTATGTGGCACTCATAGCATTCATGATTTGGTACATAGGTATGAAAAAAAAATCTTTTTGTTAACACATAGCATTTTTATACATACATCGATGCATTACATACACTTTGAGCTATGATTATTTGATACCCTGTTATTTTGGACTCGATCAATCATAAGGGTTGCACACTGTGCTATGACTGACATTAAGTGGCCTGAAAGGCATAGAGATTCGTGACCCTTATGATTGCTATGATTTGTTGAGATGGGATTGGTGGCGTTTGCCTACGTCATCCTATGGATTATCCCTATTTGTTGAGATTGTTATGGGGGCCGCCTTGTGACGTCATCGATATAATATGATGTCAAAAGCTTGGATGCAGTGGCGCTTTGACGACGCATCATATAGACATTGGTAGCGTTTATCGTGTACGCCCAAATTAACCCTTATCAGTTAACAACAATTTAATGTAGCAATGTAAGTAAGGATCGATCCCACAGGGAAGTGAGTATTTTTGTGCTAACAAATATCAAAATAGGGGGGTTTTCGAAATTCTTTACTATAACTAAATTAAACTAAAGCAAGCAAATTACAAGATTATCAAGATTAAAAAGCAATTCTTGGTTTTTGGTCAACTTTACCTTTGAAAATTATTCATTTGATCATCAAATCACTAAACATTTGAATTCATTCAATTATTCATCAATTGAAAACTTGATTCCTCTCTCACCTTAATCGTAGTCAAATATAAAACAACAATTCGACTCTTATCAAATCTTTAACCAAAACTACAGCCGTTAAGATTAAATCAAGGATAGCTTCAAAAACTAGTAAGATTGATGAATATAATCAAAAACTGCGGCCGTTAAAATTAATCATCCAATCGTTTTTTCTAAGAATTTAATAACATCAACATCAGGTAATCATCAATCTTAGTTGCTTCTTAATTAGCATTAGATAGTGTATGTGATTACTAGGTGATCAATCTATCAATCAAACACAACAATCATAAGAATCAAAATCTGAAAAACAAATTGAAATTGATTTAAAAATTCAACAATCAAACCAAAATTTTCACAAGTATTTTTATTCCAAAGGCAAGTATCCCTCAACCAAGAATTAAAGCGTTTACTACTAATAATTTGATATAAAAACCAACAAAAATTGTATTTAAATATCAAACAATCAATAGAAAAGAAAGTTACTAAAGCGAAGCACGATTCCGGTTTGTTGATTCCGTCTTCGTTCTTTGAGCGTTCTTCACAAAAATTGAAAGAAAAATTATTCTAAGAATTAAAACTATGTTCTAAGGTCTGAATAATGTCTTCAAGAGGCATCTCGAGTATATAGGCTTGGAGGCTGATGGAGTAGGTTAGAATCCAAGTGGAAATGAAAGAAATCAAGTCTCCAAACTTTCCAAAATACTTCTGTCGAACGATCGAGCTCTTCCTTCCGATCGATCGAGCTCATCATTCCGATCGATAGAGCTCTCGCAAAATTTGTTGCTTAAATTTTCTGTCTCGATCGATCGATCGAGCTCATTCTTCCGACCGATCGAGCACCTTGTATAAATTTTATGCATTTTTCTTGGTCTACTTTGATCCCTAGTCAACTCTAATACATTTTTTGATCTGTATTCGCCTTAGTTAGCTCGATTTCTTCGATTCCACCTACAATTACACAAATATACGATTAGGTAGCATATGTATCAAATTATCCATCAAAACATACCAAATCGTAAATAATTAAACTCAATAGATGTATCTATTTCTAGTCACATCAAACTCCCACATACTTACTCTTTACTCGACCTCGAGTAAATCAGACAAAACTACAATATTTTTGTTTGACTCATAAATTCATAACAAACTAACTTATCTCCACTTTAACGCCTCAACAATTTTAAACATGCATAATAATGAAAGGTTGTGAAAAGTTAACAGTGGAACAAGTTCAATCCCTAAACATTTCATACTTAACAAAGTAGTGAACGTGTGTGTGTGGTCATAAACAAGTGTCATGTACAAATTATAGATCCAATAGATGTAAACTCACAATAGTTCAAGTTATACACTAACACAAGTATAAGCTCACTTGCACACTTTTCTCCACTATCTTAGCCACTTTGCAAACACAAATCAAGTAGGTATTTATTAGCTTGTAGCTTGGCCTAGGTATTGGCTTATGAAAGAAAGGGTAAGCTATATCAAACAAGAGAGTATAATGTTATGCACAATAAAGAGCTTCTCTTCTTGCATGAATTTTTCAATTTTGTTTATTTTTCACACCTTGTATATTTTTGCAAGGTCAATTCTTTTCTTCTTTTATGTCTTGGCTCCCCTTGGAGTCATATTTTTAGCAATTTTCTCAAGGCATCCCTTTTCTTTCATTCATCTCATTCTTTTGACATTAAAGTTCACAAAACATTTGAATCATTGAAAATATAAGTGCATGTGAATGAAATACATCATACTCCCTTCAAATGTGTGGATTAAAATCACATTTAGGCTTATTAGGGAAGGATGATAAGCTAGTCAAAGACTGTCGAATGGGTTCGTTTGTATGCTTAGCATACAACCATTCTTTCGTGTTAGGGCTCAAAAGGGTACTAGTGATTGATTTTATGTACATGGTAGGCTTGAAAGGCTCAAACGCATCAAAGATCTCCTATATCACTTTCATGTTTGCAAGTAGTCTAGACATACGCCTCAAAGAGTATGTTGTTAAGTTCTAGCATGTATTAGAGACTTCTTAAGACTATCCCAAAATTCATACAATCTTCACTAAGCTATGCACACTTCACAAGTTATGAAGGATTCGTGCTCAAAATATTCAATTACTAAGTCAAAGCACAATTTGCATTAGAGTTCAAAGTGTTCCAAGGTTAACAATTCACCTATGTTCAAAAGCATGCATGATATCAATTAGGTTTCATCATGGGCAAGTGATTCTAAGCATGCATTCATTACTAACTATGAGCTCAAAATTTTCAAATTTTCAAAATTTTTTGTATTTTTGTAATAGGAAAGCAATAGCACACCACTAATCCCTCCCCCATACTTAAATCTTACAGTGACCCCAATGTAAGGCAAAAATACAAGAAAAGAGAAAAGTCTAACTAATAAAGCAATAAAAAATAAAAAGAAAGGGAAACTAACTCCCCTTGAGTTGCCTCCCAAGCAGCGCCTCTGTTTAATGTCGGTGGCCCGACTTAAGTCCTCGCGATCAGTCTAAGTTAGGTGGATCCTCTAGAGCTACCTTGATGTTCACTTGTCCACCTTCCTCGTTTTGGACACCCTTATAGTAATGCTTCAATCGGTGACCATTCACCTTGAATGTCTTAGTGGTGTCCAGGCTCTGAATTTCCACTGCACCATGGGGATACACATTAGTAATGATATAAGGTCCATGCCATCTAGAACGAAGCTTACCTGGAAATAGGCGAAGGCGTGAATGGTAAAGGAGAACTTTTTGACCAACTTCAAAGCTCCTCCTTGATATGATCTTGTCATGGAAGTCCTTCGTCTTTTCCTTGTAGATCCTTGCACTCTCATAGGCCTCATTCCTTATCTCTTCTAGTTCTTGTAATTGCAACTTCCGATGCAAGCCACTCTCATCATAGTTCATGTTGAAATGCTTCACAGCCCAATATGCTCTATGCTCCAACTCTACAGGAAGATGACATGGTTTACCAAAAATTAGTCGATATGGTGACATACCTATTGGAGTCTTATATGCAGCCCGGTAAGCCCAAAGTGCCTCATCCAGTCTTAAGCTCCAATCCTTCCTTGTTGGGTTAACAATCTTTTCAAATATGGCTTTGATTTCTCGGTTAAAGACCTCGGCTTGGCCATTTGTTTGCAGATGGTAGGCGGCGGAGACTTTGTGGGTCACATGATCCTTCTTGAAAAGACTTGCCACCTTCCGATTGCAAAAGTGTGTACCTCTATCACTGATTATAGCTCTTGGGATTCCAACCTAGAGAAAAGGTTATGTTTGATAAAATCCGCAACAAATTTGGAATCGTCAGTCCGGGTAGTGATAGCTTCCACCCATTTCGAAACATAGTCAACGGCAAGAAGTATATAAATATGACCATAAGAGATAGGAAAGGGTCCCATAATGTCATGCCTCGATATGACGTATACATGTGTAATATGCTTATGGTGTAATTATGATTAATTACAGTACGATGTGGACTCGGATTCGGGTTGAACCGAGCATGACTAATGTTACGAAAGAATGAAATCTCATATAGATATGAGAAATCAAAGAGAGTGAGTTAAGAACATGAACATGTGATAGAGGGACTTAACATTATTATGTGATAGTGGAAAAGAGACTTGAAATGCATCACCTAGTTGAATCTTAATATGTCTTGCATTTAGCATGAATTTGGGGAGAATGTGTATTTGCATTTGGGGTGAATGTGGAGGTGACAAGATATAACTAAAATCAGATTGTTCAACACATACCTCACCTCAACTCACCTAGTAATCTCTACACACACTCTCTCATTCTCCTTGAGTTGATTTTGGAGTTGTACTTGCAAGAATAACAAGGAAGTGCAGAAATTGGTAAGGAAGGTAGAATTGCCATGCTTTAGTATAAATTGATGGATATATGTGCTTAGTATATCAACTTTGAAGCATGTGAAGTAATTCTTGTATATGAATTGCTATGAGGTTAAAGTAATCATTTGAAAGTATAAAATGATGGAAAGTTGTGTACATAATGCTAGTTTATCTAATGTTCAAGTTGTTAGGGTATGAATTAAGGTGAATGAGAAGAACCATGAAGATATGCTTGAAAATCGCCATTGTTTGAAAATTCTGTTGTCGACCGATCGATCGCTAGGATCGTACTGATCGATCGGTAGAAACAGGGGAAGTAAGGCGGTTCATGTACCGATCGATTGCTGAAGGCGATCAATGAAATGCCGTAGCATTTTTGAGAAATTCAGATTTTAGAGCGATCGATCGCTAGCTTCCGACCGACCGATCGCTAGGGTTGTCTGATTGGACCGATCGATCGCTAGAGTGACCGATCGATCGGTAGACTTAAAATGTTATATTTTTGTAACTTTTGATATTGATGCCTATGATAACATGATACATTATTGGCATTGTTGTAGCATCATCACAGGGGGCGGGGCAACGAGGCAATTAGCCAGTGACGACTGATTTATCTCGTTTGTGTCGCTTTACAGGTATGTGTTGACGTACGGAGTATAGATATTGTGTGATGACGTTATGAGATTGATATCATATGAATTGTGTTGTGTTGGTATCATATGATTGGTAGTATCATATGCATATACATTCATGGATATCATGTGTTTGAAATGGATGAGGTATATGTTTTAGCATTAGAGGTATACGCCTGGTTTGGGTATATGCTCGGGTATGCTACATACACGTTAGTATTAGAGATATACGCCTGGTTTGGGTCTATACTCTGGCTATTATCACATATGAGTATGGTACTATGATATGTGCTGCTAATATGAAGATGTGATGTGGTTCCACTGACATATTGAGCTGAGATAGACACATCATATTGGTCTCGTGATAATAGGGTGATAGTTGAGACATGTCGACATGGTGCATTGGTTGATGCATGATACAGAGCATTCACATTGGATATGATGTTTATTGTGCTTTATCATTGATATTGTGTTTTGATATTGCACTAAGATAGTGGTATATCTATACTCACGTTGTGTGAATGTTTCTGTAGGATTTCATAGACGTGGGAATCGTGAGTCTTATTCCGCTGCGCGGTGAACCACTGCATAGGAGTTGTGCTGGCTTAGGTTGTTATTTATACATGTGATGTATATGTGAATAGGGTTTTTGTACTTGTGGTTTTGTACATCTGTAACAACCTATTAGTAAGAAACTCTTAAACAGTGTATGAATTACTTAATTCTGACTCACATATGTACTTGCGATTGAATACATAATGGATTAAGTAACGAGGACCCCACACATAAAGTCGATGCCTATACGTCAAAAATCTCAGAAATAAGAATGGGTTGTTGAGGCATCTCTTTTCTTTGGGAGATATTACCAGTCAATTGGCATTGCGCACAGTTCTTGCAAAGGCATCAGGAAACAGGGTAGGCCAAAAGAATCCAAATTCTAGCACCTTCCTAGACGTCCTCTTTGCACCAAAATGTCCACCACAAGCGTATGAATGACAGAACTTAAGAATGTTATTTACCTCAGTTTCGGGTATGCATCTCCTAATGATTTGGTCCGCGCAGTTCTTCCATAGGTAAGGATCATCCCATACATAGTACTTGGCATCACTCCTTATCTTAGCTCTTTGAGACCTAGACAATTCATAAGGTAGTTCATTAGAGGCTAAGAAGTTCACAATATGAGCATACCAACGAAGATTGTCGCTTATGGAGAGTAGATGCTCATCCGGGAATTCCTCCTTCAAACAAAGCTCCTCATCCACATGCGGTAGACGGCTTCAGTGATTCGCTACTTTGTTCTCGCTGCCCTTCTTATCCTTGATTTGTATATCAAACTCACTCAAGAGTAAAATCCATTGTATCAACCTGGGTTTTGCCTCATTCTTCGTCATCAGATAGCGAAGAACTGCATGACCAGAATAAACAATGACTTTAGTACCAAGTAGATAAGATCGAAATTTTTCAAGAGCAAAAACAACTGCTAAAAGCTCTTTCTCAGTAGTGGAATAGTTCCGTTGAGCATCATTCAAGGTCTTTGATGCATAGTAGATGGCATGTGAAGCATTCCTTTCTCTTTGGCCCAAGACAACACCAACCGCATAGTCACTGGCATCGCACATGATCTCGAAAGGCTTACTCCAGTCAAATGATTGTATGATGGGGTAGAAGTCAATGACTCCTTCAGGTCGATCAAAAGCTCTCTTGCTTGCTTCATCCATCTCAAAAGGAACATCCTTTTGCAGTAGCTTACACAAAGGTGTAGCTATCTTAGCGAAATCCTTGATGTACCTCCTGTAAAAACCTGCATGTCCAAGAAAAGAACGCACACCCCGAACACAAGTAGGATAAGGTAGAGACTGCATAACATCAATTTTTGCATTGTCGACCTCTATACCATTAGCAGAAACGACATGACCCAATACTATACCTTGTTCTACCATAAAATGACATTTTTCAGAATTTAGAACAAGGTTAGTCTCTGTGCATCTTTTTAATACAAGTGTAAGGCTAGCTAGACAATCCTTGAATGAGTTACCGAAGATATTAAAATCATCCATGAACACCTCTAAAATATGCTCAATAAATTCAGAAAAGATGCTAACCATACACCGTTGAAACGTGGCTGGAGCATTGCACAGCCCAAAGGGCATGCGTCTGTAGGCGAATGAGCCAAAAGAGCATGTGAAAGTAGTCTTTTCTTGGTCCTTCGGTGCAATTGCAATCTGAAAATAACCCAAATAACCGTCAAGAAAGTAATAGTATGAATGGCAAGCTAACCTCTCAAGCATTTGATCATTGAAGGGTAGAGGGAAGTAATCTTTTCTAGTCACAGCGTTTAGCTTCCGGTAGTCGATACAAACTCGCCATCCATTTTGAATACGTGTGGGCACAAGTTCATCATCTTTGTTCTTTATCACAGTAATACCGGACTTCTTTGGCACCACTTGGACTGGACTGACCCATTGACTGTCGGAGATAGGGTAGATCACCCCAACCGCTAAAAGCTTCAAAATCTCCTCTTTCACCACATCCATCATAGGTGGGTTTCCTTTGGGGCTGATGCGTAGGGCTTCCTCCTTCTTCAAGTAGAATGCGGTGTATGCATGTGGAGGGACTGATTCCCTTGATGTCAGCTATGGTCCAATCGATTGCAGTCTTGTGCTCCTTGAGCACATGAATAAGATCCTTCCAACTTGCTAGAGATGATCACTGATAATGTATCTCCTTCACCAAGGAATACATATTTGAGATGGCTAGGTAGTGGCTTCAACTCAATGGTAGGTTCCTGCAAAACCGATGGAAGAATTCTAGTGTTAGAAACAGGCAATGATATAAAAGAAATGTTACCTGGCTGATGTAGCTCAGGTGTATCATCCAAGGCATCTATGGTATCTTTCAACTCATTCATGATGAACAACTCCCCATCCTCATTCTTCATAGCCATGGTAAGAGTGACTTACAGTTCATCTTTCCCTACAATCTCAAAGACTTCCTGTGACAAATAGTCAATAACAACAATAGAATACACAGTGTCATCATCATTGCGAGGATATTTCATGGCATCATATATGTTAAAAGTAACAATCTCACCATCAAATTCCATAGTAAGGGTACCACTATGCACATCTATCTTGGTCTTAGAAGTTTTGAGGAATGGTCTTCCTAACAAAATTGGACTACTCTTATCACCATTCTCCATATCAAGGACATAGAAATCCGCAGGGAATACCAATTCGTTTACTTGCACAAGCACATCTTCAATCACACCCCTAGGATATGCATTAGACCTATCCGCTAGTTGAATAACCAGTACAGTAGGGTTCAAAGGACCAAGTTGTAGAGAAGCATATATAGAGTATGGCATGACATTAATTGATGCTCATAAATCTAACATGGCCTTTTCAAGGCGAGTGTTACCATTGTGCACGGACTAGAGAACATATATGGGTCCTTACACTTGGTAGGGATTTTTCTTTGGATCACAGCTGATACGTTTTCACCCAGTTCAATCTTTTGGGATCCCTTCAACCTATGATTCCTCTTTGCAGTGCATAAGTCTTTCAAAAAAATTGCATAGCGAGGTACTTGTTGAATTGCATAAAGTAAAGGAATGTTTACCTCACATCATCGAAAGGTTTCATATAGACCTTTAAGTCCAGCATCTTTCCTATTGTCTTTCAATGCTTGGGGGAAAGGGGGTGGCACTTTATAATCAGAGAAGGAAGGAGACTTACCTTTTTGTACCTCTTGTTCCACGGTGGTCTTGTCTCCAACCTCAGCTTCCTTTTCTTTATCACCCTTGGTAGATCTTTCGTCCTCTCCTCTGGTATCTCCAATTCTTTACCACTACTAAGTGTGACTGCACTGGCATTTCCCTTGGATTCACCACTGTTTGGGATGGTAGGGTGGTCGACCCATGGGCTTCAACGCGATTGAGTGTGGTGGCTAGTTGACCCACTTGAGTGTTCAAGCTTTGAATACTTGATCTTGTTTCCTGTTGAAATCTTGTAACATTATGAGCAAGATCTAGAATAATATTCTCTAACATGTCACTAGTAGAAGGGTAATTAGATTGTTGTGTCCTCTGAAAAGGTGGCCTGTATGGTGGTGGATGTTGTGGTTGTTGTGGCACTTGAGGTGGAACGTGATTCATCGATTGTGGTCCATAGCTCAGGTTAGGATGGTCACTCCATCCTGGGTTGTATGTGTAAGGGTCATATTTGCGTTGAGGTTGCCCGGGAAATCCACCTGCTGCATTCACTTGCTCAGCAGATGCTTCTTGAAGTGATGGGCATTAATCTGTAGTATGACTCATCTCCAAACATATTCCACACGGCTTCACTGTCTGTCCGTTTCCTCCTGCCATTTGACGAACAAGAGAGGTGAGGCTAATAAGTTGTTCTAGGTTAGACACATTTACCTCTCCTTGTTTCTGTTGATTCGGCTCATTTCTAAAGTTGCCAAACTGCTGTGAGTTTGCCGCCATGTTTGCTATCAAGCTTCTTGCATCTTCCGGTGTCTTATCCACAAAAGCTCCAGAGCTCGCAGCATCAACCAAGTTCCTGTCACTAGATAACAAACCCTCATAAAAGTATTGTATGAGTAAATGTTCAATTATCTGGTGTTGTGGGCAGCTTGCATACAACTTCTTGAAGCGCTCCCAGTAGTCATGCAATGTCTCTCCCGTGTACTGTCTAATAGAGTAGATCTCATTCCGTATATTAGCCGCCCTCGATGCTGGAAAGTATTTATCCAGAAACGTCCTCTTGAGATTATTCCATGTTGTGATCGAACCTGATGGTAGGTAGAATAACCAGTCCTTTGCAGCGTCCTTTAAGGAAAAAGGGAAAGCTCTCAACTTGATTTGCTCCTTAGTAATTCCAGTCGGCTTCATGGTGGTGCAAACCATATGAAACTCCATCAATGCTTATGAGGATCTTCTCCTGCAAGTCCATGAAAAGATGGCAGCAAATGTATTAGTCCAGATTTCAGTTCAAAATTGACATTAGTTGCAAGAGTAGGAAAAGTAATGTAAAGAGGTTGTTGGTTCAAATCCGGATTGGCCAGTTGTCGTAAATTCCGATTCACAGCCATGTTGTCCCTTTCTTCCTCTTCTTGCCTTCGATTTTCTCTCCTTCTCCGATGTAGTGTCCTCTCGATCTCAGGATCGTAGTGAATATTGTCTTCTTGATCTGAGGGATCACCTGTACTCATGAACAAACAACACGAGTATAAAACGAAATAAATAAAATAAAGTAACGTTAACACAAAAGTAATTGCCTTCCCCGGTAACGACGCCAAAATTTGGTAGTGTTTATCGTGTACGCCCAAATTAACCCTTCTCAGTTAACAACAATTTAATGTAGCAGAGTAAGTAGGGGTCGATCCCGCAGGGAAGTGAGAATTTGTGTGCTAACAAATATCAAAATAGGGGGGTTCTCGAAATTCTTTGTAATAACTAAATTAAACTAAAGCAAACAAATTACTAGATTATCAAGATTAAAAAGCAATTCTTGGTTTTTGGTTAACTTTACCTTTGAAAATTATTCACTTGATCATCAAATAACTAAGCATTTGAATTCATTCAATTATTCAACAATCGAAAACTTAATTCCCCCCTCACATTAATCGTAGTCAAATAGAAAACAGCATTCAATTCGACTCTTATCAAATCTTTAACCAAAACTACAGTCATTAAGATTAAATCAATGATAGCTTCAAAAACTAGTAAGTTTGATGAATCTAATCAATAAAAACTACAGCCGTTAGAATTAATCATCTAATCGTTTTTCCTAAGAATTTAATAACACCAACAGCAGGTAATCATCAATCTTAGTTGCTTCTTAATTAGCATTAGATAGTGTATGCGATTACTAGGTGATCAATCTATCAATCAAACACAACAATCATAAGAATCATAATCTGAAAAATAAATTGAAATTGAATTAAAAATTCAACAATCAAACCAAAGTTTTCACAAGTATTTTTATTCCAAAGGCAAGTATCCCTCAACCAAGAATTAAAGCGTTTAGCTACTCATAATTTGATCTAAAAACCAACGAAAAATTGTATTTAATATCAAACAATCAATAGAAAAGAAAGTTACTAAAGCGAAGCAAGATTCCGGTTTGTTGATTCCGTCTTCGTTCTTTGAGCGTTCTTCACAAAATTTGAAAGAAAAATTATTCTAAGAACTAAAACTGTTCTAAGCTCTGAATAATGTCTTCAAGAAGCTGATATCTCGAGTATATAGGCTTGGAGACTGATGGAGTAGGTTAGAATCCAAGTGGAAAAAAAATAAATCAATCTTCAAACTTTCCAAAATACTTCAGCCGATCGATCGAGCTCTTCCTTCCGATCGATCTCCAATTCTCGGTCTCTCTCTATCGATCGAGCTCTCGCAAAATCTGTTGCTTAAATTTCCTATCTCGGTCGATCGATCGAGCTCATTCTTCCGATCGATCGAGCACCTTGTATAAATTTTATGCATTTTTCTTGGTACTTTGATCCCTTGTCAACTCCAATGCATTTGTTGATCTTTATTTGCCTTAGTTAGCTCGATTTCTTCGATTCCACCTGCAATTACACAAATATAGGATTAGGTAGCATATGTATCAAATTATCCATCAAAACATACCAAATCGTAAACAATTAAACTCAATAGATGTGTCTATTTCTAGTCACATCAGACATCCATTTGCTTGACAGGCTCGAGCTATTTAGATATTTAGGTAATTGGAATTTTGTTTATTGGCTCAGATATACCTAGTGGATGGGTGTACGATACGATACTAACATGACATGACATGCATTGCATTTCATTTCTTATATCAGTTATAGATACATGTTTTATTTCTTTTGATCGTTTCATTGGGCCTTTGCTCACCCTCAATGGGGCTGTTGTTTTCTTTGTGTGTGGACAATGACAGGTAGTACAGGTGGACAAGACCCCGGAGTGGGTACATTCGGTGGAAGCCTCACTTTGGACGTTTATTCTCATGTTTATCCCAGTAGTATAGGTATATGTCTGCCAGGGGTGTGTCCATGGAGTGTTTAAGGAGTTTATGTATATTAGTTTATTTCAACCCAGTATGGATATATGTTTAATAATTTGATTTGTGTGTGTTGGATATGGACTGACGGTATATATATATATATATATATATACATATATATATTCAGTATAAGTTTATTGGTATGTGTGATATGTTCCCCGTACGATTGGTATTTGTGGTATGTTACTCGTACGATGAAGTCATGGCGAAATTTTTAGGGTCATATGTTGATGACTTTGAAATTAATCTTTTGTTGTTTACACTATAATTATCATTGTCTGATCATTAATCACATGATTAAGATTGTGACCTCACACTATTGTGTTATGCTCTCGAGTCTTGTGTACACATTGGAATAGGCACAAATAACTATGTCCGCATGTGTTTGGCTTCTTTGAATTCCTTGCTCTTGTTCGATTTTACTTGAGTTACTTGGAAATATGATTTTATATATTCTTTGTATATTTGATTTGAATTATGTGTTGGCAATTGGCTCTTGCTGATGTTTAGAGCAAGAGGTCGGGGTAAGGGCAATGCACCGGCTATTGAAGTTGAAGCTGCCAATAGCACCGGTGTTGAGCGTGTGATTGACCAGTTTTAAGAGATGCCCATAGATCTTGTTATGGCTCGACTCCAGACTCTACATCCGCCCAAATTCTATGGACAAAAGGGTTCTGAGCGATCTGAGTCATGGTTGAAAGAGGTTGAACATCTATTCATACTGATTGAGTATCCAGAATACCGTAAACTACCACTTGCTCTGTACCAATTGAAGGATAGGTCACAATCTTGGTGGGAAGCAGTTGAGAATGGTTTTGGTCGAAGCTGGCATTGAAGTCACTTGGGATGTCTTCAAAGCTCAGTTTCTGGAGCAGTATTCACCTCCATCCTATTATACTGCTCAAGAGATTGAGTTTAATAATTTGCGACAAAGAACCATGACCGTTGAGGAATAGGCCTCAAAATTCTCAACCCTGCTGATTTATGCACCACACGTGGTGGCAAACACAAAGGGAAAATTTAACGAGTATGTCAACTAGTTGCATCCTACCCTGTTTACTTTGGTTGCTGTTGGCTCCCCTACCACTTATGTTGATGCAGTGGAGCTAGCAAAGATGGTGGAATCATGACTGAAACGAGGAGGTCCACAGTTTCTTCCTCTGCCTCTAGTACCAACTCACCTACCTGCACCGCAAAAATTCAAGAAGTAAGGCTCTTATGCTTCATCATCTTCCAGTTCCGATGGATCCCGACAAAGGAATTTCTATAATGGTCCTTCTTGTAGTCATTGTGGTGGGAGACATCCACAATGTTATAGCTCACTAGGTTTATGTTTGCTTTGTGGGCCGGCGGGTCATTTTATACGAGATTGCCCCAATCGAGGCATGGATTCTTCGCAACCTCAGCCGTGATTTTCTGGTGGCCATGGTACTGCTAGACTCACTGTACCTACTGCTCCTATTGCTCTTATGCCATCTTTTGAACAGTCGAACGTTCCGCAGTACCGAGGATCTCGAGGTCAATCTATTTTGGGTCCTCTTCATGCCACAGTGTAGGCCATGACTGAGGATCAGGCGAAGGAGGCTCATGGTGGTATTATTACAGGTATTTGCACATTATGCAATTATCATGGTGTATTATTTGATACATGAGCATCCACTCATTTATATCGCATGCAGTTTTGCACCTCATGATATTATATGTACTCCACTATACAAGACTCTGTCGATAGCCACGTCAGCGGGACGAATTATCTTGTCTGAACAAGTTGTGCATAATTGTGTGCTGGTTTATGAGGACAATGTGATATTCCTCAATTTTATTGTCCTCCATATGCATGACTTCGATTAATATTTTTATTTGTGTGTGATGAATATGAACTGGTGGTATATATATATTTTTAGTATAAATCTACTGGTATTGGTGGTATGTTCCCCATACGATTGGTATTGGTAGTATATTCCTCGTACAATGAGGTTATGCCGAAATTCTTAGGGCTATATGTTGATGAATTTGAAACTAATCTTTCGAGGTTTACACTATAATTATCATTGTGTGATCTTTAATCACATTATTAGAATTGACCCTCACATGATATGACCCTTGCCTAGACTCTCCAACATTCCCCCCAAAACGAATTCCCATAAATTGCTTTTTGGACTACTTGAACCCATGACCTCACTCCGATACCAATTGTTAGGATCAAACGCTTACAACTAAGCAAAAAGCTATAGTTGTTAGCAGATGCGCACAGTGACAAACGTAAAGTCTCGTACTAAGTGACACGTGAATATGATGGGATGTACTACATGGGTGCCGATGGGTTAGGTTTTTTATATATACCATAGACTGCGCAGAGCTACCCCTTTGCAAACTGTCCAACACTTTCCATTAGTGATGAGTTGTTGAGCTAGACTAGATATTCCCAAGAGGCCTCTCAATTGTTAACCTCATTGTTTTTTTTGCATGTCCTAGGAGCAAATTGGGCTTACCATTAAGAAGGCCTACCGGGTACTCCACAAACGCTATAAATTGGGCTTACCATTAAGAAGGCCTACCGGGTACTCCACAAACGCTATAGTCCTCGCAATGTCTTGTACGGTTTGCAACATCTGGTCTGCACACAACAATCAGATTTTGAATATATATATATATATATATATATATATATATTCCCTTTAAAGATTAAGACATATTCATTTAGATATCTATATTTTTAATTCCTTGAAGACATCTGTTTTATGGATATTATTAAATATATTGATAATTACTGTGTGCTTCTCAACTGACGTATAAACTACTTTCTATTAATTTGTATAAAAAATTTAAAGTTAATAAAATAAAGTACAATTTACGTGTAAATTTTTTTTATTTTACAAAAGCGATATAAGGAATTTTTATTTTTGGTATAGAGATAATGTAAGAAGTCTCGAATCCGAGACATCCACCGTCACTCGAGTATTTTATGTTATTCGAGCCAAAAGCTCGTGGAAGAAGTTTGGTTTGTATAATTAGAAAAGTAAACTGGAACCCACGCAGGTCGATAATCACGGCGCGTGCTCCGATGGGGTCCCGAAGTGTTGGTGGTCCCTAAAGGATGGATTGACGCGTGGAAGTTGGACGGCTCTGTTGTCAGTGTCGGATCCGCCTGTCTCTCTCATTTTTCTAGGTTCATTGGCAGTACGCAGGAGTACTCCCTTCTCTCTCCAAATTTAATCTTGTCATTAAATTGGATAAAAAATAAATTACTTATTTATGTTAATTAACTCTTTTTTCTTAAATTCTGTTGTGTTTAATTGAGACTATCCACTTTTAAATTTCATTTCAATAATTATAAATATTTTATAAATGTATACGCATGCATATTATATTATTGCAATCTTACCATTCCAATATTAATATATTATATTATATGTGTGTTGTTATTATTGCATCCATATATTATAATCTGTGTGTCGTTATTATTGCATCTATGTGTGTAGTTATTATTATATCATTGGAATCATCGTAATCTCACTCATAATAACACCAAATATATATTATTTTAATTAATATAAAATTTAACAAACACATCCAAATAAAATATAACAAAAATATTCTTATCAAATTCAAAAATAATATATATAAATATATGTCAATAAAATCATTATAATATCTCTCAGACTAACAATATATGTATATTATTTCAATTAACATAAAGTCTAACTAACACATCTAAATTTCATTTAGCCAAAAAAATTTTAAATTGTCCAGTTAACACCTAAAAGTAGGGCTGCTTACCGGTTGGAACCGGTCCGATCTGGACCGGAACCGGCCGGTTCCGGACCGGTTATGGGCGGAACCGGTCCGGTCCGTTAAGGATCCGGATCGAACCGGTTCCGGTTTGGTTCGGATCCTTACCGGTTTTTTTTTTTTTTTTTTAAATGTTGTAAATGTTTCTTCAATGATGTTCATCACAAAATCAATATATTTCTTCTTCATTTCATAATATAGATGCATACAAATAATTGTAAAGACATGACAATTGAAAATCTAAATAAAAAAATATTACAATTTAGTACTTAGCAGTCTTCATAATTGATAAGTATTGTTTTGGCGTTCTCTTCTTCTTGCTCGTCATAATGATTTACGAATTCATCAACCGTCCCATCTCTTCTATTTTTGCATTCTGCTTCAAACCAATCTTTAAGTAACGTGAGCATGCATAACGAATCAGCTGATAGACTACTTCTGTAGTCTCCAATAATACGGCCGCAAGTTGAGAATGCCGATTCAGAAGCGACGCTTGAAGCTTGTACAGCATACACGTCTCTAGCCATTTTGGCTAAGATATGGAATTGTGCTGCATTGGACTTCCACCATTGTAAGACGTCGAAGTTGTCTTCGGTTAGCAATTGATAATTCATATAAATTTGCAACTCAGTCGACGTGCTAGTAGAAGGTCCTTTTCCCTTAAGTTTTTTCCTGCCCAGCATTCTAAGCAAATTGATGCCCCCACCTTTAGATTGAGCTTGGGGTTGTTCTTCAACAGGCCTTTGTTGCGATGATTCACTTGCCTGTTGATTATAATACAATTGAAACATATTTTGGAGAGATTGCATTGTAGACGTCTTTTGATCGTCAACAACCTTCCCCAAAAATTTAGCATAATATTCAAAAAATATCTCAAATGAAGATAAACATTGACTAGGATCTAGCAATGTTGCGATGCAGTGCACGGGTGGGATTTGTTCCCAATACTTTATAAATTTAGTTTCCATTGCATTAACAAAAGCATGCAAGTCATAGTCATCTCTAAATTCTATAAATTTATCAAACATGTTAAATACTAAAGGAAGAAAATAAACGGAAGTTGGATAAGTAACACCAGAGAAACGTTCCGTCGCTTCTTTGAAAGTACCTAACAATGATACACAATTTTCAATAAATTCCCAATCCTCATCAGTCAAATAAATACTTTCATCGCTATCAGGCATTTGATATGAATTATAAAATGGAGTTAAAATATCTTTGTAAGGTAACATAGCATTCAACAAATTGTACAACGAATTCCACCTAGTTTCTATTGGTGATGGAAAAAGAAGATGCTTTAAACCATTAGATAAACATAATTGTTTCCAATCACGCTTAACACGGCTCGTGCGTAACCATTTAGCGCAGTATTTCATTTTGTCAATACATGCTGAGTGATTGTCCTCATAACCAACTTTAACAGCCAAATTAATCACATGACATGCACATCTAACATGAAAAAAAATACCATCAAGCATTGGTTTAAGATAGGTCTTTAAATCACGCATCGCAGCATTGTTATTCGCAGCATTGTCTAATGTGATTGAAAATACCTTATCCTGAATTCCATAATGTCTACAAGTGTTGAATACATATTTAGCAATTACATAACCAGTATGTGCACAATCTAACTCATCTAAAGACAAAATCTTTTTTTGCATACACCAATTATCATCAATCCAATGACAAGTGACAACAAGATATGAATCAGAATTTACATTTGTCCAAATATCAGTTGTTAAACTAACCCTACAAGGCAAACTAGAAAGATGTTGAAACAATGTATTTCTATATTCAACAAATACGTCCATACAATTTCTTTTTAGTGTGTGCCTGGAAATATGTTTAAACATGGGTTGTATGGACGAAGCAAATTCAATAAAACCAACACGTTCAGCTTGTATAAAAGGTAGTTCACATCTGATCACATATCTAACAAGTGACCTACGATTAATTTCAGCAGTTAAAATAAAATTCTTGCCAGTAAGAACATTAATTTGTGCTTGTGTTGCTTCTCGACTTAATGGTTGTAATGTTGTCTCATCAAAATTATATTTTTTTACTAAGTGTTTTTTAAATGTTCCGGTGCCTCCACTGGAACCACCAGCTTTATATGAATACTGGATCTTACATAATTTACATATTGCAACAGATTCATTCGTACCTTCTTTTTGAGCGAGTTCAAAGTGATCCCATATCTTACTTCTTTTGGCACGAGTATGTTGTCTACTCGCTGCTGTAGTGGCTCCGGATGACTCCACATGTTGTCTTTCTTGGGCTTGGGCAGCAACAGGTTCGGCAGGTTGTTGGGATTGTTGTGGTTCGACATTCATAGAAGAACCACCAACATTGAGGTCAGCAAAAAAATCATAACTTTCATTTAACTCAGGAATTGGCACAGGTAAATTCATTGCAGAAGATGAACTCAGTGATAGACGACCCGGAACGAGACCCCGACTACGACCCCGGCTACGACCAGCACGACTGCTAGATGAAGATGCCATTATGATATAAGACTATAAGTAAATTGTAGATAGCACAATTGAGAGAAAAATATGAGAGTGAAGTAATTTTCGTTACAAGAATTGTTATGAAACAATACACAACACAACATCCCCTATTTATAGTTTTTTTTTTTATTAAAAAAAAATAAAAAATAAAATAAAAAGTTAACGTTGGCAACGGCTAAGAGCCGTTGCCAACGTTAACAAATGTTAACGTTGAAGGCAACGTTAACATTTGTTAACGTTGCCTTCTTTTTTTTAAAATTTTATTTTATTTTATTTTTTTTTAAAATCTACCGGTTTTGGTTCCGGAACCGGAATCAAACCGGTAGCACCGGAATCGGTGGTGCTACCGGTTTGGTTCTTCGGGACCGCCCCGGACCGGTTTCTAACCGGTTCCGGGGCGAACCGGAACCGTTAAGTCCGGTTCCGATTTCGGACCGGACTTAACGGTCCGAATCCGGGCCGGGTCAGGTTTGACCCGGCCCGGTAAGCACCCTACCTAAAAGTATAATTTCGGTGTCGGACACGCTTATGGGCCATGTCCGACATGGTTGTCCGATTTTTAGGTGAATGTGCGACACGGGTGTATGATTTTATTTTTTAATAAAATAAAGAACACGCCACGTGACGTGCCCGACACGTGTCTGATGAATGTCCGATAAGTATCTGACACTGCATCGAATGAATTTTAGAAATGTCCGTAAATTATAGATTATATTATGTTAAAATAATCGGGATTGCCTCCCACAATAAAATTAAAAAGAAAAATAGTCTAGATTGTCGTAATCGGGAAAGCAACACTTTTAGGAAAGCAGAGAAGTTAATAGGTTCGAGGTGAAAAAAATACACTTTTTGGGTTTTTTGTTTACATAATTTTAAAAAAATTAAATTTAAAAAATATCGCTTTTTAAAATCCTTGCAAAACTACCCTAAAACGCCACTTCTGAGAGCGGCCAATATTTCTTGAGTGTTCGCCTGTGGATGAGGCGACCGGTGTTATATTGAGGGGCCGCTACTTAAAACTTTTTAAAAATAGATTAAGTGGCCTCCTAAAAATAAAATAAAATAAAAGAGAAGGTCACTCAATTTTTAATATTATTATAATATATCAATTAATTATATTATTATTAATTTAATAAATAATATGTATAATATTACTTATAATATAATAATTTTATTGTAGTATAATAATTGTACATAATTAATATTATATTATTATTAATTTAATTTATCCTCATATCATCGAGCATGTATTATTATTTTTATTATCGCTGTTGAATAATGATATATTGATGATTTTGAATGAACGATGATGGTGAGAGACGTTGAAATGAGCGACGTGTTATTCTTATTATTTCAACGTCTCTCAACATCGTCGTTCATTCAAAATCATCAATATTTCATGATTCAACAGCAACAATATAAATAACAATATATGCTCGATGATATGACAATGAATTATATTAATAATAATATTATATTAATTATGTAAAATTATTATAATAAATTAATATTATTATATTATATATATTATAAGTAATGTAATAAATATTATTATTAAATTAATAATAATATAATTAATAATATATTATAATAATATTAAAAATTGAGTGGCGGCCTCTTCTATAGGCGGCCACTCAATTTCTTTTAAAAAAAACTTTATTAAAATTTTTGAAAATTAAAAAAATTTAAAAATTGTAGTGGTGCCGCTTCCTCCGCCGGCGGCCACTCAAGAAATATTGGCAGTTTTTTGTATTGACGTTTTGAGGTAGTTTGTAAGAATTTTAAAAATCTGGTATTCTTTAAATTTAATTTTTTTTGAATTATTTTTTTATAAAAAACCCACTTTTTGAATATAATATTATTTTATTTATTAAGAACAATATATAAGAATATCAATCACATATATTTAAATTTTTTGAAAAGCCATTTTGAAAAGACATGTATTTTGATATTGAAAAATCATCAAGATGAAAAGATACCTTTTGAATAAAATTTAAAATTTAAATAAATGTTATACTTTGAATAACGGTTTGTGAAATTCGAATTTTAAAAATAGTCAGAAAAAACGGCAAGTTAGATATATGAGGCTTCGAGCTCCTTTAATGAAGCTGATGCCAAACAATTTGATTGATTTATTATTACCATGTATTTGTTTAACGAAGGAAAAACATGAGATTAAATTCAAGTTATCATGCATCGATTCAATTTCTTGTATCTCGAAATTATAAATTTAAAAAAAAAATGTAAATGGTTAGTATTCGCATCAATGTTTTTAAAATAAAATAATATAGAGACTATGTGATGATTAAGTTTTGTAAAATAATATATAAAAATGAAATATATGCACCCTAAATCAATCAATTCAATGCTAATATATTGATGCGATATGCCCTCGTCATTCCCTCACAATTCGAGATTCATTATGCTATTGATAAATATATGAGAGATCAAGAGTTTTTGCACAAGTACATTCTTGTTCTTCCACTCATAAATTGAACTAGTCAGTTTAGCCAGTTTAGCCATCTCATCAGATCGGCTATTTTCTTTTTGGGGTATTTGTGTTAATTTTATTTCTTGAAATTGATTCATTAGTGCCCGAGCAATTTCAACATACCTTTTCAGCTTTTCGTCTTTCACTTTATACATATCATTCACTTGTTGTACCACGAGCATGAAGTCCATGAATGTTAGTATCTTCTGAGTTCCACCGTCCAATGCTACTCGAAGACCCGATAAGAGAGCCTCAAATTCAGCTTCATTATTTTAGGAATAAAAACTGAACTTGGGCTACTTTTACCTCTTCTCCTTCGGATATGTAAAGATTCTATTATTTCTCTTCGGGTACATGAGTCACTTATACAAGAAAATCTGATAATGCTTGAGCATTGATGGCAGTTCGTGGTTGGCATGTAAGGTCGAACCCACTTAGTTCGATAGCCCATTTTACCATTCGTCCAGAGATTTCTACCTTGGACAATAATTTTCCTAGCGAGCTGCTAGTTACTAGGGTGAGATAAAAAATATGGCTGAAGTTTCCTGGCTGTAGCTATGAGAGCTAAAGCCAACCTTTTAACCTCGGGGTATCTTTGTCCGGCTCCTTGTAATGCTCAGCTCACATAATACACTGGTACTTGTTGTCCTGAATTCTCTTTGACTAAGACTGAACTGATGACCTCCTCAGCCACAAAAAAATAGACGAGGAGAGTCTCATTATACTCAGGTTTAATCATCAACGGTATTTAAGCTAGATACTTTTTCAAATCCTCAAAAGCTTTTTGTCATTGATTATTCCACTCAAATCGAGCTTCTTGACTTAATGCCTTGAAAAATTGTAAGCTTCGGCCAGCTGATCGGGATATGAATAGAGCGGTTATTCGTCCTGCTAATCTTTGTACTTCATTCAGGGTCCGAGGAGGATTCATATCTAGAATCGCTCTTATCTTCTCAGGATTGGCTTCAACACCCCTCTCAGTGGCCATGTACCCCAGAAATTACCCACTGTGTACTCCAAATGTGCATTTAACAGGATTTAATTTCATTCCAAATCTGCGCAGAATGCCAAAAACTTCCTCCATGTCACGAGCTAAAGATGTTGAAAAATGACCAAATCGAGCGAACATGTTGAAAGATGGACCGGAATCTCGAAGAGCCAAATATTTCAAACTCGCGATTGATCGGCATCATCAGCCGCGATCGATCGCGGAGCTGCTACTCGAGGAACCAACCAGTTCATTATGGCGATCGATCAACATAAAATCAGCGATCGATCGCCAGCGTCCAGAAATAATTCACGATCAATCGGTGACCTACCACGATTGATCACGGATATGACAAAGTTTGGTAATCACGTCCAGAAAGATATGGCGATCGATTGGGGACTTATGAAGATCAACCGCCAAGAAGAATTTTCAGAAAAAAAAATAGACTTGTTGAGTTTGGTCAATTGTGGACACTTCCATCCAACTCCTCCCTTATTTATACCAGACCTAGGGCTCAAAATAAAGGCTGTTCAACACCTTATAACACAATACATAGCAGCCTTTCAACATCCTTCATCCTCCACAAACCCTAAGAGCAATCCATTGAAGTGCAAGGAAGGAACCAAGAGAAGAAGATACGTTGCAACGCACGGAATCGACTCCTATCGTTTTATCGTACTTCTAAACCTTTGTTTTTTTGAATATTTCAGAATTCATGATGTTTATTTGGTTGAGAAACACTTTTATATCTTGTTAGTTTGATTTAAACATGAACTAAGTTTATTTTATCAGGATTGTGGGAACTTGTGTTTGAGTTGATGTTTTGAATGTTCTTTAGTGGATTGATTCTTTTGTACACGATTTACAATCTTAATGCTTTCAAAGCTTTGCTAACTTTGATTGATTTGTGAGAAATATAATTTAGATTGAGAGATTAAATTATAATACTGATGTGACTAGAAATAGACATATCTAGTATGCTTAATTGTCTACGATTTGGTATATTTTGATGGATAAATTGATACATATGCTACCTAATCTTATATTTGTGTAAATGTAGGAAAATGTGAAGAAATCAAGCTAAAATGGTGAAAGAAGGAGTAAAGTTGAAGAAAAGAGGAAAAATCAGAATGTGAGACACATGTTGCTCATTTATCCTCAAATTACTATATGTTCGAGCCAAGTTTTGGAAATGTGGTCCATATAAAAGTTGTAGAACTTTCTGTTATCTTCACATGGACAGGTGATTCATTGAATTCGGAGTTTGTATGAAAACGTTATGGCCAAAATACAAAACTCGCCAGAAAACGTTAAGGCTCGGCGATCGATCGGCAAAAATCCGCGATCGATCGCCGAGACAATCTGCCTGAAAAATAAAGGCTGGCGATCGATCGCCAGCCAGCGCCGATCGATCGCCAGCAGAGTTTTGGAAAGCTTGGATTCTTGATTTCTTTCCTTCCCACATGGATTATAACCTACTCCATTAGCCTCCCTACATATAGAACTCGAAATTCAGACCTTTAAAACATCTAGATAGTTATGGTAGAGTAGTTTAGAATAGTTTTATATTTTTTCTTTCAATTTTGTTGAAGAACGCTACGAAGATCGAAACGAAGACGGGATTGACACCTCGACGAGCGGAGATCGGGTTAGTTTTCTTTCCCTTGTTTTTATTTATCATTTTTCTTAGATTATGTCTAGCTAGTTTTTAATTCTTGGTTGAGGAAGACAAATCCTTGGATTTTATTTATCTTGGGGAGATTCTTATGCTTTCAATTATCAATTTTATTGAGTATCAAGGGTTTTTCTGATTTTTATTGCCATGATTGTTGTGTTTGTTTATTGGATTAACAACCTAATAACTTGCATGTAATCTAACGCTAAATTAGATATCAAATACGGAATCGTTTGATCCCTCTATTTTACGAAGCAACTAAGATTGATGAATTTCCGCTTGTGAGTTTGTTAAATTCTTAAATTTTATAATTAGTTTTTGTTTTATTTGCAATTCTTTTTTGTTCTGATGATTGACTCAGTGTGTCGTTTTTGCAGAGTGTGTGTGGAAAAACTAATCCCGGGAGAAGAAGTGAAAAAAAAATCAGAAATAATTTGCGATCAATGGATGACACACCACGATCGATCGCGATCTTCCAGAAAAAACTCGCGCTCGATCGGCAAAAATCAGTGATCGATAGCGAGGCAAAATATATATATTTTTTTAAAAACGATTTCAGCACTTTTTCACACACTTTACACACACATCACACTCGAAACCCTCCCCCAAAATCACAAAACTTCTTCGACTCTTCACCAATCCATCCCAAATTCCTTCATTTCTTTCAAATTTTTTAACTTAATCATCAATTCTAACATCAAAGTTCGATTCTTCACAGGAAATTCTAAGGGAGAAGAAGATTTGTGCACCCTACACTTCAAGTGGAAGCCATGGAAAGCTAAGAACTGCCAAGTCTCCAATCTTTGATTTTTTTAGGTATTTTAGAGTAGTTATACATGGGCTATGATTTGTGCTTAAGTTAGTGTTTGGGTGTGGAAAAATAAGGATTTAAATTTTGAATTGGTGAACTTGGGATTGTATGTTCTTGATAAGTTTGGGGGAAGTAGTTAAGCTTATTATTGGATTGTGTGGTCTGGGATATTGTGCTTGAATTGGATTGTGTTGTTTTGGGAGTTGTGGACTTGTGGTGGATCTTGATATAGGGATGGCACCAAAGAGGAAACAAAAGCAGGTAGCTTCCTCTTCAGAGGAGTTTGATTCCTTCCGATTTAGCAACAAGGAGGCTGCAAATTTTTTCGAGGTGTACCGAAAAAATTATAATTAGGGAGTGGGGAATGGACACCGGTAGTCTCGGTTGTGCTGTGATTAGCTGTGATTACAGAGACAATATGAAGATACTGGTTCATGTTTGTCTGCCAACCACGTGGTGTGGTGGTTCCTCTTGTAAGGGAGTTCTACTCCAATCTACGGACATAGAACCACCTTGAAGCCAGGATAGTCACTATCCAGAAGCAGCTCGTTCTTTTCTATTCCACGGCCATCAATGCCTTATACCACATGCCCAACATCACGGATGACAACTATACAGTGTACTGTAAGGCACACATTGATTATGATGCAATTCTGTCCACCATCTGTGTTGAGGGCACCGGATGGCGACTGGCACCCAATGGAAAGCCACAATTTGTGTTGATATCAGAGCTGAAGGAGGAGGCCAAGGCTTGGTTCTCATTTATAGTAGCTCGAGTCATGCCATCGACTCATACTTCTGAGGTAACGAAGGACCGAGCCACTTTAGTTTATGCCATAGTTACCGGACTCACTGTTGATCTCGGACGCATTGTCGAGGCATCCATCCGGAACTATACTCGTGGACCTCCCACTTCTGGCATGCCTTGCCCCTCCACCATTACATCGCTGTGCAATTATGCGGAGGTTGTCTGGTACCCCTCAGAGGAGGTGATTCCACCAAAGGCACCCATAGTGGTTGCTCACCCAGCAGCACCCACAGGCAGACAGAGGGCACAACTACGACAAGGCAGCAGCCATCCTACTGGACCATCCCCGTCTGCTACTGCAGGGCCTACATCCGTCACACTGGACTCCCTCCACCGTGACCTAAGGATATCCTCCTTGAACAAAGGAATATCAGACACGAACAATGGGAAATTCGATGGGACCAACAGCAGATGAATCAGCGCCACACTAAGTTCATGCAATACCAATTTGCATGGAACTCTGCATTGGCACAGGGTTTCCCTACTATCCCTTTTCCACCATAGCCGACATTCCCGCCATACCAGCCATAGCAGTCGGATGAGCCATACTGCCTATTCCCACCACCGGAACATGACGATGAGGACGTCGATCACTGTTGATCGTCGCCGAGGTATGTGTTTTGCTATTGCATTCATTGTTTACTGTACATTGACGGCATTGTACGTACTAAGTTTGGGGGGTGTTTACTGATAGCTGTTGTTTCTTTTGCTGTTTTTCTTGCATGCTTATATCTATCATGAGACTGAGTTGTTCATGAGCACATCTAAAAAAAAACAAAATTGTGGAAAATGAGTTCAACTTTAAGAAATAAAAGAATTAGACTTGCAACAATATTACGTAGTGAGATTAATCCCCATCTCAACTAGCGTCTTGAAATTTTTTGATTTGTTTGTGAATATCTTTGGTTGAGTTAATATGTCAAAATTGAGGAATATTTTGGGCACTTTTGAGTCATGATTGAGTGAAGTATATATTGGAAAGTGAAAATTTTTGTTAACTATGATTTGTCTTGAGCATCTTAGAGCACTCTAGAACCTATTTGAGGGTACTTTGAGGTAAAATTTTATAATTATGAACTTGACTTGACATGATTTAACCGATCTTTTGAACGTTTGAGCCTTTCAAGCCTACCCTATCTATATTAACCGCTAGTGTCCACTTTTGAGCTTAAGTGAATAAGAATGTAAATTAACCACCATTCAACTTTTATTGATGAAACTCATTATATCTATATTTAATTGAGCCTGAAAAAAAAAAATTATCCTTACCTTAAGGGAGTATAATGAATTTCATGAGCGAACTATGTTCTTGGCTATTACAAGAAAAAAAAATTTAATGCCTATTGAATAAGGAAAAAGAAAGGCATAAGAAAACAACATATTTACGTGATGATGAACCATGTGGAGATCCTACATTGACCATGTTCCTTAAAATCCAATAAAGCCCATGGTCATCACAGTATTGAAAAAAGAGGGGAGAGGATTGAAGATGTATTAAGATGAAATTTACTAATTATACTATTTTTTTAATTATTTCCCTACATTTTCTTTGAAACAGACACCAAATGCCTGACATTATAAGCTTAAAAAGACATTCTGATCCAAGTCAAGGGAATAATTATATTAGTGGAGAGGCTTTATGGAGTGCTTGATAGTAATCTTCACTTTGAATTTATTAGCATTAGTTGATCTTGAAGATATGTATGAAATTCATGATTAACAATAGCACACACGCACATTCCAATTTTGCGATGTATTGCTTGGCTTAGGAGAAAACACTTCTTGTTGATTTTTGGATTGACTCTTGTTGATGTGTTAATGGGATTTCCGAGCTTTTACATTTGAGTTGCTAAGATAATTCTTTTAAAGTATTGATGATGAACTCCAAATTTTGATCTTATTGCTTGCTCGAGGACGATCAAGTCTGAGTTTGGGGGAGTTGATAAGTGTGAATATTACACTTATTTTGCTATGGTTTTATATTGATTTTCATGTTGATTCCTGGACGATTTTACGCTTTTTGGTATATATTTTCTGTTTCAGGAATCAAGGTCCAAGTGCATAAAGTTGGAGGAAACGAGCTAAAAATGTTGAAAAATGACCAAACCAAGCGAAAACGTTGAAAGACGGACCGGACTCGAAGAGCCAAAGATTTTGAACTCACGATTGATCTGCATCATCAGCCGTGATCGCAGAGCTGCTACTCGAGGAGCCAACCAGTTCATTATGACGATTGATCTGCATAAAATCAGCGATCGATCGCTAGCGTCTAGAAATAATTCACGATCAATCGGTGACCTACCACGATTGATCGCGGATATGACAAAGTTTGGTAATCACGTCCAGAAAGATATGCGACCGATCAGGAACTTATGAAGATCGATCGCCAACAAGAATTTTCAGAAAAAATTAGACTTGTTGAGTTTGGTCAATTGTGGACACTTCCATCCAACTCCTCCCTTATTTATACTAGACCTAGGGCACGAAATAAAGGTTGTTCAACACCTTATAACACAATAAATAGCAGCCTTTCATCATCCTCAATCCTCCACAAACCATAAGAGCAATCCATTGAAGTGCAAGGAAGGAAGCAAGAGAAGAAGATACGTTGCAACACACGGAATTGACTCCTATCGTACTTCTAAACCTTTGTTTTTTTGAATATTTCAGAATTCATGATGTTTATTTGGTTGAGAGACACTTTTACATCTTGTTATTTTGATTTAAACATGAACCAAATTTATTTTATCAATATTAGGGGAACTTGTGTTTGCGTTGATGTTTTGAATGTTCTTTAGTGGATTGATTATTTTGTGCATGATTTACATTCTTAATGCTTTCAAAGCTTTGCTAACTTTGATTGATTTGTGAAAATTATAATTTAGATTGAGAGATTAAATTATAATACGCTATAATAATTCATGTTGTATGTTCAAGATTTATTGAATCGTTTGTCTTTTGATGTAAAAGGTTGATAGATGGAGCTAACCATTTGGTTAAAATATCCAAATCTGTTCGTTCTTGATTAAAAGGAATTCCTAGAAATCCAACAAACAAATTGGATAAAACTAATACAAGTAAAGGAAATACCATAGTATTCTCCGATTCATAAGGATATGAATAAGACTTTTTATTATCAACATGAACAATAGCAATAGGTCGTGCCTTTGTTCTTTTTCTTACATAATCATCACTTCGATATGTTTTTTTTCGAAAAAAAACCTGTAGCACTGGACTTGCTTAGCTTCAAAAAGCTTTGAGGTTAGGATTGTGACTAAGATTCCCAGTCTCTTAATCCCTTGCTTCTTAGCGCTCCGTGGGACAAGAGAGAGCTGCGAAATTGAAAAGACTAGCACAAAGAAGCGATGACTTTCTCTGAGATCGAGAGATGCAATCACATTCGTGATAACTTTAGATTGTATGATCTATTGTTAGAGGTTTCCATAGAGATTTATGCAATATCGATTTGGTGATTAAGTGAACGAAAGTTACTTGTTTCAATTTGATTTTAGTTTCAGTAGAGCTTGAGAAAGTGGGTTGAATGTTTAAGGGAACCCGTCACCTTAAGAATTAATTGGATAGTAAATTGTTTTTACAAACGAATCATTGACGGTAACACAAGTGAACCGATGTCTTGATAAATTTCTCCAGTGGAATTCATTCGCATATTCAAAGTAGTTGTTTTAAATTTCAGATTTTAAGTTTTTATTTTGATTAGCTAATAATTCATATATTTCGTAGGCTAAATATAATTTATCTTATTTTATTTGGTACTTGTATGTTAGTCCCTGTGGACGACATCCCTACTTTTCTATCATACAAAAACTTGACACTGTGCACTTGTGGTTAAATCGCGCTACACTCTAATATTTTATTGTTCTAAAGTTCTAACATAAATACAAATACTAATACATCATACATTGGATTCAAAAGAATTTTTAACCTTTTAGTTCTAAAGTTCTAATATTATTTTGAAGCTATTTATACCAAAAAGTCGAGTTTAAAGGAGACAACACAATTAAGCATATTATACTTGAAAACACGTAGTTAAAATACGAGTTGTTATTCATGCGATCACAAGCGAAATCATTAAAATATATATATAAACCATTTAAATTTGTTAAAAAAATTAATTTTTTTTATTTTTTTAAAAAATTTTGGTTTTCGGTTCCTGTAACCGAAAACGGAACCGAAAACCAAATTTATTTGTAAAAAAACAAAAAAACCCCCGGCTATTTTTCGCAATAACCTCAGTAAATTTTTCCAGTGGTACTTCCATGGTAGGAAATACCTGAGGATTAGTCTGAGGAGGATTGTTACCCCTCCCAATTTTCTCAATAACCTCAGTAATTTTTTCCAGTGGTACTTCCATGGTAGGAAATACCTGAGGATTAGTCTGAGGAGGATTGTTATGTGATGATTTTACATTCTCCTCCTCTGCTTCATATGATGGAGATGAGTATGTAGGGGGATTTGGGATATCCCCTTGAACTTTGTCCTCGACCCTTGCTTCATGCCATTCATTCTCTTTTTCTAAAACAATTTTCTGCTTCAACGTCTTAGCTCGATTTTTCCACAGACAGTGCTAATGATGTGATCTGTTATTTTCTGTGTTCGGTAAAGTAAGTGTTGCAGAAAATAAATAGAAGACACCATAAATTTTTACGTGAAAAACCTCTAAGACGAAGGAAAACCACTGGACCTAGTCTAGTATAATTCTTCACCCTGAACTTTGATTTGTTACATGACTCTGACACAATATTGGAAAATAAAAAGAAATACTTTAAGCAAAGCATAAGAATAAAAGAACGAACAAATAGTGCACTGTAATTCTCTTCGGTATTTTCCCTTGCCCAGAAAGTCCAACATTTTGCAATGGAACCATCGACTTGTATTTATGGTGTTGAAGATGATAATTAGCACGCGTTAAATCCGGAACACGCGTTAGTCCAACCTTTTGCAATAGTTTGACCAGTATGCCGAACATGTATTGACAGTCTTCGGGTAATCTATCTTGAGGCTCTCTACTTGGGATATTCCTTGCTCGACGCTTACATATGATTTTACCTGAAGAAACTGATTCATCATATATATATATATATATATATATGTGTGTGTGTGTGCGTGTGTATGTGTTATGTGATCCAATATTTAGATTACTTCGTAAACTTAGTTCAGTGGAAAATAAGTAAAACACCACAATTTTTACTTATAAACACCTTGAAAACTGTAAGGACCCCCGTGCCCTTAACCCGTAATTAGTGCATTAAGCCATACCATGAGTGCATATACTCATACCATCAGGGGAAAAACCCTATGCAAGTGCAACACCGTATGCTACCCAGAAAATTTCTTGCATTCAATTCCCAATATTCAAATTCCCCCTACCATTATTATTCACATAACATGCACCCACATAATACACTAATATGCTCTTAGTTCATTTAGCAATTTCCATAATTAATTGCATGCAACCATAATGAACAGAAAGAGGCCATAGCCCATTTATACATCCCATATACACGTAAGGTGTACTCAATGAATAAACGTGTATTTGATGCATAAAACACTATACCGGATACCGCTACTGGTACTTCTATCCTGGAAGCACCTTCCAAGCACAACTCGATCTCAACACTGGATCTGAGCGTCCATCCAACCAGCTCTGGTACCTCGATCCTGGAAGTACCTCTAACCAAAAGCCCGAGCTCGACTCCAAAGCCGCTACACCTGTGTTACCTGCCCCAACAGAGACAGCCCCCACACGGGGTGAGCATACCAATACCACCAATCACAAAATAATAATATTGCAATTCATAATTTACAGAATGTAAATGCCATAATTTAAATGATACTCCCTGGATGGCAATACCCTCATCCGGGATCCCATGCATTGTCCCTGTTCTCAAAATAACCAAACTCATCAAATTCCCAAAGCCAGTTAATCACCATATAGATTAACTAATACAGTTCTATCATGTCAGCTCCATAATCAATATGTAAAATCATTATACATAGGCCATAGATTTCACATATATTTAACCAAGGATTCCATGTTCCCGTAACATTGCTCGCTCCACAATAGCGGCATTCTTAACCCAGCGCACGCTCAACAATAGCGGCGTCATAACCGGTAGTGCTCAACGGCGACAACACCCAATCGTTGCTCGCTCTAAAGCGGCACCCTATGATTTCCAATGTATGTCTATTTATCACAGTTACCATATACCATGCATATCATTATCCATTTGAAGTAAATATAATGCACCATGCATTTCAATACTTACCACATGCCAGATATTGCAATGTCCATATAATACCATTACCATACACCATGTATTCCAATGCCCATTTAATACCATTATCACAAACCATGCATATTACAGTTGCAATACTATAATAGGTTATGCTCGTACGTCCCACGTACCTTAAGTCTCCGTAGTCCAAGCCAAACCTTCCTTGAGTCCCATGCCTAGAGAAATATGTGCTAAAACACATAAACGACTCAAAATCAAGAATAAGCATGCGATCACGTGCCCACGCACGTTCAAGACTCCCAATCATATCGTCAATCCATGACGATTACCAAAATAAAAGCCCCCCGGCTAAGCATGCATACTACCCAAAATATTCCATTTTATATGATTAACAGATAGCCAAAAACCCAACCAAAAATTCCGTTTAATAAGCTTGGTTCCAATCAAACCATTTTAAAAGCCTAACATTCTCATTGGAATGTGAACAACACTCCGGAAGTCGGCCCTTTAGACCTCGGTTCCAAAATCCCAACATTTTCCAACATATTCGAAAATCCATGCAGGTGAACAGTGCCGCGATCGATCGCCCATCAGGCGCGATCGATCGCGCAAGCCTACTGCCCGAAAAAATCAATCCGCGATCGATCGCCACATCTCGCGATCGATCGCTGAGACCCTCGCGATCGATCGCCCCCTTTTCGCGATCGATCGCCGATACTGTACATCTTCTACAAATTCCAGTAGCATGTCGCGATCGATCGGCGCCTCGCCAAGATCGATCGCGGACTGCGATTTTTCGAAAAACTCGAGTTCTAATGGTGTTTTTCACACCCAACTCCAAACCAACACCCCATACCACCTCAATGCCTCAAATACAACAATTAAACTCCATGAAAACACTGAAATCAACATTTTGGATTTTAACCCAAAACCCCCAAATGCCATAACCAACCCAAAACTCAACCACACAACACAAAACCACAATCAAATTGAAGCCAAAAGAGAGGAGAAGAATATTACCTATCTTTCTTCAAGAAATCCGGCCCCCATAATCGAGTTCTAACGATTTTGCTTCAACCAAAGGGAAGGGGAAGGGTTTGGGGCGAAGGTGGCGTGAGAGGGGGAGGAGAGGAGAGAAATGGATTCCAAATGACGGAATCCCGAGTCCAACGGGTATATATAGCAAAATACCCCAACACACCAAAACCTCCGCAAATACATCATGATTCATTAAAAATCATCTGTTTTCAAAAACTCACCCTCCAACATCAAATCCCCAGACTGGCCCCAACACAAGGCACCCCGGACTCCAAGTCCCACTAAAAACCCAAATCATAGGCTTTCCACCAAAATGAGAATACAATCTCAACCTTTGGATCCAACGATCACAAATGCCCAATCTAACAACCTCGGGAGACCCAAACCGCAATTAATTCCTAATTGCTTACAATTAAAAAATCCATCCAGGATTAATACTACACCGGGATTAACACCATTAATTCCCGGACATCACAATTATCCCCTACTAATAAAATTTCGTCCCCGAAATTGCACCGGTGTACTCCACGTAACACCAGGACTACACAAACAAAACAAAGCCAAGACCCCGATTCTGAACCACCTTAGAATCGAATTAACAACTGCGAGAATACCAGTCCCGCACTAAGACCTAAAATAGAGCAACCGCCAAAACCAATACAACCCGAAAGATAACAACATACCTCGACGTGAATCGTCCCAGAAGTCAGTCCACCATGACTGAAACTCAACCAAACCTTCATTAATCTCGACATAGATATCTCTCCATGATATCTCCATTACTTGTCCACGATGCTTAACACGCATCGTTATGATGAGGACTACTAGCATACGACAGTATACTCACAGAAAATCCGGTTCCGCTTCCCAGCCCATCTCCTCCAAAGGAGTAGTTGCACCACTTGCAACCCGGACCGGGTTACCCACGGTCACTGATCCACACAAAACACATCACCGAGGATGTTTACACCGGTGTGTCTCAAGTTCCACAGAGGTCACGCAAAACAATCACTTGCATCCCCGCCATGCGTGTCAACCACGACACCAAACAAATCCGAGTCCTGGCCACCCCTTGTCTATCCTGGGATTTTACAATCCTAAAACAGGGAGGCTATCGAATTAACCAGCAAGAACTACCATGGTTTCAAAACACAACAATCCCTCCTCCGGGGAAGTCAAACAACCCTCACGATCATTCATCAGAATGCATCGTGCCAGCGAGATTACCGATCTCGAGGTCCCACAATCTCACACCGGAGATTCACCAAACCAAGCATACAACTCGACGTTCAACAATGAACAAAATAACATTGGCATTCGTATACACTCACGGCATACATGCCCAAACACCAATCACAACATGCATACACAATGCAATAGACTCGGGTATCTCCAATCACACCCAAATCCCAAAACCAACTGTCAAACCCCGATTATTCTCGCCCCACGGAGAATGATGGTTGACAAACCAAAACCAAAGGGTGTGATTTCAACATCACCACCACACGAACCAAAATAACGAATCTCCCCAAAAGATTCAACCGGTAGGAATCACAATACCGTCTTCCTCTCAAGGAAGAAGTCATGAATCCATGATCCTCCAATCCTCGAATTACCGTTCGGAAAACCTGGTATATTAATACCAAAACATATCCCGGAACCCAGAAATATACAATTGGTTAGAGTAGTGCATCAATACTACCATTACCCAATCCAAAAATCCGTATACGCCATGTATACACCTTCCAACGATGCTCTGTACTAATACCATAGTACTCCAAAATCGAGCATCTCCCCGAAGACGTCTCCTCAAACGTCTCACCGAGGTAAGAAATCCATTACTCGGTCCAACATCAGTAATGCTTACCATGGCTGACTTACAATCAAACCACGACCGATGCAAGCTGTCTCCAAGACAGTACAATCCAAATCTCTCCAAGAGATAAAAAAATCAATATAGTAGTGTCACCCCACTAACTATATCTCACAAACCATTGTGACTCCCATTGCATGCCATATGCAAGGATGCTCAACTAGAGCTAACCACGACTTGTTGACACTCACGTTGGTAATACCAACAAACTTGAGCTGTCCCAGCACAAGTCCCTCAAAACAATGACGTATAACGTCCTCGTGAGGTATTCCCTACCTCAAACACCATGCCACATAGAGACTACAAGAGTCTACCATAACCCTCATCGTATCACCATACGATTCACCAAACTCGAATCCAACGAGCATTATAATAGCTACCACAAGCACACTAAAGCACTGCAACAATA
The DNA here is from genome assembly GCA_907163345.1 of Haberlea rhodopensis. Lineage (NCBI taxonomy): Eukaryota > Viridiplantae > Streptophyta > Magnoliopsida > Lamiales > Gesneriaceae > Haberlea > Haberlea rhodopensis. Next base: position 6,788,403 of record CAJQUN010000001.1, on the reverse strand, counting down.
CCTGGCTAGTGATTCGCTGGTCCCATAGGCTTATACCAACCTATTAACGCGACACACATTCCATCCCGGTATACCATACCGCCCAAACCATTAGAGTTGTGGGTCATTGCCCAACATATCTCTAAAACACCAAAGCACACTGGACAACCCGGCGTCCACGCTCAATTATCATGCAATCCTAATCCATTAGGACTTCTTCCACGCCCTTAGGGTGGGTGTAACCATGTTTACTCCTCATCACAATAACAAGCGAGTAGTTTCCTCAATGACTACTCTTACCACCATTCACTTGGCCTTAGCCATCCCAGCGAGCATACCCAAGGGTATCATTGCTCGTCAATAATATACCTCCATAATACGATGCGTACTCTCACCGGTACAATGCATCAATGATCCATCGAGCAAACCTGCTCGGCAAAAGGTCTCGTCAACTAAATACCCAGACCCTACCATGTGCCCACCATCGGCACTCAAACCATACAACCATATACATAAACATGAATGCATAAATCACCAAAATGACGCCAAGCGTCCACATAGTTATCCCAAATAACATCGTCGAACATATGACGGTACCTGTCGATACACGACATCCATAATCTCATCGTCAAACACATGACGGTAAATAATAATACACCATAATCACCATACTGATAACAAAAGTAATATGCCATACCTCATCGCTATCGAGATAGCGGAATACCTGTATCCATCGTCCACCAGCGGTACATAAGCAGCACCCATCGCTCGTAGGCGGCATAATCCAGTGCTACACACATAGCGGTATAATCCATCGCTATCGAATCAGCGGCATGATCCCTCGCCATGGAGTCAGCGGCATAAAATGTCGCTATAGATATCCGGCGGTATAAACCATCGCCAATAGAATACCCGGCGTAACCGTCGCCAATAAAATACCCGGCGTAACCATCGCCAACAAAATACCCGGCGTAACCATCGCCAATAAAATACCCGGCGTAACCATCGCCAATAAAATACCCGGCGTAACCATCGCCAATAAAATACCCGGCTAATCGCGGACTCAAGAGGTACTCACACTCATGTAGTACTTTGTTCCCGATCACATCGCTACGTCATGACAACGGCATCATCGCTTCGACGTGACAGCGGCATGTATCATCGCTTCGACACGACAGCGGCATCATCGTTTCGACATGACGGTGGTACCATCGCTTCGACGTGACAGCGGCATTTACCATCGCTTCGACACGACAGCGGCATTTACCATCATTCCGGCATGACAGCGGAAATACCCTTCGCTTCGACGTATTAGCGGCATAATATCCCTCGCAATAATAATATGACAGCGGCATTTTTCCTTCGCTTCGACATATTTGCGGCAAATATTCTTCATCGCTATAATACGACAGCGGCAAGTATTCATATCGCTACGCCATGCATGCAACCGTAATGCATAACCCGTATTTCAATAATTGTTTCGGCACGACAGCGGCATCATCGCTTCGACGTGACAGCGGCATTTACCATCGCTTCGACACGACAGCGGCATCATCGCTTCGACGTGCATGCAACCGTAATGCATAATCCGTATTCCCATAAACATCGCCATGAGTGTATTTTAATGCACCTCGCTCCAACATGTAGCGGCAAAGCATTAAAATCATCACTCCGATGTATACCTATGCAACCGTAATGCATAGTCCATGTCTCATAAGACCCTGCAACCACCATGGTTAGCAACACATATGCCAATGATGAACACATATCATAAACGCACATAAGCAATCATGCATAAGTATGTGCTTCTCATTCCCAATAACATGTTCCTAGGCCCTCAACAGCCCCAAAGAGCTAACCTCTGCTCTGATACCACTAATGTAAGGACCCCCGTGCCCTTAACCCGTAATTAGTGCATTAAGCCATACCATGAGTGCATATACTCATACCATCAGGGGAAAAACCCTATGCAAGTGCAACACCGTATGCTACCCAGAAAATTTCTTGCATTCAATTCCCAATATTCAAATTCCCCCTACCATTATTATTCACATAACATGCACCCACATAATACACTAATATGCTCTTAGTTCATTTAGCAATTTCCATAATTAATTGCATGCAACCATAATGAACAGAAAGAGGCCATAGCCCATTTATACATCCCATATACACGTAAGGTGTACTCAATGAATAAACGTGTATTTGATGCATAAAACACTATACCGGATACCGCTACTGGTACTTCTATCCTGGAAGCACCTTCCAAGCACAACTCGATCTCAACACTGGATCTGAGCGTCCATCCAACCAGCTCTGGTACCTCGATCCTGGAAGTACCTCTAACCAAAAGCCCGAGCTCGACTCCAAAGCCGCTACACCTGTGTTACCTGCCCCAACAGAGACAGCCCCCACACGGGGTGAGCATACCAATACCACCAATCACAAAATAATAATATTGCAATTCATAATTTACAGAATGTAAATGCCATAATTTAAATGATACTCCCTGGATGGCAATACCCTCATCCGGGATCCCATGCATTGTCCCTGTTCTCAAAATAACCAAACTCATCAAATTCCCAAAGCCAGTTAATCACCATATAGATTAACTAATACAGTTCTATCATGTCAGCTCCATAATCAATATGTAAAATCATTATACATAGGCCATAGATTTCACATATATTTAACCAAGGATTCCATGTTCCCGTAACATTGCTCGCTCCACAATAGCGGCGTTCTTAACCCAGCGCACGCTCAACAATAGCGGCGTCATAACCGGTAGTGCTCAACGGCGACAACACCCAATCGTTGCTCGCTCTAAAGCGGCACCCTATGATTTCCAATGTATGTCTATTTATCACAGTTACCATATACCATGCATATCATTATCCATTTGAAGTAAATATAATGCACCATGCATTTCAATACTTACCACATGCCAGATATTGCAATGTCCATATAATACCATTACCATACACCATGTATTCCAATGCCCATTTAATACCATTATCACAAACCATGCATATTACAGTTGCAATACTATAATAGGTTATGCTCGTACGTCCCACGTACCTTAAGTCTCCGTAGTCCAAGCCAAACCTTCCTTGAGTCCCATGCCTAGAGAAATATGTGCTAAAACACATAAACGACTCAAAATCAAGAATAAGCATGCGATCACGTGCCCACGCACGTTCAAGACTCCCAATCATATCGTCAATCCATGACGATTACCAAAATAAAAGCCCCCCGGCTAAGCATGCATACTACCCAAAATATTCCATTTTATATGATTAACAGATAGCCAAAAACCCAACCAAAAATTCCGTTTAATAAGCTTGGTTCCAATCAAACCATTTTAAAAGCCTAACATTCTCATTGGAATGTGAACAACACTCCGGAAGTCGGCCCTTTAGACCTCGGTTCCAAAATCCCAACATTTTCCAACATATTCGAAAATCCATGCAGGTGAACAGTGCCGCGATCGATCGCCCATCAGGCGCGATCGATCGCGCAAGCCTACTGCCCGAAAAAATCAATCCGCGATCGATCGCCACATCTCGCGATCGATCGCTGAGACCCTCGCGATCGATCGCCCCCTTTTCGCGATCGATCGCCGATACTGTACATCTTCTACAAATTCCAGTAGCATGTCGCGATCGATCGGCGCCTCGCCAAGATCGATCGCGGACTGCGATTTTTCGAAAAACTCGAGTTCTAATGGTGTTTTTCACACCCAACTCCAAACCAACACCCCATACCACCTCAATGCCTCAAATACAACAATTAAACTCCATGAAAACACTGAAATCAACATTTTGGATTTTAACCCAAAACCCCCAAATGCCATAACCAACCCAAAACTCAACCACACAACACAAAACCACAATCAAATTGAAGCCAAAAGAGAGGAGAAGAATATTACCTATCTTTCTTCAAGAAATCCGGCCCCCATAATCGAGTTCTAACGATTTTGCTTCAACCAAAGGGAAGGGGAAGGGTTTGGGGCGAAGGTGGCGTGAGAGGGGGAGGAGAGGAGAGAAATGGATTCCAAATGACGGAATCCCGAGTCCAACGGGTATATATAGCAAAATACCCCAACACACCAAAACCTCCGCAAATACATCATGATTCATTAAAAATCATCTGTTTTCAAAAACTCACCCTCCAACATCAAATCCCCAGACTGGCCCCAACACAAGGCACCCCGGACTCCAAGTCCCACTAAAAACCCAAATCATAGGCTTTCCACCAAAATGAGAATACAATCTCAACCTTTGGATCCAACGATCACAAATGCCCAATCTAACAACCTCGGGAGACCCAAACCGCAATTAATTCCTAATTGCTTACAATTAAAAAAATCCATCCAGGATTAATACTACACCGGGATTAACACCATTAATTCCCGGACATCACAAAAACAAAGGAAAACCACGAAATCTCGTGAAAAACCTAAGACCATACGTCACTTAGCCCTTAACTATTGCTTTTGAAATGGAAGGAAAAAGTGAATAATAATGCATTCTAAATTTTTGAAATAATAATTATTTAAAGACGAGGATTCTCTCATGAGCAAAATAATTGTTTTAGATGAATAGAAAATATTTGTTTGGATCACGTTTTGACTTTATCTACGAACCAATTCAATATGAGTATTTTATAATATTTGTATTTTAGTTTATATATTTTTTTATAAAAAAATATTATATTTTAATGTTAAGTAAATGCATAATAAATTTTAAATTGGACACATACAAATATATCCAATGGATAAACACTTCAAAGTTTCATCGTAACGTCAATCAACAGTCATTTCATACACGTCTCACGTTTTCTTTCCAAACCCAACAAAAATTAAATATATATAATTTAATATTATATATAATGAATAAAGTTTCTACCCAACGAAAAAAGAACAATACATGAATAAAAAGCAAAAGCCAATCAATCATTAAGTTTTGTCTTATTCCACGATTTTTTCAGAAAACATCGACAATTATTTGTATATATAAACATAATAATATTCCGTTAAGTGTATTAATTAATTGATCCGTGTTTTTCTTGCCGTCTAATCAATAACTTGACTAACGCAGGTAGGCTTGGCGTTGGGTTCAAAACTAAATCACATGATTCTTCTATCGTCGTTCCGATCATGATTTGACATATTAATTATGCATGCGACATTTTAGGATACAGTAAGTTTTACTAAATCATGCATTAAGTTTCACTAAATCACGAATTATTGTTAGAACTTTTTAGTTCTGCGACTTAATTCTCTTTTTTTTTTTTTACTTATATTTTTGAGAGGTTTTGGGCTCAAATGATTTTCATGGTTCACCGTCGTTTCGGGTTGGTATGATAATTATATTAGATGGTAACTAGATTCATTGTTCGAATTCATTATCTTAAAATAAAACCAAATATTAATGCTTTAGTTTCATTTTTCATTTTCTAAAATATATTTTTTGGAGAATAATTATTGTCCCTACTAGAAGAACAGTCAAATAAAATACTTGAATTACATTGTTGTCACTGACTTTAAATTTTTTGCAAGGTTGAAAACGTTAGATTCTACACGTATAAACTAATTTTAATATTTTTAAGAATGATAAAGGTGTGAATGTTAATTTTTTAATAATTTCATATTATAAATAATATATATATATATATATATATATATATATATATATATATATATATATATATATATATATAAAAGCATTAAAGCACACAACATTCAATTTTATTTGAATATTGATGCACACCAACTCTATGTGACTTAAAATGGAAGGAAAGCTTTAAAGTATCTAAATAATTATATTTAATTCATACTAAATCAAAGTGATGATATTTTTTTATGATAACTTACATTTACATGAATCGATATTTCGTGAAAAACCTAAATAATGGGGTTGAATTTATATTAAAAAAACCGATCTAACCGAACCAAACTAGTCAAATCTGATTACTTTCGGATGCAGAGGAATTGATGTAAAAGGAAATGTTCATTTATTCTGACCACGTGATGCTATTTTGTGATCTCAGATCATTATAATCAGGGGAGAATGCATCAACAACCTTTGGACACCTGCCCCCTCAAAATTTTTTCCAGAGTTGTATGTCCCAAGGTGAGATAGACTGAGAATACAAAGGTTTGATGGGTGCCGAAGAGATCCTCGGTGTGGCCACTCCGACGATCAAATCTAAGCTCGCAAAATAAGCGAAACAAGAATGAAAAAGGTTGGATGAATTTTTCACAATATATTGTATAATTATATAAAAAACCTGGTATATGTGTGTATATTATATTTTGGGAAAATATTGAAAATCCTGCCGTTGGATGCTCGTATTTATAGTGAGGTTTTCCAGAGTAACTAACCATTGAATCTCGGACCACGATCTACCCATGATCATCCACATTGTCACTGATATGCCCACGATCCGTCAATGATGTGAGTCTATTTCCTGTAACTACTGTCTAGCACTAATGCACGTTCATGATCTTCTCGAGGCATTAGTGTTCATCGGATCATCTGTTTTGACTAAGTGCTAGGTTATGTCCATGATTTGCACATATACTGGCCGAGATGGCGGAGCTAAGGCGACATTCTTCCACATCGGTCATGACGTGTATAATTGGTCCACATATATATTGGACCGAGCTGGATTTTCTCTAGGTGACCTGATCCCCATAATATGTTAGGTATGTAAAGTTTGATTCAAACAATTTAAGCATTGTATTCGACTTCAAGCAAAATTGATTGGTCAGTTTTAAATTTAAATTTATTTGAATATATATGTTATACTTTGAATAAATTAAGGCATAACAATTGGGCTGAAATGCATTTGTAAGACATCGAAATATATAAATAAAATACCTAATATAATTAAAATGCCCGGGAAGAGAAGAAAACCGCACGGGAAGAGAAGGGACACCACCCGGGAAGAGAAGAAAACCACCCGGGAAGAGAAGAGACACCACCCGTGAAAAGAAGAAAACCACCCGGGAAGAGAAGGAAACCACATGGGAAGAGAAGAGACATCACCCGGGAAGAGAAGGAAACCACCCGAGAAGAGAAGGGACACTGCCCGGGAAGAGAAGAAAACCGTCCGGGAAGAGAAGGGACATCACCCGGGAAGAGAAGGAAACCACCCGGGAAGAGAAGGAAACCACCACGGAAGAGAAAGGAAACCACCCGGGAAGAGAAGAAAACCACCCGGGAAGAGAAGAGACACTACCCGGGAAGAGAATGAAACCCCCCAGGAAGAGAAGAGCCACTACTCGGGAAGAGAAAGAAACCACCAGCGAAGAGACCCGAGAAGAGAAGAACCATGGCACGGAATTTGATATGGAATTGACACATGTACACGCATTCATGATGACACCTCACATTTCAAGTTCAATAAAGTGTCATGATGGACAAAAGTATGGTAAAGACATATCAGATAAAATGATTACATTGACTTTCATTTCCTTCAATTATATAAAGATAATGACAGATGGTTTCAAGGGGGGCTTTATCAATAATACTACACCAAACACCATATTTACACCATTTTCTCTTCACTTTATTTACCATTTTATTGTACAAAAAATATTGTAACTCTTTGATATTATAGTGAAATTTATACTGGACTAGGTCCCGAGGTTTTTCTCTTCGATTTGAGGGGTTTCCACGTAAAAATCTTGTGTCTCATTTAATTTATGCTACCCGGTAATTTTTTGAGATAACATTAGCACCGTCTGTGAGAAAATTGATCTAAGGCGTGAGACTATGAAGACATGGCTATGCAGGCTATGAAAAGAGGAACATAAGTGGGAGAAATCTGGGGAAGATGAGTTGAATGAGTTAAACAGTAGAGATCTGGGAAGGGGATCAACTTGATTTCCATTCCAACAAAAACTTGTCAATAAACTTCATCCATAATACCCGCAGTTATCCATTGGATTCTATCAACAGACAAGTATTGATTAATGTTTAATTACTTATAATCATTATGCGATTGACAAAGGAATATGTGATGTGCCAAGAAATATGAGTAGTCTACATCATATATATACTGTTATACATTTGTGAAATGTGTTTGTTATTATGAAATTTCATTAATTTAATATTTATTGTTGTCATTCCCTTTAAATGAGAGCTCATCCCTGGATAATTTAATATTTTACTGTTGTAATTCCCTTTAAATGAGAGCTCATCCCTGGAGAAGCTCATCCCCTAGAGAGCTCATTCCTTGAGAGTTCATCCCTTGAGGAGCTCATCCCGTGGAGAACTCATCACTTAAGGTGTTCATCCATTGAGAGTTCATCCTTGAGAAGCTCATAGCATGAGAGCCTGAGAGCATGAGACAATGAGAATATGCGAGCATGAGAGTCTGAGAGCTTGAAAGCATGAGAGCATGAGAATCTGAGAGCATAAGAGCATGAGAATCTGAGAGCATAAGAGCATGAGAGCCTGAGAGCATTAGAGTCTGAGAGCATGAGAGCATGAGAATCTGAGAGCATAAGAGCATGAGAATCTGAGAGCATGGGAGTCTGAGAGTCGGAGATCCTGAGAGCATGAGAGCCTGAGAGTCTTAGATCCTGAGAGCATGAGAGCCTGAGAGCCTGAGAGCATGATATCATGAGAGTGTGAGAGCCTGAGAGCATGAGACTCTGAGAGTCTGAGAGCCTGAGAGCATGAGAATATGAGAGCCTGAGAGCATGAGCGTCTGAGAGCGTGAGAGCGTGAGAGCATGAGAGTCTGAGAGCCTGAGATCTTGAGAGCATGAGAATCTGAGAGCATGAGGGCCTGAGATGAGAAGAATCTAAGAGCATGAGACTAACAGAATGAGGCGAGGAGGGTTTATCATACAGAATGAGGCGAGGGAGAGATGACATACAATATTAACTTCGTGAGAGTTATGAGAGTTCGCATATCTTTCCTTGACTCGGATATAATGAGCTTTATTTGCTCAATATCTTATTAACTTGGAATGCCTGTTATTGGAGTTCGTACGAGCTTCATTTGCTCGGGATATTTCTTATTTCCGGAATTCGGATGAGCTCTATCAACTTGCAAGCTTTATAACTGTAATTTGGACGAGCTTTACGTGCTTGACATATTCATTATGGAGTCCTAATAAATTTTATTTGCTCGGGGTCTTATTAGCTCGAGATTTCTATTGAATCATTTTTTGTCGGTATGGACAATCTCAGGATGACTTTAATTTCTGTGTTGATGATCGGTTATCTCAGTCAATCTAGCTATCAGTTCAGACCCGGCTATCTCAGCCTCAGTATTCCCGGTTAGCAGTTCAGAGTTTTCATCAACATACTATCGGATGAGCTCGACACCTTTGATCAGCGCAGTTCTTGACGCTCAGTTCATCTCATTGTGAATCTATGTGAAGTCATGCTACATTGTGGTTTTATACTAGACATTCAAAGAATGACATTCTGGCCTAATACCGGAGTCGAGATAACGAGTTACACTCTAGCTCGACTATGGGGGATGATAGTGTTATACCTTGAATAAATTAAGGCATAACAATTGGGCTGAAATGCACTTGTAAGATATCGGGATATATAAATAAAAAGACCTAATATAAATAAAATGCCAGGGAAGAGAAGATACACTGCCCGTGAAGAGAATAAAACCGCCAGGGAAGAGAATGAAACCACCCGGGAAGAGAATGAAACCACCCGGGAAGAGAAGAGCCACAATCCGGGAAGAGAAGGAAACCACCCAGGAAGAGAAATGACCACCTGGGAAGAGAATGAAACCACCCGGAAAGAGAAGAGACACCACCCGGGAAGAGAATGAAATCACCCGGGAAGAGAAGAGACAATGCCCGGAAAGAGAAGAAAACCTCCCGAGAAGAGAAGGACACCACCTGGGAAGAGAAGGAAACCACCCGGGACGAGAAGGAAACCACCCGGGAAGAAAAGGGACACCACCCGGGAAGAGAAGGAAACCACCCGGGAAGAGAAGGGACACCACCCGGGAAGAGAAGAGACACTACCCGGGAAGAGAAGGAAACCACCCGGTAAGAGAAGAGCCGCTACCCGGGAAGAGAAGAAAACCACCTGAGAAGAGACCCGGGAATAGAAGAATCAGGGCACGAAATTTGATATGGAATTGACACATGTACACGCATGCATGATGACACCTCACATTTCAAGTTTCAATAAAGTGTCATGATAATGCATGTCAGATAAAATGATTACATTGACTTTCATTTCCTTCAATTATATAATTTCAAGGGGGGCTTTATCAATAATACTACACCAAACATCATTTTTACACAATTTTCTCTTCACTTTATTTATAATTTAATTGTACAAAAAATATTGCAATTCTTTTATATTATAATGGAATTTATACTGGATTAGGTCCCGTGGTTTTTCCCTTCGATTTGAGAGGTTTTCACATAAAAATCTTGTGTCCCATTTAATTATATCACCCGGTAATTTTTTGAGATAACATATATCAAATCAATTGAGTTTTAGATTGAACAATATAATGATTAAGATGTGGTTTTGCTATTTATAAAATCATTCATAAATATATTAATTTTATAGAAATGAAAAATAAAACAAGAAACTCAAGTATTAGGAGTTTACCGAGCTTCATGTCACAAAGCCATGAAGTCCCTAAATTTGGTCGTATCCTGCTTAATAATTTTGACAGTAATTGATTATCAACTTGGAGGAATAATAAAAAGATATATCAAATGTTGCACGCAAGTGAATACAATGGACCACATATCACATCAATTTTAAATCGAACTAATTGCAAAAAAATCGTAAATCAAAGATAAAAATCGAATAAACTCCACAAAAATAATTTATATAAGAAGCGATCGTAAAATCATACCATAATTTGTTTAAATAAAAAATCATACCATAATTTGTTTAAATAAAAAAGACTGTATAAGTACGTAATTTATAAATATTGGTGAACTAATATATATTGAAAAAGACCACAAAAAATAAAAGTACTGCAATATAAAAGGTCCCCCAATCAATTTGCATGTTAGTAACTTTTGAAGTGCCAATAATTCATTCCTCCCAATATTTGGTTGTATTTTACTTTAGCTTTATTTATTAAATCATTGTTATAATTATAATTTATTAATAGTTTGAAAAACTTTGAGGATGGTATTATATATAGAATTTCAAGAGTACCCTCCATCTAAGTTTTTGGGCCTAGCGCAACTGGTAAGATCTCACCTCTATTTTGAAGGGATCCAAGTTTGAGTTCTACAGTATGCGTAAAAATATTTAACCGCACACTAAAAAAAGAGTACTTCCATCTCAACAATATATAGAAATTATTTTTAATTTTCAAATAAATAAATAAATATTATTTGCTTCTCTAAAATATCATGTCTTCATTATAACTTCAATTTCAAGAAAAAAACAAAATATAGTGAAACACAACATGATATGAGATGTGTGTTTGTAAAATATATTACAAAATACATAATCTATCATAGGAAAATTCTCCAAGTCACACAAAATATTACTATACTTTATTTAAATTAAATTGTATGTTTCGGAAAAAAAAATTAGCTTTTTATGCATGCTTCATCAGGAACGGAATCAGAAAAAAAAATTTGAGGGGCAAATATTTTTTTATAAAAAAATAAGGGTGAATTTATTTTTAGGGTGGGAGAGTGCACCACCAGTCCCTAGGTCCGCCCTTGCAAATGAAAATATTTAAATAAATGATTAATTTTGACATTTATTTGTTTTTATTTTATATTATATATTTGAAAATCATTTTAAAAATAATTATATATCAAAAAAAAATTATTCGACCATGTTTCATTTTCAACGTCCACACGTTACTTCCACATTCTCTCACTGAAAATCTGAATATCAGCCCGAGTGTATATATTATAAATAACTGTGTGTATAGCATCAACCAAGCACATGGCATTTCAGGACCACCACCACAACTTCTCCCAAGAAATGCCTCTCCACTACCCCGCCGCCGCCTCCATATTCCGCTCCATCCTCCCCGATCACCACCACTCCCCAGACGACAAGTCCACGCCACCTCAGCCAACTAACACCTGGCTCCATCACCCCCACCACTGGCTAACAACCCAAAGTCAACCCAGCCCACCAACCCCGCCGGACAACAACGATCACCACCAAGAAGGCGGCGCAGGGGATAACAGCAACGGGAATAATACAAACTGGGAGAGGGAGAAGTGCAAGGCGGATATCCTCAGCCATCCGTTATACGAGCAGCTGCTGTCGGCGCACGTGGCCTGCCTCCGTATAGCTACGCCGGTGGACCAGCTGCCGAGGATCGACGCTCAGCTTGCTCAGTCGCAGCAGGTGGCGGCTAAGTATTCTGTTCTCGGGCATGGTCATCCCCTCGATGATAAAGACCTCGACCACTTCATGGTACAAACCATATATACTTCTTCCCATTAATGTTGTGTGTGTGTATTGTCTGTATGTCTTGGTGTATATGAATTAAATAAGTTCTTATGTTTGTCTGGTGATTTATGACATGGGTTATCGGGTTCATGAAATGGGATTGTTTTAGGCTTGATTCTTTTTTCTTTTTCTTTATCTGGATTTGATTGGTTGAAAAATCGGTGGCCGCTTTACAAAACTTGTCTTCTAATTCCAAGATTAAAGATTTGGACCTCCAATGATTATTCTTCTGTACTGCTTGTCTGTGTTAATGAAGTGTATCCGTACTTTCAATGGTAGTATATACAAGAGCGATTTTGGCTCAAACTGTGCTCAGGGTTTGGTCCATTGTAGAGTCGAATGGAACTTAGACTCTTCGAGTTTGAATTTCGTAGGATTTTAGTTTTAGACCGCCGTATTCTGGCACCTTTGTCTCGGTGAGATTTGTTAGAATAATCATCATCGACACAAGAAATTTAATGGTAGCATAACGATAATACCCTCGTGCTCAAAGAATATTTGGGATACTAGATACACTAGACAAAAAGTGAACCCCATACCCAAATAAATTTGGAATGATTGTTGCCTCTTTTATATTAAATTTTTCTCTTATATATTTTACGTGAAAATATGTGAAAATATATGTTTTCAACTTCTTAAAATTTGGAATTTTTATTTTGTCAGTTCCTCCCACTTTCCAATTTCTACCTCTAGTACTCATGGAATACCTTTTGGAATTCTCTTCTGTATAATGAGTCGGAATATCTTGTTGTCGCATCAAAGAGGAATCCTATTGTTCTGACTACACTAATAATTGAAACTCCATTTTTTAAGTGCTTCCAAGAATCTCTTTCTTGATTGATGTAGCTCCACATGCATGTTTGGATATATAAATTTCAAAATCTATTTTGGTTGTTTGGATATTTTTATCATGTGGGATTCCAACTTAATTGCACTTAAAATGGGGAAAACCCCTAAATAAATTAGGGTAAAATTCATGTGCAAATTGAAAAAACAATCCACTAAAATGTATAGATTGCTAAAAAAACTACCACCCAGTATATCAATCTCAAAGTCTATATTTTACATAAATATAGAGTTTTTACTGCTTGAAACACGTTAAGTTGTTTCTTCTTTGAATTTGCAGCCTACTATTTCTGATAAAAAAAGGCTGCTAAACATAAATAATAGACAGCTCTTTGATAGTTGTCATTTCCCTACTTGGAGATTAGATTTTTATACATTTCTACATATCCTTTCAATATTGCTACTCTCTACTTCCTATATTTTTCCGAGGTTACTTGAGGATGTATGTCACTTGATTTCTTTAGTATTGACGGGCTTTGTCAAAACATCAGCTAGATTATCCTAGATTATTTTGTGTGTGTATATTCAGCATAACCACATTTCATTCTTCCTTTGTTTTCGAACAAAGTGAAATATCCAATGTGTTTAGTTCTTCTTGAATGAATTTTTGGATTTTTTACATTATACAAGACACTCTTACTATTACATAACAAAATAATCTTCTTTTGACTGTGGTCGAGTTCTTTCACACATCTTGGACTCCAGTCCATATTGTCTCTGTTCAAGCTTAGATAACTGCAATGTTTTGCCCAAGTCTTATCCTAAACCTAGATTCTTTCAAATACGCGAATTTAAGTATTTTTTAGGAATTTGTTCAAAGAAAAAGGATAACATTGTAAATAACACCACATTTTTGTTGTTGTTTTGAAACACAACTTACTGCAACACGTTTAAACACATAAGCCAGTTGTAGATTTTCTTTTGTCAGGATCAAAACGTGAATAGATGGATAACTATCAAAGAGTTGCCCATTGTTTATGTTCAGGCCACTTATTTCTAAAAAGAGAGGCCCCTATAAATAGAGCTCCCCTTATTTCATTTATACATCCCGAAAAATTAAGAGAGTTTGATCTTGATATTCTACGAGGTAATTTCTCCTATTATAAAGAGAAAGAGAGCTTGAGTTATTTTATATCTTTATTGTAAATATAGCTTATAACACCAATGGCTTGTAGCCCATGTGACACCAGCTATAATTGCTACCTGAAGGTCTCGTGTTCGAGTCTCTGTCCCCCCACCTCTAACTAGTTGTAATAGTTGCTCAAAAAAATATAATTTAACATATTAACTAACAAAATATTAAAGTGAAATCTTTTTGTTTTGCCTGTGATTTTACCCTATTTTAATTAGGGGTTTTCCACATAAAAGTATATTGGTTTCCCTTGGTTGAAAATGTAAGTTTAAAATGGTTTATAATGAGTTACAATAAACTAATATAAGAACTTGTGTTAACCAGTTTTGTACATCAAGTATGGATATGAAGTAGTTGCTATATGACCTGATCGTGCAGCCGTGTTTGTGTGGGCATGGCCTTCGGGCATGACAACAACAATTCCATCTCAATTTTATTATTAATAATTATGATGGATGTTAAATACATTTAATATTGGGAGTTCGTATTAATTAATATTAATTAATAATTTCAAATATTACCAATCATTTGAAATCTAAATTTTAAATCATTTTCCCAAATTAAAGCAATACGGTTTCTTGTGGATGTGTGAAGTCCAATCTACAGATACTCAGTGAAGGCGTAAAAGGAACTTTGACTGAACTGAAATTGACATAATCTAACTAAGCATCCGCTGTTCTGTAGATGATATTTTTAATTATTATAATTAGATTTGTTCGTTCTTTCTCATGTAGACGCATTATGTTCTATTACTGTCGTCCTTTAAAGAACAACTGCAGCAGCATGTTCGGGTTCATGCAATGGAAGCAGTGATGGCTTGTTGGGAGCTAGAGCAATCTTTGCAAAGCCTCACAGGTTATCTATCATTTTACTTCCAACTATGTTTACCATTTGAACCAGCACTTTTAATCGAATAGCCTAATCTGGAGGTCGACTCGGCTCCGAGAAATTATTTCAAGGAACCAGACTCAAACTAACGGTTGTCTGTATTTATTCTTGAAGTCAAACAACTCCTTTAGTTACCCGCCACTCGTCGTTCATTTTGAATGAGTGGCATCAAACCAACCATCTTCAATCGAATATAATTCACATACAAAGATAATTGCACCATATTGTTTCCTAACTAACACACAAACATCAGCTCAACCAGACAACCTTAACTTCCAGTGACTTTTCTTGACAAGCCATTGTGAAGAAATAAGAATCTTTATTGCTATTCGATCTCATTTCTCCTTTCACAGACGCGATTGTATAGTTTAGCACAATTATTAGTATCCTATCTAAACTTTGAACATTTGTTGACAGGGGTAGCACCAGGTGAAGGTACGGGAGCAACCATGTCTGATGATGACGAAGACCAGGCTGACAGCGAAGCTAATTTGTTTGATGAAAGTCTAGATGGGCCAGACAGCCTGGGATTTGGTCCTTTAGTACCCACGGAGAGTGAGAGATCCTTGATGGAACGCGTGAGATTAGAACTCAAGCATGAGCTTAAACAGGTTAGAATTATAAAGATGTGAATTTGATCGAGTGATAATGCTTTATAGGTTGACACATTCATGTGAACATCCTTTTTCTTCTTTCTAGGACTATAAGGACAAGATTGTGGACATCAGAGAAGAAATATTACGCAAAAGACGTGCCGGAAAACTTCCGGGCGACACCACATCCGTCTTGAAAAGCTGGTGGCAGTCACATTCTAAGTGGCCTTATCCAACCGTAATAAGATGCTAGCTCAGCTACTTTCTTGAACCAACTTTCACAATATCGTCTTAATTTCTGATACATTTGTTTAGGAGGAAGATAAGGCAAGACTGGTGCAGGAAACCGGTTTGCAACTTAAACAGATTAACAATTGGTTCATCAACCAACGGAAAAGGAATTGGCACAGCAATCCTTCTTCATCAACTTCCCAGAAAAGCAAACGCAAGAGGTAGGTTTGTCTCTTGACTACCATAACGTTGTTTACTTTAGCTCGAACCCCGACTTGATTTCGTACTCAAATAGTGGTGCAGGTGAAAAAACAACCAATGATCATTTCGTTTGATGGAAGAAACACATAGTGATATTCTTAGCCACACCACAACACTAGTGAGAGCTAGCACATCTGTATAGGATGGCGCCGGTGATAGAACAGATTCAGCAGCTGCTAATGACAAGATGATGAATCATGAATGTATTTATATTTAATATGCTTTGGACCGTGGAGCCACAGTGCTTCTCTGGACCCTTATGATATAGTTATCTACATCATATTTAAAGTTTTATTGGTCACAATAATATTTATCAAACAAAATTCTTAGAAAAAACTTAAAGAGTAGGTGTAGGAAATGGTTGGGAATGGATCATAAAGGAGGGTATTAAGACAGGATTTCCCAGCATTAAGGCATGATTAATTTCAAAGAAGAGGGTATTATTGTGGAGTTGAAAAACAGATCCACCAAGAGATGTGAATGGAGATGAGCAAAATTTGATTACTCCAAATAATGAATGGAAGTTCGATTGTAATTGTGTGTTAATTCAAATAACTTTTTAATTGATTCGATATCGGTTGTATTTTTTAAAAAAATCGATCCAAACGAATCGACTGAACTTTTAGAAACATTTATTTTTTAGGAATTTTTTTATGTTGGTTTATTTTGATATTAAATAGTTAATTTAATTATTTTCCTATATTTTTTATTTTTCTTTCAAAGTTCTTATAATAAAGGAAATATAAATCCACATTTTCTTGATTCTTCATGGTGGTGTAGGGGCTTCCACAAATGCGGGAACCATCAAATGTTAGTATTCAACTTGGTCCTTAACTTTTCTAAAAAAAAAAAACTTGGTCCTTAACAATATCGTCAATCTTTTTCAAACTTAAGAAATTTTGGATCACTTTTCTTGTTTTACTTGGTCCATGCCGCTGCTTGTCTTCAATTTGAACTTTATACGAACTCATCTTAATCTAGGGCTGCTTAACGGGCCGGGTCAATTCATACCCGGCACAAAACCGGAACCGTTAGTCCGGTTCGAAACCGAAACCTAGCTAACCGGTTCCTGACCAAACGGATCCGGTTCCGGGCTGAACCGGAACCCGATCCGTTATTTTTAAAAAAAAGTAATTTTTTTTATTTAGATAAATATATCCTCGAGTTTTTGAAAAAAAATAAAAAAAAGTGGTTTGGGCCGATCCAACCCAGAACCGGATCCGATCCGATTCCTTAATGGATCGGACAGGTTCCGGGATTATCGGATCTGGAACCGGCCGATTTTGGGCCGGACCGGACCGATCCGTTAAGCAGCCCTATCTTAAACTATTACTTGCTAGAATATTTATAATAAGATTTTCTGCAAAAATTTTGATATATCTCAATAAAGGAGTTGTAATTCTAAGTGAGAGGGAGTAAATTATATTTTTTCTATATATATTATGTGTTTACACTCTATGTTGCACTATAATTATATTTTTGTTTAGTGCATCCCATGTTATTGGTAGAGGATAGCTCGTCTCACTCTGCTTGCTACCTATTCCTTGTATCCTTACTCACAAGCCCCATTGGCTGTTGTTCCTTCTCTCTTTCTTGTTTGACTTGATTTGGTGGTCCGCCTAGTTGAATGTTTGGAACTCCATGCCGTAGGTCATGGTCGGAATGATGTTTCTTGATGTTAATGGTGTTGTTGATTTTTCTTTAACTAGAGTGTAAATTAAACGCCGGTGTAATTAGATATATATCACTTTGTGAAATGCTTTTGGTTAGAATGTCTTATCTCTTTCAAGTGAGGTGCTCTTATTTTTTATTTGTTGAAAATGGAAATCAGCTAAACTAATATCAATAATTTTAATTTTAATTATGATTTTATTTATTTTTTATTAATTTTTGAATTTTCGATATTCTAGATTTGAATTATCAGGAGCCGGAACAATGCCATCCCAATTCCCTTCATTTTGATCCTTTGTTCATACATTTTATTCAGTTCACACTTGCATTTTTTTAATTTAAAAACTTCAACTATTCAAATTATTTTTTCTACGTTCATATCTAATTCGCAATTAACAATATTTCACTCATATTTAATCAATTGTTTGACTGAAACTTGTTACAAAATTATATTTTAAAGATTTCTAAATAAAATTATATCAGTACTAAATTTAGTACTTTAAGTATATTTTGTTATTTCCATACACACAAAATAAATTACGACTTACTAATAAAATATCTTTCCCAATCATTTCAATAAAATTCATTGTTACCTATTTCACCATACAGATAATTATTTTTGAGGAATTTTCAAAAAAGACCTCCTACAAACTACCATAATGAATTTTAACCTTAATTTAAATTAATTTTTAAAAATAGCCTTAAGTTCTAAATATATCTTTTCAATTTTTTTTAATTTGACTATGAATATTTTACAAGTGAACTCAATTATGAGGCCATCCGGAAAACTAATAATAATAATAATAAATTTTTTATAAGTATAATAATAATAATAATGATGGTGGGCGGATTTTTTATTATTATTTGATGTGGCGGAACAATACATCACATCCGACATAATCAGTGCCGACCAGGACAACTTATTCCAAACAATTTATCCCAAAATTAATAAGAAACATTAATGAAAATTGAACAAGTCTAAACTTATTTCAGAGACACAAGTGATTTATAGAAGAATGGATAAACTTGAGAATTTTAACTATTACAATGTTTAAAATATTCGTTCAGTTTAATTAAAAAAAACGAAAAGTTAAAAAGACACTGCCCCAAGGAAACCTTCAATATACACACACACGACATACATGCATATAGGCATGTATACATATTACGCAATACTAATTCAAAAAGTTGGCCACCCAAATATTTCTACAGAAGCCCGATAAAAAAGTAGTAGAAGTCTTATTTCTAGAAAAACAAAATCAAATAATATAAAAAATTGAGGGTATTTTAAATGTTTAAATAATATAAGGCTATTTTTATAATATTGGATAAAAATGGCTATTTTAAAAAATAGTGTATCAAAATAGGCTAGAATAAGTAATTTCTCATTATTTTTCTTTATAATCAGATATATCTCAAACTACCAAAGGAAACATATTTACAACCAAAAAAACAAAAACAAAATTATTTCCTCCTTTATACAAAACAACCAAAATGCCTTTTATGAAAAATTATGGCTTTGAAAATACATAAATCGGTGCAAAAAACAAATCATTGTACAAAAATATAGTTCTAACCGATCCGTCATAACTGTTAATTGCTCGGTTATAATAAGGGTAACAGTATGATTTACAAAATTTAAAACAAATTTTCAGTCCATTTTTTTAAAGACAACCAAAGAGGACGTGATCAGGGAGATTTTAATCGAATTAACCAACCGAACTAAATAAATTCAAAAATTCGATTCGCTCAATACGGAATTTCAATTTTAATTTTTTAAAATATCGTTTAGGTTATCGGTACCGATTTAACCAAATTTTATTTTTTTTGTTTTTTTTTTCAATTTTTATATTTTTAGAAACCAATTATTTATTAATTTTTTCAAAAATATTGGTTAATTCGGTCAAATTAACCGATATTTTAATGGTTCAGTTTTGTAAAAAATCGACCAGTTCGGTTTTGCAAATAAAATTTTGATTTTTTCGGTTTTGATTTCAGTTCAGCTTGATCAATAACTGAATTAACCAATTACTCGCCCCTTTGTATGACAAACGAGATTCTTTAACTGAAAATATTTGAATGTACCATTTTGGCCAAACTTATATACCATATCAGTATTAAAAACATTATTTAAATAACAAAAACATATTTGGATTTGGATGAATTTTTTTGGTTGGTCATTGGTTAAGCTAGATGCCTCTTTAAATAGGCCAGACAAGACTTTTTATTATTAAGGAAGCCTGATTTGATTAAAGGTTTGGAAGAATTGGATTGTGATTCTAAATTTGATTTTAATTTGGATGAATGATATGTTGATTCGAAACTTTCTTATGACTTTCTGTAGCCTTTTAAGGTTCAGAACCCAAACTGCCCGGATCAGTGGAATGGCTGCCCGAGATTGTTGACAAACCGACCAACCTGACCGAGGAATGGTTCAAGCTGGCCACGATTCCGCCGAGACCATCCAAACCTAACCCACACTCTTTAGAAGCAGAAACTCCACTTCCCGCATAAAATAATTGGATGCTATAGCTATTGCTCGCCCTACCAGAATTCCCATAGACGAGGTCTGAGATGTCAAATTTAGATAATTTGTGCGAGGGTGAGTGATTTACAGAATTTATTATTTTATGAAGACTAGGATTATCTAAATTAATTTTAGACATCCCAGGAAACTAATGACATTTTTTTTAAAATTGACAAATTTTTTTTTTTTTTAAATTTTGGGAGGTAGCCTTTTGAAAAGTAGGTGCTAAAATCGACGATCAAATCTCCAGGAGAAACTCTAGTATCAAACCTATTAAGATTATTGTCAATCAAACCAACCCCCCTCATCAATTTAGAATCATTGCCATGTGGAACAGAAGATCCTCCTTTGAAAAATAGACCATGAGTTCCTTGTCGGGCCCAAACTGAGCCACAACTTGACCATCTGATACCCCCATATGTAGTGAATTGATTTCCTTCTCCCAGTTTGAATTTTTGGAGTTGGGAGGGGCAAGGGGCAGGCGAAGACTTCCTTATAAATTTCCATAGCAGCTACCCGAGGGATGACAAAAGCATAACTAGCCACCTCTTTTAGCAAGTCCAATCCAACAACCATATTCTTGTCACATGGCCCCAACTCGCACAAAGGAGAATCAACATGGATCACCCCTGAAACATCAACGAAAAACACAGTCAGGAGTATTATCAACCTTCGTCCGACCATGATCTCCAACAACCAGTAAAGAAACAGCATCCTGCGAGAAATCCTGCAAAGCTGATGCACTCCTTCCCTCAGAAACCTTCCCCACCTTGTCAGATTTGGTGAATAGCAATTTCTTAAGCTCGGCATTTAAAGATTTTTCCTTAAGTTCGCAAACTAAGAGATCATGACCAAAAGCAAAGCAGTGGGAACAATACTTTGGAAAGCTTTCGTATTCAACTGCTAGTTGGATGAACTTCTGATTATGAATGATCTCTATCACTTCGAATCGTTCCTGAAGTACGTCAACTTCGACGCAAAACCTAGCAACACCAGGACGTGATTTATGCAAGATAGCATTATCCAAGCAGATAGGTTTTCCTAGCAGTTGAGCGACTGAAAAAAGGGCATTGGACTCGAAGAGATGGATAGGAAGATTTGTAAGATTAATCCACACCGGCGTGGTAGAGGGTTCCACCTGAAAATCAAAGTCCGGCGTCCACTTAAAAATCTTCATGGGAGCGCCAGCCAACTTACAAATATGCGTGAAGACCAAAGATACTTGTAATCTTCAACATTATCGAGGTTAATCAATACAAACCCAGATCTCAAGTGACCAATGGAAGCAGAACCACGAAGATGAATAGCTGCAAAAGCTTTCCTCACAGCTTCTACTTTAGGACGCCGGAGAAAGAATTTACCGATATACTTCTTGAATATGATAAACTTATGAAAAAAATATAATTATTACAAGTTATGGTAATAACTGAAATTAAAAATAAATAAATTTTCTTTGTAAACCAACAAATTTTTTTTTCCTAAGTCATATTTTTATGTCATACAAATGCATATTTTTTGCCTCTCAAGATATTGTTAACCATGAAACTAAAACTACAAAAAAAAAAAAAAAAAGAAGTATGGATCAAACTCAAATTCTAAGCAAAATGAAATTACGTCCTACGCCCGTATCAACAAGTCGAATCCACCAAAGAAACCTAATTCAAAATAAAAAATAAAATTGAAAAACAAATTCAAACCTTGTAGTAGATGAAATTGAAGACCCTCATCGCCCAATTAATCTTCTTCATCGCACAACACCAATTCCGTTTTCACCCTCTTCAACTCCCCCGAGGCTGCAGCCACGGTGGGTGATGAGCCTGAAGAACACGGCGACTGGCCGGACGCCGCCATCAGGGATAAGCATCCCTCGCTCCACGAACGCCGAACGGGATACGATACGTTGTTATGTCGAGACATATGGGGGCAATGGCCACGCGAATTGTGTAAAGCGCAGCCGCAGTTCTTGTGATAGGGCCGCCGTTGGATGCTCATATCTCCACCGGAAATGCAGCCTTCGAATAGTCCCCGGAGAAGCCCATCTCCGGCTGCCCCCGTTGCCATGTAATATTTTCCCCGACGCAGCAGGCCGATGAATCCTCAGTGTTGTAAGGTTCAGGGGTTCACAATGAAATTTGATTGTTTTATTTCATTGATTTTGCTATTGCTTCTCTAAAAATAAGCAGAAAAAAACAGAAGTTAAGAAACAAGTCATGACATGCTTTTGACTAGTTTAAGTTGTTTGGTGACAATTTTGTAATTAATTTAAGTTTATTAAGCTGTTTTTTTTTTTATTTTAGTAGCAACTCAATGTTTTTGCTTAAAATAAACTTTTTTTTTTCAATTTTAAGCAAAAGCAACATAGAAGTGCTTTGAATAAACAATTACAAATACACCCAAAGACTCGAATCCTCGTCAACCAGCGACAACCAGCTTAAACCTCAGTTGTCGTTGTTCTTATGTATTAAGATATTGTATTTTGTGATATGTTTTTATATAATATTAATAAGATATATAAGTAGCATGCTATTTTATTATTATAAATTAAATCTTGTATATAATACATAAATATTGATTATCATATGTTCAATACGTTGTATTTCAAAAACGATCTTATAGAACAATGACATTTACAGTTACATTCCAAACTTTTTAGAATTACTCAAATATATCTCATGAAATTGTTTTTTTATATATTAAAAATAGTCTGAATTTTTGTTTTTAATCAATATTAATCTCAAACTTCTATTTTAATCAAAATTAATCTCAAAACCCTCGATTCAATTATAAGACTACTTTTATTGAAAAACATTTTTTAGGAGACTAACTTTGTTAAAAACATTGTTATGAAAATAGTTTTGATTAAAAACAATTTCTAAGAATTTGGAATTAGTATTGTAAAATTCATATTTTGGTGGAACATTTTTCAAATTTACCCCTTCAATATATTATCTCTAAAATACCTTATTTAAATAACTATATTTGATATAATAGTTATCTTTTGTTTCAAAAGCCAGTTTTTTCTGTGGCTAACGTATATAATATTCTAAATGATCAACATTAAAAGCAGATAAGCGCCAGAAGAGTGATTCAATTGATTCCACTATCACTACACATTAATACAAAATGATGCATAAGAAGGATTTCAAAACAACAGAATAGGCTAAATTGCAAAAAATGTCTAACCAAGAACTTGATCCAACTTCATAAGATTATTGCTGTTTATTCACTTTCTCAAATACAATAAAATAAACAAAATTTGTAACTTTGCTTCTGATTCGTCTACTTCTCTATCTCAACCACCCAAGGAGTTTCAGGTGCCTCTCTAGTCCAGCTTCACTGATGAAAACAGATAATGCGCGAACCAGAACGAAGAAAGGAACCCAACCGTACCAGTTGCCAGCATAATGGCTAGAGCCATGAGCAGTGAATACCCAAGGTAAAGTGTTGCAGAGACCGGTCCATTCAAACTCCTAAGGTCAAAGATAAGATAATTGATCGAGTATAAAAAGATGTATATCGCTACAGAACCAGAGGCGAAGAAAGATTTCCACCACCATTGCCAATCCTCCACACAGAGATGCATGTATGTTAGAACAAGGGATACCTCAGCACAGACAACCACCAAAAGGATAAGTACCATGAAAAGGAATCCGAAAACATAGTACACACGACCCATCCAAATACTGGAGAAGATGAAGAAAAGCTCGATGAAAAGTGTGCCGAATGGAAGGGTACCGGCCCCAAGAACCAAAAGCCAAGATGGGTACTTTTGAGGAGGAATTTCTCGAGGAATTTGATTAGTTCTCACAGGGTATTCAATATGTGGTGCCTTTGCACCATAGTAACCACCAACAAGAGTCAGAGGAACCGAGATACAAAACCACAGCAGAATCAGTATTATAAACAATGAAAAGGGTATAGCTCCTGTGCTATGGCTACCCCATAATAAGAAATTCAAAGTTGTAAGAATGAGGAAAGCAATGCCGGGAAAGAAACAAGCAACTTTCCACGAGACTGCGATCCATCCCTTTGGGTCACCAAAAGAGATAGTCTTCCACAGACGAACAGCAACATATCCAGCTGCGATTCCAAGAATCATGTAGAAAAACAGCATACCTGTGATCAGCGTCCCACGAGATGCTGGCGACATAAATCCGAGGGCAGCAAATAAAATTGTCACAACTGCCATTCCGATAATCTGAACTCCATCTCCAACCATCATGCAGAAGAATGATGGATTGCTTGGTGCATGAAAAACATCACCCACGATGAGTTTCCAGCCAGACAACTCCTCGTTCATCTGGACTTGTGATTCCTTGTCAACCTCCTCATATCGAGTAAGATCCCGCCTAACAGTCCTCAAGAATATCACAAGCACGATTCCAGCCAAGAAAGTGATCACCATTAAAGAGTTCAGAATCGAGAACCAATGCACTTTGGCTCCCTCCATTTTTAAATACGCATCCCATCTTGATGGCCACTTGATGTCCCTCTCAACAAATGAAACCTCGTATGTAAAAGCCAGTGGCTCATTCTCCTTGATAGCCATGGAAACTGTGCTTGGATCACATTTAATTGAAGTAGGGTACTTGTCATACATGTTCAAACTCTTCAGGGAGTCTGCATTATGTGTGACACTACAAACCACCACCTCAAAACCGACAACCATGTATCCAGGAACATCTGATCCTGAGTTTCCAACAGTTGGAATCATTTCGGCTGCATCTCCAGTACCCATAACCCGAGCCACATTGGTCTCCTCATACTTGTGAACTAGGACGGTGAACTTCAAGTGGTTAAACACAAAGTACCCACCTTGCACCTTAGCACCAACGGGATAACCTGTCCACCTCACCATAAACCCCTCCTTCTCGGTATACCGAATAGCAGGTAGGTTGTCAAGAATCACGTTCACCTGATACATCTCATCAATCCTCTGTTTCAAAAGTTTTATATCCTCAGCGGACAAAGGTTTCGATTGGCATAGAAAAATGTCGGACTCATTCTTATACATCTTAAACCTATACGGAGAGTTCTCAATCCTATCACCCATAAGCAGCTCACCGAGATTCTCCGCACTGTCCTTAATACCCTCTTTTGGCTTACAAAACGGCAAACTATAATAGCCAAAAGGCATTTCAGTTTCAATTGAAGTCAGAGAATTGACCTTCACATTCAAGAAATCACCTATTCCATAGTTGTGAGGGTAACTACCAGGGAGATAAAACCCCTGTCCACATTGGAAAGCAGCCACAAAAATTATCAAGACCCAGATCTTGAACTTCAGACTAGATTCCATCTTCGCGGTTTTAATGGCAGATCCGGATTGCCCAGACAAGAAATCAAAGAAATATGTAAAGAAATGCCAATTTCGCACAGGGCATCAGTTCCAATCAAGATTTGGAATTTACGATGACACGATTTAATGGGTTCGCTTCTATCAAATCTGTGAAATAATAGAAGATAATGAACCGCAAAACCAGAAAGTGACTAAAGGTACAGTTAGAATGGCTCTTTTAACACAGATGAAGATGAATGTAAGTGATAAAAAAAATCCAGAAATCTCACCTGATCTTCGCGTAAATTGAGGATCAATACACCTACGAAAGTGTCAGCAACGTGTAAATGTGGAAGTTGAGAGCGGGAGTAACGGTGATGCAAAGAAAAGAGGTGGAGAGGAGTAAGGATACATAAAGGCATGCACACCATTATATCTGTATATACAATTTCAGTGTCGGTGCTTTGGAACGTGGGCATTGCATATTATTATACGGTAATTTCAAGATAATCCATAAAATTCCCAAATTTTTAGAATTAATCAAATATAATTCACCATAAATTATTTTAAATAAAAAATAATCCAATATAAATATTTTTAAATTTTAACAAATTTAGTCTCACACATTTAATTTTTAACAAAAATGTCACATAATTGAATATGTACCTATAAGATCACTTTTGATTAAAACAAAAGTTTGGACCAAGATTCAAGGTTGGAAACATAATTTATTTTCTGTTCGAGGCAGTGAAGTATTGATCGAGGTCGTTGTCCAGTAATAACTGTTGAGTTTTCGTACCCCGGCGTTAGATCCGAACGCAGAGGAATAAAACATAAACAGATCTAACCCAGGGACGGATAGATCGCGCATGATTCATATATTAGAACATGTGCAAATATCAAATATAAAAGCACAAAAAGGAATTACCGATAACATCAAAATCAATCTGATGACAGTGATCGTCTAGTCCAATCAACCTGACCAGATCTACAAGCTCGGCACCAGTGCTAGTGTGATGACGGCTTATGAGAGTATTGAATGGTATATCTTAACCTTGAATGTTATATTTATGGTGGTTATGTGTTAGCTAATTGGGCTAGGGCCATAAAGCCCATCGGGCCAACATTTGGCTTACAGGGTATTTTATGCTAACAATCTCCCACTTGCCCAAAAGCCAACACAAAACAATAAACTCATAATCCAAGTAAGCCAATCAAATTGAACAACCAATGTATATAATTATGAGACATAAATATATCAAACGATTTAATTTTAGAACTTTCTATAGATGAAGCATTTTCAAATACAGAAACTCCAATAGAATGAGGAGATTTCAAAAAATTAAATCCATCTTTTCTAAATCACTCAATTTTAGCACTTAACATTTAAGTCTCAATTCTCATCGATAGATCGACGACCGGTTGATTGTGACCCAGCGAGGCTCAAGTGCATCATAGCAGTAGGATCACAACATTTGTGATTTTAGAAGTCAAACAAATTCTTGGGCTTACCCTGAATGCCCCATTATCGATAAAACTCCTTTACTAGACAATGGCAGGAATATAATTTCAGTAATAACCTACCGATTGTGGGTAGCGTCTAGCATCTGTGCTTCACGAAGACCTAGATACAAATGACTAGCAATGTATGAGAACCTTTCAGCCATAGTTAGCGTGCAGTACATTCCTTTTACTCATATGTCCCGACTGAATCTAGGGCATTGGTTGGTCGAGGCCCCTTGTGATTTCAATAACTATGTATTTGTTTCACGTTATATGATTTATTGTGTGCGTATATGAAAAACTTTTTTCACAAGCACTACATACTCTGGCTAGAGATTCCTTGAATCATATACATAAAAACACATAGGATATCCTGGTTCATCAAAACCAGTGGTGAATCCCCAACGACAATCATAGGCCTCTGACATCATCACTGAACACCCAAAATAACAACTTTATGACCCGCATGTGATCAGTCATTAAATCAAAGTACACAACTATATGTCAAGACCTCAATGACGCCTCGGGTCATAAGGAGTAATGGTGCACAACTATGACTAGGAATTCTATACTAAACAAATTGTTAGTTCCTGATTTTAAAGATGACAAAACGGATCAGACCGATCAAGACGTTAAACCATGTCAAATCAGATCACACCAATTTGGTCTATCGCAAAATCAGAACGGATCGATGTAAACCAGTCTGACCAGATCGAAGCTCTAGAGCAGCTCGATAAGTATCAGATCAGAACAGACAAGATTGGATAAGCTTCGTTCTCAGTCCGAATCATTAACGGCTATTTATTGAAGCATTTAATGATGCAATTAATGATGAAAAAGACCAAGGACTGAAGATTACCTTAAAAGGTAAGAAGACAAAGAAGAGCCTACCTGACAGACGCCGAAAGCATAGATCAGAATGGCAAGTGCCTAAAAGAATAAGACTGAAGCTTGTTCAGAGATTGAGCAGAGTCAAGAGTTGCACATAAAAGGAAATAATGTCGTTGGTATAAGCAACTATATAAGGATGCAACTAAAGAGCTCAAAGTGACGACTGATCAATCAAGAAACGAAAAGAAAACTAAAACAGCACAAGCTTACAAGTCCAGATATTCTTGAGCAGAACCACTTTCATAAGATATTCATCTTACCAGTCTGCCCAAAGTTTTCTTAAGCACAACATATTGTAATATTTGATCGTCATAGGATCATTGTGTGCATAGACAAGATCAGTCTGTCTTTTTTTTTTCTACTAAGATAGAGAAGTGAGATTCAATTGTAACTGTCAGACAGTGTGTGTCTGAACAGATCGAGAGACTAGGAGTTTCAGTCTGGTAGTGGGGTAAATCCAGCTGAATCGGGTTTGTAGAACGGGATTGTATAAATCAAAGTCTTCTAGTGGAATCCTTCCTTAATTGGAAGAAGGGGAGACGTAGAAGGATTACACCACCTTCGAACTTCCAGAAACATATTCTGTCTTTTATCATTCCGCACTAAGTTACACTCTTTAAGCCATCGAGCCGTTCTTACTAGTCTAGAACAGACCGTTCCGCACTATTATATTCAGTGGTCTGTTCTGCTGAGAAGTTGATTAAGAAATAGATTTCACTCACTAACCCGAGAGAAATAAAAAAAGGATTAATTTTAAAGGAGTGTTCATTCACCCCCCCTCTAAACACTCCGGACCGATCCTAACAAGTGGTATCAGAGCAGGTCGTCTTAATCATCAAAGATACTTGGACTGATGGCATCATTCAACAAGATTCCCATGTTCTCAAAAGAAGACTATGATGATTGGAGAATCAGAATGCAAGCTCATCTGGCAGCACAGGATGACGATATGTGGTTTGTCATCACTGATGGACCAATGAAGATCTTGAAAGTCAATACAACAGCTGCCATTACTGGTGGTGAACCCCAAATGGTCGAAAAGGACAGATCCCTCTGGACGAATGAAGAAAGGAAGAAAACAAATCTAGACAACGTAGACATCTTGTTCAAAACGTTGGACAAGAATATGTTCAGTAAGATCAAAATGTGCTCTACTGCCAAAGAAATTTGGGAGAAGATAGCACATCTATGTGAAGGGAACGACCAGACTAAGGAAAACAAGCTGACTGTTGCTCTACAAAAAAAATTGAGAGCATAAAAATGAAGCTTGGAGAAACTCTAAACGAGTTTGACGAAAGAGTCACTGGTATTATCAATGAACTAAATGGTCTGTGCAAGGAATACTCTAACAGAGAAATTGCTCTGAAAATAATGAGAGCATTGCCAAAGGAATGGGATGTCAAGACAATTGCAATGAGGGAGTCTAAAGATCTGAACAAAGTTGAACTCCATGCTCTGTTCGCAGATCTTAAGGCGTATGAGTTTGAACTGATCACCAGAGTTGAAGCAGAGCCATTCATCTCTCAACCAAACAAAGCACTGGCAGCCATTCCAGACCAGACCACCCCTTCAACAGACCGATCTATCGAACAGATAAGTAATGATGCTATGTCATTATTTATCAAGAAATTTGATAAATTCATGTCTAAGAACAAACGGAATTTCAAACCTTCTCATCACTATAAATCGAGAAAAGACGATGCTGTTAATGATCAGGCTTGCTACAATTGTGGTAAGAGCGGACACTTTATTGGAGACTGCACCAGACCGAAGAAAGATGAACGAAAAGAAAGGCATCGTGATGACAAGAAAAAGAAGCACTACAAAGATTATAAAAATCATCACGGGAAGTCCCAAAAGGTTCTGGTAGCAGAGGAAGGTAACAGCAAGTGGGCTCAGACTGACTCAGAATCAGAAAGCTCAGAATATTCATCCAGCGAAAGCGAAGAGGAAATCCAATGTCTAATGGCAGACGAAGAAATGAGTCAAACATATGATGTATTCGATCTTGACTCAAATGAATTCACACGTGAAGAGCTCATGTCCACACTGCAAGACATGGCTAATGATTATAGAATATTAGCTGAATCATTAGAGAAAACTAAAGCTAAAGCCAATTATCAAATAGATGAGCATATCAAACCAAGCTGCTCTGAGCTAGGTGAGTGCAATAATCTAAAGATCGAGCTGAATAAGCTGAAAATCTCTTACGAACAACTCCATGAAGAAAACAAGAGAATTAGCACACAAAATACTAAACTTTCTCATATTTTCAAAACATGGACAAAATCAAGAGCATCACTGGAAGAATTGCAAGAGGTACAAAGAAATGTCGGTGACATCACCGGCATAGGCTTTGACACCAATGACTGCACCAAAGATGAATCTGAATTGTTGCTGGTAAAGAACAAAATCAAACAGATGACATTCCAACACAGTATATGAAACTGAAGTGCCTACAATTCAAACGGGAGTCTCCTTCGGGGATCAAGGTTTGAGAAAAGGAATTGGGTACGTTAACCAAGCCAAAGAAAAGGCACCAGCAAGCTTTGTGTCTATCAGACCAAACCTAAAGGTGCAAGATCTAAGGCAAGGAAGACCATCCAACTACTATAACTCAAAACTAGTTCAACGAAGATATAGATTACCTTATAAGAATCAAAGGCTTTCATATCGCACACATCATCACACATAACATCAAATTAGATTAGCTCACATCACACCAGACACACAAAAGCCATAAAGCTGATTCAGGTGTGGGTTCCCAAAGGGCTAATCCGTTCTGGACCCAAGTAGGATTGGGTACCAACAGTAATTATGCTTGATGACAGGTACTGAAGAAACTAGTGTCGGACTGGTACTTAGACAGTGGGTGTTCTCGACACATGAGAGGAAACGTCGAGCTGTTGTCTGAAGTCACAGAATGTACTGGACCAAAGATCATCTTCGGGGATAACTCAAAGGGTAAGACCGTGGGCAAGGGTAAGATTGTCCATGGTAATATCACTATCAATGATGTTCTATTAGTTTAAAATCTTTGCCATAATCTGATTAGCATAAGTCAACTATATGATAATGGTTATGCTGTAGATTTTCACAAACACACCTGCACTATCAAATCATCAGACGGTATGACCATGCTTGTAGGAATCAGAAATGGAAACACATATAAGATTAACTGGAATTTTGCTCAACCTGATAATCCTACTTGCTTCATCGCGAATAATGATAATAAACACTGGCTATGGCATAAACGCTTGAATCGTCTCAACTTTAAGACTATCTCCAGCCTGTGTAAACATGATTTAGTTGTCGGTCTGCCCAAAATTGACTTTACCAAGGATAAGATCTGTGAAGCTTGCCAAATGGGCAAACAGATCAGATCATCCTTCAAAAACAAGAATATCAAATCCTCCTAACGTTGCTTAGAACTATTACATATGGACTTGTTTGGTCCTATACCAATAACAAGTTTAGGGGGAATGCGGTATACTCTTGTTGTTAATGATGATTACTCACGTTTTACATGGACTATATTTTTGAGCAGTAAAGATCAATTGGTCCGAAGTTGATCAAGCTGCTGAAACGTACTCAGAATGAGAGATCATCAAGCATAGATAGAAGTCGAAGTGACAAAGGCACTGAATTCTCAAATCAGAATCTTGAATCCTTTCTAGAAGACCAAGGAATTAAGCATGAATTCTCAGCCGCTCGAACTCCTCAACAAAATGGAGTTGCAGAACTAAGGAACAGAACGCTTAAGGAGGCAGCAAGGACAATGCTTGTAGATTCTGGTATTTTCCAAAAGTTCTGGGCAGAAGCTGTAAATACTGCATGTTATACTCAAAACCGATCCATGATTAACAAGAAGTTAAATCTAACTCCCTATGAAGTATGGACAGGTAACAGACCGTCTATCTCTCACTTTCATGTATTTGGCTGCAAATGTTTCGTTCACAATAATGGTAAGAATCATCTTACAGCATTCGAAGCTAAGTCAGATAATGGAATATTCTTAGGATATTCATCTAATAGTAAAGCTTTTCGCATCTTCAATAATCGAACCTTGACTGTAGAAGAATCAGTTCATGTAGTTTTTGATGAATCCTTGAGTAATAAAGGCACAAGGAATTAATTCAAAATCAGATGGAAAATATACATCTCGAAGCTAACAGTGATGATGAGATTGTAGCTAATAGGTCAAGAGACAATCCACCGGAACCTGAAGTACCAGATAGACCGGATCAAGGCACTGACGTTCTTCCAGATCGAGCCGATCCAGAGGTTTTGAACCCTAATATTAAAGCAGATGCTGATAATGTCACCTATACTAATCCATCCGGACCAGATATCCAGAATCAAGCTATTGATGGATAAAGAGGCATCCACCTGATCTAGTAATTGGAAGTCCCTCTGCACCCATAAGAACCAGAGGACAGATGATGGATGAATTCACTCACGCCGCTTTTATATCTAATCTGGAACCCAAACAGATTAATGAAGCTTTGACTGATTATAACTGGATAAATGCCATGCAAGAAGAGCTTAACCAATTTGAACAAAATCAAGTCTGGAGACTAACCCCCAGGCCAAGTGGTCTGCCTGTTATTGGAACCAGATGGGTTTTCAGAAACAAGCTAGACGCAGATGGAGTAGTGGTTAGAAACAAGGTCAGACTGGTGGCACAAGGCTTCAGACAAGAAGAAGGAATCGACTTCGATGAATCTTTTGCACCAGTGGTCAGACTTGAAGCCATCCGAATATTTCTTGCATTTGCTGCTTTTAAAAACTTCAAAGTATATCAAATGGACGTAAATAGTGCTTTTCTAAATGGTAAGCTTCAGGAGGAAGTCTACATTGAGCAACCTCCTGGATTTCAGAACCACTCATCTCCAGTTCATGTATATCTACTGAATAAAGTAGTATATGGACTGAAACAAGCTCCAAGAGCATGGTATGATACTCTGTCTCAATTTCTTATGAACCACGATTTTCAGATCGGCTCAGTGGATAAAACGTTATTTAAATTTATTAAGGGGGAACATACCTTATTAGTTCAATCTATGTTGACGATATCATTTTTGGGTCAACTAACCCCAAACTCTGCGAGAAATTCTCTAAGTTAATGCAGGGACAATTTGAAATGAGTATGATGGGAAAATTGTCTTTCTTCATGGGTCTTCAAGTCAAACAGGTCAGCAATGGTATTTTTATCAATCAAACCAAGTATACCAAAGAGCTACTCAAAAGATTCGGAATGGAGACTTGTTCAACTGCGTCAACTCCAATGAGTCCTCCAATCAAGCTAGATAAAGACGAATGGGGAACAACAGTTGAGGCAACCATGTATCGAGGTCTGATCGGATCGCTATTATATCTTACAGCGAGCCGGCCTGATATTATGTTTTCAGTTTGCATGTGCGCTAGATTTCAGTCTGATCCAAAGCAATCCCATTTTATTGCTGCTAAGCGCATTCTTAAATACCTAAGAGGATCTCAGAACGTTGGTCTTTGGTATCCCAAAGATTCTAATTTCAGTTTAGTTGGATATTCAGACGCTGACTATGCTGGGTGTAAGATTGATCGCAAGAGCACCAGTGGAACCTGCCAATTTCTAAGTGAAAGATTGATCTCATGGTTTAGCAAGAAGCAAACATCAATTGCCACATCTACAGCTGAGGTGGAATATCTTGCCGCTGGAAGCTGTTGCGCCCAAATGCTCTGGATTCAACATCAGCTCAGAGACTATGGCATTCAAGCTGCTGAGTCTCCAATATTTTGTGACTACACTAGTGCCATTGCTATAACGTATAATCCAGTGTTGCACTCTCGAACAAAGCATATTGATATCAGACATCATTTTATTCGAGATCACGTTGGCAAAAAGGAAATTCGGATTGAGCATATTTCAACAGACCAGCAAGCAACAGACATTTTCACCAAACCACTCCCTGAGGCTAAGTTTAATTATTTTCGTCAAATTCTTGGCTTAATAGATTTATCTTGATATCTTATAGGTATCTTTAATTTTGCTTTAAAGATTGTATACTGGCACAGATCGATAATACAACGATAAAAAAAACACAGACAGGTTCGCACTTTCAGACCGATCTCTGTCAAATCTGATATTATCCCATGATCTGTCTGCTAAAACCAGTCTTTAACATAGTAATTGTTTAAACATCCCAGACTGATCGAATTTTAACCGCCTTATCTCTCTCTCATCCTGTCCGTTTATTTTGAATCGCTTAAATATCAGTCATCGTGATACAGACACATGTCCTATCTCTCCTATTTAGCGGGCTGTACATCTCACTCTCATTTCACTTTTTATGAATTACTGCTGTCTCTTTATAACTTTCAAATATTTCCAATCTCTATGCATTCTTCATTACATACTCAAATGGCCACTATTACTCACAACTCTCCATCTGTTGAGTTCGATGAAATTTAAAGGGCTGGAGATCCAGAAATGGTTTCTATGTTCAAATCTTTGGAATCTTCATGATTAAGGAACTTTCTGGAATGCGGGACGGTGGTTTACGAGTCAGAGATTCGAGAGTTGTTCGCCAATGCTGTTTCTCAAAAGACGTTCATTTCCCCCTCCGTCAAGGGCAAATCCTTCGATATTTCTCAGTTGACGCTGTCAAAGACCTTTGGTCTTCCTAACACCGGACTGACTGAATGTGGCCACATCCCTCAGACCACTATCACCAATCTTTAGGGCAAAGTATCCATTTTTGGCCAGAAATTACAGCCATCCTTCAAGAAGAAAGAAATGATGTTCCATTTTCAAGTCCTATGTGATATTGTGGGCAAGCCACTGTTGGGTAAAGCCGGAAGCTATAATGTCGTAACTGCCAAAAACTTCCAGGCCATGACTGCTATCCAATCCGGACAAAAAATGAACTGGTCCGCTATCTTGTTTGGAGTCCTGCTAGAAACAGTCATCGCATCCAAACAGGCTGTCTGCTTTGCTATTCCTCTCAGCAAGCTCTTGGAGACACTGGACATCGAACTGGGGAAGCCGTCTGCTCTCAACCCCTTTAAGATTCTCAACCCCAAGGGTTTGGCCTTGCTTAAATCCAAAGGTGCTCCACCCACTCCCTCTGATCTGGTGACTGTAAAGATTGAACGGGGACAGGAGCAGGCTGCTGCTAGAAAATCTAGAGTCAAGCGCAAACTGACAATCCAGACTGACTCAGAGGAAACTCAGTCTGCCTCTGCTCCTTCATCCCCAGCCAAACCTCCTCCAAAGAAGCCAAGAACCCAGATCACCAAGCCTCTGTCAACCATCAATATCAAAACCATACCTATCTTGCCCTCAACAAAAGCCACCCTGCAACCGAAACTCCAACTCAACCTTCAACAGTTCCATCCACTATACCCAAGGTCACCATCCGAGTCCCTTCCACTATCCCTGTGGTCAATGGCATTGTTATCAAAGAATTAGGGGACTACACCCAATCAGGGATTAAGCCCTCGTCTCCCATCAGTAAAGGCAAGGCAGTTCTAGTTGAGCCCCTCTCTTCAAAACCCAAGTCAGCCACTCAAACTGCAATTGACATTGCCATGGAAGATGTTGAAGACAAAGTAAAGGAGCTTACTGTGGTGTTCGATGAATGGGTTGCTTACAGAACGATCAACCACTTTGATCTGTTCTTCGGCAAATTCAAGAGGCTCCACAAAATGGAACAAGAAGTCCTTAAAGGGACAGAAACTGACGTACGGATTGTGATGCATCGCAAAGAATTGTTCCAGGCTAATCACAGGCTCAGACTGGCAAACCTACTCATTACAGCCAAAAAGACGAACTTTGATGCCACCAATCCGACTGCAAAAGATGACGGTGATGTCATTGCTCAGCTGGAGATGGATATTCATGCTCTTCACATGGCTGTTCGTTTTCAATTCCAGAAGCTCAACATATCCACTCCCGTTCCCAGCCCAGATCACCCCTCTACGAGCAAGACTGTGGCGGAACCATTATTTGAGCCAGTTACTTCTGATACAGCGGAGCAGCCACTGAACAATGCTCCGTCTGCAGCAGAGACTGAGGCCATGGATGTCTTGTTGGATTCTCCCACAATTTCCATCCCTCTGGCATCTTCAGTCTCCCATATTCAGCAGAGTCCAAAAGACGTGCATCAAAAAGTTGTCTCACCAGACTCCATCGATCCGGATCTCGTGGTGTCAACAATTGTTGCAGTGGAAGAATTTTCTACGGACTTAGTTACTTTGATCCAGTCCGATACACGCCTATCTGATGTCTCTTCTCTCGTACCACTTGAAGCAGCAGTTGATCCGACTAAGTCACCTTCTGATCATTCTCCGACTCACTTACCTGCTGAAGCCTTATCTCTGGCCAAGTCTCTACAACAGCTCTCTGAAAACTGTCTCTTTCTCTCTCAAAGAGTCAGAGAAGTTCATCAGAGTCAAATGTCTACACACTTGGATTTTGAATCCTTCAGAGATAAGATTGTAAGTAATCAAACAAGCATACAACGCAGCGGAATTTAAAATTTGGATTACTAGAACCGCGGATCTATACAAAGTGGTCATATCGGATTATAGATAATAAGAGTCTCACCCTTGTAGCGTGTTTGAGCAGAATCCACGAAGCACCACGTCCAACGAATTCCGAATCACTAGCAACACCTCCGAGGTCTTGCCTCTACGGTATCCACACGATCAAATCGAACAAGGGATGTTCAAGAACAAGTTGCTAGACTTATTCTTGAATCAAAACCAAACTCACGGTTCAAAATCGATCAACGACTACCAAACAATTTCCCTAGCAAACGGCGGCGGCCGTGAGAGGAGAAGGATGAGGCTGCCGAGAGCTTGGTGAGTGGAGGCTAGGTTATTTTTATGAATTGTGTGATTAACAATTAATCATAACCTTGTATTTATATTATAAGATTTAATAAAGGTTCAAGACTTTCTTAAAGTCTCATGGGCCCAAACCCATGATTTAATTAAATCCTTATAATAATTGAATTAAGACTCTTCTTAATTATTTAATTCATCTCATGAATTTAATTCCCTTTATCGATTTAATCTTTTGTGCGACTCGATAGGATCTTGTAATGTTGGCAGTGACATAAAATCTCATTTTACGTCACAAGCAATGAGCGGTATCTAGCAACATATCAAGGCTACCCAAATTACAAGAATGTCTTTGACTCGACATAACCTTAGAACTTGTGATAATATTAACCATGTAACTTAATCCCTTTGTCCATGTGTTTAGATTGAACACGAGTCATGGAATAGTCACACTCGTATATTCAATCTCTATTTCTTGATCCCCAAGTAGAACTAGAATAAACGAATAAGCTCGATATCACATATCGACTCATTCGAGCACGGCCATGCATTTTAGTCTTACTTGATCAAGGGCCCAAACACTTCTCCTGTTTTATAGGAGGGACAATTCCTATCTTGATCAATCAACATCCCTCTACATAATTCGTAGTGTATCCAATAGTTGCCTTTATAGTTTACCCTGTTACAGGTAACGTTTGACAATATCAAGATACATAACTCCTTATGTTGGGATCTCTGATGATCTCAAGTCGTAAGGATTACATACATTATTATCACTATGAGAATTGCTTATGACACTCATATAACTATCCATGTAGCATTCTCATGGTGGGTCTGTCCAGTACATTGTTCTCTAACATGTACCCATGTGTTGATTTGATATCTCATATCAATGAACAATTCATCAATCAAAACATACTAGTCTCAATGTATTATCATTATCCTTATTTATGATAATACTTGACTGTGGACAATCTTTAAGAATAATACAATATTATTCTAAGGACATTAACTTATATATCAATTCATATTGCACAGATATTCGAATAATATATAATAATGATTTGCCATTTATAAAATCATAATACATTGTATGTCATAAACAATCATCTAATGACATGTCTTAGGGCATATCCCAACAAAGATGACGGCTAGCATAAATGGTATTCAGCGCGGACTAAATGACCTGTTTTCTCAGCAAGCTTCATATAAAAACAACCTGAGAAAAGAACAGATCGAGCTGGCAACTGAAGTTCGGACTTCCGTAGCCAAATCCCTTATTGCTCAAGACACTCGTCTGGATGCTATTTGCGCTCAGCTCACGCAGATCGTAGATTTCCTTCAGGAGATTGCTGCTGACAAAAAGGGGGAAAAGAAAAAGGATTTCAAGCCAGGTTAACAGTCTCAGCGAAGAAGTAGATGTCTATTTAAGTCAGACATGTAAATGTATATCAGATTTTTACTCAATAAAAATCAAAGTTCTTCAGTTACTTATCTAAGTCTTAGTTCATTTATTTTGAACAAAATGACTTAATCGATCCGAACTACAACTTAACAGTGTTCATTTATTTTGAACAAGAAGGCTTAATTGATCCGCAAGTATACGCTTAAGAACTTTTAAAAGACTGAATAAGAAGACATAGAAGCTAGGTTTTGTCATCATCAAAAAGGAGGAATTTGTTAGTTCCAGATTTTAAAGATGACAAAATGGATCAGACCGATCAAGACGTTAAACCATGTCAAATCAGATCACACCGATTGGACTATCGCAAAATCAGAACGGAT
Organism: Haberlea rhodopensis; assembly: GCA_907163345.1. Taxonomy (NCBI): domain Eukaryota; kingdom Viridiplantae; phylum Streptophyta; class Magnoliopsida; order Lamiales; family Gesneriaceae; genus Haberlea; species Haberlea rhodopensis. Next base: position 6,749,541 of record CAJQUN010000001.1, on the reverse strand, counting down.
CGATGTAAACCAGTCTGACCAGATCGAAGCTCTAGAGCAGCTCGATAAGTATCAGATCAGAACAGACAAGATTGGATAAGGTTCGTTCTTCAGTCCGAATCATTAACGGCTATTTATTGAAGCATTTAATGATGCAATTAATGATGAAAAAGACCAAGTACTGAAGATTACCTTAAAAGGTAAGAAGACAAAGAAGAGCCTACGTGACAGACGCCGAAAGCATAGACCAGAATGGCAAGTGCCTAAAAGAATAAGACTGAAGCTTGTTCAGAGATTGAGCAGAGTCAAGAGTTGCACAGAAAAGGAAATAATATCGTTGGTATAAGCAACTATATAAGGATGCAACTAAAGAGCGTTCTGATCAATCAAGAAACGAAAAGAAAACTAAAACAGCACAAGCTTACAAGTCCAGATATTCTTGAGCAGAACCACTTGCATAAGATATTCATCTTACCAGTCTGCCCAAAGTTTTCATAAGCACAGCATATTGTAATATTTGATCGTCATAGGATCATTGTGTGCATAGACAAGATCAATCTGTCTTTTGTATTTTTTACTAAGATAGAGAAGTGAGATTCAATTGTAACTGTCAGACAGTGTGTGTCTGAACAGATCGAGAGACTAGGAGTTTCAGTCTGGTAGTGGGGTAAATCCAGCTGAATCGGGTTTGTACAACGGGATTGTATAAATCAAAGTCTTCTAGTGGAATCATTCCTTAACTGGTAGAAGGAGAGACGTAGAAGGATTACACCACCTTCGAACTTCTAGAAACATATTCTGTCTTTTATCATTCCGCACTAAGTTACACTCTTTAAGCCATCGAGCCGTTCTTACTAGTCTAGAACAGACCGTTCCGCACTATTATATTCAGTGGTCTGTTCTGCTGAGAAGTTGATTAAAAAATAGATTTCACTCACTAACCCGAGAGAAATAAAAAAGGATTAATTTTAAAGGAGTGTTCATTCACCCCCCCCCCCTCTAAACACTCCGAACCGATCCTAACACAAATGGTAACCACTTATAGAATTCGGAGTAGGGTCGTTTAGTGAACTCATTCCTAATGAGCACCTATTCATGTGTGCTGACTTCTCCAAGCCAATGTCAATGAAACGCGGCTCACTACACTAGACACATCATGAATACCAGTCTCTAACGAGCATATTTCGATATCCCGTTCTTGAACGCTCATCGATGAGTAACATTTAGAGATTGCAGTCAAGAATGTACTTCATGGTAACCATCATATGCGTAACCACATTCTATTGACTTAGCAATTTCAAGGATTTCATCAATGCATCATGATACATGGGTAAATAGATGAAGAATGCCACATTTATTAATAATCAAACAAAGATCTGTCACAATATAATCATAAATACAATCAATCAACTATTGATTCAAATGATATCATTTATGACTATAATAATCTCCTAAAGCCAACTACCCATGTTCCTCAAGCCCATCTTATCAAGATGTCTCTCGAACACCAGTCGTGGTAAAGGCTTCGTCAGTGGATCTGCCACATTGTCTGTTGAAGCAACTCTCTCGATAAGGACGTCGCCTCTACCAGCTATCTCTAGAATTAGGTGGTATTTTCTCAGTATGTTTGGATTTTTTATGAGCTCGGCTCTTTTGCTTGTGCAATAGCTCAATTGATGTCACAGTACACAGAGACTGGGTCAACTGCACTGGAAATTACATCCAACTCTTGGATGAAATTTCTCATCCAAACTGCCTCTTTTGCTGCAATGTATTCAGCTTCAATGGTGGAATCCGCTGTGGTGTCTTGCTTGGAACTCTTCCAAGAGACAGCACCACCATTAAGCCTAAAAAAAATCCAGACATCGATTTAGAGTCATCTACATCTGACTGAAAACTAGCATCAACGTAGCCTTCAAGTTTCGGCTCTCCACTTTCAAATCCAAAAACCATGAACATATATTGAGTTCTTCGCAAGTACTTAAGGATTGTTTCACAGCTTTCCAGTGACCTTCACCGGGATCTGCCTGATATTTGCTCGTTACACTAAGAGCATACGCCACATCATGCCTAGTACAAACCATAACATACATTATGCTACCAACAGCCGAAGCATAGGGTATCAATGCCATCTTTTCTCTCTGTTCATTAGTATTAGTGCTCATTGAACTCGAGAGATGAACACTATGACATGTTGGAAGATAACCCCTTTTTGACTGTTCCATGCTAAACCTTTTTAGCACAGTATTTATGTACATAGATTGAGATAGCCCCAACATCCTTTTAGATCTATCACTATAGATCCTTATGCCAAGCACATATGATGCTTCTCCTAAATCTTTCATAGAGAACTTAGTAGATAACCATGCCTTTGTCGATTTCATTAATCCTATATCATTCCCAATGAGTAGGCTATCGTCGACATAGAGCACTACAAATCTAACCGCACTCCCACTAACCTTCTTGTATACGCATGCTTCTTTCGGATTTTTAACAAAACCAAACTCTTTGATAGTGTTATCAAAATGGATATTCCACCTTCGGGATGCTTGCTTTAGCCCATAAATGGACCTCTGGAGTTTGCAAACCTTTTGCTCACTCCCAATGGTCGTGAAGCCTTCTGGCTGCTTCATATAAATCTCTTCATCAATGTCACCATTGAGAAAAACAGTCTTCACATCCATTCGTCATATCTCAAAGTCATAATATACAGATATTGCTAATAAAATCTGAATAGACTTCAGCATCACTACTGGTGAAAAAGTTTCCTCATAGTCAACTCCTTGTCTTTGAGTATAACCATTTGCAACCAAACATGCCTTATAGGTAATCACATTTCCATCCACCCCAAGCTTTCGCTTATAGATCCATTTGCAACCTATGGGAACAATTCCCACAGGAGGATCCACTAAGGTCCATACCTTATTGGAGTACATAGAGTCCATTTCAGATTTCATGGCATTTTGCCAATGTCCCGAATCATTATCTAACATCGCCTCCTTTAAAGTCCAATGATCATATCCATGGTCTATTTCTTGACTACTTTCAAGGAATAGATTCATTCTATCAGGGGCTCTTGAAACTCTTTCAGATCTCCTTGGTGCGTGTACTTCAGGTTCAATTGATGGTTCAGAAATTATACTTGCTTCCATTGGGGTAGTAATTTGTGGTTCTTGAACTACTTCAAGGTCCATATCATCATCTACATTCATCAGAAACTCATTTTCGAAGAATGTAGCATTTCTGGAAACAAACACCTTTTGTTCCCGTGTGTTATAAAAATAATAACCTCTAGTTTCTTACAAAAGAAAGAAAGAAAGAAAATATTACCAAGCTATGAAAGTCGAAAGATTACAAAGCTTGGAGACTACAATTTTTATTCTCAGAAAACTATGGAGAATTTTCGATGTCCTTTGCTTCCTGAAGGAGTGTCTTTATATAGGCATGAATCTAGACTTGAACTTCGGATTCCAAATCTTTACAATTGTTGAGTGCGCCTTAACTTTTACGTGGTGTGGCATCTTTGTTTGAGTGTGCCAACTTTTCTTGTGAGTGGTCCATTATTTTGTCCGAGTGCGTTTAACAGTTATCGCACTTTTTTTTGTGGTCCCCGAGCTTTTGGAAAACGGGCTCTCTTGTCAGCAGGTCTTTTGTCTTTTTTCTGCCTCTGATCTGTCGAGTTTGAAGTAAATAACCGCTATTTAATATATAAAATTAATGTTAAAAGAGAAGTAAATTTCACAATGTTTAGGAAAACGGGCTCTCTTGGCAAATATGATATATCCATCGGCCAATGTGTGCCATGTTGCATGATTTTTTGTAAGTTTCTTTTCCTGTCGGAATCTTGTTTTCCCAAATAATTCTCCTCTTTGTTTCGAAGAGTTCTTCAGCAAATCTCGTTGATGTGCCATCTGATAACTTCGTTATTGTAAAATAAATCGTTGCAATATCTGCATGTCACTTCTCCTTCTGGTGTGGCCTTCATAAGTACTGCAGCCCACCAATGATCACTGGCATCTGTATATAATACCAGTTCATCATCGTCGTTTGGAATTGCAAGCTTTGGTAGTTGCTTGCAAACTTCTTTAAGCTGTTTGACAGCTAGTCTGTGATCTTCATTCCACTCGAACTTAACATCTTTCTTGAGTAGTGGACTGAATACCTTCCGGCTGTTTGCTAGATTGTTGATGAACATCCCAGCAAAATTAACAACTCCCAGAAAACTCTGAATTTGCTTTATATCCTCGAGGTCATCTAGATATCCTTGCACCTTTTCTACAATATGATTCTGCAAGATAATTCCAGATTCATCGATCTCAATTCTGAGGAATTCGATCTGTCTTGTAGTAATAACTGCCTTCTTTTCGGAGAGCACTAATCATTCTTTGTAACACACATCTGGAAGGATTTCCAAATGTTTAAGATGTTCTTTCATGTTTCTTGATGCGATGAGGATATCGTCAATGTACACGAACATGAAGCTGAAGTAATCTTTGAAAAGATTGTCCATCTTCCTTTGATATATCTGAGGAGCATTTGTCAATCCCATTGGCTTGACATTCCAGATGTAGTGTCCTTGTGGTGTGGAGAATGTTGTGAATCTTTTGCTTGCTTCCTCCATCTTAATCTAGTCACTTTGGCATTCTTGATGCTATTTACCAAATGTTCCCCGCGTGGGATATAATATTTATCGAATTCCAAGATCTCGTTGATAACTTTGTAATTGATTACCAATCTTGGTTTTCCGCTTTTTTTTCTCCATGTTCCTTACGAGAAATCCCGGACTGTTGTATGGAGAAACACATGCTGAGATTAACTTAAGGTCAAGATGTTCCTTAAGTATCATCTGCATATCTTTCCGATCTTCCTGGTTCATGGGGCTCGGTTTGTACCTTACGAACTCATATTCTCTTCCAGTTTTCACCTTCAAAGAACATGTAAGCTCGTTTATGTCCCACCATGCTAGAGAATCCTCATTATAGTTCCTCTGGATCTTCCGTTTTACTTCCTCTAGAGTAATTTGCTCTTCGAGGGTAGTTTCAGGTTGCATGGTTTCATCATGTAGTGCCTTTTTCAGTAACAGTAAGATGTCTGTGATAACCTCATCTTCATCTTCGTCTACATCTTCATTTTGTTCTCTGAATGACATGACATTTACATCGTCAAAAGTCATTTTTTGCTTTTGACTAGTTCCTTATTGTCTAAGTTGAAGAATCGCTTGCCAAATTTCCATTGATCCTTCATCTTTGGGTGTCGAAGTCTGCCTTCATCTTCATCACCATGCTTGCTGCGAAAACTAATTGGGAACTTTCGGTGAAAAACTTTCCGTAGTCGCTGGACAATGATCTTATGATCACAAAGGGTTGTGAAAATAAGTCTCCGTGACTCATTCTCCTGATTGAAACGTTTGAATGTCTGTAGAAAATTATTTCCTGGCAACATATCAGCGTCTGTATAATGGAAATAAATAGGTGGAGTCTTAACTTTGTACCATGGGTACCGCCTGCTCATCTGATTATTATTTCCGCTCCCTGGACTCCTTCACTAAGGATAAGGATCCGCTTTGAAAAGTCTCTTCCGACAATGGCTGGTAATTTTTCACCAACTTCTTTGGGGAAGATATCACGCCTGGCAGTCAGATTCCAGCTCCGGGATCAATGTAGGCTGCAAAATATTCTGCCTGATAATTCGCATATAACATTCCAACGGAGATGTATATTGAGAATGTACTGGTGGTCATCTGATCCTATATCGCTTTCCTTCCACCGTGAATTCTATTCCGTCTTGTAATCTTTCCCAATGTTTATGTTCCTCGAGAAATTCAATCCCTAGAATAAGCTGTTCTGTGATTCTTCCTGCAGTTCCTGCAATTGTTAGATCAGTTTCACCAATTTGAAGGTTTCTTGATGCCTACCAACTGTAGGTTGTTGCAAATAGTAGAGTACATCACATGGGAAGTTATTATCTTTCTCCGTAATGTCAAAAATTATCTGCACTTCTCTCCAGCCTTCTGGGCATTTCAGCTTTCCCGTTGTTTTGAATACATCAGGGATGTTCTGAATTTTGCTCGAGACTGCCTTCTGTTTTTCCCCCGGATAGTTGCTGATTAACCTATCATGTTGAAAATACATCCTTCTTGGCCCGATCATAAGGCTCCTGCTTCTGTTCAAAACAGGTTGATCTTGTATCCTCATGTCGATCTCTCCTATTGTCGGAATATCAATAATGTCCGGCAATACTGCTTTGGCAAAATCTTCGAAGATTCTGGGGACTTCAATGAATTCATTTCTCAAGAATACTTCTGAATGATGAGTATTCGAGAGCGCGTATGACACCTTGTAGGTGATCGAGTAAGGCATGTTCCCTTCTTCCATCAAATCACTTCTTTTAAAATCTTGATGAAGAGTTAAAACCTTGTTGAAATCTCGATCTCCCAAATTGTGTGTAATTCTAGGATAGATGTTGAAAGCCATCTTTCCAGCATACAAATTTCCTACGACTGCTCCCAAGCAAGAATCTTTGAGGTTCGGGATTCTATTGTCGAAGATTGCCAGATTGAGTGGCGAATCAATTCCTTCATTCAAAGTTTCCTTGATGATCACTCTAATGGCTCCAATATGAATCCATGATAGCGTGTTAGCAACTTCTCTTTGAACATTGTTCTTAATCTCTTGGATTTCTCTGTAAGGATTAACTGCATCTCAATTTGGTTTCCCATGAATTCTATCGGGATCACAAATTCACCTGTTATTACCCTATGGATAATCTGATGCTTCCTGCTTCGAAGACCATTCATATCCATGGCTTTTTCCTTTGATCCAATTGTAAATCCGTCATACATCTGAAGCTTTGGCTCTTCCTTCATGATCCTCATAAGGGTTTTATGAGAAACAGTTGTATGAGAGAAAAATCCTGACGGGTCTTCTCTAATCATGTGCTGAAGGAACTCTCCTTCACTATGATTCTGCGTTGGATTCACCTCCATCATCAGAATATATCTCTTCTTTGTAGATACTTTCATCCGAGGGAATATACTCAAATTGATACACCTGTACCAAATCCTGGAAATAGACAACATCCTCAAACTCATTGGTATGCTCGAACTGTCTCACTCCACGGCTTGGTTTTCTGGACAATCTGTAGAGATATGTCATCTTGCTCCGCATGTCCAACAGTTACAATCTTTGAAACTTTCATTTGCACGGGTATGAGTGTATTTGAAAGTTCTTTTTATCGGTGCTCTGCTAGAACTAGCTTGATTGGAACCTGTTGACAAAGTTCTACTCCTTGTTGGTCATGATCTTTGCCCAGATCTGTAACTTCGGGCTTTTTGTTTCTACCAGAACTTTCTAGGTCTCCATGAAGACCTACTTCTTCTTGAACTACTTCCTCGGGCATAAGGACGAGGTCTGTGCTTTTTCATCTTTCGCCTTTGCTGGTAGTTTCCAATGATTGTAGGGATATCATTCTATGTACAACAAAGAGGAGCTGTTTTGTAGGAATTGTGTAGCACATAATTCACCAGGTCTTAGGGAAAGGCAACGTTTGGATCTTACTATTGGAGTATAAGGTACGTGTAACGTACGAGCATGATCAAATATATTATTGTCGTTATTAGATCAATGTATATATAAATGTTGTGATGAATTAGCATGTATTGTGAGTTATGTTAGTGCCGTTGTTGAGCGAGCAATGTGTATGATGCTGTCGTTGTTGAGCGAGCATTGGTTATGATGCCGCCATTGTTGAGTGTGCGAGAGTTAGAGTGTCACCGCCATTGAGCGAGCAATGTATGTGTTGAGATTGTGAAATCATTATTGTAACAATTTAGATATAATTGATTATGAAATTGATGACATGAGTACGAGCACAGTTAATCAATGTGATGATTAACTGATTTTGGAATTTGATGATTTTGGTTATTGTGAGAACATGAAAAGTACAGGAGACCCCATATGGTAACGTTACATGCAGGGAGTATTTTCTGAATTTGCAGCTTTATATTCTATAAATTATGAATTGTTAAATTGATGATATTGAGATTGTGCTATTGGTATGCTCACCCCGTGTGGGGGCTGTTTCTGATGAAACAGATGAACAGGTACAACATTGGCTTTGTAGATGAGTTCGAGCTATGGAAGGAGGGTACTCCTGGGAGCTCCATATCAGTGTTGGTATGAATAATACTTCTTATGCAATTGATACACAGTTTGGTTCAATGCTCGTCTGTGAACATTTGGATATGTGTATATGGTTTGTATAAGAGTTGTGAGTTTCTGTTTTTATTTATGATATGCATGCAATTTAATTAAGGGTAATTGCATGATGAAATGAGAATATGAGATTGGTGCATTGTACAGTGTATACTAATGTTAATTGAATTGTGTTGGGGATTAAACGAGAATGGGGTTAATGTCGAAAATTTCATGGACATCATGTTATGTTATTGAAAAATTGAATGAGGAGAATTCCCTAAAGCTATGAATGCATACATTAATATAGATGATAAATGCACTAATAGTGGGTTAATGGTGTGGGGTCCTTACATTAGTGGTATCAGAGTAGTGGTTAGCTCTTTGGGCTGTTTAGGACCAAGAGATGTGTAGGGACAACTGAATGGCACGCTAAATTACATGATTATAGTTTAGCATTTGTGCGGTACGTTGATTATATGTTTCCTTACGTATTTTATTATATGAAGTTGTTGAGCCTTAAACGCATGGTTGTGTTTAATGCTTTAATTTATCTCCGGATTATTTTTGAGTTTTGATGATCAACAAAACTTGTGTTTGTTATACTAATGTGTCTACTTAGTGTGCAGATTTATTGGTTGAAAAGTGGATTGATTGAAGAAAATCAAGTGTGCACAACCTGGGCTGGATCGCCCCAGGCGATGGTGATCATCGCCCCAGGCGATGGCAGCCAGGCGGGGCATCGCCACGCACATCGACAGAGGCGACTCCGAGGCTCGCGCATAGGGGGAGTTGACCCGAGGCGATGCGTTGAAAGCCTGAGGCGATGTGGACTTCGCTTGAGGCGATGAAAGATTTTGATGTGTTCAGATTTTGATGTATAATTCTTAATTATTTGCTAATGATTTTGCTAATCCAAGGTTATCCATTGATTATTTGCAAAGTGCATCATTATCTATCAAATATTTAGAGTTTTATTCCTACTAAGATTCTTAATTATCCATCTATTTAATTAGAGTTTTAACCTTACTAAAATACTTAATTATTAATCTAGTAAGTGTTTGACTTGAACAAGGTACCTTAAGTAATTTGATGACATCAAATTCTTGGGTTTTTACAGGGTGAGCCTTACACCCTCTTCGCAGGGCAATGACAAGATTGTGTATACGGCATTGAATTTTTGTTTAGATCGCCTGAGGCGATCCATACATCGCCTTAGGCGATCTCTGAAGATTGGCGACCGTTGGGGCGCGGCGATGGTGATCGCCTGAGGCGATGTCCGAGGCGATCGTGGAGTGATTTCAGCCATATGTGTAGCAACGGCTAGTAGGAGCCTTGGGGGCCTCATACACTATAAACATGGATGTTTTGGAGCATTTTGAAGATAAGAAACAAGCCTACAAACTTCATCAAAGCTTTGCTAATTCAAATTTCATATAGCATTGCAATCTCCATACATTTGTGTTGTATTGGAGTTTGTGACTCATTCTTTTTGTTAGAGTCATGTGTTCTTCGTGTTGGTACACCGTGAAGGTGTTTGTTGAGTTATTGTAAGGTCCTCCAACACCAAAGCAAGTTGGAAATTGTAAAGTCATCAACAAGTAAAGTTGGTGCATGTGTTGTGGCTATCCTTGGAGCCCTTAAGGCCAAGAAGACTCGTGAAGAGTGTTGGTAACTTGGGAAGAGTTTTTGTGTGGCTATCCTTGGAGCCCTTAAGGCCAATAAGACTCGTGAAGAGTGTTGTACTCGTGAAGAGCTTTGTGTACTCGGGAAGAGTTGTATTGTGGCTAACTTGGAGCCCTCAAGGCCAAGATCATTTGGTCTAGTGGAACCTCGGTTGGAAGTTATCTAGCCGGGAAGAGGAGACGTAGGCGTTTCATCGCCGAACTTCTATAACAAATTCTCTTGTCTTTTATCGCTTTATTATTTACGCATTTATTTACTTATTCATTTTTATTTATTTATCGATTGACTTTAGTCTTTCGCAGCGCAAACTAATTATTTTTGCAAACTCATTTTAAAAAGCTAAATTAGCCAAGGAACCTCATTCACCCCCCCTCTTCGGTTCCAACAAATGGTATCAGAGCCATTTGAGTTTTGTTTTAAATCAAAAATTTCTATGGCTAATCTAGCAAATGAGTTTGCTCAAGGTCAATCGACCAATCGCCCTCCGCTCTTCACGGGTGATAATTACGGATATTGGAAAAATAGAATTTCTCTATATATCCAATCCGTAGATTATGACCTATGGAAGATTATTGTGAAAGGTCCACATATTCCTTTAAAGGAAGTTGGGGGAATGAGTATTCCCAAAGAAATGTACGATTTTACAAGAGCGGACATGATTTTAATTTCTCAAAATGCTAAAGCTATTAATATTTTACATTGTGCTTTAGATATGAAGGAGTACAATCAGATCTTGATGTGCTCAACCGCAAAGGAAATTTGGGACAAATTGCAAATTTGTCATGATGGCACTAATCAAGTGAAGGAGACCAAGATTGATCTATTGCAACTCAAGTATGAAACTTTTGAGATGGAGTCCGGAGAAAACATTGATTCAATGTAAGGCTCACCCAAATCATAGACGAGCTTGCCCAACTTGGAGAGAAGTATCCTCCATGGAGAAGAGATCTAAGAGCCTTGCCAAAAGAATGGGATGCAAAGAGGACGGCCATCATTGAGTCCAACAAAGGAGAAAGTGCATCTTATGACCTTGATGAACTTCATGGCACATTGGTGACCCATGAGCTTGAAGTGTCAACAAGGAAAGGAATAAAAGAGGATGATAGATCCACAAGAAAAGGGATCGCCTTGGTCGGGAGGAAAGATCTATCCGATGATGAAGAAGAAGATGATGATAAAGAGATGATCTTGTTCACTAGGAAGTTCAAAAAATTCTTCAACAAAAACAACAAGCCAAAGACCTCTAGTGCTACCAAACATGAGTCCAAACAAGAGGTAACTTGTTATAATTAGCAAGAAAAAGGTCATTATGCTAATAAATGTCCTAGGAAGAAGAATGAGGACAAAGGGAAGAAGAAAGCCCTTATAGCCACATGGAGTGATAATGACTCCGATGATGAAGGAACAAACCTTTGTCTCATGGCCAAAGATGACGCTAATGATGAAGAATATGAAAGCGACGATGAGGTACCATCTTTTGATGAATTACTAGATTCGTATCATGAGCTTATTGAGGTCCTTGGCAAAACCAAGATGAGTAACAAATTACTCAAACTTGAGATAGCCAAGAAAGATGAAGAAAATAATTTATTGAAAAATGAGTTAAGTTCTTTGAAGAAATCTTTTTGCAAATTTAGTGAGAGTAGTCTAAAGATGAATGAATTGCTTGGCTTGCAAAGTTGTAGCTTCGATAAAGCCGGATTAGGCTTCTCAAGCAAAACTAAAACTTTTTCAAGCTTGTTGGCTAAAGCAAAGCATAATTCTCTTACTTACACTTATTGTTGCAAAAATGGTCATTCTAAGAACAAGTGTAGGTTTGCCAAAATCCAATATCAACCTAACAAAAGGTGGAAATGGATTCCATAGGCGCCAATGAAAGCTAACCCTCAAGGACCCAAAAATCAAATGGGTACCAAAGACCCTCCAATTGTTAATTTGTTTGTAGGGACAACAATGGGATGGAGGATGAAGGCACAAGCAACTCAAAGGAGGAGATTATCTCATCCACCTCAATAGAGGAAGCACGAGGCATATGACCAATTACAAGAACGCACTCTTGTCATCGAAGGTAAAATTTATTTTGTGCATTTAAAGAGCAATTCAAAATTTAATTGGCACAAATTAATTGTGACCAATAAATAATGAAGCTCAATATTCATTAGTAGTAAAATGCATTACCCCTTAGCATGTGCACATATAAATTGTTTTGTTGCATGATGTATGCTTATCCTTTCATAGTAAGTATCTTGATATACCTTGAATTCAAATTTGAATATGCTATGTGAAATTATGTAATTAAGCATGCTATAAGTGTTTAGATGCTCTATCTTTGATTTAATAGTATCATGATTTTAATAAATTTATCAAATGATGCTTTGAAAATTTTAATGTTTATTGGGCATAAGTGCATAAATTCTTGGTAGAACATATGCACATTTTGCACGTTTAGAATTCATTGTTGATTGCCTTAAACACATGTTTATATTCCTCTAAATGATTTAATCTTATGCTTGTCATGATTATTACATGCTTGATGAGGGACATGTGTAAATTGTTAAAATATTTTTGTGTCAACATATACTTATGCTTTGATTATTTGAATTTTTGTACTTTTTGATTATCACCAAAAGGGGGAGAATTTTGTGATAAACTTGAAGTTTAATTCATGCATAGTTTAAAGGGGAGGGTGTTTGTATGCATGGTTTGAGGGGGAGAGTTGTTTGCTTTATGCTTTCCTTAGTAATCTTGTATGTGCTATGCAATTGTTAAGGGGGAGTCATGTTTACTCACATTTCATGCATATTACATATTCAAGTTTATCAAGTTTTGTGATCATAAAAAAAGGGGGAGATTGTTGAGCCTTAAACGCATGGTTGTGTTTAATGCTTTAATTTATCTCCGGATTATTTTTGAGTTTTGATGATCAACAAAACTTGTGTTTGTTATACTAATGTGTCTACTTAGTGTGCAGATTTATTGGTTGAAAAGTGGATTGATTGAAGAAAATCCATAGTGCACAACCTGGGCTGGATCGCCCCAGGCGATGGTGATCATCGCCCCAGGCGATGGCAGCCAGGCGGGGCATCGTCATGCACATCGACAGAGGCGACGCCGAGGCTCGCGCGTAGGGGAGTTCGCCCGAGGCGATGGCCTGATCGCCTGAGGCGATGCGTTGAACGCCTGAGGCGATGTGGACTTTGCTTGAGGCGATGAAAGATTTTGAGAAGCTGAGGCTACGGCATTGAATTTTGGTTTAGATCGCCTGAGGTGATCCATTCATTGCCTAAGGCGATCTGTGAAGATTGGCGACCGTTGGGGCGCGGCGATGGTGATCGCCCGAGGCGATGTCCGAGGCGATCGTGATGTGATTTCAGCCTTATGTGTAGCAACGGCTAGTAGGAGCCTTGGGGGCCTCATACACTATAAATATGGATGTTTTGGAGCATTTTGAAGACAAAAAACAAGCCTACAAACTTCATCAAAGCTTTGCTAATTCAAATTTCATATAGCATTGCAATCTCCATACATTTGTGTTGTATTGGAGTTTGTGATTCATTCTTTTTGTTAGAGTCATGTGTTCTTCGTATTGGTACACCATGAAGGTGTTTGTTGAGTTATTTTAAGGTCCTCCAACACCAAAGCAAGTTGGAAATTGTAAAGTCATCAACAAGTAAAGTTGGTGCATGTGTTGTGGCTATCCTTGGAGCCCTTAAGGCCAAGAAGACTCGTGAAGAGTGTTGGTAACTCGGAAGAGTTTTTGTGTGGCTATCCTTGGAGCCCTTAAGGCCAAGAAGACTCGTGAAGAGTGTTGTGCTCGTGAAGAGCTTTGTGTACTCGGGAAGAGTTGTATTGTGGCTAACTTGGAGCCCTCAAGGCCAAGATCATTTGTTCTAGTGGAACCTCGGTTGGAAGTTATCTAGCCGGGAAGAGGAGATGTAGGCGATTCATCGCCGAACTTCTATAACAAATTCTCTTGTCTTTTATCGCTTTATTATTTACGCATTTATTTCCTTATTCATTTTTATTTATTTATTGATTGACTTTAGTCTTCGCAGCGCAAACTCATTATTTTTGCAAACTCATTTTAAAAAGCTAAAGTAGCCAAGGAACCTCATTCACCCCCTCTTCGGTTCCAACAGAAGTAATGGAGAATTGTGTTATTGCTAACATTTGTGATTACATGATTGTATGGAATACGAGAAATGTGTTATTCAGCGATAATCAGTGATGGCAATGAACATACGCACTCGATGTGGTATAGTTGTGGAGTGCAAGAGGCCGGTAACATAAGTAATACTATATTCTTGACTTGAGTTGGTGATAACAATATTGTGTCGTATGATGAATGACAAAATGATATGTTATATCGATAGTCATCCGATGTTGTCTACTTGTTGAATGAAGTGTATGCATGTTACTTCTATATACAGTGCTAAGTAAATCTGATTTTGTATGAGAAATCTGGAAATTAGAGATGTTGTCTGAGGACAAGAAATGGTGGACAGTACGGTGCTGTTGGAGTGTGACAACAGATTATATGATGATCGAGTATGAGTACGTTGTGATTAAAAGAATGCTGGTATGCATGAAGTTATACACATGCATTATTATTTGATTTGATGTGTTGGAATATTGATGAGATTGTATGGAATGGACATCACCTCTTGGGTCCAATGGACAAAGTGCACATGTACGGTGATCACCCACGTACATGGGAGTACCTCTTGAGCCTGCGGAGCAAAGTGATACATTCCTGATAATGCCGTTGTCATGTCGAAGCGATGATGCCGCTGTCATGTCGAAGCGATGGTACATGGCGCTGTCACATCGAAGCGATGATGCCGCTGTCATGTCGAAGCGATGATAATGACGATATCATGTCGAAGCGATGGTACATGCCGCTGTCACATCGAAGCGATGATAATGTTGATGTCTTATCGAGTGCTGGATCAGGATATTTACCATTGTCATATCGTAGCGCGGGTCGTTGGTATGTCGAAGCGAGGGATATCATTGAGCCGGCGATAATTCAAAGCGAGGAATGTTATTGAGCCACTGATATATATGATACTTGTCGATGTCACACGAAGCGAGGGGTATTGATTGTGTACCATCGTAGTGCGATGAGTATGCATGTGCCGGTATTGTGTTAGCGATGTATATTGACCATGTATTGATTGCAGATGGCATGAACGTCGTGTTGTAAATATTCACATTGTTGTTCCTCGGATACATGAGATGTAGGGAACGAAGAGTCGAGGTAAACCTTTTCATTCATTTTATTATGTCGAGATAAACCATTTGATTTGATTTGACATGTGAATATATGTGATATGTGTTGAGTTATGAGAATCAATGACCAGGGGAAGGATGGACAATGAAACTGTTATGTTCATTTTGATTACTGTTGCAGTGATGAGAATGGCTGGTAACACCACCATCTCTATGGTATGCATCGAGAAATGATATTGGTTATGTGACGATATTTGATGCTATGAAAGTGTGAAAGTCTTGAGTATTGTAGATTGACAATTGATTAATCACCTATTAGAT
Organism: Haberlea rhodopensis; assembly: GCA_907163345.1. Classification (NCBI taxonomy): domain Eukaryota; kingdom Viridiplantae; phylum Streptophyta; class Magnoliopsida; order Lamiales; family Gesneriaceae; genus Haberlea; species Haberlea rhodopensis. Next base: position 6,734,131 of record CAJQUN010000001.1, on the reverse strand, counting down.
TGAGTCAAATGCAATTGTGGTGTAATGATATTTTTTTCTGGGAAAGCATGCTAAATCGGTATAATGTAGGATTAATAACTAATTTATCACACATGTATTGAGTTGTATATAATTGTGCGGGTATGATATGAATTAGTATGTCGCGGAATGACACGAGGTGTCATGAGATGATGAGGGATCACTTTGAATGTCATGTGTGGATGTGTGATCGTGGTGGACATCACGGTTGGCGTGAGCTACCGAGGCTACCGTGAATGACATGAGTAAGTGTGAAATTGTAATGTTATTCTCGAGTGTATGACGACTATGATGATAGATAACCATGTGATGATTAATGACGAGTTAGATACAATGTGACGAACACAATAATCAGATCACCATGAGAACACGTGGTAACTGAACATTCCTGATTAAATGATTTATTATGATTGAGATTGAGTTAGTAATTGAAAGGCATATAGATGACGATCTATGCATGTAATAATTACTAATGGATGTTATAGTAATTACTTGGCTTTAAATACCGATTCGATGATGATATACGATGAGAACGATGAATAAGAGTTCATGAATACTCATTACACTATAGTATGATGTAGTATGATATGTACAAGAATGTGAGACTTTGACGCGGGAATGTTCCTGGTTGATGACAACTACATTATGAATACCGATAATGCGTGAACGACAAGGTGCGTGATTGTAATGCCTCGATTTGCTTTATACACGTGTGATATGATTATATCGTTATTATGACTAATTTCGATATGATGGGTTCGGGTTGAACCGAGGATGAATTAATACATGTATAAAATGATATATGGCAATGAATGAAACATATGACAATGTATGACTTGAATTAAATCAAGTGTAGTGACATATCAAGTAACTATGAGTATGCATTTGAATTTGGATTTCACCTTCATGTACATGTCAATTAGCATGTCATTGCAATTAGCATGTCATTATCTCCAACATGACCTATATCTAGTGGACTAGTGGGTGAAATCACATACTACACCACTTTTCACTTAAAATTCTCTACAAAGCTTCTCTCCAACCCTTGGAGATTCTTCTTGGTTTGAGCTTGGATTTCACTAGAGAATTAAGCTAGGAAGTTGAGTGAAGTGATTTCCTAACTTCTTGGTAAAGAATTTATGGTTTTGAACTTGAATTGTGTAGTTGGTGTTGAAGTATGTGAATTTGAATATCAAATGTTCATGCTTAGAATCATAACATGTTTATATGCAAAGAATTGGATTCTAAGATGGTAGAAACATGTTTATATGATACTAGGGATTGCATGAAACATGGTTACATGTAAATTGGTGAGTAGGAGAAGAAGTACCATGAAGATATGCTTGAAAATCGCCATTGTTTGAAAATTCTGTTGTCGACCGATCGATCGCTAAGATCGTACCGATCGATCGGTAAAAACAAAGGAAGTAAGGCGGTTCATGTACCGATCGATCGCTGAAGGCGACCGATCGATCGCTGAAGGCGACCGATCGATCGGTGAAATGCTGTAGCATTTTTGAGAAATTCAGATTTTAGAGCGATCGATCGCTAGCTTCCGAATGACCGATCGCTAGGGTTGTCTGTTTGGACCGATCGATCGCTAGAGTGACCGATCGATCGGTAGACTTAAAATGTTATATTTTTGTAACTTTTGATATTGATGCCTATGATAACATGATACATTATTGGCATTTTTGTAGCATCATCACAGGGGACGGGGCAATGAGGCAATTAGCCAGTGACGACTGATTTATCTCGTTTGTGTCGCTTTACAGGTACGTGTTGACGTACGGAGTATAGATATTGTGTGACGATGTTATGATATTGATATCATATGAATTGTGTTGTATTGGTATCATATGATTGGTAGTATCATATGCATGTACATTCATGGATATCATGTGTTTGAAATGGATGAGGTATACGCCTGGTTTGGGTATATGCTCGGGTATGCTACATATACATTAGCATTAGAGGTATACGATTGGTTTGGGTATATGCTCGGGTATGCTACATATACGTTAGCATTAGAGGTATACGCCTGGTTTGGGTATATACTCTGGCTATTATCACATATGAGTACGGTACTATGATATGTGCTGCTAATATGAAGATGTGATGTGGTTCCACTGACATATTGAGCTGAGATAGACATATCATATTGGTCTCATGATAATAGGGTGATAGTTGAGACATGTCGACATGGTGCATTGGTTGATGCATGATACAGAGCATTCACATTGGATATGATGTTTATTGTGCTTTATCATTGATATTGTGTTTTGATATTACACTAAGATAGTGGTTTATCTATACTCACGTCGTGTGAATGTTCTGTAGGATTTCATAGACGTGGGAATCGTGAGTCTTATTCCGCTGCGAGGTGAACCACAGCATAGGAGTTGTGCTGGCTTAGGTTGTTATTTATACATGTGATGTATATGTGAATAGGGTTTTTGTACTTGTGGTTTGTACATCTGTAACAACCTATTAGTAAGAAACTCTTAAATAGTGCATGAATTGCTTAATTCTGACTCACATATGTACTTGAGATTGAATACATAATGGATTAAGTAACGAGGACCCTACATTAGTGGTATCAGAGCAGTGGTTCGAGAACGGGGTGAACATGGGTAGAGGAAGTGTATTAGGGAGTTACGTAAACACTTGAAAACATGTTAGGATTTGTAATATGATGTTCTTCTAACATGTTATATATTTTTGAATGTTATTGTTAACCCGTGATATGCAGTTATGACAGACAGAGGGTATCATGAGGATGTTGGGGATGCCATGAGTGGCAATGCTAGTGTGAGGATGGCGTCTGTGCCACCACCACCAATTGGGCAAGGGCCAGTGGAACATGTATTGTTGCCTGGGGAATTGACTTTGACACAATTTCTAAGTTATCAGCCACCCCGCTTTGAGGGTACGGAATCAGGGGAATTGGCAGAGGAATGGTTAGAGCGTGTTGAACAGATATTTGTATCAGCACCATGTGCCAAGACTGCTTGGTTACGTTTGGCTGAGTTCCAATTAGCAAAGAAAGCTATGATGTGGTGGAAAGCTACATTGATTGAGCTGAGAGCTCAAGGTCAGACTTTGGACTGTGATGTTTTCAGAACTCGTTTTCTTGCTCACTACTTCTCTGTGGCTGCAAGGCAGAGGAAAGATGATGAGTTTACAAATCTGAAACAGGGTAGTATGACTGTGTCTGAGTATGCGGTGCAATATTCGTCATTGTTACGATATGTACCACATATTGCTGCTAATACCAAGGTAAAGATCAGACAATTTGTAAAGGGCTTGAGGCCGGAATTATTTGATAGGGTGATGTCTAATAACCCTTGTTCATATGAGGAAGCGTTGATGAGAGCCGAAATGGCTGAGATTGTTGTTGGTGTTTATCAGGATGTGGGACATTCTCAGATACCTACATCAGAGAGCATGAGACCACGGGGGGAAACGTTTAAACCATCACGCGGAAGTGCTTCTTCCTCTCGATTTGGTGGGAAACGTTTTGGACCATGGAAAGGGGATGACCGAAGAGCCAAGGGACAGTCCCAAGGTAGTAGTAGTGGCAGTGGTGTGCAATGCTTTAAATGTGGCGGACCATATTTGAAACAAGATTGTCCTCAATTGAATACAGTAGTTTGTTTCCGTTGTGGGAGGGCAGGACATGTGATCCGTGATTGTCCTCAAGTGGGTGGACAACAGAGGAGAGGACCAATGTCAGAGAATACAGTGCAGAGACCACATGATGTACCACAGTCTGGTGGAGGAAAGAGAGCAGGACCACCTCAGGCTCAGGTATATGCACTGAACAGGGAGCAAGCAGAGGCAGCTCCTGATGATGTGATAGCGGGTAAGTGTACTCTATTTACTTATCCAACTTTACTTTTGATTGATACTGGTGCATCACATTCTTTTGTTGCACAAAATTTTATTGACCGGTATCATATATGCTCGTCTCCACTGTTGATGCCTCTTTATGTTTCGACACTCATGGGAACTACTGTGATGGCTTGTCAGAGTGAGTCCGATTGTGTTTGTCAGTTTGATATGGAATATGAGATACAAGCCGATTTGATTGTGTTAGACATGACATATTTTGATTGCATTTTTGGAATTGATGTGTTGAGTAAATATCAGTCTGTTGTGGATTGTTGTCAGAAGACAGTAAGATTTCAGTCTGAGACTGGAAATCAGTGGTTCTTTTATGGTCAAGGATCGAGGGTAAAGATTCCTTTGATATCGGCTATCCGCATGTCACGTTTATTGGAACGTGGGCATATGGGATATTTGATTTATGCCCTTGATGTGACTGAACGGCAAATAGACAGGAAAGTTGAGGAGATACCAGTGGTTGCAGAGTATGCTGATGTATTTCCAGATGAGATTCCTGGATTTCCACCGAGTCGAGAAGTGGAATTTGGTATTGATTTGATACCTGGTACTTCTGCAATTTCACGAGCTCCCTATCGGATGGCACCAACTGAATTGAAAGAATTGAAAACTCAATTGCAAGACTTATTGGACAAGGGGTACATACGTCCTAGTGTATCGCCTTGGGGTGCTCCGGTATTATTTGTTAAGAAGAAGGATGGGACAATGCGATTGTGTATTGACTATCGACAATTGAACAAGGTAACCATAAAGAATAAATATCCTCTTCCTCCTATTGATGATTTATTTGATCAATTACAGGGATCAAAAATTTATTCTAAGATTGATTTGAGATCTGGTTATCATCAAATACGTGTGAGAGAGGGTGATATACAGAAGACAGCATTCAGAACTCGCTATGGACATTATGAGTTTCTGGTGATGCCATTTGGAGTGACAAATGCTCCAGCTGTCTTTATGAGTTTAAGGAATCGGGTGTTCCAGGAATACCTTGATCAATTTGTCATTGTTTTTATCAATGATATATTGATCTATTCACAAAGTGATGTAGAACATGCCCAACATTTGCATATGGTATTGCAATTGTTGAGAACACATCAGTTGTACGCCAAACTCAGTAAGTGTGAGTTTTGGTTGAACAGTGTCGGCTTTTTGGGGCACGTAATTTCAGAAGAAGGTATATCAGTTGATCCGAAGAAAGTAGAAGCAGTGTTGAATTGGTCAGCACCTACTTCTGTGCCAGAGATTCGTAGTTTCTTGGGTTTGGCTGGATATTATAGACGCTTTGTTGAAGGATTTTCAACAATTGCCAAACCATTGACACATTTGACACAGAAGAGAGTATCGTTTCGATGGTCGGAGGCATGTGAGCGTAGTTTTCAGGAATTGAAACATCGATTAACTACAGCTCCAGTTTTGATCATTCCATCGGAACATGACAGGTTTGCCTTATATACTGATGCATCATTACTAGGTTTGGGTTGTGTATTGATGCAGGATAAACATGTAGTGGCTTATGCATCACGACAATTGAAACCACATGAAATGCGATATCCAGTGCATGATCTGGAATTGGCTGCCATTGTCTTTGCCTTGAAGATATGGCAACATTATTTATATGGTACGTCGTTTACCATATACACAGATCATAAAAGCTTAAAGTTTTTATTCACTCAAGCAGAGTTGAATATGAGGCAAAGAAGATGGATGGATCTGTTGAAAGATTATGATTGTGAGATTGAATATCATCCAGGAAAAGCTAATCTTACAGCAGATACCTTGAGTCGGAAAGTACATCATACGGCTGATGAGATGATTCATTTATCAGCGTTGATGACATCGTGTTGTACATTGGGCTATAAATTTGATGTGGAAATAGTGCCAGTACGGGTATCAACATTGTTGGTTGAACTCGACATTTTTGAGAAAATCAGAACGGCACAAATGACTGATGATGAGGTACAACATTGGAAGGAAATGATAAGTCAAGGACAAACATCGCAGTTTGTACTTGCAAGTGATGGAATTCTGAAATACAGGAATTGTTGGGTAGTACCTGCGATATTAGGACTACGCCAAGAACTACTACAACGTGCTCATTGTAGTCGATATAGTATACATCATGGTGGAAAGAAAATGTATAAAGATTTGCGTAACCAATTTTGGTGGAAACGCATGAAACATGATGTGTTGAACTTTGTAAAACGGTGTTTAGTCTGTCAACAAGTAAAAGCAGAAAGACAGAAACCAGGAGGTGAATTACACAGTTTGGAAATTCCTCAGTGGAAATGGGAACATATCACGATGGATTTTGTGACTCATTTGCCACGGACATCTTCTGGTTCGGATGCCATTTGGGTGATCGTTGACCGACTCACCAAAGTAGCTCATTTTGTGCCATATTGTATGACATTTACATATTTGAGAATGGCACAGTTGTACATTCAACATGTAGTGAGACTACATGGTATACCAGTTTCCATTGTGTCGGATAAGGATCCGAGATTTACTTCTCATTTTTGAGAAGGTTTACAGACAGCGTTGGGAACTGAAGTGCGGTTGAGTACAACATATCATCCTCAAACAGATGGACAGACAGAACGTACGATACAGACACTTCAAGATATGTTGCGTGCCTGTGTATTAGAGTTTGATAACTCTTGGCAAGAATCGTTGCCATTAGTGAATTTTCATATAATAACAGTTATCAATCTAGTATACAGATGGCACAATTTGAGGCTATGTACGGGCGATGGTGTAGATCGCCATTGTATTGGGATGATGTGAATCAGTTCTCCTTACATGGACCGGATATGATTCATGAAATGGAAGACAAAGTGAAAGTGATTCGATTGAAACTCAAAGTTGCTCAGGACCGACATGCTGCTTATACCAATAAGCGACGTAGACCACTTGAATTTCAAGTTGGTGATCGTGTATTCTTGAAAGTTGCACCATTTAAAGGTGTGGTACGATTTGGTAGACGTGGAAAGTTGTCTCCACGATACGTTGGTTTGTATGAGGTATTGCAACGTATTGGTACGTTGGCATATCGATTGGCACTACCCCCTGCAATGAGTAGTATTCATGATGTGTTTCATGTTTCACTGTTGAGGAAGTATGAACCAGATCCGAGTCATGTATTGAAACTACCTGATGTACAGTTGGATGAAGATATGTCGTATGTAGAACGTCCGATTATGATCTTGGATCGAGCTGAACGCATGTTACGTAATAAGGTGATTCCGATGGTTAAAGTCCAGTGGGACAGAAGGGGTGTCGAAGAGGTAACGTGGGAGACGGAGCAGCATATGATGCAACGGTATCCGGATTTATTTTCTGGTATGTTAATATGTTATTTTTACATGTTTCTTATGTTGCATATATCATATGTGTTGTTATGTGAGACATGTATTATGTTTGTATATGCAATTTCGAGGACGCAATTCAATGAGTGGGGGAGAATTGTAATGCCTCAATTTGCTTTATACACATGTGATATGATTATATCGTTATTATGACTAATTTTGATATGATATGAATTGGGTTCGGGTTGAACCGAGGATGAATTAATACATGTATAAAATGATATATGACAATGAATGAAACATATGACAATGTATGACTTGAATTAATCAAGTGTAGTGACATATCAAGTAACTATGAGTATGCATTTGAATTTGGATTTCACCTTCATGTACATGTCAATTAGCATGTCATTGCAATTAGCATGTCATTATCTCCAACATGACCTATATCAAGTGGACTAGTGGGTGAAATCACATACTACACCACTTTTCACCTAAAATTCTCTACAAAGCTTCTCTCCAACCCTTGGAGATTCTTCTTGGTTTGAGCTTGGATTTCACTAGAGAATTAAGCTAGGAAGTTGAGTGAAGTGATTTCCTAACTTCTTGGTAAAGAATTTATGGTTTTGAACTTGAATTGTGTAGTTGGTGTTGAAGTATGTGAATTTGAATATCAAATGTTCATGCTTAGAATCATAACATGTTTATATGCGAAGAATTGGATTCTAAGATGGTAGAAACATGTTTATATGATACTAGGGAGTGCATGAAACATGGTTACATGTAAATTTGTGAGTAGGAGAAGAAGTACCATGAAGATATGCTTGAAAATCGCCATTGTTTGAAAATTCTGTTGTCGACCGATCGATCGGTAGAAACAGGGGAAGTAAGGTGGTTCATGTACCGATCGATGGCTGAAGGCGACCGATCGATCGGTGAAATGCCGTAGCATTTTTTGAGAAATTCAGATTTTAGAGCGATCGATCGCTAGCTTTCGAACGACCGATCGCTGGGGTTGTCTGTTTGGACCGATCGATCGCTAGAGTGACCGATCGATCGGTAGACTTAAAATGTTATATTTTTGTAACTTTTGATATTGATGCCTATGATAACATGATACATTATTGGCATTGTTGTAGCATCATCACAGGGGACGGGGCAACGAGGCAATTAGCCAGTGACGACTGATTTATCTCGTTTGTGTCGCTTTACAGGTACGTGTTGACGTACGGAGTATAGATATTGTGTGACGATGTTATGAGATTGATATCATATGAATTGTGTTGTGTTGGTATCATATGATTGGTAGTATCATATGCATGTACATTCATGGATATCATGTGTTTGAAATGGATGAGGTATACGTCTGGTTTGGGTATATGCTTGGGTATGCTACATATACATTAGCATTAGAGGTATACGCCTGGTTTGGGTATATGCTCGGGTATGCTACATATATGTTAGCATTAGAGGTATACGCCTGGTTTGGGTATATACTCTGGCTATTATCACATATGAGTACGGTACTATGATATGTGCTGCTAATATGAAGATGTGATGTGGTTCCACTGACATATTGAGCTGAGATAGACATATCATATTGGTCTCATGATAATAGGGTGATAGTTGAGACATGTCGACATGGTGCATTGGTTGATGCATGATACAGAGCATTCACATTGGATATGATGTTTATTGTGCTTTATCATTGATATTGTGTTTTGATATTGTACTAAGATAGTGGTTTATCTATACTCACATATGTACTTGCGATTGAATACATAATGGATTAAGTAACGAGGACCCCACAGTGATTATGTTATGTGTACATGATGAGTACTAATAATTTCGTTCTAGTACTTATTTTGCCCAGACGATGGCTGCGAGATGAGATTCGAAAATACTGAACAAATATCTTGATGAACACGATACTATAATGGTGAGGTACACCCTAGGTGATTGCAGTCACCCAGGTACGAGATACATTTTTACAATTTTAATATTGCTACGGTGTTGTAGAATTGATCTTTGAGGAAGAATTTTATCGTTGAAAATGAATGATTGTTTATGAAATGAAACTCGAATAATGTTATGATGTCTACGTGAATTAAATATGGTAGATTATGTTGGCTAATTACATTGCATGATACAGTAATTGAATATGAAATGAAATTAAAAGGTGGATAATATTGTGGATTTTTAATGTGATGAAATGCATAGCCGGACTGATCATGTAATGTCCCCAAAATGATTATGTGCAATTGAACATTAATTATGATATGTGAGGATTATGGTGTTAATTTATTGGTGTTAATTTAATAATAATAGGAAATGCTTACTCATGCGGTGGTCATGACCTAGTAATGCATTTCAGGGTGCATGTGATATATGTTGGGAATTTGAGTTAGGGCATGATTATTTGGGCTGTGTGTTGTTTGTTTTGGTAAAACATGTGTAATTGGAGTTTTGATGTATTTTATTGAATAAATGTTATAAAATATCATGTAGGGATATTTTAATACATCATGCTAATTACCGGTACACATTTAATCATGTATTCCTCCTACCACTCATTAACCAACCCCAACCCATACCCATCTCTGCAGACAGCATGCCCATACCTCCCATTTTGACCCTCCCACCACTCAATCTCTATCACTCCTTTTCCCCCAATTTTCTTCCTCATTTTCGTCCAACATTTGGGCAGCAAGAAGGTGTATGAAGCTTGGAAAATATTAGCTAAATTCTTGCTAAGGAAGTTGGGAAAAAGGGGTAAGGAACCATTTTGAGTTATGGTTAAATTTTTGGTTGAAGTTAGATAAATTGTTGAGTAGAAATGGCATGTGTAGAAGCTTTTGTTGAGATTATTGTTTTGTGTAGCTTCATCGTACTATAATGGTGTATTTTGTGTGTTGAGTTGTTGGGGTATGATGGTTTGTGGTGTGTTTTATGGTAGCCTTGGGAATGGTGGCTTTTCGCGATTACAGACTTCGGCGATCGATCGGCGCGCTCTTTCCGATCGATCGCGAGCACCAGAGTGTGAGGCACAGACATTTGGCGATCGATCGTGAGTTTGAGCGATCGATCGGTGAAGTCAGCAATCGATAGACGAAGTCAGCGATCGATCACGGAATGCAGAACTTTGGGCATTGAGGCAGTAGCATCTCGCGATCGATCGGGGCCCTTTGGCGATCGATCGCGAGAAGCCAAAATATGTGTTTCAATTATTTATTGTGGCATTTTTGGTATTAGACTATTATTGGCTTCTAATATGGGTTTGTGTGATTGTGTAGAACCATCCCATGTGGCAACACAACCAAGGAAGTAAAGTCCTACCTCACATGTAATGTATATACACATTGGGATATGCATTGTGGATGCAAGTGTATATTGAATTGTGCAATGTGGATGTAAATACATGTTGATCTATGCATTATGATTGCATATGTGTATGTTGATTGTTTGGTGCACATCCCATGAGTCATGGTTATATTGGAGTGATGATTTTAATGCTTTGCCGCTGTCACTTGAAGCGGTGATAGAATACTTGCCGCTGTCATATGTAGCGAGGAATGAATATTTGCCGCCAAATGTTGAAGCGAGGGTATTGCCGCATGTCGCATTTGAGCGATGTTATTCAATGCCGGTAATATGTCTAAGCGAGGGGTATTGGTGCCGCTGTCATGACATTCGAGGTGCATTAAAATACATTGTTATAACAGACTAGGGATTGGTAATTGGTGATATGTCATGACATTTATGAAACCATTTAATAATCCATTGATTATACTCATGAGTTATTATACATGGACAAACACAAAGGGGCGTCAATTGGGAAACAGGAAGTGTTTTGTAATTACGGTTTCTGCATTTATGCTTTTAATCATGCTACGCTTAATATGGATTATTATATGCTCATGATTTGGGGTTTGTCCTTGTAGGTACATCTTGGCATAAAGGGGCTAAGGCTGGGTTGACGCAATGAGCTAGCGATGAGGGCTTTTGATATAAAAGCTGGGATTCTTTTGTATAGTTTCTACTCTAGGAGTAGTGTAAATCTATAGGATTAACATTCTTTTTGTTAGGAATGTAATTAATCCATTTGGAAGTAATTATCTTGGCATGTAACCCTTAAAGCTCAAGGCCTCCACACGAAATTTTTATACTCTGATATTATACTTTAGCTCTACTTATGTCCTTATTTCACACTTAAGGAACTAGGGTCCTTACATTAGTGGTATCAGAGCAGTGGTTAGAGAACCCGGGGATAATTGAAGGATAGCCTTAGCAACTTGCTGGCTAGGAGTTACATATGAGCATGTTTATGTATATGGTGCATATTGGTATATAACTGTTATGCTAACATGCTTTTGTTATTCATATTATCTAACGGTGAAATATATGTATTGTTTCTGGAATTGTTGGTAACCCTTGTATTACAGCATGGCGGCCATAAATTTGGGGAATCTCAATGAGGAGGTGGGCGATGTAGGAAGTATTAACGTTAGCATTGCTCAGACGAATCCTCTACCGCCACCTGATGTGGGTGTGGAACCTGTTGTATAGCCGTTATTGCCTGGTGAGCTGAGTCTGACGCAGTTCCTAACCTTCCATCCGCCTAGATTTGAGGGAACTGAGATTGGGGAAGAGGCTGATGAATGGTTAGAAAGGATAGAGCAGATCTTCGTGTCGGCACCCTGTGCCAAGACTGCCTGGCTGAGGTTGATGGAATTCCAATTAGCTAAGAAGTCCTCCATGTGGTGAAAGACTACTGTGATGGAGCTGAGAGCTCAAGGGGTACCTATTGATTGGAGCCTGTTCAGAACTCAGTTTTTGAATCGATACTTCTCAGCTGCTGCCAGAGAACTGAAAGAAGATGAGTTCACCAACTTGAAACAGGGCAATATGACTGTCTCAGATTATGCCATGCACTACTCGTCACTGTTGAGGTATGTCCCTTATGTTGCTAGCAATGGACATGCCAAGATGAGGCATTTTCTGAAGGGTCTGAGACCGGAGTAATTTGACCGGGTTATCTCCAATAACCCTAGCTCTTTTGATAATGCTCTTACTAGAGCAGAGCTGGCAGAAATCGAAGTTGAGGCCTACGCTGATACTGCACCCCCACATGTGCCACCGCAGAGGTCAGTTGCCGATAGCCTGAGACCACGAGGAGAGCAGTTTAAGCATCGTGGAGCTTCTTCGTCTTCTTGATTTAGTGGGAAGAAGTCTTATAACCGGAAACAGGAGAATCAAAGGGGCAATGTACCAACCAACCGGGGGCCAATGCAAGGGAACAGGACCGGGGAAACAAGATGTGATAATTGTGGAGGGCCACACTCATCAAACAACTGCCCAACTTGTTTCAGTTGTGGCAAGATAGGCCATATTTCTCGGTATTGCCCCAGTCGGGGAGGACAATCAGATTTCAGGATGAATAGGCCGAGATTTGATGATAGGACAGTGCAGCAGAGGCAACAGATTATGCCTTGACCATCGGGAGGACAGACAGTGGGACCGCCTCATGGACAAGTATATGCACTGACCAGAGAGCAGGCCGAGGCAGTCCCAGAGGAGATGATTGCTGGTACGTGCCATTTATTTACGTACCCTGCTTTTATATTGATAGACACATGTGCTTCCCATTCTTTTATATCTTCTGATTTTGTGGGGAGACATCGTATGTGCCAGTCTCCGTTGCCCACGCCTCTTATGGTCTCGACACCCACCGGAAGAAATGTTATGGCTGATCAGTTTCTTGTGAACTGCCTCATTTATTTTGAGGGCAATGATTTGAAGACGGATCTGATTGTACTGAATATGGCAGACTTTGATTGTATTGTGGGCATTGATGTGCTGAACAGATATCAGGCCGTGGTCGACTGCCGACAGAGAACTGTTCGCTTCTGATCTGATAAGGGGATTCAGTGGATCTTTTATGGGAATGGCTCTCGTCCGAAGATCCCATTGATTTCAGCTGTTAAAATGTCACGGTTATTGGGATGTGGCCATACGGGTTACCTTATCTATGCCGTTGATATAACAGAAAAGTGGAAAGAACTGAGGATTGAGGAAATATCGGTGGTTGCAGAATTTACTGATGTATTCCCGGATGAAATTCCAGGGTTTCCGCCGTGTAGAGATGTCGAATTTGGAATTGAGTTATTACCGGGGACTTCTGCTATTTGTCGAGCCCCTTATAGAATGGCACCGGCGGAATTGAGAGAACTTAAGGTGCAGTTACAAGAACTCCTTGATAAGAGATACATATGTCCCAGTGTATCGCCTTGGGGTGCACCGGTCCTGTTTGTCAAGAAGAAGGACGGTTCGATGCGATGCATCGATTACCGACAGTTGAACAAAGCGACGGTTAAAAACAAGTACCCTCTTCCACGGATTGATGATCTGTTTGATCAGTTGCAGGGCACGAGACTCTATTCTAAGATTGACTTGAGGTCTGGTTATCATCATATTCGGGTTAGAGAGCAAGATGTGCCGAAGTCAGCATTCCGAACTCGGTATGGACATTACGAGTTCTTGGTTATGCCGTTCGGTGTGACGAACGCCCTGGCTGTTTTTATGGGTCTGATGAATCGGGTGTTCTAGCAATATCTCGACTAGTTCGTCATTTTATTCTCCAGATCCTCAGAGATAATCAGCTGTTTGCCAAGCTCAGCAAATGTGAATTCTGGTTGAGCAGTGTGGTATTTCTCGGTCTTGTCATTTCTAGGGACGGGATATCAGTAGATCCCAGGAAGGTAGAGGCGGTGATGGAATGGTCTACGCCTACTTCAGTGCCCGAGATACAGAGCTTTCTTGGTTTGGCCGGATATTACCTGCGTTGCGTCGAAGGATTCTCGAATATTGCCAAGCCACTGATGCATTTGACTCAAAAGGGAGTGCCATTTTATTTGTCTGAGGCTTGTGAACATAGTTTCCAGGAGTTGAAGCATAGATTGACATCGGCACCAGTGTTGGTGATTCCCACGAGAACAAGAGATTCGTTCTATGTACTGATGCATCACTTCAGGGCTTAGGATGTGTGTTGATGCAAGACAAGCATGTGGTAGCTTATGCATCGAGACAGTTAAAGCCGCATGAAACTAGGTATCCAGTTCATGATTTGGAACTGGCGGCTATTGTATTTGCCCTGAAGATTTGGCGGCACTACTTGTATGGCACTTCATTTACCATTTTTACAGATCACAAGAGCCTAAAGTTTGTCTTTACTCAGGCAGAGCTGAACATGAGACAGAGGAGATGGATGGACTTATTCAAAGACTATGATTGTGAGATTGAGTACCATCCTGGAAAAGCTAACCTGACAGCAGAAGCCTTGAGCTGGAACGTGAGTTGTACTGCTGAGGATGTCATGCAATTATCAGCCATGATGACCTCCTACTGTTATCTGGGCTATGACTACGATGTGGATGCATCGTTTGTACGTGTATCGACCTTATTAGCTGAGCCAGATATTTATGAGAGTATCAGGAGAGCTCAGGGATCAGACGAGGAGATACAGAGATGGTTATCATTAGTGCGTCTTGAGCAGTCGTCGAAGTTCAGGGTGGCTGGAGATGGTTCCTTGAGGCTCGGTAACCGTTGGGTAGTTCCGAGTACACCAGAGTTGCGTCAAGGAATCCTACAGCGAGCTCATAGCAGCAGGCTTAGTATCCACCCCGGAGGGAGGAAAATCTATAAGGATTTATGCGATCAATTTTGGTGGAAACGGATGAAGCGGGACGTCATCACTTTTGTCAAGAGGTGTTTAATCTTTCAGCAGGTTAAGGCAGAGAGGCAGAGACCTGGTGGTGAGTTGAAGAGCTTAGAGATACCGAAGTGGAAGTGGGAAGATATATCCATGGACTTTGTGACCCACTTGCCGAGGACTGTTTCAGGTTTCGATGCCATTTGGGTGATTGTAGACAGACTGACCAAAGTGGCTCACTTCATTCCCTATAGTATGACCTTCACCTATTTGAGGATGGCCCAGTTATATGTTCGAGATGTGGTAAGAGCACGGTATCCCTATTTCTGTAGTGTTTGATCGAGATCCACGTTTCACATCTCATTTTTGAGAGGGTCTTCAATCAGCTTTGGGAACTGAGGTAAGGTTGAGCACTGCATACCATCCCCAAACGGATGGCCAGACCGAGCGTACTATCCAAACGCTCGAGGACATGTTGAGGGCATGTGCATTGGAGTTTAATACTTCATGGAAGGATTCATTGGCCTTGGTAGAGTTATCGTATAACAATAACTACCAAACAAGTATTCAGATGGCTCCTTTTGAGGCCCTTTATGGCAGACGATGTAGATCACCCTTATGTTGGGACGACGTGGACCGTAAATCGGTCGGAGGACCAGAATTGGTTAGGGACACGGAAGAGAAGATAAAGGTGATAAGGTAGAAAATGAAAGCAGCCCAGGACAGACAGACAACTTATACTAATAAACGGCGGCGACCGTTAGAGTTTCAGTTGGGAGATAAGGTCTTTTTGAAGATCTCACCTTTCAGAGGTGTTGTGCGATTTGGAATGCGCGGGAAACTGTCTTCTAGATATGTTGGGTTGTACGAGATCTTACAACGCATTGGCACCTTAGCTTACCGACTGGCCTTGCCACCTTCTTTGTCTGGTATCCATGATGTGTTCCACGTGTCTATGTTACGGAAGTATGAGCCGGATCCGTCACATGTGTTACAGCCTTCTGAGGTTCAGTTAGAATCCAATGTATCTTATGTGGAGCGGCCTGTTAGAATCCTGGATCGAGCAGACCGCAGACTTCGGAACAAAGTGATACCTATGATCAAAGTTCAGTGGGATCGCAGGGGTGTCGAGGAGGCCACATGGGAGACGGAGCAACATATGATGCAGCACTATCCGGAACTATTTTCTGGTATGTGATTTATGTTTTGTTTCGTTTTGGTAAGTGCATGCTGATTTCGAGGACGAAATCTTATAAGTAGGGGAGTATTGTAATGTCCCGGAAATGCTTATGTGCAATTGAGCATTAATATGATATGTGAGGATTATGGTGTTAATTTATTGGTGTTGATTTAATAATAATGGGAAATGCTTAGTCATGCGGTGGTCATGACCTAGTAATGCATTTTAGGGTGCATGTGATATATGTTGGGAATTTGAGTTAGGGCATGATTATTTGGGGTGGGTGTTGTTTGTTTTGGTAAAGCATGTGTAATTGGAGTTTTGATGTATTTTATTGAATAAATGTTATAAAATATCATGTAGGGATATTTTAATACATCATGCTAATTACCGGTACACATTTAATCATGTTATTCCTCCTACAACTCATTAACCACCCCCAACCCATACCCATCTCTGCAGACAGCATGCCCATACCTCCCATTTTGACCGTCCCACCACTCAATCTCTATCACTCCTTTTCCCCCAATTTTCTTCCTCATTTTCGTCCAACATTTGAGCAGCAAGAAGGTGTATGAAGCTTGGAAAATATTAGCTAAATTCTTGCTAAGGAAGTTGGGAAAAAGGGGTAAGGAACCATTTTGAGTTATGGTTAAATTTTTGGTTGAAGTTAGATAAATTGTTGAGTAGAAATGGCATGTGTAGAAGCTTTTTGTTGAGATTATTGTTTTGTGTAGCTTCATCGTACTAGAATGGTGTATTTTGTGTGTTGAGTTGTTGGGGTATGATGGTTTGTGGTGTGTTTTATGATAGCCTTGGGATGGTGCTAAAAATGGTGGCTTTTCGCGATTACAGAATTCGGCGATCGATCGGCGCGCTCTTTCCGATCGGTCGCGAGCACCAGAGTGCGAGGCAGAGACATTCGGCGATCGATCGCGAGTTTGAGCGATCGATCGGTGAAGTCAGCAATCGATAGACGAAGTCAGCGATCGATCGCGGAATGCAGAACTTTGGGCATTGAGGCAGTAGCATCTCGCGATCGATCGGGGCCCTTTGGCGATCGATCGTGAGAAGCCAAAATATGTGTTTCAATTATTTATTGTGGGATTTTTGGAATTAGACTATTATTGGCTTCTAATATGGGTTTGTGTGACTGTGTAGAACCATCCCATGTGGCAACACAGCCAAGGAAGTAAAGTCCTACCCCATCCTACTTTTGGAAAGGTACGTAGAAGACGTACGGGCACCCAACTGTAACATGTAATTTATATACGCACTGGGATATGCATTCTGGATGCAAGTGTATATTGAATTGTGCATTGTGGATGTAAATACATGTTGATCTATGCATTATGATTGCATATGTGTATGTTGATTGTTTGGTGCACCCATGAGTCATGGTTATATTGGAGTGATGATTTTAATGCTTTGCCGCTGTCACTTGAAGCGATGATTATACTTACCGCTGTCATATGTAGCGAGGAATGAATATTTGCCGCCAAATGTTGAAGCGAGGGTATTGCCGCATGTCGCATTTGAGCGAGGTTATTCAATGCTGCTAATATGTCGAAGCGAGGGGTATTGGTGCCGCTGTCATGACATGCGAGGTGCATTAAAATACACTGTTATAACATACTAGGGATTGGTAATTGGTGATATGTCATGATATTTATGAAACCATTGAATAATATATTGATTATACTCATGAGTTATTATACAGGGACAACCAAAAAGGGGACGTTTAAAATGCAATTGGGAAACATGAAGTGTTTTGTATTTACGGTTTCTGCATTTACGCTTTTAATCATGCTACGCTTAATATGGATTATTATATGCTCATGATTTGGGGGTTGTCCTTGTAGGTACATCTTGGCATAAAGGGGCTAAGGCCGGGTTGACGCAGTGAGCTAGCGAGGAGGGCTTTTGATATAGAAGCTGTGATTCTTTTGTATAGTTTCTACTCTAGGAGTAGTGTAAATCTATAGGATTAACATTCTTTTTGTTAGGAATGTAATTAATCCATTTGGAAGTAATTATCTTGGCATGTAACCCTTAAAGCTCAAGGCCTCAACATGAAATTTTTATACTCTGATATTATACTTTAGCTCTACTTATGTCCTTATTTCACACTTAAGGAACTAGGCTCCTCATAGATCATGAAAATGACTTTATCAATATACCAAAATACTAATGAGATAACAATGTGCATGTGATAAATGAAGTGTTTAAAATGAAAGACTAATTGAAATAATTGGCAAAAATACTCATGGGAGAGTAAGAATTCAGAAGTGATGCCTAATAATTGTGTAGTGTGTTGACACTGATCCACGATGATGGATAAGAATGAGATGTCGGTGAATGAGTAGCGATGTTGATCGCATGAAAGAAATAGCTTTGTGAATAGGACGGAACTCTGTTCATATAAAATCATTATGAATTTATCAAACTAATGCTTTGTTGAGGGTATGCGTTAATTGAAATGTGATATCATGTGAGATATGATGCCTATCGTTATGCAAGAGTATGCACATGTGTGTGTGGATTTTAATGATCTTATGAGAACTTTGTCTAATAATGAATGAGGAGATGATAAATTGTTAAGCGTAAAGTTGCAAGAAATGGTGGAATCAAAAATTAGAGTGAACTAGAAAAGATTGACATCAATGAATATGTTAGATCTTTGAACGACGATGTTAAAAGTATTGAAACAGTAGAAATGACAGTATTCGAATGTTGGTTTAATACACCAAGGATGTCGCGTGTGTACACGAATGCTAGATTTTAAATTTACCTAGCCGAACTCACATTACTTGTGGAGTTTTAGACTGATGTAATGAGACGCTTATACGTGAATGCTAATGAATGAGTATTGATAATTGCGTAATAAATGAGGTAGTGGCGTCTTCGGACATGTGAATGTGATTGAAGAGTTTAAGATTTCTTCCATGAATTCTGTCTAACAAAGAAACTCGATGATTTTTAATGCAACGAGGTGTTGTTATGTTATAACTTGAATTCATGATTTTGATTTCCAAACGAGAATCTAAATGACTTGATTTAAGAAATTACTTGAATGGTGTGATATGTTCCCTTAATTGGATTGACGAAGTGAAACATCTTCACTTGAATCAATGATATGTTAGAAGAAAGAAAATGTAAATCGAGAATGATAGCTGGGGTGTTTCCTTGTGATGGGTCAAGTTTGAACTCTAAATTGTTAGACCTAAATGTGGTCCATTAAGATATTCGACGGTATGTCGACGTTATTTTGTCCATGTTATGTTTATGAGTTATTTTGTTATCTCTGGTAGATGTGTTTTTTGAAATTTCGAGGACGAAATTTTATTAGTATGGGAGAAATGTGATACCTGGAAATTAATTGTATTAATCCCGGAGTGATTATGATCCTTAATTGATTTTAATTATGGTAATTATGAGATATTTACGGTGTTGAGATTCCCAAGAATTTTAATTCGATATCGGGGTTGTTGGATCCAAGGGTTGAGATTTATTCTCATTGAGGTGTTAGTAATGAGATTTGGAGTCTGAGGAGCTTTGGATTGAGGTTTGTGATGTAATTGAGTGAGTGGGAGATAATTATTGAACACGCATGATTTTTAATGAGTTATGGTGCGAGTATTTGAGACTCGGATTTTTGGAGCCTTGGTACTGTATATATATCAAGTAGACTCGGTGTTCAGACATTGCACTCGCTTTCTCTCCATCTCTCTATCGCCTCTCCCGTCTCCCTCCCCATCTTTTCCCCTCTTCACATTTTCATGGAATAAATGCATGGAACTCGGTTTTGAGAGCTGGTTCTCGAGCAATCGATAGGCAATCGCTCGCATCTCTTGATTGTGGTGGTTTTGATTGTATTTTTTGTTAAGTTTGGTTAAGATTTGTTATGGGATTGAGTTTTTGGTTTTTAAAGATTTTTGGGTTGTTGTGTTTAAGGAGTATTTATGGTGTTCTTGTTAAGGATTTATGGAGTAGGGGCATTGAGTTTGTTGATTTGGAAGTTTTTGCTCGAAAAACGCCATTTTTGGCTGAAACGGGACGGAGAGATCGATCGCTGGGCTAAGGCGATCGATCGTTGTGTGGTTGATAAATTTTGGAAGACGATGAACAGTACAAGCGATCGATTGCTTGAAGCTTAGAGGTCGATCGCGTGGCTGGCGATCGATCGTTGTGGACTCAACGATCAATCTCTTAAAGGCAGTAGCCAAAACCATAGAGAGGCGATCGATCGCCTAGAAGGTAGCGATCGATCGCTGACGAGCATTTTTTGAAAAATTATTTGTGTTGAGATCTTGATGCATGCTTAGCCCGAGTATTTTATATGATTAATTATGATGATTTGATGATATGTGGAGGTTGAGCACGTACTTATGTATGTGGTTATGTGCACGTGATTGATTGTTGATTATGGAATTGTGTAGCACATAATTCACCAGGTCTCGGGGCAAAGGCAATGTTTGGATCTTACTATTGGAGTATAAGGTATTTGTAACGTACGCTCATGATCAAATATATTATTGTCGTTATTAGATGAATGTATATATAAATGTTGCGATGAATTAGCATGTATTGTGAGTTATGTTAGTGCTGTTGTTGAGCGAGCAAGGTGTATGATGCTGTCGTTGTTGAGAGAACATTGGTTATGATGCCGACGTTGTTGAGCTTGCGAGAGGTTAGAGTGTCACCGCCATTGAGCCAGCAATGTAATGCGATGTGTTGAGATTGTGATTATGTAACAATTTAGATATAATTGATTATGAAATTGATGACGTGGGTATGGACATAGTTAATCAATGTAATAATTAACTGATTTTGGAATTTGATGAATTTGGTTATTGTGAGAACATGAACAGTATAGGAGACCCCATATGGTAACGTTACATACATGGAGTATTTTCTGAATTTGCAGCTTTATATTCTGTAAATTATGAATTGTTAAATTGATGATATTGATTGTGCTATTGGTATGCTCACCTCGTGTGGCGGCTGTTTCTGTTGAAACAAGTGAACATGTACAACATTGGCTCTGGAGATGAATTCGAGCTATGGAAGGATGGTACTCCTGGGAGCTCGGTATCAGTGCTGGTATGAAAAATACTTCTTATGCAATTGATACACAGTTTGGTTCAATGCTCGTCTGTGAGCATTTGGATATGTGTATTTGGTTTGTATACGAGTTGTGAGTTTCTGTTTTTATTTATGATTTGCATGCAATTTAATTAAGGGTAATTGCATGATTGAGAACATGAGATTTGTGCATTGTACAGTGTATATTAATGTTAATTGAATTGTGTTGGGGATTGAATGAGAACGGGGTTAATGTCGAAAATTTCATGGACATCAAGTTAGGTTATTGAAAAATGAATGAAGAGAATTCCCTAAAGCTATGAATGTATACTTTAATATAGATGATAAATGCACTAATAGTGGGTTAAGGGTGTGGGGTCCTTACATTGGTTCCATCATATTCGTCTGTTCCAGATCCTATTGAGGGGGGTTGGATCTTGAATCATGTGATTGTGCTCAGGTTGATCTCTCTCCTGGGCATCGGTTAACTCGAATTGTTGCTTGATGTTCATCATGTAAAGGTTCCTCGCGACCTTCTCCTGTTCTTGATACTGGGATATACTAGATGGGCTAGCACCAATATCTAGTAGAAATTTCCATTTCTGGTTGAATTGTTTAGCTTCGGCCAGATATCATTGATTTAGTTCTTCCAATTTCTGCAAGTACCACATGTATGACTTGCACCACGAACATTCGTTCAGATCCATAATATTTTCTTGAATCGTCTCCTTCGTATAAGTTACAAATTAATATTCAAGATATTATTATAGTATTTCCAGAATAAACGCAGGCTCTGATACCATTTTACGAAGACGGATCGCGAAGAAAAATGTTATTAGAAAACATAGTAAAACTTTGGGTGAGATTTGAAAAATATTTAAAACTCTATGGGATATCATGCAATTAATCTCTTTTAACTTTATAAGGGTAAATTTGTAAGGTGATGTGGGTTATTGAGTTAGTATGAAGATGAAAGTATGGTTGGGGAGTTAGAATATAGAATAATGGATAAGGGGACTAAAGTTAATGAAAGTTTGGGTTTAGGGATTTTAGGTGAATTTACCCTAATTTTAACGAGTTAAATTTTTTTTCATATTCTTATAATAGGTGTCTAGAAAAATCAATTTATTTTATGAAAAAATGATTAAATTTAATTCATCAATACCAATCTGATTAAACTTAATCCACCGTAGAAACCTTTTATCTAAAATAATACATTAAAGTAATTTTTTAAATATAAATCTAAAAAATTACGAGACAATTTCAGTTAGTTGGATTCGTAGAATAATTTATAACCAATGTACGATCAATCTAATCCCATATGTCCTCTTCATGTAGACCTTAGGAAAAGCCTTAGAACTGAAACTAGGTAGCAATAACTGAGCGTAAACTGTAAATGAAACATAAAATAACTACTTGTAAAAAGAAATTGATGGCTATACATAAAATAATAGTGTTAAAAATTAGTAGGATTTCAGCTCATAACTAATTGGTTATATGAAGAGTAATCCAAAATCACTTATAAGAAACAAATTTAGCTTTTATGTTCACAATATAGGACAACAAACTTCTCAACATGCAATGCGTGTGATATGGGACGGTGAACATATGAGTGAAATAACAATCACATGAAAAGTCTGATCTGATATCATATTTATTTATCTAACAAATATCACATAATCTATTCTTGGATCATTTTTTACTCTCGAGTCAACATTATACATAACTTACTTAAATTTAACCTCATCATTATTATCTCATGATAAAAATATGATAATTTAATATATAGACTCAACATATTTGACTAAAAAATATTGTTTGCGTGGTAAAAAACAAAAAATTCTGCGTTGGTCTCATTCATTATTATCTGTGCAATAAGTAATTATACCATAATCTGCGCCACTTAACTTGCTCAATTAACGTTTTTTAGTTAGATTTTCTTATGGTTACATTGATGCTTTAAAGATTGTAGCCTTAAAATGACGATAGATCTGACCAGGGGAGGGGGGCGGGGTTGCACCCGCCCACCCCAAAAAAAAAAGTTTTTCTTTAAAAATAATTTTTTTTCCACTTACATTTGGAAAAAAAAAATTTTGCACCGCAAAAGTTTTTTAACCCTTCAATATTATCAGAAAAAGCTCGCCCCCCCAATTTTTTTCCTAATTCCGCCCCTGGATATGACCTTCCTTTACATTTGTGTATAGAACGACGATACATATTGGAGATGGTGACACATATTTTTATCCTAAAACTACATGATGTTATCCAAGGACAGAGCGGAACCACATTAAGGCAAGTGAGGACAGATTCCTCCATTGCAAAAAAAAATTTATCATCCTAATTTTTTTTAAAAAAAAAAACATTTGCATTTTACCCTTAAAAATGCAGATTTTCTCTCAAAAATTACATTTAGCCCCCTCCCCCAAAAAATTATATTGACCCTCTAAATTTTTTTTGCCCTTTGTTTTTATGTTAATAATTTTTGCCCCCTATATTTTTTTTTGCGTCCGCCACTATTTAACAGTATCATCAATGCAACCGGCCAAATTACAGAAGTCGTCTCTTTGGAGCATGCAATAAGCCGCATAAAACTTTGAAATCAACTCAATATTTTATTGTTTAATCCAAATTGATGCCAAGTAAATGTAGATATGCAGCTTAAGGTACTATTTGGAGTGAGTGATAATGTAAGGATAAGATAAAAATAATTATTAAAATTATGAAATGGTTTCAAATAATATAGTGTTGTAAGTTATATGGTGTTTGGTTGGAGAATAAGATGGTGGATTAATTTTATAGTTTGATATAATTACTAAAATATCCTCACTATTATTATATATATATTATAATAATAATAAAAGTATATATATAATATTATAATATTAACACTAATTAATAATAGTAATTATTATTGTTATATATAATAATATTATAATAATAATAGAATAATAATAATAATAAATATAAAACAATAATAATACATAATAATATATATATATATATATAATATTAATATATATAATAATAATACATAATAATATAATATATATATATATAATATAATAATATTAAAATAATAATGATAAAATAAAATAATAATAATAATAATAAAGCAAAAATATAATATATATAATAATAATATCTAAAATAATAATAATAATTGAAATAAGTTATAGGAAGTAAGTTGAATTTTTTTGGCGGGAAATGACATATATGTCACTTTGCTTGAAAGTGAGGGTAAAGTGGGATAAATATTATGGAATAACTTTTGCTTAAAATCAAAATAAACATGTGATTAAAATTAATCTAAGAATATGATAAAAAGTAAAAACGAAACAAACGGTACCTTAAAGACAAAGATTATTTAGCACTATGACGTTCATACCAAGTACATGTAGATTCAATAAAAAAAAATGAAGACTATTTAACCCTATAAGTTAAAAAATACATAATTTTATCAGAATATATTGAAATAAGAGAAATAAATTATCAGTTAAATATGGATTATAGAACCAATTTTGATTATCAAGGGCGATGTTGAAATTCCTAAACATTAAATGACAATTATGTTTTGAGGATATAGATTAATTAAAGAATTAAAAAAAATCAAATATCCTACTTAGTTTATCAAAACGAAATGTGCAGAATCGCTAGAATCTTGATGGAACTTGATAATGGAGTCCAAATTCAAAACGTCGAGTAAACATATCTGAATATCACAAACAATAAAGATTAGATGTGTTTTTTTAGAATAAAAATTAATAATGAAAAATATTACTATTGTATAAAAATATCTTAACATCTTAACTTTAATGTATCGTAGATCGTACGATAAAGGGAAAAAAATCTTTTTTACAATAAATTAATCTTTAATTTTTACTAAAAAGACGTTCTTTATTTAAGCCTTCCATGGCCCGTGAGGATGATGCATGCACCCACATACACACAATTTAAAAGGCTATGTTATGCATTTACTTGGCATCAATGTGTATATGGGTGTATGCATCGGGCCCACACCCGTGCTTACAAGATGACTTGCAGCTCATCTGACACTGATCGTAATTACAACTTGGAGGTCTTGTATTCGAGTCTTCGTCCCCACGCCAGTAGTTATAATAGTTACTCAAAAAAAAAAAAAAGCTATGTTATATTAGTTTTTTTATGACCTGTGTCAATTTTTATAAAATAATATTATTATTTTTATCATTGATAGGGGAGTTTTGTTATTTATAAAATTTAAACTTGAGTCAATCCCGCTTTAAGGATGAAGATATAAAGGATATAAATACCATCAAACAACTATATTGTATGCATGACATAGAAAATTGTGCAAAAAGTCAACATCCACGTAATTTGGCCAATAAAGAAAATTTTGTCATTTACCGTTAGCGGGGAGGGAGTCCAATACTTGCGTTGGTTTTGGAAATTTATTGATAATGCCAAAGCAAAAAATATTGTTGCCAAAATAATAGAGGGAGGCATCAATAGTTTTTGCTTTGAAATTATCACTAGCCTTTGCGAACCAAATACTACATTAAATTTAATTTTGATCCAACTTCGAATGGGCTGTCATAAATGTTTTTTTTAAAATAAAATTATACTTGAAACTTAAGTTATTTTTAAATCATTTTTAACATAAAGATTAAGGTTGTGTTTGGCTCATTGGATAAACATGGGTTTAATTATTAATCATGATTCATCTGTTGTTCTTCTCGTGGATACAAAAGCCTTCCAGGGCCCGTGATTAATTCAGCAAGTCATCTGGTGCAAGGTAATTGTTCTACCTCAAAATCGTTTCCCTACAATCCGCCATCAAATTCGAACATATTGTTTGACACCACTTCCATATCTATGTATAACCATTAATTTTTGAAATAAATTTTACCCAACAGATTAAAAGGTCATGGTTACACCCTGGAAGGAACAATTTAGATCTTGCTATTGTAAGTGCATGATGACGAGTTTACGCATCAGAAAAAAATTCAAAACTTAATTCATGATAATATTTTGCTAATAAATAAATTTAATTTGATTAAATTCAATAGATAAATTTAATTTTAAAATAATAATAAAAAAGTGCAAAACATAAAAGGATATATTTGTTATTTTACGAATAAAATTAACATATACCACATCTTATCAACTATATCAAACATAATATTATTTTTTATATTTAACTAATCATATGAACCAAGTATAATATAATTTATCTATTAATTTACTTATTCATACATTATCCATCATTTATCATATTTTCGTACTAAACATAAAAGATTGTGCTTCCTTCAAAAACTTTGACCGAAATGTCTGATTATGTACTAATATTTTCTGACGTCATTGAAGATATTTTTGTTTTTTGAAAAAAAGTTTTTCTGGTGTTTTAAAAGTTTAATTTAAATATGGGGAAAGTAACGAGTATAGTTTGATGTTGTGCATTAAGTGCGTATATGTATAAAGAGAAGAAAACCTGTGAGTCTCTGATCATAATTTATGGCCAAATTAAATGTTAGCAGATAGGACGATTAACACAGCCTTTTTGTGTCGTTTAGTCCTAATTTACATGATGCAGATATGCTTACGTGGATATTGACGTGTCAGTGCGCCAATTTTTTTAAAAAAATCGAATGTGTATTTCTTAATATACCTATTAATTATTGATCACAATTCTAATATAAATATTTATTGTTCTCAAAAAAATATATTTTAAAAAATTATAAGATAATGATACGAAAAATGGAACCAAATATTATCCTATGTGTTTCACATGTTTTATAATAGTATGAATTTAAATGACTTATATTATTTCTGAAAAATTAGGAATGTCAAGCATTTTATGTTCACGACTTAGTAAAACTTAATATGTGACTTAATAAAATTTTGTCATAAAGCGTTGTATGCGTACTCAATGCACCAGATCGCGACTGTTGCGTCAGTTCACGGCTTATTAAAACTTAGTGCGCGACTTAGTAAAAGTTAGTGCGCCTTAAAGCTCCGCAAAATCACTCAATGCGTTTGAACAAGACCGAAACACCAATGCACGAATGGGTATGAGGATTATGTGACTTAGGTTTTGGTCCTCAAGCATTGTGAAATTTTTAATGCGACACACTCTAAATGTCTCACTCTAGCCCTTAGTGTATCCGCCCTTGCCCCTTCTTAATATATTTTGACTCTTAAAAATATTTTTGGCCTAAATTTTTTATTTTAAAATAGTTTTGCCTTTCCTTCCCAAAATCATGCATCCAGCACTAGGAGAATTACTTTGCATTTCATACACGTGAGTCGTGGATGTTTGTATGATCGCTATATAATCTCCGGATGTCAGTTTTTTTTAAAAAAAACATACTCTATAATGAATAATTCTTGGCTAGCCTATGTGGTAATACCTCAAGTGTTAGATCAATGATCCAGATTTATCAATCTCACTTTTTTTTATGTAGGATCCAATTCATTGATAAATCTGGAACATTGATCCAACCCGTAGACTAACAATTAGCTTTCACATCACATCTGTATTTATAAATGTCAATGAAAACACATTGTGGTGGACTCGAACTTTTGTATGCGTGAATGACACCAATGGTTAGGGTAGAGCTTCAACTCTGAAGGAAGGGCCCTGGTGTATATTTAGTTAATATTTGGGCAAAGTGGCATAAAATCTCCAATGTCTAACTTAAATTGAGTTTCAGCAGAAAATGGATGTTCCAACTCCCCATTTCAATTTTATATTTATTTATCACTCCCTAACAACCAAAAATGGCGATAATACCCTTATCTTCCTTATTTTCAACTTCTTCATCTCTTCCTGTGTGAGTTACAGGGCAAACAAAAAATGTGCATTAGCCGTGATTTGGAACCCCAACCCTTCTAATTTTCTCAATTTTATGATTTTGGCAAAGCTCTGAGAAGACTTAAAGAGACTAAAAGGACAGAATGAAATCAATATCAGACATCATAATGAGAATAGCCAAATGCTATAATCAATGCGTGTCTCACAATTTGGATCGTGCATACACAAGAAATGAGCGAAATGTTAGCTTTGTTAGGCAAAACGGGATTAACGGGTGAAAATTAGATGAATAAGTTACAAGAAAAAGTCAAAGTGCACCAAGAGAAAGTGGGCGAGAAGATACAAATTGTTGCCAATATAGCTGACATACATCGCAATATATGGGTTGAAAATGCAGATCATTGGGTTGCTGGGTTTCTCGAAATGTTCGGGAACTCTGCCATAAGATGGGAACAGCCATTAGGGACTGGATTCAAGAAATAAGATGCCAACAGGGTTATGGATTATTGCTACTGAACGACCAAGAAAGTAGTGATATAATTTGGTATTAAACGTACATAATTTGGTACTAATTACACATAACATTAGAACCCATACAACTTTGGTACAAATTACACATGAAATTGGCATTAAACCTATATAATTATGGTACTATTTACTATTAGTCACACATGAAATGAATATTAAATATATAATTCTGGTACTAGTTATACATGAATTGGTATTAAACATACACAATGTTGATACAAGTTACAAAATGAAAATTATATTAAACATATACAATTTTGGTACTAGTTACACATTAAATTGGTATTAAATCTATACAGCTTTTATATTAATTAAACATGAAATTGGTATTAAACCAATATAATTTTGGTACTAAGTATACATGAAATTGATATTAAATATATGTAACTTTAGTACTAGTCACAAATGAAATATGTATTAAACATATACAATTTTTGTACTAGTTACACATGAAATTGATATCAAACATAATCAATTTTGGTACTAGCTAAACATAATATTAGTATTAAACATACACAATTTTGGTGCTAGTTACATATGAAATATGTATTAAACTTACAATATGGTACTATTTACACATGAAATTTCTATTACTCATATACACTTTTGGTACAAGTTACACATGATATTAATATTAAACATATACAATTTTGGTACTAGTTACACATGAAATTAAACATTTACAATTGTAGTACTATGTATACATGAAATTTGTATTAAACTTTTAAAGTTTTGGTATTAGTTACAAAGGCAATTTGTGGTACTAGTTACAAATGAAATTTGTATTAAACATATACAATTTTGGTACTAGTTACTCATGAAATTGGTATTAAACCTATAACTTGGTACAACTTATACATGAAATTTGTATTATACCTATACAATTTTGGTATAAATTACACATGAAATTTATATTAAACATATATAATTTTGGTACTAGTCACACATGAAATGAGTATTAAACATATATAATTTTGGTACTAGTTACACAAGAAATTGGTATTAATCATATATAATTTTGCTACTAGTTACACATGAAATTATTATTAAACAAATACAATTTTGGTACTAGTTACACATGAAATTGATATTAAACATTACAATTTTGGTACTATTTACACATGAAATTTGTATTAAACCCATTCAATTTTAGTACTAGTTACACATAAAATTGGTATTAAACTTATACGATTTTGGTACTAATTACACATGAAATTAATATTAAACATATACAATTTTTGGTACTAGTTACACATGAAATTAACATATACATGAAATTAATATTAAACATTTAAAATTTTGGTACTATTTACACATGAAATCTATATTTGTTCGATATAGAAGGTTAACATCAATAAGGGACATATATTTTAATATCAGTAGTTAGGTTTGAAATTGGTGTTGTTTGTTTGTCCGATATAAAAGGTTAACTTCAATAAGAGATTCTATCTTAATATTGTTAGTTGAGTTTGAAATTGATATTTTTTGTTTGTTCGATATTGAATATTAAGATCAATATAGAGGTATTGTAAGTTTAGTTTGAAATTAATATTGTTTGAAATTGATATTGTCTGTATGTTTGATATAGAAAATTCTATAGAAATATTGATAGTTTGTTCGATATAGAAAATTCTATAGAAACATATATAGTTTTGGTACTTATTACATGTGAAGTTGTCATTTAACATATACAATTTGGTACTAGTTACACATGAAAATGGTATGAAACCTATATAATTTCAGTACTTAGTATACATAAAATATGGATGAAACCTATAAAATTTTGGTACTTATTAGTTATAACAAATTAAATTGGTATGAAACCTATACAAGTTTTGGCACTTATTACACGTGAAGTTGGTGTGAAACATCCAGTTACACATAAATTAGTATTAAACATATACAATTTTGGTACTAGTTACACATGAAATGATATGAAGCCTATACTATATTCAGTACTTATTACATGTAAGTTGGTATAAAACCGATACAATTTCGGTACTAAGTATACATAAAAGTGGTATGAACTATGAAACCTATGAAATTTTTGTACTAACAATATTTCTATATACTATTCAATATCGAACAAACAAAAAATATCACGTCCAAACAATACCATTTTCAAACTAACAATAGTTATGTATAATCTTACGACATTTTTAGATAATCTTTTATATTGACGTAATTCATACCAATTACATGCGTAATTAGTACTGAAATAGTATAGGTTTAATATCAATCTCATGTTTAATTAGTACTAAATTTGTATATGTTTCATACCTTTTAATCAGTATTTAGTACGGAAATAAAATAGGTTCCATACCAATAACTAGTACCGTAATTGTATAAGTTTCATGCCAATTTCATGTGTAACTAGTATCAAAATTGTATATGTTTCATACTAATCATTTGCAATTCGTACCAAGATTGTAAATGATCCATACAAATTTCATGTGTATTTAGTACCAAGTTCATGTGTAATTAGTACCAAAATTGTAAATATTACATACTAACGCGTAATTAGTACCAAAATTGTAAAGGTTTCATACCAAGTTCAAGTGTAATAAGTACCAAAATCGTAAATGTTTCATACCAACTTCGTTTGTAATTAATACCAAAATTGTAAACGTTTTCATACCAATTTCATGTTTATTTAGCACCAAAATTGTATAGGTTGCATACCAAGTTCATGTGTAATTAGTATCAAAATTGTAAATGTTTCATATCAAGTTCACGTGCAATTAGTACCAAAATTATAAAAGTTTCATAACAGTTCATGTGTAATTAGTACCAAAATTGTAAATGTTTCATACTAAGTTCTTTTGTAACTAGTACCAAAACTGTAAAGGTTTCATGCAAAGTTCTTTTGTAATTAGTGCCACAATTATATAGGTTTCATACCAAGTTCATTTGTAATTAATACCACAATTGTGTGGGTTTTCTACCTAGTTCACGTGTAATATTACCATATTTGTAAAAGTTTCATACCAATTTCATGTTTATTTAGTAAAAGTTCCATACAAACTTCATGTGTAATTAGTACCAAAATTATAAATGATTCATATCAATTTCATGTATATTTAGTACGAAAATTGTAAATGTTTCTTACCAAGTTCATGTGTAATTAGTACCGCAATAATATAAGTTTCATACTAATTTCGTTTGTAATAGTACGAAAATTGTAAAGGATTAGTACCAAGTTTGTAAACATTTTATACCAATTTCATGTTTATTTAGTACCAAAATTGTATAGGTTGCATATCAAGTTCATGTGTAATTAGTAACAAAATTGTAAATGTTCCACACTAACTTAACCTCTAATTACTACCAAAATTGTAAAGGTTTCATACAAACTTCAAGTATAATAAGTACAAAAATTGTAAAGGTTTCATACCAACTTCACGTGTAATTAGTACCAAAATTGCAAATGTTTCATACCAATTTCATATTTATTTGGTACAAAAATTGTAAAGGTTTCATACCAACTTCACATGTAATTAGCACCAAAATGTTTCATACCAACTTCAAGTGAAATAAGTATCAAAATTGTAAATGTTTCATACCAACTTCAAGTGGAGTAAGTACCAAAATTGTAAATGTTTCATACCAACTTCCTTTGTAATTAGTACCAAACTTATAAAAGTTTCATACCTATTTCATGTTTATTTAGTACCAAAATCGTACAGGTTTACCAAGTTCATGTTTATTTAATACCAAAATTATATATGTTTTATATCAAGTTAATGTGTAATTAGTACCAAAATTGTAAATGTTTCATACTAATTAAAAGATTTCACAGGTAATAGGGTTCTAGCTGACTGTGCTAGAATTTCATATTCTGGGTCATCGCAACAAATTTGGTGTTTAATGGCAATTTGGAGTCTATTTATTTCTTGTTGTTTTACTTCTATTTGAGCTCATTTGCATCATATCAGCCACCAAATTTCTATCCAAAACATTCAATAAATTGTACTGCCTTGTACTCAAGTTTAATATCAATCTGATATATCTTAGTTTGAGATTCAAACTT
This sequence comes from Haberlea rhodopensis, assembly GCA_907163345.1. Lineage (NCBI taxonomy): Eukaryota > Viridiplantae > Streptophyta > Magnoliopsida > Lamiales > Gesneriaceae > Haberlea > Haberlea rhodopensis. Next base: position 6,701,578 of record CAJQUN010000001.1, on the reverse strand, counting down.
CTTGCAACTTTATTTTGGTATCTGCCGGTTGCCGATGATGAATAGGGTGACGCCATCGAGCATCAGTGTCGACGATGTTGATATTTGGAAGCGAAGATTTAATGGGTCAACGCTCAAAACTTGCAGATCGATCAAATTCATTTATCAAAAAGCATATTTCTCCCACCTATAATGAACTTTGCAGATCTGAAAATTCAGAAAAAATTTGAGATCGAGGTTGAAACTGTAAAACCAAAAAATTGTGAGAAGAAAGAGATAAATAGGGAAATAGAAAAATATTATCGGAGATGAAATATACATGGGTATTTATGTCATTTGACACTATTAGGTAGTTAAAACGAAGCACAAAAATGAAATGGAGACTGATATATTACTTATACTGACATAGGGGCTGTGTCCAATATTAAGTTTGGGTGTATAGATTTTTGGGGTGAATTTTCCCTTAATTTTTTTTTTTGTATTTTTTAAGAAAATAAATATACTATGAAGGGTTAAAATTTGAATTTTTTAATAAAAAGTCAAGAAAAAAGAAAGTATAGCTGGATAAAGCAAGTAAAAAAGTTGACTTCTTTTATCCTAGTTCCTTGTCAATCACCTCCCCCTGCTATTGTATTCTTACCCTTGAACACAGTGTGACTGTTGATATTATTGGGCATGGGGAGAGATTTAGGTTTGGTTACTCCACCCTTCTGCCTTACTATAAAAATATAAATTTCGTAATGTTACATATAAGTTTTATTACAGAAATTTAAATTTTTCCATATCAATATTTTTAACATATTACTAATGGGGATAGTTTGAAAAATAATATTCGTTAAACATTTTTTTTGATTTGATTGTAAAGATTTGTTTTGCAAAATCATAACATAAATAAAAATCAAAGATCAACAATTGAAAATATTATATTTCAAAATCATGATCAAACAAAATCATTTTTAAATAATCGTTACTAATGCTCCGGCGCCAAAATCACGAATAATCTATTATGTTAAACGATTCGATAAAATTGAAGTTATGGCTAGATCATAGAAATGATTTGCCTCGTCGAATCTCAACGTAAATAATAGCTATCATAATTGTATGATTGGGTAGACGAGAAAATGATTAAAAAAAAAGATTGCTTAAATTCCTTTCGAATACACTTGCTTGTTATTGAATTCTGCCATGTTTAAAGCAAGAAAGGAGATGCTCCCAAGATTATAAGGCCCGATAACAAGGCTTTGGCCTAGTGATTATCATCTATTTTTCAATGTAAGAAGTTTTGGGTTCGATTCATCATCACTCTCCATATTAATAAAAACTAAAAAAAAAATGAGATAATGCCCTTATCTATACTTTCTATACTATACTATAATGTGTGATCACATTAGAATAACCATTTTGGTATGACCATTATGAAATTTCAAAAATATCCTTTATTTGCTTTACTAATAGCCATGAGACCATGAGATAAATAGACAATATCGAAAGATCACTTATTAACTTACCAACTTAGTTCCTAATTTTTCAACATTTTTTTTCCTTCCGAAAATATGTTCGGCATTTTTTTCTCTTCCCAATAAAATATCATATTTAAATTAAATATTTCAAATATAAAAATTTAGTATACATATACAATATATAAAATTTAAAAATTCATTACACACGCAATATGTGTATGTCGGTAGCTAGTATTCTGTAATGGCAATAACAGTAAGTTGTTTTAAAAAAATGCAATGGCCCATCTTGCTCCCTAAAGCAAATCCAATCATATTCTCATTTCAACTAAATCACTAAATATCACTTGCCCTTTTTCCTTCAAGGCTTTCTCCAGTCCCTATGCATCAATTCCCGCACCAAACAGATAATTAACAGATTATTAATTTATAAATTATGAAAGATATTCAATTTTTTTTATTTGAAAAGAACTGACAATCTGCTATATAACATGTACATGCCATAGTATATAAATTTTCTTTCTTGATTCTCTAGGGTCTGTCTCTACGAGTGAGCCACCATATTTTCCTCTATGCAAGTTACGATGGAGATTCTTCATCCCTTAAACTTCACTTTTGTAATAGTTTGTTTGATGTTCATGGTGCCAATACTGGCTTTTGATCCTCTCACGGACGCTCTCTTGAGCTTAAAATCCGAACTTGTGGATGGCTCCAACAGTTTAAATGATTGGTTTTTGCCTAATGGGATTCAACCCTCGAGTCCAATTTATGCATGTTTTTGGACTGGCGTGAAATGCAGTGAAAATTCTTCGACAATCATTGGCTTAGACCTGTCGAAGAAGAATCTTGGAGGTTCATTATCAGGGAAACAGTTCACTCTTTTTCTTGATCTTGTTGAACTCAACCTCAGCCACAATTCCTTCTCGAGTCAACTTCCAACTGGAATTTTCAATCTCACAAGCCTGAGTTTATTAGACATCAGCAGGAACAACTTTTCTGGTCGATTTCCAAATGGGATTTCAAATCTGCGAAATCTTGTTGCTCTTGATGCCTTCAGTAACAGCTTCTCAGGGCCGTTGCCCACTGACGTTTCGCAGCTGGAGTTTCTTGAAGTGGTGAATTTTGCTGGGAGTTACTTCAGTGGAAAAATCCCATCTGAATATGGCTCATTCAAGAACCTTGAGTTCATTCATTTAGCAGGAAATTTTCTAAGTGGCGTGCTGCCACCTGAGTTGGGGAAACTTCAAAAATTGTCACATATGGAGATTGGGTATAACTCATATGAAGGTGGGATTCCATGGCAATTTGGTAATATGAGTGAACTTCAGTATCTTGACATCGCAGATGCCAATCTTTCAGGCTTACTACCAAACCAACTCAACAATCTTACCAATCTTGAATCACTATTTCTGTTCAAAAATCAGCTTACTGGGAAAATCCCATCAGAATTCAGCAAAATCTTGGCACTCAAAAGCTTGGATCTATCTGACAACTTGCTTTCTGGTCCAATTCCAGACAGTTTTTCAGGGCTGAGGAATCTTAGGTTGTTGAGTTTGATGTACAATGACTTGAGTGGAAGTTTTCCTGAAGGTATTGCTCAGCTTCCAAATTTGGATACTTTGCTTATATGGAACAATTACTTGACAGGGACCCTCCCGTTTGACTTGGGAAGATACTCAAAGCTTAAACATGTGGATGTTTCAACTAATTATTTTGTTGGTAGCATACCACCTGATATATGTTTTGGAGGAGAGTTGCTCAAATTAATCCTGTTTTCAAACAATTTTACTGGTGGGCTATCTCCATCGCTCTCCAATTGTTCGTCTCTGGTTCGCATTAGGCTTGAAGATAATTCATTCTCAGGTGATATATCTCTGCAATTTGGCAAATATGAAAACATGACATATGTGGACTTGTCTAGGAACAGGTTCACGGGAGGGATTCCGTCGGATATTAATCAAGCATTAAATCTTCAGTATCTCAATTTGTCTGATAATCCATTTCTTGGAGGCATTGTACCTATTAAAGCATGGTCTTTGCCACTTCTTCAAAACTTTTCTGCGAAATCTTGTGGGATATCAGGTAATCTTCCTTCGTTTGAGGATTGCAAATCGTTATCTGTTCTTGAATTGAGAATGAACAATTTATCTGGAAAAATCCCAGAAAGTATATCCAATTGTAAGGAACTTTTGAGGATAGATTTGGCTGATAATAACTTGACCGGCTCAATACCTGTGGAATTTGCTAGCCTTCCTGTTATCACTGTACTAGACCTGTCACACAATGGTTTTACCGGTCCTATCCCGGTGGAGTTTGGAGCCTCTTCAAGCTTAGAACTGCTGAACATATCATATAATGATATCTCAGGCTCAATCCCTACACAATTGAAGTTCAAATCCATGGATATTAGTGCATTTCTTGGTAATCCAAAGCTCTGTGGGGAACCTTTGAGACTTTGTAATCGTGAAAATGGGATTTCAAATGGACTGCAAGTAGGAAGCAGAAGAACACAAAAGGTAGCCTGGATTCTCATCATTTGCGCAGTCGCGGTTTTGTTCATCATGGCTGCAGTGTTCGGGATACTATACTTCAAGAAAAGAAACAAGGGTCCATGGGAAATGGTTGCTTTTAGTGGGCTCCCTCAGTTTACAGCAAAAGATGTTTTGAAAAGCTTTAGTGGACATGAAGCTGGGGAGGCAGTGCACACATTGCCAGATTCAATCAGAAAAGTCGTTTTACCCACAGGAATCACAGTTTCAGTAAAGAAGATTGCATGGGAGCCAAAAGGAAAGAAAAATGCCTTAGAACACTTGATCAGGATTGGTAATTCAAGGCACACGAACTTGACAAGATTGCTTGGAATTTGTTACAATAATAACCTCGCTTATCTTTTGTATGATTACCTGCCTAATAACGATTTAGCAGTGAAGATTCGGGTGAGGAGAGATTGGGAAATTAAGTGTAAAATAGTAGTTGGAGTTGCAAGGGCGCTATATTTCCTCCATCATGAGTGCTTTCCAGCAATTCCACATGGCAACTTGAAGGCGAGTAACGTGCTTTTTGATGAAAATATGGAACCCCATTTGGCTGCATACGGGCTCACTTCAATCATTCAATCAAGTAGCAATCTACTGCCAGAAAAGATTAGAAAAGAGACAGGTACACGCATGCTCATGCATCCACTTTCAATATTCATAAAAATACAGCCAACAAACGTTGCATATGCCTCTCTTTTGCTCAAAAAATCTGCAATTTACATGTATATTTATCAGGAGTTGGAAAATTATGACATAATATGATTTTAACTAGCTTATATAATTCAATCTGAAGACATATATTTATTTTCTTGAAAAACACTTCGGTTTTTTGTCAACTGATGTAGGCGTGTCTAGTTTGATCTGAAATAATACTACACATGAGAACCTGGATTTTCACTTACAGGATAAGTAGAAACAATCCCATATCGATTATATCCAAAACATTAATTGTGCAGGTTCTAGTGAATTCAACACGTCGATAACAGATGAGCTATACAAAGATATAAACAACTTCGGAGAGCTCGTTCTTCATGTGCTAACAGATGGCCGGTTGGCAAATGCTGCCAGTGTGAGTATGCAGAACACTCCAAAAGAAGTTCTCATAAGAGAAATGACCAAGGAGAATGGAATTGCTCCTTCCAGCTCGGCCCAAGAAGAGATGGTGTCAGTTCTTGAAGTTGCTTTAGTATGCACAAGAAGTAGACCATCAATGCAAGAAGTAATGAAGATGTTGTCTGTGTTGAATTTGCAAGCAAGTGGCAGGTCTTTGGGAAGAGAAGGTCACAGAGCATTGTAAATAAATGTGTATTCATATTGACATTTGTATGAGTGATGATTTTGATGTTTGATTTGTGGGTAGTTGATGCTTGTGTGAAAATCAACTTGCTGTATAATAGAGGAATTTGTATAATTTTTATGTTATTATCTTCGGTTTTTTTAAGCTCTGTTCGCTTTGCAATTGAAATCACGGGATAAGGTTCTGTAAGTTCCAAAAAAATCATTTAAACAAGAGGGAAAAAGTCTGGCGTGCTTACAATTGCTTACTTAAAGTATTTCTATGTTACTTTTATTTAAAGTTAAAACAGAATAAGATTATGTAAGTTCCAAAAATTCATTTAAACAAGAAGAGGGAAAAGTCATGGGACGAGGAGATTTCTGGTGTGTTTATAGTTGGTTATTTAAAGTGCTTCTATGTTGTTTTTATTTAAAAAAGAAAAAGAAAACATTGCTTTGAAGCAAAATCATTGAGTATTTGGTAGTAAAATAAAATAAAAAAACAGTTTTATGAACTTCGTGCTCGTCACGTGATCCATTTCCTGCCAAAGCACTCCCACAAGAAACATCTCACTTAGTTCCCCTTAGCCCCCTTACCGGGACAATTTGAAAAATAACCCACTGATTGCTTAGATTTTTGACCATCTGACCTCTTTATTTTGTCAATTAACCTTCACTTAAATCTTTCTATTTTTCAAATCTCGTACCAATGCGAAAGCAACAAAATCATTAAGATAGTATTTTATATAATTATATTGTCTAAAGACTTGTGTTAAAAAAAGGTAGTCATCTCTAAATCAAAGAATTTGGCATAGATTGAATGATTGATAACAATATGTTTAAGCCTAGACACCCAAGCACCTTTGAAGTACATGATTAGCTTAGTATTAGATTAATTTTTTTTTAATCCAGTGTTTGAAGTATTGATTAACTTCATGTTTAGTAATCCTAATTTGTTTACAAAAATTAAAAACCAATAAAAAAGTGTACAAAATGACATATAGGCAATGCATTTTCTCATATTTTTTCTATTTCAAAATTTGGAATTCCTTCCCAAAATTTAAACTTATTTCCTATAACATAATCCAAAAAATTTGAAATTCCCTCCGAAATTTGACATTCAAATTTTCGAGAGTATTTTAGTCATTATACCAAAATATAAATTCAATCCACAATCTTTAAATCATATCAAACATCATATAATTTATCCGACTATATTATTTATTGCCATCTTATAATTTTAATCATTACAGTATCGCTCAAATCCTTCACTTCAAAAAGGTACCTTATTGTGTACCACAACATCCAAAGAACTCATCTAATCTTACAATTCAAAACTCACAAAAAATGATGTAAGTTTCAAGTACAATTGGCCAAAACCAACAAGAAAATATACATAGGGTTTTTGGATGTGGTAAAGAATCCATCTACAAATTTCTGATCAAGCAGACGACAGTGCCTTTATATTTGAGCGTGCCTGACCCGTTAAGTCCAATTGTAGATATTCCATTTTGACATCTCAACTAATTATGAATTGATATACGTTTAAAAGTTTTTCTTTACTGGGTAATATAATTGATCTTTTGGGATGAACTCTCTTATTTAAGTATTAAAATCGAAAAATAAATAAAATTTATAAAAAAAAAATTTAGTTTAGATTTCGACATCTCAGAAGAAAATGTTATGTTTTCATATATTTTATGATTTTGGATTGATGCATCATGCCTAAAATATAAATTACATTGTCGATTCAGATGAGAATAATCATGCGGTTTATATTGCAATTCATAATTTTGCTTTTTTTGATGCTGCTCCAAGGATAATGTCATTGGAAGGCAATTCAACAATCCATTCCCCTCATGTTGTAATATTTCATATGAAATATTCCACATGAATGGATAGATTGGACCCAATGTCAAAGAAACCATAATTTCCGCACACCTATAAGAATCTCCCCGTTATTCCATGGGATCATCAATAAATCCAAGAAAATAAACTGGAACCATGAAGATTCATAATATCCCTTCAATAATTTTATACTTCATCCTATTTTTATCTGCCACGAAAATTTCAACTTCTTCTGCACATTCTGATGCTGCATTGATTCGGCAGCCGCCGCCTCCTCGTGCCATCAAAGGTGCGTACTGGCCTTCTTGGCAGGCAGAAACTCTTCCACCATCCAACATTCTCACCGCATATTTCACACACCCGTTTTACGCCTTTATTCTCGTCGAGCCCACTACTTTCCAAGTTTTCTCACCCAATCAGATGAAAAATACATGTGGAACTTCACCGCCACGCTCCAAGCCGCAAATCCCCTCGCCAAGGCCATGTTATCCATTGGCGGAGCCGGGGAGACACCCGGAACGTTCTCGAACATGGTGAACAGTTCGCACAACAGGGCAGCGTTCATCAACTCATCAATTGTTGTAGCACGAAATACGGGTTCGATGGGCTTGATCTCGACTGGGACTACCCTAACAATCAGAAGACATGGCGAACCTCGCGTTGCTTTTCAAAGAATGGCGCGCCGCCGCAAACCATGAGTCACATCTGCTTTTATCAGCAGCAGTCTATTTCGCCATGTCTTCTGATTGTTAGGGTAGTCCCAGTCGAGATCAAGCCCAAACCATGAGTCACATCTGCTTTTATCAGCAGCAGTCTATTTCGCTTCCAATTTCTTCCTACCAGGAAAGATTCCCCAGACCTATCCAGCCGAGGCTGTTAAAAAATGATAGAAACATAATTTGCACTAAAAAGACTTATTTAGAATCTAAAGTTTCATTTATGAATACAATAGTACATGTACTTAGTTATAGATACATTCATGCATTTAGATACATTCATGCATACAAGATCCATGTATACTTAGTGATTAAGAAAGTATCTCATTAATGTTGATCCATGTATCATACTACATTCATGATATGATTTTCCTATAAATATCTTGTAATATTGTTATTTGGTACAACTCAAGAAATCAATTCATATTTTTAGCAACTCCAACTCTTGTTCTTTAAGCCTTTAATCCCCAACAATTGTGGTATCATAACCGAGGTTCTCCATTCGATATACCTTTAATATCTCTACAATGGCATCAGACCAAGTCACTAGCATGTTTTCTTATACTCCAAATCAAGTGTCAATATTTGATGGATAGCATTTTGATTATTAGAGTATTCAAGAGAGCCAACCAAGCTTGAAGAACAAATAAGGATTTATCTATGTATACTTTACATGATTTGATGAGTTCACTCCAAGTGCATGAAGAACAAATAAGCAAATATTCAAATCAACCACCGGAGCAAATACCTTCAAGTCCGAAATAATTTTTTCAAACAACAAAATTTTTGGATAGCAACAACAAGGAAGAGGAGGATCATCACAAAGCAAATATGGATCATTCCAAGGAAGAGAAGGAACATCCCATGGAAGACAATGATCATTCCATGGAAGAGGAAATGGGAAAGTACAAGGAAATCAACCAGAAATTATGATACAAATTCCAATATGCAAGTTGAAAACTCAAAGCTTTATTGCAAAGGACAAATCATGATGTGAAAGATTGCTATCACAACTGTAAGCAATGTAGGAATCCAAACCATTCACAAAGAGATTGTTATTACCAAAACAATAATGAGAAAGATGGAGCAAATTGCTCTAAAGACGAAGGAGAACAACTCTTTTTCTTGCATGACCGTTCAGTAGCAACCACATAATGGGGTACTTGGACAGCAGGTGCAGCAGTCATATGACTGGAGATAGAAGCATTTGAAGATATTTGGCAACATTGCATATTCTCATATCTCTGCTCTTAACAGAGATACGCTTGATGAAAATGGTGAAACACGTATTTTCATTGGCTATAGCGATGAGTCCAGAGGGTATTGCCGTTATAATCCTATGACTTGCAAGCTTGTTTCAAGAAATGTGATATTTGATGAAATGGCATCATGGAATTGTCAGGGAAATTCTTCTCACGTCTACACCTATATTTTTTTTTTGAACAATCTAATATTGAAAATGAATCTTAAGAAGCATTTCCACCTCAAAGTCTTAACCTTAGTCCACCAGAGTCTTCAGCACTTCAAAATGAAAATTCAAGTCTCGATTCACCGGTAAGAAAGACGCGCTCTTTAAGAGAAATTTATGAAGATGGTGATTTTGTTATTTTTACTTGTGAGCCGCAAGGTTTTGAAGTAGCTGCAAAAGAAGGAAATGGAAAAGGGCTATGGAAGAAGAAATAGCTATGATAGTGAAAAATAAGACTTGTGAATTGGTTGATATGCCAAGGCACAAAGATGTTATTGGGCTCAAGTGGATTTCAAAACAAAATATCACGAAGATGACAGCATTCAAAAGCACGATGCAAGACTTGTTGCAAAGGGGTACTCTCAACAATATGGAGTCGATTTTAATGAGATATTTGCACATGTTGCTAGAATGGAAACCATTCAGGTTGTTCTTGCATTGTAGCTCAATTGGAACTTCAAGTACTTTAACTTGATGTCAAATTAGCGTTTCTAAATGGAGAGTTGGAAGAAGGGATTTATGTGCAACAACCTCAGGGATTGAGGTGAAAAGGAAAGAAGATAATGTGTATCGTCTCAAGAAGACGCTCTATGGGCTTAAGCAAGCTCCAACAGCTTGGAATAGCAAGATTGATAGTCATTTTTTTATCAAAAATGGATTTAATCGAAGTCCACATGATCCTTATCTTAATGTCAAAACACAAGGTGGTGATTTCTTGATTGTGTGCCTCTATGTAGATGATCTGATCTATATGGGCACTAATATAAATTTAGTTGAAGATTTCAAGCAAAGCATGATGAGTGAATTTGAAATGACGGATTTGGATGTAATGAAGCACTTCCTTGGATTCAAGTGAAGCAATCTAAAGGTGACATGTATCTCAAGAAAAGTACATCGAGGATCTTTTGAAAAAAATTCACATGGATAAGCAAATCAGTTTCTACTCCTATGGCAACAATAAGCTGATGAAGGATGATGGAGCTGAAAAAGTTGACTCAAAGGTATTCAGGAGTGTTGGTGGTTCATTGATTTATCTCATGAACACAAGACCTGATAGTGTTCAAGCTATGAGGCATGATCTCAAGGTTCATGAATGACCAAGTAAACTTAATTTTACAGCAACTAAAATGATCTTGAAGGAAGCAAAAATATGGGCCTCAAGTATTTAAAGGTAAAATGAGAGCATTCTTACAAGTTTTTCTGACAGTGATTGGGCTAGTTCGTTGGATGATAGAAAGAGCACTTCAGGATTCTTATTTTGTCTTGGAACTAATGTTATTTCCTAGAGTTCTGAGAAGCAAAAGTCAGTTGCACTATCATCAACAGAAGCTGAATATATTGCATTCACGGATGCAACTTGTGAAGCTATTTGGTTAAAGAGTTTACTCGCAGATTTACGACTAGTTCAAAATCAGTCCACTACAATTTCTTGTGACAATATGTCAACAATAGCAATGACAAAGAATCCGATTTTTCACTCAAGATCAAAACACATTGAGCTACGCCATCATTTTATTCGAGATATGGTGAGCAAGGGAGAAATTAGCTTGGAATTTATAAGCACAAATGAACAACCACTGGATTTTCTTACCGAAGTGTGTCGATGGATATTTTTCAGAAGACAAGAGATATTCTCGAGATTGCAAATTAAGAGGGGGTGTTGGAAACATAATTTGCACTAAAAATATTCATTAAGCATCTAAAGTTTCATTTATGGTTACAATAGTACATGTACTTAGGTATAGATACATTCGTGCATCTATATTCATTCATGCATAAAGAATACATGTATGCTTAGTGATTGAGAAAATATCTCATTAATGTTGATCCATATATCATACTAGATTAATGATAGGATTTTCCTATAAATATCTTGTAATAATTGTCGTTTGGTACAAGTCAAGAAATCAATAGTAATCCATATTTTTAGCAACTCTAATTCTTGTTCTTTATGTTCATGTTATTGCCTTTAATCCCCAACAAAAAAATACGTGGATTTCATTAATCCGATGTGTTACGGCGACTACGGTGTCTGGGACAACTAAACCACCGGGCCGCACACATTGATCTACGATAAAACTATTAATGTGAGCACCAGCTATGGAATTTCGACATGAAGAAAAGTCAATGTCCCATCCAGAAATCGTAATGGGTGGTAGAACATGGCATTTAAAGAATCCAAGCCAGCATGGAATCGGAGCTTCCGTCTGTGGGAACGGGACCTGGTGAGGGGGTGATGAGTTATTCTTCTATATTGGGATTCAATGAAGAAAATAATGCATCGGTGGTATTTGATAAGGCAAATCTGCGACTAACTGGATTAACTATGATTATATAATTATATAGATTCTTGCGAGTATAAGGTTAAGTTTGTTAAGGCTGAGGACCTCCGTGGATATTTTTTCTGGGCATTGGGTCTTGACAGCAACTGGACTCTTGCTGCAATATGTACTAATACCTCTTATTCAAGATCAAAGAATCATCTTGTGATCATATGAACTTTTACACCGATAGGCTAACATTTTATGATGTTTATTTGTATGACAGCTTCCATGGCATTGGACAGTATAAATTGATGATTCACGTCTAAAAGAGCTCCAGAGATACATATTGTCTATCTCATACGAAATTCAGGAATTGCCATTGATTATTGTTTGCATTTTATTTGTTTAAGATATTGTCTCCAAGATTCTTTCTTCTGCTTCTGTTTGGAATTATGCATACCTATAAAATCACTAAATATAAATGACTTGTTCTGCTATTAACATGATTAGTTGTCTTCTCAGATATAGAAGGGTGGAATTGACAGCGAAAGAAAAGATGAAAAGAAAAGCAAACTACTATTCCTAAAGATTCCATTCTTTCAATTCTTGTTTGGATACTCTTTTTTATTCGATACACTTTATCTTCGTGGTATTTCTCGCTCTTGCTTGGTTTTGGTTAAAAGAACATTTTTGTGCGATATATGTGTCATCACGAAGTGAAATTGATAGTCTCCGTCCCACATCCCCATTACATGTGATAGTTGCTAAAAACAAGAAGTGAAATTGATGGTACAAAAAAAGTATCACATTATTTCAATAATGGAAGTCGAAATTGTAATTTTTTTAATTTGTATGCATTAATTTGTTCAATATCATGCTTGGATTTTGTTATGTATTATACTAGTTCGTGATACACCGCTCAAGGCGCGGTCCCAATAAACAACCTATTTGGTAAATATAAAATAATGATAAATGCATGTGAAAGATTCAAATCTAGCATCTGTATTTCAACATTCCGATCTTGCATAGCAGCTTGTGCAAATGATGTGATGGAGCTTTTCGTAACGAAAAATGCTAGACAATTTTGCGGCTGGTGGAAAGAAGCATGGAATTTACCAATCTATGAAAACCATTGTAATATGAAGGACTTCATTGAAGGTTAACATATAATACAAGGGTAGCTTCATATGTTTCTCAAATAAACTTTGCTTGCTTGTGTTGGAATAATATATCCTCCTTAAACAAGAATATCAACGACTGTTACTTTTATTGTTGCAACTGCATTTCTTGTAATTTTTTTGTGTTAGATGAGGTTGAGCGCAAGATAGTAAGTGGCCATTTTCGTGAGTTACAGTCCATTATTGATATGCTTCCCACAAACAGGGAATCAACCGAGAATCACCAACCAGAGTTGAAAAATATTTTTGAGCCTCCAAAGAAAGAAAATACGAACCTTTGTGGTTTTCAATAATGTGACAAAAAATAAAACATTGCATAATAAAATAACTTTCATACATATAGGCTAATCTGAACAGTTTAACAGAGCTTAACTTTCACAAAAACATAATGGAATATAACTGATCATATAACCAACAATAACTAACAGATATTCATATGATAGCCAGATAATATAGAATAGTCATATAGTAGTCATGCTGTAATGAAACAGATGCATATTCAAATAAGGAGGTGACACGATGATATCATCCCAGACTATACCGCAGGGATGCAAATATTATACCCACTTCGCATTCGGGCGAAACAAAATGTGTTTATCTATTCTTGTCGCTAACGAGTTAGAAAGTGTGCATGTTTTTACTCTCGTCGCAAGCGAGACATCAAAATAATGAACATTCTTCGCTTACAACCTCAAATCATATTTACTGAATCAAGACAGTCGTGTCATCTAAAATCGCAACAAATACTATTAAAAAATCCATTTTTAAAAATCACATCCTTATCACAAATCATTTTTCAAAAGTAACATTGCATGCTTATTATTCCAAAAAGCATTTAAAAAAAAAAACAGAAAATACTTAAAATAGTTTGCGGGAAATGCAACTCCTTCAAAAACTTCCTAAATACGTTCAAGTTACACACTTCCCAACAAATTTCCAAAATGTATCAAGGATTTCCTATCACATATTAATATCGTTAAAACAATTTACCATTTACTTAAAAACCTTCCCAAATTTCTATGATTTTCTAAAAATTTTTGAATTGCCATTCAAAAATTGCCTAAAGCATCCAAAACTCAGTCTAAGATTCCTACGACTTCGGAAAAACATAAAGTAATATTTTTATGATTAAAAAATTACAAGTTTTTGAGGGCTGGAAGAATTTTAAAAATTATAATTTTTGGCCAGTAGCTATATCATGGCTATTGGGGATTCACACAACACTTGAAAAGTGAATTTCAGCACCTAAAGACCCGTTTTACACCCCGGATGAGATCTGAAACGTTCCTGGGCAGCAGCTTATTTGTTGTACACAAGTGTTTCCTGTTACGATACTTTAGTCCCTCTCGTGTGTGTGTATATATATAAACACAAACACATATACAAACAAATACATATATATTTATATCTTTTAGTCTTTACAAACATTCGGTTCATATAAGTATTTTTCGAACAGTGACTATAAAAGGCAACTAATTGTGTGAAATAAAGATAAGAGAGAAAATATATATTTAAAGTTCTCATTCCTTCATCATTCTGTATCTTCTTCATTATCATGATTTTAATTCCAATTCATTCATCAATTATTAATTGGTACCTACCTAGAGAAATGGTAAAATTATGACATGTGAAAAAGAGGGAGATAACCACCCCTTTATTTTACAATCCATTCTAAGTCGAAATTAATGTTAGGGCCACTAAAATCGAAGGGCCTCAATAGATGCCTGACAAACAAGTTCTCAAATTCGACCTCTATCATTCACACTCTTAGCAATACATGGCAATGGGTAGCCGTTTATCTCCTAGCTCGACTTGAGGGGAAGTGTTGAAATGCAGAAGGATGAACGCCTAAAACGTGAGGTTGGTTAACCTAAACTGGATGAGCTGAAGTCGCAATCATCAGCACGACACTTGAGCCCTTCTATTTTTTCCTATTGAGAGTTCAATGTAATCAACACACGAGAGGACATGAGCTAGCTTATTAGGTCCTCAATTTTTACTTTGCAAGCTTATATAATGAATGCAATCTAGGAAGAATATGAAAATATTCTAGGAAATCAATGCGTATCTCGTAAAACACAATTATCGTGAAAATACTAGAAACTCTCTTAGAATAAAGAGATTTTTTATATATCTTGGTGGAAAATTAAGGCTAGAATGCTCAGTTCAATGTAAAGCTGTTAAAATGGGCCAGGCCCACAACCCAACCCGCCAAATAGCATGTTGGGCCAGTATTTTTAAGGCCCGCCAGTAGCCAGGCCTATACACGGGCCGCGGATTTTGACGGGCCAACCCGTGGGTTGCCTCGACACCCCCCATTTTAATTTAAAAAAAAAATTTGTTATTTCTTTTTTTAGGCTCAATTCATAAATAAAAACTCAATATCACATTGAAGCATCCGATCTACTATATATTTTTTACTTGGTCTTGCTTGAATGTTACAATATGTATTTCAAAATTGAGTAAAATACTGATTCCCTAATCAATTTTTTTAGTAGCGGTGTTAATATCTAGATAAAACCTGAAACAAGTTTTAATATTCTTCTAGCATCAGTTCCAAGTTCGGCAAGTTCAGCTAGAAATAATTTTTGAAGCTTTTTTTTTAAAATTTTTTTTTAAATATATATATATATATTTCGGCGGGAGGCCCGCCCCAACCTGCGGCCCGCCACCGATTGCGTTGGGTTGGGGTTTACCCAACCCGCCTGGAGGCGGGCCCAAACGGGCCAGCCTGTTTGGGCGGCGGGTTGGGCGGGCCAACCAGTTTGAATTGGGCTGACCCGTTTTGACAGGTCTAGTTCTATGTATACTTAAGTAGGCTGTCAATCGAAATTTGGAAACCCAAAATCCGATTTAAACATGTGATATTTGTTTTGATAAATCCAACCAGATTCAAAACGGGTGGATTTTTCCTTATTTTTTTATCAGTAAAAATTATATTTAATTCGTGCGAGTATAATGGGAACTTGAACCATATTTCACAAGAAAACTTTTTTATTCTATCAAAGTTTTAGTTGATTAAGACAAGCTAAATGTACTAGAAACTAGTCCAAAATGAATATTGAGGAATACAGTTTGATTTTGCAGTCAGCCAGTTCCAAACTTTTACTTGATAGTTTCGATCAACACGTCCAGATTTGCTTCTTCTTGTCTGAAGATTATTCTGTTTCTTTGCCGCCATATAACCCAATTCCAATTACGTCCACTCTTCCTTATATTGCCCATTCATAATCTGTCCTTTGTGTTGGATGCAATGTTCCAGCAGGTTATTTGGTAAAACAATCGTTAAGCCTGACTGCCCGATATTAATAAAAAGTTAAATACATTTTTGTGGCGCCCCAACTTGTCGGCTACTTGTCGTATCCATCTCCAATCACGAGGCTCTTACTTGAATCTTATTCGCAAGGAGAAACAATGTTTAATTCCGGATTTCTCATTTATCATTTCCCCAAAATTATGCTAACTTTTAATCTTCATGGAACTAATTTAGTAGATCAAAACAAACTTTCATTATTGATAAAACTGAGATCTCTCAGCCGAGGAATTGGTTGAGGTAATCAAACTATGTACATTCTGATTTGTACAACTGAATAAAAATAATAAAGCCAAAATTTCTTAACTAATAACTCTAATTCTTTGCCGGTCTCCCGACCTCTAACCTTTCGTATTCTATTGACTTCTATTTGCAAACTGCACTAAGCCCGATTTTTACGTGCCGAGTTCTTTTCTCTTCCCCAGCTCCTGATTAGTTCTGTTTTGTTGGAACCAAAGAGGGGGTGAATGAGATTCATTGGCTACTTTAGCGATTTAAAGTGATTTTGCAAAAGTCGATTTTGCGCTGCGGAAGACTTCAAATCAATCGATCAAGGAACAATAAGATAAAATAAAGTAATGCGTAAACCCATAAGTAATTTGGAGATTAATTAAGCATTGAACTCAACAATGCGTTTAAGGCTCAACAATCTCTCTCTTTTTGATGATTACAAAACTTGGTAAACTTGTAAATGAAATATGCATGAAATAAGAATAAACAAGGCTCCCCTTAACAAATGCATAACACATACAAGTGACCCATATAAAGCATATTATAAAAACTCTCCCCCTCAAAACATGCATCTATTAAGCTTCAAGTTTACCACAAAATTCTCCCCCTTTTTGTGATAATCAAAAAGCATAAAATTCAAAAAACAAATCAAGTAAGCATGTTCATTTAATTCCATAAATTATAGCAACAAATATATGTTGACACATAGTCATAGTCTAAAAATAAGCATGTGTTCCTCATCAAGCATGTAATATCCATAACAATCATGAGATTAAATCATTGAGAGGAAGACAAAATATGTATTTAAGGCAATTAACAACATGTCAATGTATTCTTCAATGTGCATATGTTCCATAAAAAAATTATGCATTCATGCTCAATACATCATCATAAAGAATTGACAAGTTAATAAGGCGCATGTGATGAGAGCAAATCATTTAGGCATAAAAACAATAAAGATATATGAAACTCTTAAGCCATAATCCTATGATCCAATATTGAGCATCTAAACGATTGAAACATCCTTAATTACCTTGAATTAAATTGCACATTGCATATTCAAAGTGAACTCAAGGCACATAATGGATTTAGCATCATGCAATGAATTTTAAGTTGGTTAATGCATACCAACATAAAGTAGGCAAATTTTAAGCATGCAACATATGAAGCATCATGTAATGCTCATGCCAAAATCTCAAACAATTTATAACATGGTATCACAAGACTAAGCCTACAAATTAGCATGCTCAAGAAGAAGTTATCAACTCATCAATGTATAGAGATATCAACTAAATTAAAGCACATATGATGAGATCAAGATCATTTAAGTTATAGGAGAGTGATGATACGCAAAGTTCTAAACCAACTCCTATAACCACAACTATTTGAGCAATTGCATATCAACTCACATATTATAGCACATGCATTAAACAAATTTAAACATGCAATCACATAATCATATGAATTTAATATGTAAATAAGAGAGCATCATCATGTGAAGTCAACATGTAATAAACATTTAAGCGTTAACTTGGACAATCTATATTTAGCATGTAATCAAGTTATACCATGTTTAACCACCCAATAATTACTCAATTTACAAAACCAAGCATATAGACACATAAGTATGGTTTTACAAGTTCTTACTCAATTAAGAATCATACAAAATGCATATGCTAAGGGAAAATGCAATGCACTACAAATGAATATTGAGCCCCAAAATTTATTGGTCACAATTAATTTGTGCCAATGAAATTTTGTAATTGCTCTATTAAATGCACAAGGAAATATAATTAGCTCCCCCTAAATATGATATCATAATCAATGTACTCAAAACTCAATTTCTCAAAGATCACCTTCAAAGTAATTGAATTTCACCACATAATCATAATATACAATTGAACATTAACCAAGCAAAAGAGTTAATTATGCTATTATCATGCTTAAAATAAATTGACATTGATGACAAGAGTAAGTTCTTGTCATCAGTTCTATACCTCGCGCTTCCTCTATTGTGGTGTATTTGATAGTTTCCTCCCTTGAGGTGCTCGTGCCATCATCATCGACCCCTTTGGTGTTCCTACAAAACAAGTTTATAATTGGAGGATCTTTGGTACCCATTTTATTTTTGGGTCCTTGCGGGTTAGGTTTCATCGATTCCTTTGGAATCCATTTCCACCTCTTATTTGGTTGATACTGACTTTTAACAAATCTACATTTGTTTCTTATATGTCCAAACTTACAACAATAAGTGCTTGAAAATGTTTTTGATTTGCTTGAAAAGCCTATTCCGACTCTATCAAAGCGATATTGTTGCAAGCCAAGCAATTCTTCCAACTTTAAATTACTATCACTAAACTTGGCAAATGACGTCTTTAAATCATGTACTTGATTTTTAAAAATGATATTTTCTTCTTCCTTCTTAGCCAAGTCTAGTTTGAGCAATTTGTTGCTCTTCTTACTTCTACCAAGACAATCAATAAGTTCACTATATGAATCAAGTAATTCATCATAAGAAGGTACATCATCATCATCATCATCTTCTTCTTCATTGCCAATAGCCATTAGACAAAGATTAACTACATCTTCATAATCGGAGTCACTATCACTCCATGTAGCCATTAGAGCCTTCTTTCTTCCCTTGTCCACATTATTCTTCCTAGGACATTCATTAGCATAATGGCCTTTATATTGACAATTGAAACATGTTACCTATTGTTTGGGATCATAGTCGGTGGCACCAGAGGTCTTTGGCTCGTTGTATTTATTATAGAACTTCTTGAACCTTCTTGTGAACAATGTCATTTCCTCATCATCTTCATCATCGGATTGTGCTTTCTTTTCGACAAAGGCAATCCCCTTTCTTATAGATTTATCTTCCTCCTTCTTTATTTCCTTTCGGGTTGACACTTCAAGCTCATGAGTCACCAAGGTTCCATGGAGTTTGTTGGGTTTTGGAAAACCGAATAATCTTAGTTTTGATGTTAACAAAACTTGTTATTGTATTGCTAACATATTTCATCAAGTGTGCAGTTCATAGATGATATTTTACAGCTTGATGATGTGCTAAGAAATGCCCTTGAGTTTGGTTGCTGAAATAAGGACCAGCTGGAGTACCAGTTGACCAGACCAGCTGGAGTACCAGCTGAAGGACCAGTTGGAGTACCAGTTGACCAGACCAGCTGGAGTACTAGCTGAAGGACCAGCTGGAGTACCAGCTGATCAGACCAGCTGGAGTACCAGCTGAAGGACCAGCTGGAGTACCAGTTGACCAGACCAGCTGGAGTACCAGCTGGAGTACCAGTTGACCAGACCAGCTGGAGTACCAGCTGAAAGACCAGCTGGAGTACCAGTTGACCAGACCAGCTGGAGAACCAGCTGAAGGACCAGCTGGAGTACCAGCTGGAGAGAACCAGCTGAAGGACCAGCTGGAGGACCAGCTGACCAGACCAGCTAGAGGACCAGCGGGACTTCCATAAATAGCCCAGAAAGCAGAATATGACCGTTGCAATGTTTGAAAGCTTACCAAAATTGTCCCAACGGTTATATTCTTGTATCTAACGTATATATCATTACTTGAGGCTATATATACATGATTTGGAAGCTCAATAACAGCTGATTGAAGATCAATCCAAGCCTTCCAAAGCAAACCCACTTGGGATTCAATTGAGGAACTTCAAAGACAAAAGCTGCTAAATAAAGAGCACTCCTCAAACCTTTGGCACCTCTTACCTTGCTGTATCAGATTCATTATGGAATCATTTGTGCCTTTGTATTCACTCTATTCATTGTATTTGTGAGCTAAAATAGAAGAGTGAATACCATTGTAACAGTTTGTGATTCATCACAACTGGATGAGAGGTCTTTGTATGTGAGACGTTAAAGAACATACATAGTTGAGTTGCTAGGAGTTCTAGTTGGATGGGGAATGCCCAACTGGATCGGGTTTTTACAAAGAGTTGTATAAATCAAAGTCTTCTAGTGTATCCTTCCATGAGATGGAAGAAGGGGAGATGTAGAAGCGTTGTGCTTCGAACTTCCAGAAACAAATGCTTGTGTTATTTACTTTACTGCATTTATTTACCTTACTGTTTTTACATACTTTCCTGCATATCTTTAAAATGCCTTTCAAATGAGTAATCGGTTTTAGAGCGGGTTATGTCGAGTGTCTTCCGCTCGGTTTTGTAACCGAACTCGATATAATCTCTCGGTGCAATTATTTCAAGAACACGAGCTATTGAAGCTCAGGTTGGTTGAACTCGGGTGTGGAATGGCAACCCACCCCGAAATCGATCCTAACAAGTGGTATCAGAGCCAGGTTGTTCTTGGAAAGCATTTTAACCGATTTTAGACGGAAATCTTTTAAGAAAACTTTCTCATGAGCATGAAATTATTTTCATAGCATAATTTTCTAAAACTTGGTGTATGAAAATTTTTAGCATAAAAATCAATTTCATTGCATTCATTTTGCACGAAAATAATTTTAAAATCTATTTTAAATGTTCAAATTTTCGTTCAATATGTTCTAAACTCATTTTATTTTTTATTTTGAATTTTTTCTAACAATTTTCGAAGCATTCAGTTTTCCTGGCAGCTTGCAGCGACTTTGGAAAAATTGGCATAACGTCTTGCTCGGATGTCCAAATGACGAACCGTTTTTTGCGTTGCAAACTAGACTCATAGAGGATCGCAACGGTATAGGTCTTGCAGCCCAAACTTGCTCGAGGAAAAGCAGTTTATAAGTTCATGTTGGACTAAGTGTGCTGCCACCGCGGAAAGATGAAATGGACATTGTTGAGTTTTGTCAAGAAATTCAAATTTGTTGCCAAGTATGCTACATGCATCATCAAAAGAGGTTATTTTTGTTCAAAATTAATGTGCATTGCATTTTTTTTAATTTGTGTTAGCCTACCCCATTTGCCCCTCACTTGCTCAAATTTTCAAACCTTTTAAAATGAAGGGGGAGAGTTTAATCTCAACCCTTGAGGGGGAGTAAATTTTATTTGTCTTCCTTTTTGATTCACACAAAAAGGGGGAGAAATATTTTGTTTAAAAAATATGGTTTTTTTTTCTTGTTATGCAACATTGTGCTTTAATGTTCATATTTTTATTCAAGTTTTGTGATCATCAAAAAGGGGGAGATTGTTGGGTTTTGGAAAACCGAATAATCTTAGTTTTGATGTTAACAAAACTTGTTATTGTGTTGCTAACATATTTCATCAAGTGTGCAGTTCATAGATGATATTTTACAGCTTGATGATGTGCTAAGAAATGCCCTTGAGTTTGGTTGCTGAAATAAGGACCAGCTGGAGTACCAGTTGACCAGACCAGCTGAAGGACCAGCTGGAGTACCAGCTGACCAGACCAGCTGGAGTACCAACTGAAGGACCAGCTGGAGTACCAGTTGATCAGACCAGCTGGAGTACCAGCTGAAGGACCAGTTGGAGTACCAGTTGACCAGACCAGCTGGAGTACCAGCTGAAGGACCAGCTGGAGTACCAGTTGACCAGACCAGCTGGAGTACCAGCTGAAGGACCAGTTGGAGTACCAGTTGACCAGACCAGCTGGAGTACCAGCTGAAAGACCAGCTGGAGTACCAGTTGACCAGACCAGCTGGAGAACCAGCTGAAGGACCAGCTGGAGTACCAGCTGGAGAGAACCAGCTGAAGGACCAGCTGGAGGACCAGCTGACCAGACCAGCTAGAGGACCAGCGGGACTTCCATAAATAGCCCAGAAAGCAGAATATGACCGTTGCAATGTTTGAAAGCTTACCAAAATTGTCCCAACGGTTATATTCTTGTATCTAACGTATATATCATTACTTGGGGCTATATATACATGATTTGGAAGCTCAATAACAGCTGATTGAAGATCAATCCAAGCCTTCCAAAGCAAACCCACTTGGGATTCAATTGAGGAACTTCAAAGACAAAAGCTGCTAAATAAAGAGCACTCCTCAAACCTTTGGCACCTCTTACCTTGCTGTATCAGATTCATTATGGAATCATTTGTGCCTTTGTATTCACTCTATTCATTGTATTTGTGAGCTAAAATAGAAGAGTGAATACCATTGTAACAGTTTGTGATTCATCACAACTGGATGAGAGGTCTTTGTATGTGAGACGTTAAAGAACATACATAGTTGAGTTGCTAGGAGTTCTAGTTGGATGGGGAATGCCCAACTGGATCGGGTTTGTACAAAGAGTTGTATAAATCAAAGTCTTCTAGTGTATCCTTCCATGAGATGGAAGAAGGGGAGATGTAGAAGCGTTGTGCTTCGAACTTCCAGAAACAAATGCTTGTGTTATTTACTTTACTGCATTTATTTACCTTACTGTTTTTACATACTTTCTTGCATATCTTTAAAATGCCTTTCAAATGAGTAATCGGTTTTAGAGCGGGTTATGTCGAGTGTCTTCCGCTCGGTTTTGTAACCGAACTCGATATAATCTCTCGGTGCAATTATTTCAAGAACACGAGCTATTGAAGCTCAGGTTGGTTGAACTCGGGTGTGGAATGGCAACCCACCCCGAAATCGATCCTAACAGAGTTCATCAAGATCATATGATGCACTATCTCCTTTGTTGGACTCAATGATTATCGTCCTCTTGGCATCCCATTCCTTTGGCAAGGCTCTTAGTGCTCTTCTCTATATTTGCTTGGAAGGATATTTTTCACCAAGTTGGGCAAGCTCATTGATGATTTGAGTGAGCCTTCTAAACATTGAATCAACATTTTCTCCGGACTCCATCTCAAATGTTTCGTACTTGAGTTGCAAGAGATCGATCTTTGTCTTCACTTGGTTTGTGCCTTCATGACAAATTTGTAGTTTGTCCCAAATTTCCTTTGCGGTTGAGCACATCGAGATGCGGTTGTATTCCTTCATATCTAAAGCACAATGCAAAATATTAATTGCTTTAGCATTTTGAGATATTAAGATCATATCGGCCTTTGTAAAATCGTCCATTTCTTTGGGAGCATTCTTTCCCTCAACTTCCTTTAAAGGAATATGTGGACATTTCACAATTATCTTCCATAGGTCATAATCTACGGATTGAATATATAGAGAAATTCTATTCTTACAATATCCGTAGTTATCTCCCGTGAAGAGCGGCAGACGATTGATCGATTGACCTTGAGCAAACTCACTTGCTAGATTAGCCATAAAATTTTTGGTTTAAAATAAAAATCAAGTGGCTCTGATACCACTTGTTGGAACCGAGGAGGGGGTGAATGAGGTTTCTTGGCTACTTTAGCGATTTAAAGTGATTTTGCAAAAGTCGAGTTTGCGTTGCGGAAGACTTCAAATCAATCGATCAATGAACAATAAGATAAAATAAAGTAAATGCGTAATGTAAATAAAGCAATAAAGAACACAAGTATTTGTTATAGAAGTTCGGCGATGAATCGCCTACGTCTCCTCTTCCCGGTTAGAAATGTCCAACCGAGGTTCCACTAGAACACTTTGATCTTGGCCTTGAGGGCTCCAAGTTAGCCACAAACAAACTCTTCCCGAGTCACACACTCTTCACGAGTCTTCTTGGCCTTAAGGGCTCCAAGGATAGCCACAAACATGCACCAACTTCACTTGTTGATGACTTATACAATTTTCAACTTGCGTCGGTGTTGGAGAACCTTACAACGATTCAAATAACACCTTCACGGTGTAACCAAATGAAGAACAAAATCTCTCACATAAGAAATGAATACAAACTCTCAATACAACACAAATGTATAAAGTTTGCAATGCTAGATTGAATTTAATTGAACAAAGCTTTCTTGTATTGTATCCTCTTGTTTCTTATCTTCAACTTGAGCCAAATCATCCATATTTATAGTATAAGAGACACCCAATTGTCATACTAACCGTTAGCAACATTTAAGGCCAAAATTGCTCCTGCGTCGCCTGAAACTATCTTGGAACGCCTCAGCCAACGATCAAAATATTTGAAAAATCACCCAGATCGCCTGGAACGATCCTCAATGAAAAACAAGGCCGTAAGAAAGTTTATGGATCGCCTGGGGCGACCATGCCATCGCCTGGGGCAATCTAGATTGCCAGGACGCGCTCGTGCCATCGCTTGGGTCGATGATGCGCGGCATTGGCACGCGTGGCTCGGATCGCCTGAGGTGATGGCCCAGATCGCCTGAAACTATCTGCCAGATTCAACACTCTCAAACTTTGCACTTTTTGACCATCATAAGCTCGTTTCTGGGAAAAGTGGTAAACATGAAAGTTGTAGCCTTTCCTCTTAGATATGTGTGGACAAAAAATCATTGCATTTCATTAAGGTATGAAGAAGTTATGCCCAAAATTCTACAGCTGCTCCAACCTTGCTGCAATCTGCACTTGCTATGACTTCCATGCCTTTTTGCTCTATGATGCATTCCGAATTGGATTGAAATGTTTGAATATGAAATATAGAATATTGAGTTGGATTTCCAACCTCTTTAGATTCACATCATTCGGATCATCGATCCAAGAGATATAATCAAAATACTGCACTGCGCTCCAATTGGCTTCTATACGAATTTGCCCACCAACGGACCATTGGTTCGTGGGTCTTCATCCCAACATAAATTATTGTTCCAACATCATTCCATGCATGTTGAACACTTATTTTGGTTGTTTATAACCACTTGTTAGGATCGGGGTAGTGTTTAGAAGGGGGGTTGAATAAACACTAGATTCAATTTCGATTTCTTTTTCTGGTTAACTGTAAACTGTTAAGTATTACAGTTGCTTCTCAATATTGGGCAAGTCAGCAGACACATGTTATAGTGCGGAATACGTCTACTGAACTTGTGAGGAATAAAACTGAGGTAATAAAGCAATAAACAAATAACACAAGAGTTGTTTCTGGAAGTTCGAAGCACAACGCTTCTACGTCTCCCCTTCTTCCTTTGCATGAAGGATTCACTAGAAGACTTGGTTTACACTTTTACAGTATACAACCTTCTTAGGCACTAACACACTTGGCCTAAACTCCTAGCAATCACAATCTTCTTAACTTTTGATTACAAGAGAATCTATAACACTCTTTACAGAATAAACTTTCCAGCTTCGAGTGTTTTTTGAGCAGCAGACTTCAATTGGAAATAATCTGTCACAGATTCAGTTTCACAGCTTGTCTGCTCTTTGCTGAACGTTTGGAATATCAGTAATATGATTTTCTTGTTTGATTTGAAGTATATCTCTTTGTTGAAAATCGCTCAGCTCCTCTTCATTTTCTGCTTGGACATATTTATAGGTTTGGTTGTCCAACGGTAGCTTTTCTGTATATGGAAGAGATTAGCTTTCCAAATTCATATTGTCTTCTTTCCTATTTTGTTTAAGCAACGGCTCTTTTCACTCTGACGGTAATGGTGGCGGAGATATAGCAGGGTGCGTCGCTCTGTTGTACCTTTGTCAGAGAATGTGTACTTATTTTGTCTCGTTGCTTAGTGCTCTTACTGGAAGTTTAGACTTCTACTGGTTTTGTTTGCTCAACTGGTCGTTCATCCTCTTATGACCAGTTGATGTCTTGTCCAGTTGGTGGCCATCCAGTTGATGTCTATCCAGTTGGTAGCCATCCAGTTGATGTCTTGTCCAGTTGGTGACCATCCAGTTGATGTCTTGTCCAGTTGGTAGCCATCCAGTTGATCTTTATCACCCGGTAAGACTTCAATATCCGGTAGGTGTCTTCATCCGGTAGGTGTCTTTATCCGGTAGATGTCTTCATCCGGTAGGAGTCTTTATCCAGTTGGTCTTTGACATCCGGTAGGAGTCTTTATCCGGTAGATGTCTTCATCCGGTAGGAGTCTTTATCCAGTTGGTCTTTGACATCCGGTAGGTGTTTGTAATCACCAAAACTTAGAAATCGTTTTCCCAACAATTTCCCCCTTTTTGGTGATGACAAAACTAAGCAATAATCGATTTCTTACTTGAGTAAATAAGATGAGAATCCTGAAAATACTTGAAGACATAATGTAAAAGAAATTTTCATATGTTATAAATATAAGCAGATTACAAGTTGTAATCAAACTGGACAATTGAGAGAGATTCATCTTTATTTAAGATGAATTCTAATAACTTGAATAGAATCTAAGACAAATCTAGTTTTACACAATATAGCTGATACATGACAAATTTTTAAACAAGCACTGTAGACCCGGAGAGCTTCGATCCATCTAATGTCAGATAGGAAGAGCTCGATCCACCTTATTTCAGAGAGGAAGAGCTCGATCCGCCTTGTTTCAGAGATGACCTAATAAGAATACTCTATCTCTGCCGGTCTACCTTGTTTCAGAGAGAAGGTCGGGAAGAGTCATATGTATATTCATCAGGCAGCTTCCATGGTTCATGGATTCACCTATCAGAATACTCTAAATCTGTCTTCCCCCTTTTTGTCATCAGCACCCAGATAACTCCTGATAGCAGTTCCTGACTGATGATGAGCATCAGAGCAGGATCCAAAACGCTGAAGCTTAATGGAGCTGGGTTAGATAAGTAATCAACCCATGAGGGGTTGATTTAGATAAGTAATAAACCCATGAATCGGAAAAGTTTTTAACAGAGAACCAAGGAATTTTGAAAGTCTTGAAATTAATCATGATGAGTGAATGTGTGTTATGTGAGCAAGCAAGAGTCGCTATTTATAGAAAAAAAATTTAATTAGTGTGAATGCATTTATGTTGATCAGTAAATACAAAGAAAAAGTCAACTAAAAACAGTAAATAGATAAGAATAATTAAAGAGGGATCAGAAAATGATACTATTTTCGCCCGAACCAATGTTTGGAATAGTCGGGTTTTTCGGTAGGCGGTTGGCGCGGACTTCGAGATCTTGGTTGAGCAGTTGATCTGGACTGAGTGAGTGCTCCAGTTGCAGGGGATGAATGACCAGTTGAACTTGAAGTTCGCTGTGCTGAAGGAGCAGTTCTGCTGGGTTCAGGCAGTCTGCGGATTATTTGAGGAGCTGCAGCAGGCTGTTGCATATATCTTGAATCTGAGAAGCAAATGCTGCCTGCATAGTGGCCAACTGATCGGTTAAGACTTTCTTGGCGTCTTCAATCTTCTCTCCAAGAGCCAGGGATGTGGCAGCATGAAGAGATTCATTATTTTGATTAATCTGAAGACGAGCCTGGCCAATTCGAGAAAGAGTGTCCGCCATTGTGTTTTCAGCAAAAGTTTGAAGTCTAGTGACAGTAGTTGTTAAACTACTTAAGTCCCTGTAGACTTGCTGGAATTGAAAGTCCGTGTGCTGCTGATGGGTTCCTAGAATGAGAGT
This sequence comes from Haberlea rhodopensis, assembly GCA_907163345.1. Classification (NCBI taxonomy): domain Eukaryota; kingdom Viridiplantae; phylum Streptophyta; class Magnoliopsida; order Lamiales; family Gesneriaceae; genus Haberlea; species Haberlea rhodopensis. Next base: position 6,674,042 of record CAJQUN010000001.1, on the reverse strand, counting down.
TGCAGTCCGCTCTTCCTGCTTAAGTTTATTGACATCGCTGGCTAGCGCTGATATTGCAGTGGAGAGATTAGCTAGCTGTGCAGCAATGTTTGGTGGTTCGTCCAGAGGGTTTGTAAAGACAAAGAAATCCTCTGAAAGTTCTTGAGCCATGGACGGATCCACAGGAATCATTTGAGTATCAGCAGTAGGATCAAGAGCACCGGGATGAGCATCTACAACTGCAGTGGATAGCAACCCAGTGGCGTCAACATGTGGGGCAGCTGTTGAGTCGGAAATAGTAACAGCCATAGTATCAGTTTCTTCAAGTTGTGGGGCAGCCATATCAGCAGTGTCTCCAATAAGTGGTGCAGCCATATCAGCACTGGCTTGGTCAACCGCAGCAACAGACGACTGGGTATGATCATTGGAATGTGAAGACTCACTGGGTTCATGGTTGCCAGAGGAAATGGTAACTTGCTGAACTACCGTCTGAATCACTGTGTCCACATTGGTGTGATCAATAAGCATCGGTTGGGACGGTTGATCATTATGAGAGCTGGGAGCAGAAGGGAGTTCTTGAGCAGAAGAGGCTGCCTCCACGGCAGTTGATGCTATCTCTGCTCTAGTGGGAGTGGTCTCTAGGACAGTAGAAGTGATCTCCACAGTAGAGGGGACAATCTCCAAATTTGCAATACCCATATGTAAATCCGGCTGGTCGGGGCTTGCAATATTTTCAGCAGTGGAGCATGAGTGAATTCCAGTGGATATACGAATATCATGAAGAGCGAGCTCAGCCATTTCCAGCTTGGGGCCAAGAGCATTTAGAACGGCTCTATCATGATTCGCGGTACCTGAATCACCATTGAAGTGTTGAAGGCGGGTTTCCACAAGGGCTTGAAGTTCGCCCACATAGATCATCAGGCGAAAAACATCCCGTAGCTTCAGGCTTTTCTCGGGGTCTGAGATTTGAAGATAGGCCAAGATTTGGTTCTCATCTTCCCTGGCCTGATCCAGAATATGATCGAAGTCATCAAATCGAACTTTTACTCGAGCCTTTACCCAACGATCAAAAATATCGAGCTGTGGTTGCAGTTTGGCTTCAACTGTATCCATGACCATTTGGATCTCGAAGGCAACAGGAGTGGACACTGGAGCCGTAAGAGTTTTTCCTTTGCCAGCAGGGGTGGTCTTTGGATGACAGTACGGACATAAGGATTTGGGTGTCCTAAAGCTGATAGTGCCTGGTGCTCGCTGAGAGCTCACCAGTGCTGACGGAGTGTCAACTGGAACCATTGATGGAGCAGGCACCATGGCTAATGAAGCAGTGGGTTCCTCAGTTGGAGGATTTGCAGGGCTGAGTTCTCTATCAGGAATGTTTTCTGTCGGACCAGCGGAGGAGATGGTATCAGGAGCTGCAATGTCTTTCTGTCGGACAGCCGGAGGAGCAGCTTTTCTTGTTCTGGGCTTCTTAGGAGGGGGAGGAGGAGGAGAAGACTCAGCAGATTCTGAGACGGTTTGTTCAGAGTCACTGATGACCTGCGTCAATCGGCGCTTAGTTACCCCGACGTCTCTGCCACTTCTCTGCCTGTGAAGCTGAAGATACTTGGCAGTGATAAGTCTCCCCGGATGGAGGTTGGTGAGAGCCCCTGTCTTAATGTGTTTGCTGTCAAACAGGCTGCTTAGCGGGAGAGCAAAGCCTGATTGACCCTTGCCAGAGACTACGAGACTAGTCAGAATTTGAAATAACACAGCTGACCAGTTTATCTCCAATCCTTTGCATATTGCAGTCATAACATCAAATTTTTCAGGGGTGATCATATCAAATGATCCAGCTTTACATAGGAGCCCCTTGGAGATGATGTCCGCCAGTTGTCGATAGTGACTCTTCATTAGTACTTTCCTGAAGGGAGGACGTTGAAGATGATGAACAGAGTCAGAAGCTGTGAGGCGCATCTCTTCTCGTAGTTCCACTGGAATAGTGGAAAAATCAGTAAGTCCGGTGGAGGGAAGGCACAGGTGTGAGGCAAATTCAGGTTGGGTGATTTTAACCAACTGTCCAGATACGGATGCCACCACGGTGTCATCAACAAGCTTGGCCGTAGCAAAGAACTCGTGTAGCTCGTCCTTGTAGAATGAGGGGACCTGGCTCAGGAGTACCAAGAGTCCTGCGGTATCCAGTTTTTGAATTAGCTCCTTTGTCTCCTCATCAGATGATGTGTATATAGAGTGAAAATCTACGTGAACAGCATTGGTGATGAAGCTTGGCTGTATATTCTTTGACATTTTGGATGGATAAGAGGAAGAAGCAGCAGCAATCTTGTTAGAGTAAAATTTTCTGAAAGAAAAGATAGTTGCAGTGAATTGTTGGAGAAGAAGAGTAGTGAAACTAATGGCGGTTAAAATGAAAGTATATGTAACGTCGTACTGTAGATGAGCGGACACATGTCTACGTGGCGATCATCTAACGATTAAAAAAATTTACCAATAAATAAAAGGACTGGATTTAGGCGGGAGTGAAATATTTTATTTTACACAAAAGTAATTTTGAATTCCGACGTTCATTAGGTTAATAAGTATCGAGGGTTATTTTTGTCAAAGCATATTTGGTAACATCTGCTGGTTTGTAGGGTTCGACTGGTAGGAAAGCATCTACTGGATGTAGAGTCCTACTGGTACGGATACACCTACTGCAGCTGACTATTGTATTACCAGCTGAGCTTAAATAACCATGATAGGATTATAACTGAAATTCCCCCTAAATTTATGCAAATAAACTAACTAATTCCCCCTGAATTTATTACCAAAACAAAATAATCAAGAAGTAATTTCAATTAAACCAAGAATATTTCGAAAGTAAGAAAACTTAGCGTCCGGTATGGGTTTTGTGAAAATGTCTGCTGCCTGTTGTTCGGTAGAAATATACTCCAGCCGAATTTCTTTCTTCATAACATGATCTCTGATAAAGTGATGACGGATGTCAATATGTTTAGTACGAGTATGAAGAACTGGATTGTATGTTATAGCAATGACAGACGTGTTATCACAAAAGATGGGAGCCTCTGTGGATTCAATTCCATAATCTCTAAGTTGTTGCTGAATCCAGAGCAATTGAGCACAGCAGCTTCCAGCAGCAAGGTACTCTGCCTCGGCAGTGGAAGTTGCTATGGATGTCTGTTTCTTGCATCCCCAAGATATTAATCGATCACCAAGGAATTGACAATACCCACTGGTGTTTTTTCTGTCAATTTTGCATCCAGCATAGTCAGCATCTGAGTATCCAATAAGATTAAAAGTTGAGTCTCTTGGATACCATAGACCAACATTCTCAGTGCCTTTCAAATATTTGAGGATCCTTTTGACAGCAGTGAAGTGCGACTGCTTGGGATTTGCTTGAAACCGGGCGCACATACACACTGCAAACATGATATCTGGTCGGCTGGCTGTTAAATATAATAGAGATCCAATAATGCCTCGATACATTGTAACTTCGACTGGTATTCCTTAATTATCCAAGTCGAGTTTGGCAGATGAGCTCATTAGTGTAGCAGCAGCTGAGCTGGTACTCATTCCATATTTCTTCAGCAGCTCTTTAGTGTATTTAGACTGATTTATTAAGATTCCTTCACTAGATTGCTTGACTTGCAATCCTAAGAAAAATTATAATTCTCCCATCATGCTCATCTCAAATTGGTCCTGCATTATCTTTGAAAATCTTTCACATAATTTTGGGTTAGTACTGCCAAAAATAATGTCATCAACATATATCTGAACTAGCAGAGTATGGTCTCCCTTTGTAAATTTAAATAAAGTTTTGTCCACCGTGCCGATGGTGAAGTCATGATCAGTCAAATATTTTGATAAAGTTTCATACCATGCACGGGGGGCTTGCTTCAGACCATACAAAGCTTTGTTCAGATGATAAACATAAGATGGTTGCAGATGGTTTTCAAATCCAGGAGGTTTCAACATATACTTCTTCCTGGAGATTGCCGTTAAGAAATGCACTCTTAACATCCATCTGATTGACCTTAAAGTCTTTAAATGCAGCAAAGGCAAAAAATATGCAAATGGCTTCTAATCGGGCTACAGGGGCAAAGGTTTCATCAAAATCAATGCCTTCTTCCTGCCTGTATCCCTGTGCAACTAGTCTTGCTTTATTTCTAATTACTGTACCATTTTCATCTAGCTTATTTCTAAATACCCATTTAGTGCCAATAATTGTGTGATGAGATGGACGTGGAACTAAATGCCATACTTTGTTTCGCTCAAACTGATTTAGTTCTTCCTGCATTGCTTCTACCCAACTTGGGTCTAATATAGCTTCATCAATCTTCTTAGGTTCTATATGAGATATGAATGCAGCATGAAGAAATTCATTAATCATTTGTCCTCTGGTGCGTAGAGGAGCAAGAGGGTTACCGATGACCTGCTCGGGTGGATGATCCTTCTTCCACCGGAGCGAAGGTCCATGAGGATTGAGTTCTTCACTTGGCTGGATATGAGTGGGCACATCAGAGGTTCTGATAGACTCATCTTTATCATTTGTTCCTTCTACTGCAGCAGGGGTAGATGCAGCTGTTTCATTGGTAGCTGGCTGCAGTGCTTGTTGGCCATCAGACTCCTCTGCTTGAACTTCAGGAACTTCTGGTTCCAAGGAGCAGTCAGTCCTGCTTCTGTAATCTATCTCATCATCAACTTTTTCATCAATATAGGTGCTTTCCAGTCGATTACTTAAATTGTTGATTTGCAGATTAGATACAGTACAGTCAGTAGGTTCATCAAATTTTACATGCACTGATTCTTCTACAGTAAGAGTTCTATTATTAAATACTCTGAAGGCCTTACTAACTGTAGAATAGCCAAGGAATATTCCAGCATCAGATTTGGCATCAAAAGCGGTGAGATGAGTCTTTCCATTGTTGTGAATAAAACATTTGCAACCAAACACATGGAAATAGGAAATATTTGGCTTACTGCCATTCCAGATCTCATAAGGGGTCTTATTTGCTCGCTTATTAATCATTGATCTGTTCTGCGTATAACATGCTGTGTTGACAGCTTCTGCCCAAAATTTCTGCGATATATCTGATTCCGCGAGCATAGTTCGCGCAGCTTCTTTCAAGGTGCGGTTCCTACGCTCAGCAACTCCGTTTTGTTGAGGAGTTCTAGCAGCAGAGTATTCGTGTTTAATACCAAGGTCATCTAGATATGATTCAAGTGATTGATTGGTGAACTCAGTACCTTTATCACTGCGAATTCTATCTATCCCACATGATTTCTCATTTTGGAGTCTTTTCAGTAATTTGATCAGCTTTGGTGTAGCCTGATCTTTGCCACTTAGGAACAAGACCCACGTGAAACGAGTGTAATCATCTATTAACACTAGGGTATACTTCATTCCCCCTAGACTTGTTACTGGTATAGGACCAAACAGATCCATATGCAGCAACTCTAGGCACCGAGAAGAAGATTTACTCCCTTTGTTCTTAAAGGAGGATCTGATTTGCTTACCAAGTTGGCATGCTGCACAGATCTTGTCTTTTGAGAACTCAATTTGGGGCAGTCCAATAACTAGATCAAGTTTACGCAGACTGGCAATAGTTTTAAAATTTAAGTGACTCAACCGTTTGTGCCAAAGCCAATTTTTGGAAGAATTCAGGGCAGCTAAGCAAGTAGAGGAGATAGGCTGATTAAGATTCCAATCAATTTTATATGTGTTACAATGCCTTCTACCTACAAGTAATATACTGCCATCTGTAGATTTAATTGTGCATGAGTGCTGATTGAATTCTACGGAATGACCATTGTCACACAGTTGACTTATGCTAATCAAGTTATAGCATAGATTTTCAACTAAAAGAATATCTTTAATGATGATGTTACCGTAGATAATCTTACCCTTACCCACGGTTCTACCTTTCGCGTTATCTCCAAAAGTTATTCTGGGTCCGGTGGAGTCCACCAGTTCAGACAATAAGCTCGCATTTCCTGTCATATGTCTAGAGCATCCGCTGTCCAGAAACCATTCTGAGCTCCGAACTGGATGCATTCTAGTTTCCTGCAATTAAAGCGATATAATGATTGGTACCCAATCCTACTTGGGTCCGGGTAGGATTAGTCCTTTCGGAACCCACACTTGTATGACCCTAAGTGACTTAGGTCGGTGTGTGTTCTGAAATGTGTGTGCATTTATAAATGATGGTGATGATTTTGACTGTGAAGTGTGATAGTATGTGTATGCATGTGCTTTTAGTTTGTAGTTCCTGTTATTGAGCATATACCTCTCCTGGACAGGCTTACAGTTGTAGTACCAGTTGGGTTTAACCTCTCTAGCTGCTCGACCAGTGGGTTTAAGTTCATTTCTGAACTTTTGCCTCAGTTTAGCCTCTTTGAGTGGTTCTACATAACCGATACCCCTGTGATGTGCCTGTTCCTTGATGAGTGTTGCTTTAACAGGTTCTTTAACCAGTTCATAAGGATCATATACTGTGCTAGATCTTACAAAGTTCATTGATTGAACCTTGCTTTTTGTTATACACAGTTGAGGTTTATTACCTGATGAACTGCTTTCATTACTATTATAGCCTATGCCGGTTAAGTCACCAGCAAGCCTTATAGATTCAAGCATTTCATCCTTTCTGGTAGTGGACGCATTCCAAGTGCTAACCAGTTTGCTAAGTTTCTGGTTGGCACACTTGGCTTCATCTCTTTCTTTCACTAGGAGACTGACTGTTTCCCTTAAGCAGTTCAACTCCCTCGATTGTTCATAATCAAGTTTGTTTTTATGCGTTTCAGTTGGGATTGAGTGCTCAGTCTTGTAGCTTTCAAAAGATTCATATAGCGTTCGATACTCATTGATCATGTCCTGCAATGCATTGGTGAGTTCACTATGTGTAAATTCAGATAGGTTAGATTCGTGTACCTCATTTTCATCATTTGCCATTAAGCAGTGGACTTCCTCGTCTTCACTTTCGCTGGATGAGCTAGATAACTCCTCTGATTCTGATTCAGAATCAGCCCATTTGCTCTTGCTTTCTTCTGCCATTAATACCTTTTGATCTCTGTCCTTTTTGGATGATCTTCTGGTTTCCTTGGATTTTCTGTAATCCTTGGATCCTCTTTTGTGATCATCCTTTTTGGGTTTAGGACAGTCCGCAATGAAGTGCCCTGGTTTGAGGCAGTTGAAGCATACTCGCTCTTCTTCTTCTGAATTTCCTTTGGAACTCTGCCTTCGAGGATATGATTGATAAGATCTCTGGTTCTTCTTCATGAATTTCCCAAATTTCTTTACGAACATTGCCATAGCATCATTACACATCTTTTCTGGAGTCATTTCTGTAGAAGTAGGCAGAGACTCCGATGCAGTGAGAGCTTTGGTTGGTTGACTGGTATTTGGTTCATCTTCAACCCGAATGCCTAATTCGAATTCATAGGCTTTTAAATCAGCAAACAGATCATGTAGATCTATCTTGTTGATGTCCTTCGATTCTCTCATAGCAATGGTCTTGACATCCCGTTCTCTTGGGAGACCTCTCATTACTTTGAGAGTGACTTCTCTGTTGGGTAACTCCTTACCCAGACTGCTCAGTTCATTAATTATTTCAGTCACTCTTTCATCATACTCGTTGAGAGTTTCTCCATTCATCATCTTGATATGCTCAAACTTTTGTAGAGCCACAATAAGCTTGTTTTCTTTGGTTTGATCATTTCCTTCACAGAGTTGGGCAATCTTCTCCCAGATTTCTTTGGCTGTTGAGCACATTTTTATTTTGTTGAACATATTTTTGTCCAAAGTTTTGAACAGAATGTCCTTAGCAACGTTGTCCAGATTTGCCTTTTTCTTATCTTCGTTTGACCATTGAGATCTTTCTTTTTCTACCATTTGTGGATCACCACTTGTGATGGAAGCAGCTGTATTGATTTTCATGATCTTCAACGGTCCTTCAGTGATTACATACCACATATCATCATCTTGAGCACTTAGATGAGCTTGCATACGGATTCTCCAGTCATCATATTCATCTTTCTTGAACATTGGAATCTTGCTGAATGAGGCCATCAGTATTTGGCAATTGGTAATTTCTCAAGATTGAGAAGACCTAAGCTCTGATACCACTTGTTAGGATCGGGGTAGTGTTTAGAAGGGGGGGGGGGGGGGGGGGTTGAATAAACACTAGATTCAATTTCGATTTCTTTTTCTGGTTAACTGTAAACTGTTAAGTATTACAGTTGCTTCTCAATATTGGGCAAGTCAGCAGACACTTGTTATAGTGCGGAATACGTCTACTGAACTTGTGAGTAATAAAACTGAGGTAATAAAGCAATAAACAAATAACACAAGAGTTGTTTCTGGAAGTTCGAAGCACAACGCTTCTACGTCTCCCCTTCTTCCTTTGCATGAAGGATTCACTAGAAGACTTGGTTTACACTTTTACAGTATACAACCTTCTTAGGCACTAACACACTTGGCCTAAACTCCTAGCAATCACAATCTTCTTAACTTTTGATTACAAGAGAATCTATAACACTCTTTACAGAATAAACTTTCCAGCTTCGAGTGTTTTATGAGCAGCAGACTTCAATTGGAAATAATCTGTCACAGATTCAGTTTTACAGCTTGTCTGCTCTTTGCTGAACGTTTGGAATATTAGTAATATGATTTTCTTGTTTGATTTGAAGTATATCTCTTTGTTGAAAATCGCTCAGCTTCTCTTCATTTTCTGCTTGGACATATTTATAGGTTTGGTTGTCGAACGGTAGCTTTTCTGTATATGGAAGAGATTAGCTTTCCAAATTCATATTGTCTTCTTTCCTACTTTGTTTAAGCAACGGCTCTTTTCACTCTGACGGTAATGGTGGCGGAGATATAGCAGGGTGCGCCGCTCTGTTGTACCTTTGTCAGAGAATGTTGTACTTATTTTGTCTCGTTGCTTAGTGCTCTTACTGGAAGTTTAGACTTCTGCTGGTTGTGTTTGCTCAACTGGTCGTTCATCCTCTTATGACCAGTTGATGTCTTGTCCAGTTGGTGGCCATCCAGTTGATGTATATCCAGTTGGTAGCCATCCAGTTGATGTCTTGTCCAGTTGGTGGCCATCCAGTTGATGTCTATCCAGTTGGTAGCCATCCAGTTAATGTCTTGTCCAGTTGGTGACCATCAAGTTGATGTCTTGTCCATTCTATGCAGCCTTGATGTCAATTCTCTCCCAACTCCTTCCGTATTTTATGCAGCCTCGTAGTATTTTTTAGGGCCCTGGGGCTACCTTATGACCATCCCACCCTTTCTTATTTTTTTCATATCAAGAGATCGGACAAGGGGCCTTGGTATGTGATGAGCCGACTGGCTGTTCGTTCGTGGGGGGGGGGGGGGGGGGGGGGGGGGTAATCCTAGTAAAGTTAAGGATTGGAAGAGTTATTTCTTTTATGTTAAACCTCCTCAGCCATGGTCGTGCTGTACTGACTGGGTAGATTACCTCCCTGCTCTCCCTTCTCCACCCAAAAACTTCAAAAAGAGCTCCCTCTACTTAGATGTGATGAGTGTTATAGGGGGGCACTACTTCAATTCATCTAAGCTATTGGAGGAGGAGCTCCTTTGTTTCGTTGGGTTGAGTCCGGCTGACATAACCTTAAGGGGGAGAGCTGGTATTTCAAGCAAGCTTCCATAGCTATTTTATATATATTCTTGTTTATCTTATCTTCCAAGTATTTTCTGCTAGGTTTGGCTGATCTCTTCTTCCTTTTTTTATTTTTTTATTTTTATTCAGAGGATAGAGTAATGAGTTTCCTAGTACAAAAAGCTCTTCATAGGAGGAAGCAGAAGCAAGCCCAGTCCCAAACAGCAGAGGGAGTAACTATTGTAGATGTAGTGGGTGAAAGTCTAGGTGTCGAGGAGGTTCAACTTTCCAGGAAGAAACGAGCTGAACCCGGGGGATCTGCGGGTTCCTCCGCTGCTTTGGAAGCTCAGCCCGTGAGGCAGGTGAGAGTTCGAATTGATCCATCCGAGCCTGAGGTGGTAGGAGTGAAAGACATTGAGCCAGCCCGGGTTGAGAGACGTCGGGAGAGGGTTATGGAGGCCTATCGAGGAGGGGTTAGGCTTGTTGGGGAAGGGCCGAGCACCGTTGCCTTAGCTATGGCCCGTGATCTGGCTAACACCGAGGATGCCCTCTACATGAGCCAGCTGAACTGGGCCGAGCTTGTCACCCGTACCGGTAGCCGTCTTACCGAGGCCATGCTCTTGATGGAGGAGTTTACTTCCCGTGCATCCTTTATACGAAGACAGTCTCTGAAAGACGCCAAGGTGCCTGTTTGAGGCCATGCAGGACTCATTGTCGGAGGCCAAATCCTTGCACAAGAAGGAAGTATCTGAGCTCAAAGCTCAGATCGAGAAGAAGACCATTTCGGAAGCCGAGGCCCGTTCCTTAATCGAGGCGCAAAAACGTCAGTACGAAACTGATCTACGGGAGCTTCACAACGAGCTGGCCCTAGCTAAGGGGTTAGCTAACTCTGCTGAGCAGGATCTTGCTAAATCTCAGAAGGAGGCAGCCGAGGAAAAACAAAAGTCTGAAGAATTGGTAGGGGAGAAGCTCCTTACTTTCATTGTGGCCGGTTTCCAGGGATGTGTTAGTCAAATCAAGGAGCACAGTTGTCTTTTGCCCGACGTCTCCCTGGACTTTTTGGATGTAGAGAAAGTAGTTGCCACTCTCCCTCCTGACCTTTAAATATAAGTTCCCTTCTGAGCTTGTAACTTCCAGCTTTTGTAATTTTGTGCTTTTATATATATGCAGCTTTATTCTTGCCTATTTCGTATGAACAAATGGTATTCAAAGTAAAAACAGATAGGACCAAAAGCGCATAAGCTCGGCTTTATTTAATAATTTCCCCATAATGGCAAACTTTAAACAGGTAGGACCAAGAATGATAGCTCGGCCTACTTTAATAATTTACCACGTAATAGCAAAATGTAGCTCGGCCTAGTTTAATAATTTACCACATAATGGCAAACATTAAACATGTAGGACCAAGAACGATGTAGCTCGGCCTAGTTTAATAATTTACCACGTAATGACAAACATTAAACAGGTAGGACCAAGAACGATGTAGCTCGGCCTAGTTAATAATTTACCACATAATGACAAACATTAAACAGGTAGGACCAAGAACGACATTGCTCGGCCTAGTTTAATAATTTACCACGTAATGGCAAACATTAAACAGGTAGGACCAAGAACGACGTAGCTCGGCCTCTTTTAATAATTTACCACGTAATGGCAAACATTAAACAGGTAGGACCAAGCACGATGTAGCTCGGCCTAGTTTAATAATTTACCACGTAATGCAAACATTAAACAGGTAGGACCAAGAACGATGTAGCTCGGCCTAGTTTAAAAATTCACCACGTAATGGCAAACATTAAACAGGTAGGACCAAGAACGATGTAGCTCGGCCTAGTTTAATAATTTACCACGTAACGGCAAACATTAAACAGGTAGGCCCAATTTAGGTACAAACCATTGTTCCTGGCGTTACCAGGGCTGAGCTCGTCGTAAACGTGCTCCTGAGGTAGGGTGAAAACCCTTGCTCCTGGCGTAACCAGGGCTGAGCTCGTCGTAAACGTGCTTCTGAGGTAGGGTGAAAACCCTTGCTCCTGGCGTAACCAGGGCTGAGCTTGTCGTAAACGTGCTCCTGAGGTAGGGTGAAAACCCTTGCTCCTGGCGTAACCAGGGCTGAGCTCGTCGTAAACGTGCTCCTCAGGTAGGGTGAAAACCCTTGCTCTTGGCGTAACCAGAGCTGAGCTCGTCGTAAACGTGTTCCTCAGGTAGGGTGAAAACCTTGCTCCTGGCGTAACCAGGGCTGAGATCATCGTAAACGTGCTCTTGAGGTAGGGTGAAAACCCTTGCTCCTGGCGTAACCAGGGCTGAGCTCGTCGTAAACGTTCTCCTCAGGTAGGGTGAAAACCCTTGCTCTTGGTGTAACCAGGGCTGAGCTCGTCGTAAACGTGCTCTAACTTGCACAATATCCTGGAAAAAAATTATAAAACTTGTATTGCAATAATGAAAAAGTATATCATCCAAAAAACTAAAACAATCTTTGCAAAAATTAAAAGAACTGAATTAGGAGTAATATTTTCGCAGGTGATAAGCGTTCCAGGGTCTCTTCAATGTCTTCCCGTCAGGGCCTTCTAGGTAATAAGCTCCTGATCTTAGCTTTTCAACAATATTGAAGGGACCCTCCCACTTGGGGTCTAGCTTGCCCACTTTAACCTCTTGCACCTTTCTTAGTACGAGATCGCCGACCTGGAAAGTTTTCTGAATAACTCGTCGGTTGTACATTCGTGCAACACGATTACGATAGGCTTCCATTCTGATGGCCGCAGCTTCCCTTATTTCTTCAATTAGATCAAGGTCATCAGCTCTTCTATCACTGTTTTGTTCATCATAGAAATGCACTCTTGATGATTCTGCTCCAATTTCAGCTGGGAGTACCACTTCATTTCCATAGACCATACTGAATAGGGTTTTACCTGTTCCCGTCCTTGGTGTAGTTCGATAGGACCATAAAACATTAGGTAGTTCTTCCACCCAATTTCCTTTTGCTTTCCCCAACCTAGTTTTAATGCCTTGCACTAGAGACATGTTGGTGACTTCTACTTGACCATTGCTTTGAGGATACGCAACAGAAGTGAAAGCCTGATGAATTTTTAGCTCTTCACACCATGCCCTGAGCAGAGCTCCTTGGAATTGCCTTCCGTTGTCCGAGATGATCTTCCTCGGGACACCAAATCGGCAAACAATGTTTTTCCAGATGAAGTTGAAGACCTCTTTCTCAGTGATTCTGGCTAATGGCTCTGCTTCAACCCACTTGGAGAAGTAATCAATGGCCACGATCAAGAATTTCTTCTGAGCTTTTCCTGTTGGAAATGGTCCTACTATATCAATGACCCACTAATCAAACGGGCACGCTGCCACAATGACTTTCATCATCAGAGCTGGATGATGCTGAAGCCTGGAATGTCTTTGACAACTGTCACATGATATAACCATAGCAGCAGAGTCCTTCTGAATTGTAGGCCAGAAATATCCAGCAAGCAGCACCTTCTTTGCCAAGAAATATGATCCTAGATGATTTTCGCAGCACCCCTCATGAATTTCCATTAATACGTAATCTCATTCTTTCGGATCCAAACAACGCAGAAGTGATTGGGCAAAAGACCTCTTGTACAAGATTCCTTCGATGAGTATGAATCTCTGACTCCTCTTCTTTAGTCTATAAGCTTTTCTAGTATCAGTAGGGAGCTTAGCATTGGTAAGATAGTCTAATAGATCTTGTCTCCAATCATTTTCTTCCAGAGATTCGGATGGAACATCCTGACTAGGAGTCAATTCAACTTGAAACACCACGTCTCTATTTTGCCAGGTACGGAGAGCACTAGCCATTCTCGCCAAGCTGTCGGCCTTTTTATTCTCTTCTCTTGGGATCTGTTTGAATGTTACTTCTAGAAATCCATCCTTGATCTTTTCTATGGTACTTGCATAATGGATCAATTTCTCGTTCCTAACCTCATAGACCCCATTCATCTGTTGGGCTACTAGCTGAGAATCAGAAAAGACCTGTATGCGCTTAGCTCCAACATTTCGAGCAGCCCTTAATCCGGTTAATACAGCCTCATACTCTGCTTCATTGTTGGAAGCTCGGAAATCCAATCGTACTGCCAAACATACCTCATCTCCTGTTGGAGAGATTAGCACAACCCCTATCCCGCTTCCCTCTTTACAAGAAGAACCATCTACAAATGTTTTCCATAATTCTTCTTTCTCGGGATGCACAGTTTCTGCAATGAAATCAGCTAAGGCCTGAGCTTTGATAGACGTGCGGGGCTCATACTATATGTCATACTCTCCTAGCTCAGTTGTCCACTTAACAAGTCGTCCAGAAACATCTGCCCGGCTAAGTATTTTTCCCAGGGAGCTGTTTGTTAATACCGTTATAGGATGCGATAGGAAATAAGGCCTGAGTCTCCTAGCTGTTATGATCAACATTAGAGCCAACTTCTCGATCTCTGAATACCTCAGCTCAGCATCTTTCAAGGCATGAGATAAGTAATATATAGGCTGCTGTTCTGATTCCATTTTTTTTAACAAGAACCGAGCTGATGGCTTCCTCAGTTGCTGATGAGTAGACGTATAACCTCTCTGCCTACAGAGGCTTGGTTAATAAAGGAAGTTCAGCTAAGTATTTTTTCAATTCTTCAAATGCTTCCCCACATTTTTCATTCCATTCAAATTTGTCAGCCTTCCGGAGTATCTTAAAAAAGGGGAGACTTCTATGAGCTGATCTAGAGATAAATCGCGATAAATCAACGATTTTTCCAATCAGGCGTTGCACATCTTGAAGGTTCTTTGGAGGAGACATCTCACAGATAGCTCTCATCTTCTCTGGATTAGCTTCAATACCCCTTTCTGTCACCATATAGCCTAGAAATTTCCCGCTTTTTACCTCAAACACACATTTCTGGGGGTTTAACTTTAATCCGTAAGACCTAAGAGTGAAAAAAGTCTCAGTCAGATCGGCAATTAGATCGGTGCCACTTTTTGATTTTACCAGAATGTCGTCTACATATACTTCCACATTTCGGCCTAGCTGTTTTGAAAACACTTTGTCCATCAAACACTGGTAAGTAGCTCCTGCATTCTTGAGCCCGAAGGGCATAACAACATAGCAAAAAGTCCCATCTGAGGTGACAAAACTAACTTTATCTTGATCTTCGTTAGCCAAAGTGGTTTGATGATATCCCTGGTAGGCATCCATTAAGCACAAGTACTAATGTCCTGCTGTTGAATCAACCATCTGATCAATCCTTGGTAATGGGTAACAATCCTTCAGACATGCCTTATTAAGATCTCGGAAGTCTATACACATCCTCCACTTTCCCGAGCTCTTTGGTACCAAAACCACATTTGAGAGCCATGTTGGAAATTGTATTTCTCGAATTTGACCTGCCCGGAGGAGCTCCTCCACTTGCTCTCTTATAACCTTATCCTTTTTCGGTCCAAAATGCCTTTTCTTCTGTTTTATAGGTTGGACTCCCGAGAGCACATTCAAATGATGTTCTAGCACGTCTGGTCTAATTCCCCTTAGATCCCGAGCACTCCAAGTAAAGATATCCTCATTTTTAATCAAACATGAGATGAGATCTGCTTTTATATCTATTTCCAAGTCCTTGGCTATTTTTACTTTCTTATCAGTAGAGACGAGCTCAATTATTTCTGGTTCTTCATCCAAGCTGCTTGGAATGCCTTTGTCATTCGGAACACTATACTCAGCTCTTTCAATACAACCAACCTCTCAACGAGCTCGCTTTACGTCT
This sequence comes from Haberlea rhodopensis, assembly GCA_907163345.1. Taxonomy (NCBI): domain Eukaryota; kingdom Viridiplantae; phylum Streptophyta; class Magnoliopsida; order Lamiales; family Gesneriaceae; genus Haberlea; species Haberlea rhodopensis. The sequence continues at coordinate 6,658,702 of CAJQUN010000001.1, read as the reverse complement.
TCTTTTACTTCATCCACATAACATATGCGGGCTGTCTTCTGGTCACCACAAAGAACCCCAACTTATCTACCCACTGGGAATTTTAATTTCTGATGATAGGTAGAAGCTACCGCCTTGAAGTCCTTCATAGCAGGTCGGCCTAAGATTGCATTATATGATGAAGGTGCCTCTACCACAGTGAAATTAACCATTTTTGTTATACGGGACATCCCATGACCAAGAGATAAGGGCAGGTTGATCTGTCCCAGAGGTTGAATTGCGTGTCCGGTGAACCCGTACAGAGGAGTTGCAATATGTTCATACTTTGACCCCTCTATATGCATCTTTTCGAAGGTATCTTTGAACAAGACATTAACTGAGCTCCCAGTATCAATGAAGATCCTTGCGACGTCATAGTTAGCTATGGTTATAGTGACTACTAGGGCATCGTTGTGCGGTGTTGCAACTCCTTTCAGATCATCAGGCCCGAAGCTTATGACAGGCTCATCCCTTGCAATTAGCTCTTCAGATACTTCGAAATTTTCCAATCTTCTACCGTGACTTTTCCGAGCTCTGCCCGAATCTCCATCAGTGGGTCCTCCCGAGATCATAATAATAGTTCCTCGGTGGGATTATTATCCACCTGTTCGACCCTTCTCCTTTGATTATCTGTTTCTTTAGGAGCAATACCCCTTTCACGGGACCTGGTTCGGCCCCTATACGGTGTTTTTTCTCTTCTTTTACCTCGGTACCGGCTTTTACCCCGACCTTTTTGATAAGGTTCTTGTTTCCTTGTTAGGAGAGTTTTTATTTCAGAGTCTCCTTTGATGATTCTTTCTACCTCATCTTCAAGCTTCTGGCACTCATTAGTTATATGACCGTACTCTCTATGGAATTCACAATACTTATCAGAGGGAGGCGTACGGGGTCCCTTATCCGACTTCCTTGGTCTTTCCAGTTTCTTTCTATCATCACATATCTCCATAGCTCTTTCCAAGCTCATGGATAGAGGTATGCGTGAAGCAAATTGATTTCTATTTCGACTACTTTCATCGGTCATATCAGCAGGTCTTTTCTTGCTTAACTCTAACTTATCTTTCTTTTCTGATGGCCGCAGGTCAACCCTTCTCTGTCTCTGAGCATCTTCTAGATGATGTACTTTTCAGCTCTTCCTAGAAGTTCGTCATAACTTCGAGGGGGTTTCTTTACCAACGATTTAAAGAACTCTCCTACCTTAAGCCCTTGTGTAAAGGCGTTAATAAGGGCATCTACCGTTGCAGTGGGGACCTCTAAGGCTGCCCCATTAAAGCGTTGTACGAACTCCCTCAAGGATTCCTGTTCATTTTGCTTGGTAGTGAACAGACTTAAAGAAGTTTTTTGATACCTCTTGCTGCTGGTGAATTGGTTCAGAAAAGCCAAACTGAACTCCTCAAAGCAGCGTACAGTGTTTGGTTTAATTAAATTAAACCACTGTTGTGCTAATCTAACCAGGGTGGTAAGGAAACACGACATTTGATCCCATCAGAATACCTATGCAACAGAGCAGCATTCTCAAATCTTCCAAGGTGCTCTTCCGGGTCTGTGCTTCCATCATATTCTCCCACTACGGGTTGTCTGAAATTTGGCGGGAGTTCCTCTCCTAAAATAAGTAGGGAGAATGGACTTTCTGTCCTAGCCACTGGAGGTCGGCCACCTAGATGTTGACCCAATCGCCTTATCTCTCCCCATACAACTTCCATTGGATCTAATAGCGGAGGCTCTACTTGTGTATCTGCCTCAGCACTTGTTACCCTGTTGTTTTCCGGGACTTGCTCTGGTTGAATAGGCGGAGGCTCCTAATTTGTTTGTGGAGGGGGTGGAGGTTGGTTAAACTCCGTTGGTGGCGGAACCTGGTGTTGGAAAAAAGTATTTCGCATGGTCCGATTGATGAATTGTACCAGCTGCTCCATAGTCAGATTTCTCACATTCATAACAGATGGAGGTGATTGATCTTCCTGCTGTGGAGGAATATCATGATTTTCCATACTGGGAGTTTCTCTTTCTCCCAAGTTCCTCCTGACTCCACGCCCACGTCCACGTCGTCCAGCCATATCAACGTCTTCAACTCAGAAAGTTTCCCACAGGTGGCGCCAATTGATATCACCAAAATTTGCGGTGACTTGTTGATATCAATAGAGAGGGGGTTCACCTCTCTTTATTCTCCAATACTCAATATAACGACAGGGATGTCAGTAAATATCTTCTGCAATGCCCTGAAAATACGAAGCAACAATGAGAAGGGTGCCGAAAGTTTTTCCGGCGGGTCCCCTCCGACGCTCAAGTCAGGCGAGAGAATATGAGGAGATATATGCGGTAGGTAAAGGCAATTATGAATTAGAGAGAGAGTAATTGATACCCCAAACCTGGTATTTATAGGCGGAGACCCAAGAGTTATCATGCAACAAGGACTCCTTCCATGTTTATCCAAATCTTACCCAGATATGTTAAGATCTTGTGAATACAATCAAATCCCTGATATTGCTCCGCAGATCTAGGACTTACCTAGCTTAGGGGATTTAGTTTCCTTCTTGTACACACATACCAAGCCGGGAATGAGAAGAGCTCGGCCAATAAGCTCGGTTCTCAAAAGAGGTAGCCTGACCGTTCGGCGGAGGGCCAACAGGTGGGGTAAATCACGTCGGTCAAACAGGTCGGCCAGCGGAAAGAGCACAGACCGAGAGGTGAGGTCTTTTGGTGAAGGCAAAGTAATAAACGTTATTTGATATCTAGATTGATGGACCCAACACGACATCGGGATTCCAAGCGACCGTTCAATACTACGTTTAATACTACATTTGCTCAAACAAAAAAAATATGATGTCACTCTTATGCCATCAACAACGATCACCACTACAAACATTGGAGGTAAGGCCCTCACCGCTTCTATACCTGTTTTGAATAGTGCATGTATAATTGATTATGGTGCCACTTATCATATAACATTTGATGTTAGACAAGTCATAAATCTTAACTCATCCTCCCACGTGTCTCAAAAGCTGTAATATCACCCGTCATCCATTCTTACCAATACTTTACATCTTTGTCATGTGTTGGTTGTTCCATCCTTAGATTATAATATTTTGTATGTCTCTCAGATCACTACAACTTTATCTTGTGTTGTTATTTTTTGGCCTAATCATTATGTGTTTAAGGATATTCAGACTCGACAAACAATTGGTTATGCTGTTAAGAGAGGAAAGCTATATTACTTGGACTTAGAGTCTGACACTTCCAGCAGATTACAACAGGCTTTAGTAGTAGAGAACATTGGTTCAGCAAATAAAAAAAGTAGAAATTTTGCTCTGGTATCGACATTTTGGACATGCCTCATTTGAGTATTTAAAGAAATTGTTTCCTAGTTTGTTTATTACTGTGAATATTTCTATTTTCAAAATGTGATGTATGTGACATTGCCAAAAGCCATCGTGCCTCATTTCCCTTGATTTACATAAAAGTCTTGTTCATTTTATGGTTATCCACTCTGATGTTTGGGGACCATCAAAGCTTCTACAATGGGAGGATCACGTTGGTTTGTTACCGTTATCGATGATTGTACTAGAATGACTTGGTTGTGTTTGATGAAAACCAAATCAGAATTTAAGTTGTTGTTTCATAAGTTTTATAACATAATTCGGACACAATATATTGCCCACATACAAGTGTTGTGTAGCGATAATGGTGGGGAATACCATAGTTCCAAATTCAACAAGTTTGTAGTCTCATGGCTCAATCTATCTGACCAGTTGCCCAGATACACCCCAACAGAATGATGTGGTCGAACGCAAAAATAGACACTTATTGAAGGTTGTTCGTGCTTCTCTCATTGATGCTCACATGCCCTTATGTTACTGGGGTGAGGCTCTTGCCTCTGCAACCTATCTCATCAATCGTATTTTTATCCTGTTCTATCAACTTCAAAAAACCCTTCCAGGCTTTAGTTGAAGTTGGTGTTGCTCCAACTGTCCCAAAACTTCCCCCATGTCTTTGGATGCACTACTTATGTTCATCTTCCTAAATACCAACGTCATAAGTTAATGCCTCGAGCCTTGAAGTGTGTCTTTGTTGGCTATGCTATTCATCAAAGAGGATACATGTGTTATCATCCCCCTACTAAACACTGTTTATCACTATGGATGTTGTCTTTTATGAAGATATTATGTATTTATCCACGTTTGACTTTCAGGGGGAGTCTCTTGAGGAAATTCAGACTCTTATATACAACCTTGAGGAAGGTATGAAGAAGTATTGGATCAAAATGTAGTTGATTTGGGCCAGTGATGATTTGGATCCTATTTATCAAAATGTGGATCTAAATCAGTTGGATTATATTAGTCAAACCCTAGATCAAAGAGAAAATGAATACTTAGAAAGCCAGGAATTGACTGAAACCGAATCTGAGCCTTTCCAGATTGATACACCAAATCAATCGTTGTCTGTGGATATTCCTTATACAGGGCTTGAGTTTACTAAGATACAGTTACCACAACGCCTCACTAGAAGTATTCCAAAACCTACATATGAATCTCAGTTGTAGTAAATTAAGATATCCCATGAACCAGTATATATCTACACATCGCTTGTCACATACAAATTAGTCATTTGTCAATCAATTATATATTGTATCTATAACTAAAAGTGTGCATGAAGCCTTGATTGACCCAGATGAAAAGCTGCAATGAATGAAGAGATGACCTCTTTGCAGAAGAACCAACTTGGGAACTTGTTGACCGTCCCACAGGAAAAAACCAGTTGGGTGTCGATGGATCTTTACTGTAAAATACAAAGTTGGTTGTACGATCGAACGTTAAGGCGAGATAGGTGGCAAAATGATATACTCGAACTTATGGAATTGACTACACTAGGACCTTTGCACATGTGGACAAAATCAACACAGTCGAGTCTTGTTATCATTGGCTGCAAATTTTAATTGACCATTACAACAATTTGAAGTAAAAAAATACATTCATATACCCACTAGGGTGTGTGGTAACAGAAAGACAAAAACAGAAGTGTGCAGGTTGAATAAATCATTATATGGATTAAAACAGCCCCATAGAGCATGGTTTGGACAAGCCACCAAAATGCATGGCAACCTTTGGTTACAAACAGAGAAATTCGGATCACACATTATTTTAAAGAAGCAACATGGAAAATTACTGCACTCATTATATATGTAGATGACATGACCGTCACAGGAAACGACCCAGAAGAAACGAAAGCTTTGAAGATGTACATGTCTAAGGAATTTGAAATGAAAGACTTTTCCCCTTAAAATACTTCTAGGCATTGAAGTATCTCGGTCGAGTAAAGGAATCTTCCTATCTCAAAGAAAGTATGCTATCTGCTTCATGAAACTCGTATGTCAGTCTGTCAACCAGTTGACAATCAAGTGGAAGAGGGACTGAAGTTATGTATTGATACAAGCCAATTATCGTACATGGGGAGATACCAAAGACTCATTGGAAGGCTAATGAACTTGGCTCACACAAGACTAGATCTCGCTTATGCGCTAAGTATTGTTAGTCAATTCATGCATAATCCCGGTGAACAACATATGAATTGAGGCATGCACATTTTGAAGTATCTAAAATATGCTCCTCGAAAGGGAATTCCGTTCTCTAAGAACACAACAAGTAAAACATCGAGGTATATACAGATGCTGACTGGGCCGGAGCAGTTGGCGATTGGCGATCAACTTTGGGATATTTTACCTTTGTAGGTAGGAACATAGTTACATGGAGAAGTAAAAAACAGAATGTTGTTGCAAGATCTAGTGCAGAAGCTGAGTACATAGGAATGACCTTATGAATTTGTGGAACACGGTGGTTGAAATTTCTCTTACAGGACCTAGGCTATTCCCTAAGGCAACCAGTTCAGCTCTGTGTTGATATGATCGAGATTTGTGCCAAGAATTTAGGCTTTTGCCAGCCAAGATTTGTGACGAAATTTTAGCTTTGTTATATATACAAAAAAATGAAACCAATCATCATTTCACATATTAATCCCAAAATATATTCATTAGTAGGGTATAGTAGCGAATATTCGTATTCACCCTAGATCACACTTATATTATTTTACTTTATTGAGCTTTAGCAGTATTTGAAGAAATTTTCACTCAAATAGAGTGCATTAGTTGTATATCGCTCTGTGAATATCTTAATTTACCCAATCTATGGTCTTTTTTTATATATTTTATGTTACCTTAGTAAAAGGGATAATTATGTCTATACGCCATCGACTTTGACATAATTACAGAAACCTCCCATATGGTATAAACAATTACAGAAATCTCCCCTCAAGTTAGATTAAAAATTACAGACAAGTTCTGCCGTTCGTAAAATAAATGGCCGTTACAGTAATATCCCCTAATATTTAATGAAATCCCGAATTGCCCCTAGTCAATGTTAACATCTATTTTGACCTAAATTTTTAGATGGGGTGTCTGTAATCATGGTATTTTTAGGGGGTGTGATCATAATGAAGACTTTATTTTATATTTCGAATTGTTTATTTGAAATATAATTATTATTTACTCAGACCTTTTTTATTTTCCTAATAATTTTAATTTTTTTATCATTTCATTCAATCTTGTAAAATATCAATACATACCATGAAAAATTCAAAATATTTTGTTAGAAATAACGACATTTTGTAATATTTGAATTAAATCGAATTGAAAGTAAAATTAAAGCATAATATGTTCAATTGTCATTTTTCGAAATTGATGTCAATAAATATTGGTACGACAAAAATACAGTAAAAACATGATAATATAAAATCATCGTATTTTCAATAAATGGTTTAAATTGTAAATAATTATGATTAATAATTTGAGAAGCGAGATAAAAATCTAAACTTTGAAAACAAACTACCCAAATACGAGTTCAACTAGGGATGTACATTCGATAAAAATCGAACCGAATTTGTAAAAATTGAACCAACCAAATTTGTTTTTCAGCCAATTGAACTGAATGATATATATTAACTCGACAAATCGATTCGATAAAACATCGATTGTCATTAAAGACCATGGCCTAAAACATATCATTTAAATTCAACATCTAAACGTATAAGTTTCGAAAAGATATTTGACTAAACTTATTTTAAAGATATCATAAGTTGTGAAGTCTTATTTTAATAATAAGATGCTAAAATATTTGGATAAACTTACTTTAACTATGTTGATGTGATATTACAAGATCTTTTTATCATCATAATACCAAAAAATTTCTGATACTATGAAAATAATAAATTACTTATTTGAACTTATATTTATATATAAGTAGTTTTTAAAAAGTATCATTAATATGAAAACTAGTTTTTTTTAGGGTACAACAATTGTCCTTGTTGTGTGATCGATCGAAACGTGGTGCTTGTGCTGCTATACGATTTAAAAGATTTGAGTTGCATCGTTACCATCAGATATAGCTTTCGGCAAAGTGGCAAGCGCTTGATCCTACAAATGGTAGCAGAGCATGTGTTCTCAATTTATAGAATACTTGAACTGATGATCTCATTCAACAAGATCAATATGTTCTCAAAAGCTGACTACGATGATTGGAGAATCCGCATGCAAGCTCATCTGTCTGCTCAGGATGATGATATGTGGTACGTCATTACTGACGGACCAATGAATACCTTGAAAGTAAACACCGTCGTAGATCCTTCAAGCAGTGGACCACAGATTGTTGAAAAAGACAGATTGGACCAATGAAGAGAAAACAAAAGTAAATCTGGATAATGTGGCTAAAGACATACTGTTTAAAACACTGGACACGAATAATTTCAGTAAAATAAAGATTTGTTCCACAGCCAAAGAGATGCGGGAGAAGCTCGCACAACTATGCAAGAGAAATGATCAGACAAAGTAGAACAATCTAACAGCTGATCTGCAAAAGTTTTAAAACATCAAGATGAAACATGGAGAATCTATAAACGAATTTGAAGAAAGAGTTACAAGCATTGTATATGAACTAAACAGCCTTGGAAAGAAGCACTCAAACAGAGAATTGGCTCTAAAGGTGATGAGAGGATTTCCAAGAGAATGTGATGTTAAGACTATCGCAATGAGAGAGTCAAAGATCTGAATAAAGTAGATCTACATGATCTGTTTGCTGACTTAAAAGCCTATGAGTTTGAACTGGGCATTCGAATTAATGATGGACCTAGCACCAGCCAATAAACGAAGGCCCTTGCTGCATCAGAGTCGCTGTCTACTGCAATAGAGATGACTCCAGAACATATGTGTACCGACACGAAGGCGAAGTTTGTCAATAAATGTGGGGCCTCGTTACCTTAATCCTAAATTAAACATAAAAAATTAAGTATATGTCATTCTTTACTTATCAGGATTAAGATAATAATAATACTACTGATCAAGATTTTCACTACGTCTCTCTATTACATTATTCTCATACATCATATAATGTACATCATTTATATGTCAAAATCGTTTGTATATTTACCTCTCAATCAATTTATTTCATAGCAGCGGACGATAGACTCACAATACCGGCCTCCCCCGTCTATGAGTCCCTACAGAACAACCACACAACATGAGTATGTAGATGATATCGATAATCCAACAGTAATAAAATGCATAAATACTGTATAGACAACTTCCAGTATTTCATGCATTGAAATACTCTTCCTTGGTTCATGTACATACATCAATCACGATATAAACCAATATGTCATGACACATTCGATGAATCTCATTCATCTCCATGTCATAACGGAGCATATGTGATATTGTCTTTCCGCTCAATATGTCAGTGGAACCTCCTTACATCTTCATATTAACAACATATATCAAATTTTCAACTCACGCATTAATAGCATCATGCCTCAACAACGCCATGCCTCACAACACCAATCACATGCCTCAACAACATCATTTATATATATATATATATATATATATATATATATATATATATATATATATATCCATCACCACATACATATACATCATAAATGTATCATCAATACTTGTACGTCAACACGTACCTGTCGTTCGTTCAAAAGATAGAAAACCAGGAGTTGTTCTGACATGTTCCCTAAGATGGTGCTACATGAAATTCAACAATTCAATGTTATAATCAACTTCATTATACAAATACCAAGATATTATAATATTTTCACTAAGTAGACCTAGCGATTGATCTATCGGTTCTATCCAGCTATCGACAGCTTCAATTTAATAACCCTAGCGATTGATCGATCTCAACCAGAGATCGATCGCTTCATACTTCAAATTTTAACATAAAAGTTCTGCCTCATACGAGATCGGTCTCTACTCCTCACACGATCTATCACCAAACAAGCGATGGATCGGTCGTGATCAAGCGATAATCGCTACAACTTTAAACCGTCTTATAATTTTATGGCCTCTCGAGATCGATCGCCCCCTGCCTCGCGATCGATCGCGAGGTGACAAACATGTCAGAGCAGTAAAGAACATAGGATTTTCGTGCTTATCCTCCATTTCCCGCTCCATATCACATATTATACCTCTAAAATTGTATGAAAACAACACTAATTCATGATATAAACAATCTTTTCATAACAATCCAACTTATTCCATTGAATTCCACCTCCTACAATTCTTCATGAACAAAAAATATCATAACCAAGTTGTTAAACCAAACTAGCAACAAAGAAGTATATAATTCATGTTACCCTTACCAAATCACTTGACTTCAATCTAAGATCAAGTGTCTACTTGATTTCCAAGCCAAATCAAAGCCAAGATGCAAGAGAAGAGACAAGGGTTTTAGAGAGCAAATTGTAGAGATTTACTAGGTGTTTTTGGTGAACTATGAGTTTTTTCATCTGATTTTGCATCTCTATACTTCCAACAATTTCATGTCCAAGTCATTCCATGTATTCTATCATGATCGGTTCAACCCAAATCTGAGTCTATAACATACGATCATTAACGTATAATAATAAATTACACTAATTAACACATGGATTAGTTTTAGGCATCACAATCTCCCATACTACATGAATTTCATCCTCAAAATTTACTTATATCCATACTAATATTGCAACATTCACATACTTACCAACTTAAAAATATAAAGTAAACATACCAGAAAACAACTCAGGGTATTGTCGTATCATATGCTGCTCTGTCTCCCACGTCGCATCCTCGACACCCCGCCCGTCCCACTAAATCTTTACCATATTTGCTTCTCAACTTTTGATCTTCCCTATCCAAGATCTTGATTGACAACATCCAAAGGTTGCAATACATGATTCGGATCTGGCTCGTATTTCCTAAACATCGAAACATGAAACACATCATGAATATTTGTCAAAGATGGTGGCATGCCAATCTGTATGCCAATATACCAACACGTTGTAACACCTTATACGGACCAATGTAACTTGGTGACAACTTTCCTCACATTCCAAATCATACCACACCTTTGAAAGGTGATATTCTCAGAAACACTTGTCATCAACCTGAAATTCAAGAGGCCTACGTCGTTTATTTGCATAAGCGGTCTATCTATCCTGAGCGACATTTAATTTCTGTATGATTAGTTTCACTTTCTCTTCCATTTCTCGTACCATATCTGGTCCACTTACAGAAGACTGATCAACATCATCCAAATATAAAGGTGACCTGCTTCGTCGCCCATACAACGCCTCAAATGGTGCCATCTGTTTACACGTTTGATAACTATTATTGTACGAGAATTCTATTAATGACAATGAATATTGCCAAGAGTTATCAAACTCATATATACATGCACGTAACATATCCTCCAATGTCTGTATGGTTCTCTATGTCTGTCCATCAGTCTGAGGATGATAGGATGTACTCAATCTAAGTTCAGTCCCCATCACTGAATGCAAAGCTTCCCAAAAATAAGAAATGAATCTCGGGTCTCTATCAGATACAATGGAAATAGGTACTCCATGTAGTCTTACTACATTTTGAATATATAGCTGAGCCATTCTAAAATAGGTGAATGTCATACTGTAAGGTATAAAATGTGCTACATACGTCAGTCTGTCAACTATCACCCAAATTGCACCAAAACTCGAAGAAGTTCTTGGCAAATGGGTAAAAAAATCCATCGAAATATGTTCCCATTTCCAAGTCGGAATTTCTAAACTCCTCAATTCACCTCCTGGCCTCTGTCTTTCTGCTTTCACCTATTGACAGATCAAACATCGTTTAACAAAAGCAAGTATATCATTTTTCATCATTCTCCACCAGAATTGTGTATGTAAATCTTTGTACATTTTCTTTCCTCCAGGATGTATACTGTACTTACTACAATAAGCACATTGTAGCAGTTCTTGGCGTAGTCCAGAGGTAGCAGGGACTACCCAAAGCTTTCCATACCTCAAGCTACCATCGTTGGCCACCACAAAGTTAGATAATTTTCCTTGGGATATCATCTATTTCCACCTTTGCACTTCATCGTCAGTGTTTTGTGCTATTTTAATATTTCCAAAAATCTCAGGTTCAACCAACATTGTTGACACCCTTACTGGCGATGTAAATGTGTCAAACTCATATCTCATAGTGCAATAAGAAGTCATCAAGGCTGATAATTTAATCATATCGTCAATAGTGTATCTAACTTTTTGGCTCAGAGCATCAGCTGTCAAATTCACTATACCTGGATGGTATTCGATCTCACAGTCATAATCTTTCAGGAGATCCATCCATCTCCTTTGTCTCGTGTTTAATTATGTTTGAATGAACAAAAATTTCAGGCTCTTATGATCAGTATGTATGGTAAAAGATGTACCATATAAATAATATCGCCATATCTTCAATCCAAAGACTACCAATTCCAGGTCATGCACTGGATACCTCGTCTCATGTGGCTTCAGTTGTCTTAATGCATAAGCCACGATATGTTTATCGTGCATCATACACAACCTAAACCAAGTAAAGATGCATCGGTATATAGTTTAAACCTCTCATGTTCCGATGGAATTGTCAACACTGGAGCAGTTGTCAACCAGTGTTTCAATTCCTAGAAACTATACTCACAAGCCTCTGACCATATAAACGATGCCCACTTATGTGTCAGTTGCGTCAGTGGTTTAGCAATTTTTAAAAATCCCTCAACAAATAGTCTATAGTACCCTGCTAAACCCAAGAAACTACTAATATCTGCCACAGAAGTAGGCGTTGACCAGTTCAATATTGCTTCTATCTTTCTTGGATCCACTAAGATACCTTCTTTGGAGATCACATGTCCCAAAAACACCACATTGTTTAGCCATAACTCACATTTGCTGAATTTGACGTACAATTTGTTTATTTCTCAAATTTTGCAACAGTACGCAGATGTTGGACATGTTCTGCCTCACTCCTAGAATATATCAATATGTCATCAATAAATATAATTACAAATTGATCAAGGTAAGCATGAAATACCCTATTCATCAAATTCATGAAGACAACTAGAGTATTAGTCACTCAAAATTGGCATCACTAAGAACTCGTAATGTCCATATCGAGTTCTGAATGTTGTCTTCTGTACATCTTCCTCCCTAACTCGTATATGATGATAACATGATCTCAAATCAATCTTAGAGTAGATCATAGATCCCTGTAACTGGTCAAATAAACCGTCAATACATGGAAAATGGTATTTGTTCTTAATCGTTACCTTGCTCAATTGTCTGTAGTCAATGCACAATCGTATTGACCCGTCCTTCTTTTTAACAAACAACACTGGATACCCCAAGGCGATACACTAGGACATATGTATCCGTTGTCAAGTAAGTCCTGGAACTGAGTCTTTAACTCCATCAGCTCAGTTGGTGCCATTTTGTATGGTGCTCTAGATATATCAAAGGTACTAGGTAGCAGTTCAATTTCAAATTCTACTTCACGACTAGGAGGAAAACCTGGAATTTCATCTGGAAATACATCCATATACCCTGCTACCACGGGTATCTCTTCTAGTTTTATCTACTTCTTCTTTTTTTGTCACATCAATGGCATAGATAAGATATCTTGTATGTCAACATTCTAGCAAACATGACATTTTAATGGCAGATATCAATGGAATCTTTGCACGAGATCCCTGCCCATAGTCCACTGATCCCCAACCTCAGAACAAAAACAGATGGTCTTTTGGCTACAATCAACCACTGCCTGATATTTATTAAACAATAATCACATCAAAATCACTCATATCTAAAATCATCAAATCCATATGTAATACATTATCCACAACATAGATCGAACAATCAAACATGATATGAGTTGCAACTACAGTTTTCCCGGCGGGTATCAAGACATACAGAGGCATCAATAGTGCACGAGCACATATGATACTTCTCAACAAAACTCTTCGCAATAAAGGAATGAGAAGCGCCATTATCAATCAAAAGTAAAGCAGCGTAAGTAAATAAATGACACTTACCTGCTATCACATCCTCAGGAGCTGCCTCTGCTTGCTCCTTGTTTAACGCATACACTTGGACTTTGGGTGGCCTTGTCATTTGTCCCCCAACTATACGCGGCATAAACAATGGCCTCTGTTGTGCTATGCTTTCAGATACATTGCCTCTTTTCTGCTGCCCTCCAGCCTGAGGACAATTCCTCACAATATGACATCTATTCCACATCCATAACAAACCATTCCATCTTTGGTTGGGCAATCAAGTCTAAAATGTGGCCCTCCACAATTAAAACAGTTTAACCAATATTGCCTACTTGCCACTGTCCCTTACCAAATATGTCACTACTTTTACGGTTATCAAACCTGTCCCCACTAAATCTCGAGGATGATGCACCTTCTCATGGTTTAAATTGTTCTCCCCCAGGTTTCATACTTTGTGGAGTAGGTTTCTGGACTTGACCTACATCTCTATAAGCACCAATCCCGATTTCTGTCAAATCTGCTCGAATTAGTGCCTACTCATATGACATAGGGTTATTAGATATAACCCTATCGAACAACTCGGGCCTCAATCCCCTCAAAAATGTCTGATTTTGGCCTTGGTGTTAGCAGCAATATGTGGGACATATCCCATCAAGGATGAGTTATGTAAAGCATAGCCTGCTACCTTCATATTACCCTGTTTCAAACTTGTAAACTCATCTTCCTTAACTGTCTAGCTGCAGCAGAGAAATAATGATCCAGGAATTGACTTCTGAATATATTCTAGTCCACAAGCTGGCACTGAGCTATCAATTCGATCACTGTCGCCTTCCACCACATCGATGCTTTCTTAGCCAATTGAAATTCAGCTAACCTCAACCAAGCTGACTTTGCACATGGAGCTGACACAAATATCTGTTCAATAAGTACCAATCATTCTTCAGCTTGCTCACCGGATTCAGTCCCTTCAAATCAAGGCGGCTGATAACTTAAGAACTGAGTCAATGTCAATTCTCCTGATAGCAACACCTATTCCACTGGTCCTTGGCCTACTGGTGGTGGCGGCAAAGGAACTGATAAGTGTATTTTATACACTTATATTTCCTCTTATTTTGCATGGTTTAGTGTTAGTTTTAGATCAGAATTACACTTTTGGTCTTGTTCTGTGTTGTTTTGCAGGAATCCAAGGAATTAAGCATTTTATCAATAAAAGATGATGAAAAATACATAAATGTGACAAGAATTCAAATTGGGTCTCAAGAGTTGAAATAATCATGTACCGGGACATGTCAAATGGCAAGATTATATTATATTATAATATAATATAATATATATACATGAGATTTGGGAATAAATTATAAAAGGAAGAGGGGATTCACGTGAAAGGAAATTCAGAATAAAGCAAGCAGGGAAGATATTGACGTAAAAAGGAAAGAAAGGAGACGTGTACAGAGGGATTTAAGGAGAAGGAGGGATTTTCATTGGGGGGAGATTTGGATACAGATTCACACGTGAAAAGAAAAAGAGGGAGACGCACGAGAGGCAGTAGCCGAGAGCTAAAGAGGAGGCGAGAGCAGTACACAACCGAGAGCTAAAGAGAAGGGGAGGAGATCATTCGAGGCGGCGCGCGTACAACGAAGGGTAGAGATTTTGACGACGGAGAAGACGACGGCGACTACCGGGGACGGAGGGCCATCATCCAATTCGTTTGATTATCTCTTCCTTTATGTTTATGATGATTAAAGACATGTCTATGTGTTTATTTAATGTATTCATGAACTAATTTATTTTCTAGGAGACGATGTAGCTTGTTTTGAAACTACGCTTATTATGAATTGATTGAAGTTTATTTGGATTTCCGTATGGTTTATTTATGTTTTCCTGTTCTTAATGCTTTTAATCTACTGGCCATGGATTGAATGATTCCATATTTGTGATCTATCACTCGGGAGAGGGGGTTATGAATAGGAAAGAAGGAATTCGTATCGTGGTAGTTATATTGTTCGGAAGGCCTATAACTCCATAGAAGTCGTCATAGGAATTACTGCACTTTTACAATTGTCTGATAATTCATCTTAGATAGGGATATCAAGATTAATGTTAGATAATTACTTCTGCTTAACACCCGGGAGGTGGAGTAGAAACAAATAAGAATTCTCGGCTAGTAAACTATGAA
Organism: Haberlea rhodopensis; assembly: GCA_907163345.1. NCBI lineage: Eukaryota > Viridiplantae > Streptophyta > Magnoliopsida > Lamiales > Gesneriaceae > Haberlea > Haberlea rhodopensis. Next base: position 6,643,135 of record CAJQUN010000001.1, on the reverse strand, counting down.
ATCCATAAAATGGAAATCGAGGAATGATAAGTGTAGTGGATGAACAAGTGAAATCGTACTCCTAGATTCGTCTCCAACTGATTTCTTTTCAACTCAGTATTTGATCATCGTTAGGTAATTAATTTTTTATTCTTCGCATAACATTCAACTATTCGATTCTCTAAATAAAGCAAAGATTATTTTAATTCAGTACTTAGATTTAACTATTTAATCAATCTCTGTGGGTTCGACATCTTTCTATACTAAAACTTGACTACCGTGCGCTTGCGGTAAGGGATTTTTCGCAACAGGAACCTTACCAACACTGGCATTCATTCTAGCTGACATGCTGCATTTCAAGGGTTAACAACAATACTCAAACAAATAAAGCATGTTAGGATAACACAATTATACTGCATCTCATGCATAAACATGCTTCTAAGTGAACAATTCTCTCACTAGTTTACTTCCTCTACCCTTTATTCAACACAGTCATACAATTACTCTGATACCACTAAATGTGGGGCCTCGTTACCTTAATCATCAATTAAACATACAAAGTAAAGGTCATTCTTTACTTAACATGATTAAGATAATATTACTACTGATCAAGATTTTCACTATGTCTCTCTATTACATTATTCTCATACATCATCTAATGCACATCATTTACATGCCAAAATCATTTATATATTTACATCTCGGTCAGTTTATTTCCTAGCAGTGGACGGTAGACTCACAATCCCGGTCTCCCCCGTCTGAGTCCCTACAGAACAACCACCTAACATGATTATATAGATGATATCGACAATCCAACAACAATAAAATGCATAAATACTGTACAGACGACTTCCTGTATTTAATGCATTGAAATACTCTTCATTGGTTGTTCCTGTACATACATCAATCACGATATAAATCTATATGTCGTGACACGTCCGATGAATCCCATTCATCACCCTGTTATAACGAAGCATATATGATATTGCCTTTCTGTTCAATATGTCAGTAGAACCTCTTCACATCTTCATATTGGCAGCATATATCATATTTCCAGCTCACGTGTTAAACAACATTATCTCATGCCTCAACAACATTATGCCTCAACAGCATCATGCATCACAACATCGATCACATGCCTCAACAGCATCATTAAAAACAATATCATGCATCAATAATATATATATATCCATCACCACATACTATACATCATAAATGAATCATTAATACTCGTACGTCAACACATACCTGTTGTTCTTTCGAAAGATTGAAAATCAGGAGTTACTACTTAACCTCCTTTCCGACATGTTCACTGAGATGGTGCTATATGAAATTCAACAATTCAATGTTATAAACAACTTCATTATACAAATACCAAGAAATTATAACATTTTAACTAAATAGACCTAGCGATCGATCGGTCATATCCAGCGATCGATCGCTTCAATTTAATAACCCTAGCGATCGATCGGTCTCAACCATCGATCGCTTCATACTTCAAATTTTAACATAAAAGTTTCTGCCTCAAACGCGATCGAGCTCTACTCCTCACATGATCGTCGCGATCAAGCTATCGACAGCTACAACTTTAAACAACCTTATAATTTTCTAGCCTCTCGCGATCTATCTCCCCTGCCTCATACGCGATCGAGCTCTACTCCTCACATAATTTTCTAGCAAGAACAGAGGATTTTCGTGCTTATCCTCCATTTCCCATTCCATATCACATATTTTACCTCTAACTGGTATGAAAACAACACTAATTCATGAGATAAATAATCTTTTTATAACAATACAACTCATTCCACTGAATTCCACCTCCTATCAATTGTCATGAACATAAAACTATCGTAACCAAGTTGTTAAATTGTAGAGATTTACTAGGTGTTTTTGGTGAACTATGAGTTTTTCCATCCGATTTTGCATCTTTATACTTCCAACAATTTCATGTCCAAATCAATCCATGTATTCTATCATGATCGGTTCAACCCAAACCCCGAGTCTATAACATACGATCATTAATGTATAATGATAAATCACACTAATTAACACATGTATTAGTTTTAGGCATCACAATAAATTTGGAAAGTTCATGAAGAAGAGCCATAAGACATATCAATCTTATCCCAGGAAGCACAACTCCAAGGACAGATCAGACGAAGATGATCAGGTATGTTTTAACTATCACAAATCAGGACATTTCATTGCTGACTGTACCAAACGTAAGATGGATGATCAAAAAAGAAGTTATAAGGACTACAAAAAGTCCATAGAGAAGAGAAGATCATCAAGAAAGGACAAAGAACAAAAGGTTCTCGTTGCAAAGGAGAACAAAAGTAAATGGACGGATATTGACTCAGTCTCAGAGGAGTCCACTAAATCATCAAGTGAGAGCAAAGATTAAGGTGTCCACCGCCTCATAGCAAATGATGATACTGAGGTAATTTACTCCAATATTTCTGAAGTTTCTCATGGAGAACTCACCAATGTATTACAAGACATGATAAAGAGTACCAGAAGTTGCACGAGTCCTTTGAGAATTATAAGATTGAAAATGCTAGCCCACAGGAACAACAGAGTGGCAAACTTGGTTGTAAACAGTCAAGTGAGCTAGAGATCTTAAGGGTGCGAGTTAGTCTACTGATGGTAACATATTAATTTTAGGAAAGAGACACCAGAATACATATGAAATTGATTGGAACTTTGACCATCCTGCCTCACCTACTTGTTTTGCTGCCACGAATACTTTCAAAAATTGGCTTTGGCACAAACGTTTGAGTCATTTAAATTTTAAAACTATTGCCAGCCTGCATAAGCTAGATCTAGTTAATGGCTTGCCCCATATTGAGTTCTCAAATGATAAGATATGTTCAACATGCCAACTTGGGATCAGATCTACAATTAAGAACAAAGGTAGTAAACCTTCTTCTCGGTCCTAGAGTTGCTGCACATGGATCTCTTTGGTCATATACCATTAACAAGTCTAGGGGGAATGAAGTACACCTTAATGTTAATAGACGATTTCTCTCATTTTACGTGAGTTCTGTTTCTGGTTGGTAATGATCAGGCAACACCTAAGCTGATTAAACTACTAAAGAGACTTCAAAACGAGAAATCATGTGTCATAGATAGGATTCACAGTGACAAGGGTATTGAGTTTACTAATGACTCACTCGAGCCATATCTAGATGATCTATGTATTAAACATGAATATCCCACTGCTAGAACTCCACAACAAAATGGGGTTGCTGAGGTAGGAACCACACTTTGAAAGAAGCTGCGAGAACTATGCTCGCAGAGTCAGGCATCTCTCATAGATTTTGCGCAAAAGCAGTCAACATAGCTTGCTACATGAAGAACAGATCAGCGATTCATAGACTAGTTAACAAAATACCGTATGAGATCTGGAATGGTAATAAGCCAAATATTTATTATTTTTATGTGTTTGGTTGCAAATTTTTATACACAACAATGGAACGACTCGTCTAACCGTCTTTGACACTAAATCTGATGCTGGAATATTTCTTGGCTACTATGCAGTCAATAAGGCTTTTAGAGTATTTAACAATAGATCACTTACAATAGAGGAATACATTAAAGTAATATTTGATGAATCTTTTATAATTCTCTATCTGATTCACAAGTTAATAATCTAAGTAATCGAATGGAAAATGCTCATATTGATGATAACTGTGATAATGAGTTGGATTGTAGCAGAATGGTTGATTGTGTTTTAGAACCAGAAGTCCCGGATGCACCAGCAGACATACCTACCGAGCAACATGATTTAGACCCCGTTGTTGAGGACTCTACTAGACCGACCCCTACCGCAGTTGACACTCCAAACGCCAATGATGAACCCATACAGTCTACTGAGATTCCAACTCAGAACATTCAAGAAGCAGAGATTGATCGCCTTGGACCTACACTCCGATGGAAGAAGAATCACTCACCTAAGCTAGTCATAAGTAACCCTACTGCTCCTATACGAACCAAAGAACAGATGATAAAAGAATTTATGCATGCTAAATTCATCTATCACATAGAACCTAAGAAGATAGATAAAACTTTAGTAGATACAAAATGAATAGATGACATGCAAGAAGAACTAAATCAATTTAATAGAAATAAAGTTTAGCGCTTAGTACCACGCCCACCATGTCACGCTGTTATAGGTACCAAATGGGTATTTAGAAATAAATTGTACGAGAATGGTACAGTAATAAGAAATAAAGCAACATTAGTTGCACATGGATACATGCAAGTAATACATTGATTTCGATGAAACATTTGCCCCTGTAGCCCGATTAGAAACATTCGCATATTTCTTGCATTTGTTGCATTTAAGGACTTTAATGTCTACCAGATGGACGTTAAGAGTGCTTTCGTCAACGGTAAACTTCAGGAGGAAATTTATGTGGAGCGACCTCCTGGGTTTGCAAACCATCAGCAATCGTCATACGTTTACAAATTGGACAAAGCTTTGTATCGTCTGAAACAAGCTCCCCTAGCATGGTATAAAACGCTGTCAAAGTATTTGACTGATCATGATTTTACCATTGGTACAGTGGACAAGACCTTTTTCAAATTCACAAAGGGTGACCATACATTATTAGTTCGAATTTATGTTGATGATATTATCCGTGGTAGTACAAACCCAAAGTTGTGCGAGAAATTTTCTATGATTATGCAGGATCAATTTGAGATGAGCATGACGGGAGAATTATCATTCTTCCTTGGATTGCAGGTCAAGCAGTCTACTGATGACATATTCATCAATCAATCGAAGTATACAAAGCTACTGAAGAAATACGGTATGAGCACTAGTTCAGCAACAACCACACCCATGACCTCGTCTGCTAAACTAAATCTAGACGAAGCAAGCATACCAGTAGAGGTAACAATGTCCGGTATTATTGGTTCACTGCTTTATTTAACTTACAACAGATCCGGCATCGTGTTTGATGTATGTATGTGTGCACGCTTTCAATCAAACCATAAACAATCACACTATATTGCTGCTAAAAGAATATTGAAATATTTAAAAGGAACTGAAAATGTTGGCCTCTGGTATCCCAAGGATTCTACTTTTAATTTAATTTGATATTCATATATTGACTATGCAAGTTGTAAGATTGATAGGAAGAGCACCAGTGGATCATGTCAATTTCTTGGCAATCAGTGGATCTCTTGGTTTAGCAAGAAGCAGACATCCATAACAAATATATTACTGAAGCAGAGTACCTTGTTGCTGGAAGTTGCTGTGCTCAATTGTTTTGGATTCAACAGCATCTGAGAGATTATGGAATTGAATCTATTGAGTCATTGATATTTTGTGATAATACATCCGTTATAGTTATCACTTACAACCCAGTTCTTCATTCTCGGACCAAGCATATTGACATCCATCATCATTTTATCCATGATCGCGTAATGAAGAAGGAGATTCGATTGGAGTATATCTCTACCGAACAACAAAACAGACCCCTACCAGACGCCAAGTTTTTTTTTTCGCAATATACTTGACTTAGTTGATATGATTAAGTGATTATCACTGTTTAAATTCTCCTATATGCTTAGTTTAGGGGGAATTAGATTTGAGTTATGCATGGGGGAATTTTAACTGAGGGGGAATATTGTGTGTTTATGAAGGTCTATTAATTCCATGATGATAAGACAATTGTCTAGTGTAGCAAAGTTTGCCACTTAACCAGTAGACTTTACATATAGGTAGACATTATTATATAAACTAGCTAATTGTAACATTTCATATTTAGAAACCAACTGGAACGTCAGATTTCAACCTTTATTATTCGTTAATGTTCAATTAATCCTGTCCTGTTTAAATCATATCCGTTTAGTTTTAAATTCAAAATTTATTTTTGCATAGATGAGAGACATGTGTCCATGCGTCATTTCATCTACAGTACGACTTTACATCTACCCATATTCTTCACCGCTCTTAGTTTTTAATCTATTTACGTTTTATTTTATACAGTTTTACTAGAGATAACAAAACTTTGAAGCTTTGTTTGTCTCATATTCTCAAATATCACAGACTTCTTGCGTCCTATCATTTTTAACAATTTTATTAGAATGTCTAAGAACAGCCAACCAAGATTCGTCACAAACACTCTTCATGTGGATTTCCCATCTATTTCAAATCTGAAGGACGAAGATTTTGTGGGAGTTTTCAAGTGTTGGAAATCTCTGGGTTGCTAATCATGTTGAACCTTACTTCATTGTATTATAAGGAGGCCCTGATTGATTTCTACGCATACGCAAGAGTGATCAACAACAATGTTGTCACCACCATATTCGGGAAGGAAGTGACTATCTCCCCAACTGAGTTCACTGCACATCTGTGCCTACCCAATGAAGGGATAACAGAATTATCAGCTATCTCCATTGCCACCAGGGAGGAGATGAATACCCTATTTTCAGAGTCCGGACATCGGTTGAGCCCTCCATTCAAGAAAACTTTAGTAAAGAGTCAGTACTGAGTGCTGGCAGACATTGTTGCCAAGGTTCTGCTGTGTAAAGCTGATTCCTATGATGTCATTACCCGTGAGAAGTTTGAGGTTATATGTGCTACGTCAAGGGTCTGGAAGTCAACTGGTCGGTGAGTATTCCGAGTACTGACTGGAACGATTGAGTCGTTAAAAGATCATTTTGGCTTTGCGCACCCCTTGAGTCGCATCTTGGAGAAATTGTGAGTGCCAGTAGAGACTATCACTACTTTGTAGCCCACAAGACTCATCAATGCAAAGTATATACTGACATATCAGAAACCAACGAGTGGGGAAGGAGCCCATCCAAGAAGACCACCACCACGAGGAAGAAGTCTCAAGTGGTGAGTGACTCAGAGCACGCAATGTCTGAATCTGCCGAGTCCTCTCCTCCTCCCCAATCCACCGAATAAGACCAGAACGACCAGAAGAAGGCCTGCTGCTTCTCCAGGAACAACTTCAATCACTTAAGTTACAACTGCAGCAAAGGTCGTGTCTGATGTTCCCATCTCTTCCACAGAGATGATATATACCAATGAAGTATTTGCATCAAAGGTTGCTGCACCTTTTTGACTGCACCAGAGGCTTCAGATGATGAGCCTACCGGTTCTTTGAGGGTCATTTTCTCGATTTCAGATGCACCTCCAACTGTGAGGATGATTACATCTACTACAATTGTGTCTAATGCTATGTCAACTGCTTCCGTTCCCTCAGTTGACATCTCTACAGCCATTGTCCTCGTTGATGCTGTTTTTTCTGCAACACCTGCCGCTGTGGTTAATCCCTAGAGGACACCCATGGTCTTTTGCTTTGAGTATCAGGACGCCCAAGACTGGAACTGTTTCCCTCCGTACACTCCAGATGGGAAAGGGAAGGAACCAGTTGAGGCTTCAACTACTGCTGTGGCCATGAAAATCAATCTTGTTCTTGAGCGAGTTGAGAACTTTGTCGAGAAGAAGATAGACTTATTTGATAAATGGGTTAAGAACCGGATCAAGACTCGTCTCAACAACTTCGAAAAGATCTTGAAATAGGCCAAGAAAGATGAAAATGTCATCCTCAAGTTTTTGCAGACCGAAGACGTGGAAAAAGGTCTGAAGCAAAGAGAGATTTTTCACCTGATACACTATATCAGAGGCTTGAACAAGTTGGTGAAAACCAGGCATGAGGAGTTTGATCCGAACTCGGGCACAACTAACAATGATGTTGATGTCCTTCGATTCATGGAAGCCCGGCTCAACCTGGCACACCAAACACTACATGATTTGAAGGCAGAGTTAATACTTCATTCCACTGTGTATCAAGTCAGTGAGGATACAATGGACCTAGTTGAGCTGCTACCAATTGAGAGCCCTCCAGTGAAGGCTCCCCCAATCCAATCCACTACTACAATTCCAATAGACTCTACTACGTCTACTGGTGATTGTTCCCTTGAGCCAACTCCACAAACACCTTCCCCAAGTCAGCATCCTACCCTACAGGATGTTGATATTCTCAACCTGGATACTGTCATTAAATCGGTAGTGGATGATGTCACCCTCACTTCATAGGATGATGACTCTACCGATGCAATGATGACTTCCACAAATGCCTTAGCTATTATTCCTTATCACCCTACACCCGACCAAACCAATTCGATCAATCACACAACAAGGGTAATTGTTGTACCCCAACAATCCCCCTCCCAATAATTGCATTCCTTACAACTCATGGGAATCGAACACGTGATATTGACTATGATACCAATTGTAGGATCAATCTCCAGCCGCTTTGCCAAAAGCATGCGTTTGATCCTACAATTGGTATCAGAGTCAATGCCACATGCTCGATTCACATGAGTTGCAAGGAGTGTGATTATTGGGACGTGGGTTGCTGGGACAATTGCCATTGCTCTGTGATCGATTGTGCTTGTATTGTTGTACTATTTAAAAGATTTGAGTTGCACTGTTACCATTAGCTATAACTTTTGGTAAAATAGCAAGCTTTGATTTTGATAATTTTATATTACATATAGTATATGTGGTGTATCTATAATGTTTGGATAATTTTATATTACATACACAAAAGGGGCAAAAATATCATTTCACACGTTATGTGAATTGTTTTTGACATTGTTACACTAGAGGGGAGGTCTCTGTAATTTTTAAAAGTCGATGAGAGATTTTTATTATTATGTCAAAGTCGAGGGGGTGTGGATGTTATTATCCATTATATTTACATCTGATAACCATGCAAATACTAAATTTTATATTATATTAGTTCTTAAATTCTTTATTTTTTATTTGATTAAAATAACTTTTATTTTAATAATAACCTCGAAATTAAATTTTAATATCTTAAAATAATATTTCCATCCACATAATTTATTTAAATATAACCATGGATACTACTAAGAATTAAATATTTAGACACGCATCATCAGAATCACAAAAGTCTTGTTCACTTACCTAGAACCTTTTTCTTCTCTCCTCGCTTTCCTCCCCTACCCTAACCCTACCATCAAACCCTAACCAGAACTCCCACCTCTAGCTTTCTGAGCTCTGTCCCTCAATCACTCAGACCAAAAACACACACACACTGAAAGACTGAACACAGACAGCACACACATTCCTCTCCAGAGCCAGTTTAAGGCCACGGATCAGGAGACTCTTGAAGAACCCACGCGATTTCTCATCTGATTTTATTGGTATGTTTCCAGCTCTTTTAATTCCTGTTTTTTTGTCACTATTGGGTTTTCCTTGATTAAGTCCTTGTGGCGTGTGGATGTTTTTTTTTCTTGAGGATACATTCATTCACTCTTTTTATTAATCACCCTGCATGCAAGTGTGTAATTTTACGTCTCGAGTACGAATTTGTTGAAAGTGCTTTTTTTTTAACCTTTGTTTGTATTGTTTTTTGAAGAATGTATTCTTCTGACTAAGTGTCTGTATCAAACTTGTCTATTATCGAGATGATTATAAACATGGGTTTGATTATTGTCTATTATTTCTTGTTGATTTGTAAATTTAAATTGCTCGTTTTTTTGCATGTATGTGTGCAATTTGAGTTTGATCTAGCATATACAGCATTTTAAATCTGTGAATCTGCATGTATGATTTTCGTGGTTAATGACGATTTTATATTACTTTTATCTGTATGAACTAGAACATGAATTGTAAGTTTCTTGGCAGGCACAGTCATTTGAATTGAATATAGATTGAGTTGTCTAGTTTTATGGGAAAAGTGTTCATCTTTGGCATGAAACTTATTCGGAATTTAGTATTAAAGATTCCGATTAGTTTAATTTTCTGCAAATAGGTAGAAGTAGATCAATGTTAAGCATGAAGCCAAAAAAAGGCATACAAGTGTGGATGTATATATCGTAAGATACGGACTTTAAGCTTTCGTATCCAGTCCACTTGGTTTAAAATCGCTCCAATTACTTGAGTTTTTGCACCGGTTAAAAACCATTACAATTGACTAAATTGTAAGAGCCGTTTATAACCGCTCCTATCGTTTTAGAAGCGGTTATAGCAAGTTTTGCCATCGATTACTAAAAGCACTCCTGTTGAACATAGAAGCGTTATCTATAAAAAAAAACAGTTAATAATGCTACAAAAAGTTTAGATGTGGTTAATAACCACTCATATAAGTCAAGAAGCTGGTTTTAAAATCCTTGTTTTTTTTTAGTTTCCGATACAATATTTGTTCTAGTTTAAACATAAGTTTTTTGTTTTCTTCGGTGCTCTGCTGTTAGTTTTGCTCTTTCTTTCGGGAGGGTATTCTATTTAATGAGTGACAATTTAGTCTATTCCGGTTTTAGATGCGAGTACTTCTTGTGTTGTTTCATGATCTAGATTGCCTTTTATGTTTGAATTCTTTAATCTTTTTTTTGTCTTAACCAACAGTTTTTTATTTAATTCTTGATCGTTGACATTATGTAATCTCTATTGCAAGTTTATAGCACTACTTCCGTCTTATTTCAAAGTTTACTTCATACTTTTCATGCGTAGCAACTCATTTAAGTTGCCACCAAGGTTGTAGTTGTATTGTCTTGGTTCTTGATGACAAAGTTGGCTTATCCTTTGCTTGGCATGACGTAGATGGTAATTTTGCACGCGCATAATGGTTGAGTTCATATGTCGGTCTAGGGTATTCATATTATTTTGATGCCTTGCCAAATTTTAAGTAATAAAACAATGACATATGGTAAAGTTCTATGTGACTTTGTGAAGCTTTTTCTTTTTTGAGCAAGGCTTAGGTACTCAAACTGTTCTTTGTTACCATATACTGCTATAGCAAACTTGTCATTCTTAAAGTAGAAATCTACAGTATACTTAACGGGCTTGAAATTCTACAAAAATATACACATTTTTAGCCTGTTGAGTCTATGTTTCATTTGGTTGTCAAGTTTTCAAGTACCTAGTGGCATTGAATATTCTCATACTGCAGTTGAATTCGTTGAATCTTTTGTGTGGTTTAGCTCTTGCGATCCAAATATGCGAGCTGACGTTGCATGCTTAGTCCCACCACATGCATTAGCTGTTCTATCCTTAGAAACTATATAAATAATGTTACTGAAACTAAACATGCCTAATGTTCAATTTGAAAAGGGAAACAGGCAGCATATTTATTTGGCACGTTGAAGACGTAAAGCTTGTCGATTGATTAGAGATTACAACAACTAGTTAGCATTAATGTTTTCAGATATAGGATTGTATTGTTTTACTGACTATTCGTTTTTCAGTTTCTTGGTATTCAAGGCTTAGTTATTTGCTTATGCTTGTTGTTGCTTTACTAGAAATTTTCCTTGGTATGATATGCTACCCCTGCAAAAAGTTATATCTTATCTGTCCATTTAGGATGTATTGAGCAAGATCACACTGACAATATTCTTCCCTTTTTTACTGATAGTTCTCGAAATGGAACAAAATCCAAACAGCTCAGCAAATAAGGCTTGGGAATCTGTCAAGGCGTATACAGTCCAATGCGCCTCATGTTCAAAATGGAGGCTCGTTCCCACAAAGGAGAAGTACGAGGAAATAAGAGAAACAATCAAGGAACAGCCTTTCATTTGCGATAAAGCTAGGCAGTGGAAGCCTGAAACATCATGCGAGAAAGAATCTGATGTCACGCCGGAGGATTCAAACTGGCTATGGGCAATGGACAAGCCCAACATTCCTCGGACACCTAATGGCTGGCAAAGAATTATAAGAGCTCGATCCGAAGGAGCCTCGAAATTTGCTGATGTGTATGTATCACTTTTTTATTCTGTCTTGACAGGATGTTGATTATGGAAATAAGGTTTTTTTAGCTATATCATTATGATTGACAATTGGCATTTCTCGTGTTCTATCTTAACAGGTATTATGTAACACCATCTAACAAGAGATTGCGTTCCATGGTGGAACTTACTAGGTATGCTCCGATCTTTAAACACTAAATAAATAACTGATCTAATCTTAATTCACAACAATGTCGGCATACAAGGTACCTTGGTGAGCATCCACAGTTTGTACAAGAGGGTGTTGTCATATCTCAGTTTTCGTTTCAGTCGCCAGTATCATTTGATGATGATTATGTTCCGCGGAGGCGAGCTCGTTCTTCACGTGACATAAGTAGGACGAATCGACAGGTTTTATGATTTTTCCTTGCGGTTTTTCTGTGAATAATTTTTTTCTTATTGGATTGATCTTCTTGAATTTTATTTTTTATTTTTATTATTTTTTTTGTTTTTGGATAAGCCAAGATATATTAGATGGAGCACTAGTAGTGTTCGAAAAAAGTACAAGATTACAAGTTTGATATGGCATTCCAAAGAAACATAGAAACGACCCAGCCATCATTAGGCTAGGGAGAAAACCGGACCCAATCGTTTACCGAGTACAACTTCAAGCCTACCTTTTTGTTTACCAGCGAAGACCAAAGATGAATTTTTATTCTATCTAGTGTGGAAAGGAGATTCTGGACTTGATTCATTGAAAATCAACGCATTCCGAAGGTTCCAGATACTCCAATATTTTCTTGAATGAATCAATATTTTGTTTTTGCTTTTTTTTTCTTTTTCTTTCTTGCAGCCAACCCCATGTTATCTATTGTTCCATGTGTGAATAAAGACTAGGAAGATGCTTGAGGAGATGTTTGGGTATTCAAAACATATCAACTTGTCTATATTTACTGTAATTGTGAGTTTAAATTTGTGAATTCAACATATATGCTAGAGTTTATGTGCAATAATCGTGCACATTCTGTGCATGATACGTGCACATTGTGTGTGCATGGGTGTCTTTTTTATTACTTTTTTCTACCGTAAAAATATCTTTACTTGTTTTGAAGTAAATAGTCAAAGTTGTGTACATTGGTACGGAAAATAGTTCTATGCACCTGGTTTGGACTTCACTTAGAGATCAACTCAATATTTAAATATAATATATTTTAAATAAAAATACATAAACTAATATACCAACTATTTTTAGACCAACCGAAAAATGGCCAGAAGTTAGATACAATTATTTATAAGAATCTATGGATATCTTCTATATTATATTTGTATCCATTTACTAAACCTGGAACTTTTCTTTATTGTGAATTTATTTATTTAGATTATGTGGTTAAATTTATTTTAAATTAATATCTCTTATAAGCTCATATTGTTTAAAGAAATAAACCGTAAATCTTGTTTAAAAAAAACGTTGTTAAGATGTTTATTTTGACGTATTTTTATTTATGAGATATAAAACGATAGTTTTGAAAATCACTCCATAAATTTCATTTGGATATCCAAATATGTGCTTCTGAATTAACTTCAACCTCAACTTGAAATAGAAAGATAAGATAGAAGATTTTGAAAACTGACCTTATTATTATTATTTTTTTGAATGCATGAAACCCGTGTTATTTTAACATTAGGGGATGTCATGCATTTTAATTTTTTTATTTAAGGTCAGTTTCTTAACTGCTCCAAAATATGTACTTTTGAAATAAACGAAATTTATACATTATTTTCTATTTATCAGAAAAGCTTATTTTAATAGTGATTTTGAAATTTTTTGTGATGCGGGACAAACAAATGGTTTGACTAAGCTTTTTTAACATGCATTTTCAAAATTAAATATTCAATTTTTTTTTATTTTCATTAAAATATATTTTATTTTAATAATAACATCAAAATTAAATTATAATATCTAAAAATAATATTTTTATACACATAATTTTTTTAAATAACACCACAGAATTTAATATTAGACACAAATCATCAAAATCACAAATGTCTTTGTTACTCAATTAGATAGTACTTTTTTGCTTCTCCTTGCTTTCCTCCCCTACCCTAACACTAACCCTAGCATCAAACCCTAAAAATATTCCTCACTTCTTCGTCTTCCTGTAGCTTTCCGAGCTCTGCCCCTCAATCATTCTCACCAAAAACTCACACACTCGGAAACTAAACACACACATTTCTCTTCGGGAACAAGTGTAGGAACACGGATCAGGAGTTTTGGATAGTCCACGCGATTTCTCATCTGATCTTATTGGTATCTTTCCAGCTCCTTTTCTGTGTTCAATCATTTTATTTCTGTTGGGTTTTTCTTAATTAAGTCATGGTGTTGTGTGGATGTTCTTTTATTTTTCTTGGGGGATGAATTCGTTCGTTCATTTTAATAATCACTCAGGCACGCATTCGTTCGTTTTATTATTGATTCTTGTTTATTTTTTTCTTGTTGATTTGTCTTTAGAGTGCTAGTTTTTTTTGTTTTTTTTGCATGTATGTGTAGAAAATTGAGTTGTGATCTACCATATACAGATAAAATAGTCAATTTGCATGTATGCTTCTCGTGGTAAATGACAATTTGATAATGATTTTATTCATATGCAATAGAATAGGAACCATAAGTTTTATGGCAGGCTTAGTCATTTGAACTGAAAATAAACAGCGTGGTCTAGTTTTTATGGGAAAAGTGTGCATCTTTGGCATAAAAATTATGGGGAATTTAGTATGAAAGATTCCCGATCAGTTCAATTGTTAACAAAGAGCAAGGTAGTAGTTGGTCAATGTCATGGTTCGCAAAAACGGTTGCGAAACGATTGGAACGACCGTTCCGGAATGGGAACGGCAGCTGCCGTGGTAAAGTTCCATGTTAAACGGATGTGTACTTATAGCGGAGATTTCACGGCCGCCACGGAACGGAACGGCGATTTCTAGGCCCGTAACAATGATTTCGCGCCCCGGAACGACCGTTGCTGAACATTTTTAACAATTTCCAAAGCATCTAATTTTTTTATTTTTAATTTAAGAACACTCCTTGTCTGTAACCAGACCATTCAGTGCATTAAGAACGAATCCACGAACAAGCATACACATGCGACTGTCTATATTGTTACATAGACTCGGCTAAGTGGTTTAAAAACCGCTCCAACTACTTGTTTTTGCACCGGTTAACAACCGCTACAACTGACTAACTTACAAGAGCGGTTTATAACCGCTTAAACCGCTTCTATTGTTTTATTACAAGCGGTTATACCAAGTTTTACTATCGATTACTAAAAACACTCCTATTGAACATAGAAGTGTTATCTACAAAAAACAGTTAATACTGCTACAAAAGTTTAGAAGTGATTAATAACCATCCCTATAAGTCGAAAAAGCTGGTTTTAAAATCCTTGTTTTGTTAAATTTACATTTCAGTTTTTGTTCTAGTTTAGGCATTAGTTTTTTCCTTTCTTAAGTAACTAGGAAGGGTGTTCTATTTAATGAGTGACAATTTAGAATATTATAGTTTTAGATGTGAGTACTTCTTGTGTTGTTTCACTATATAGTTTACCTTTATGTTTGAATTCTTTCATCTTTTATGTCTAGACCAACAGTTTATTAACCAACTATAATCATAGACATTATGTAATCTCTACTGCAAGTTTACTAAATAGCAATACTTCTGTCTTGCTTCAAATTTCACCTCATTCGTTTCATGTATGCAACACATTTATGTGGCTACAGAGGTTGTAATTGTATTCCCTTGGTACTGATGACAAATTTAGCTTCTGCTTGGCTTGGCGTGATATAGATTGCATTTTCACATGGGAAAAAAAAACCAAATTCGTCCTCTAACTTTGCCTATTTTGGGTTTTGGTTGGTCATTTAAGTAGTCAAAATTAAGTCTTGGTTCCGTAAGTTGGGTTTTTTTTTGCTTTTAGTCCTATTTCGTCAGAGTGCTATATGGTGCCAGAAAAAGCTGAAATGTCACGTGCATTATGATCGTATTTATATGTTGGTAGAGGGCATTCTTTTCATATTGTTGGCCTTTACTAATTTTTTTATTTATAGAACAATCTCATGCATAAAGTGCTACGATAGTACTACTATAGCAAACTTGTCATTCTTGTTTTAGGCATCTAAAATATACTGTGAAGGCCTTGAGATTTTGAAAACATTTTATAAAAATTGTTAGCTTGCGAGCTAGTCTATGTTTTCTTATTCGTTTTTCAAGTTTTCAAGAACATAACGCCATTGATATTCGATGAGAGTTCTAATTTTATGAACCTTTTAAGTGATTTAGTTTTTTTTTTTTCTAGTTAGTTGATGTGCAATATAAGTGCAGAATCGTCACACTGACAATGAGAACATTGTTCCCTCTTTTATTGGTAGTTATCGAAATGGAACAAGAACCAAACAACTCATCAAATAAGATTTGGGATTCTGTCAAGGCGTATACGGTCCAGTGCGCCTCGTGTTCAAAGTGGAGGCTCGTCCCCTCAAAGGAAAAGTACGAGGAAATAAGAGAAACAATCAAGGAACAGCCTTTCACTTGTGATAAAGCTAGGGATTGGAAGGCTGAAATATCATGCGAAAACGAATCTGATGTCAAGCCAGAGGATCAAAACTGGGAATGGGCAATGGACAAGCCCAACATTCCTCGGACACCTACTGGCTGGCAACGAATTATAAGAGCTCGAGCTGAAGGAGGCACCAAATTCGCCGATGTGTATGTATTGTGTCGACTCTCGACACAATTTGAGTGATGTGCCATCTATATATATGATGATTGGCAATTTGGCATTTGATGTTTTATGTCTTAACAGGTATTATGTGGCACCATCCAACAAGAGATTGCGTTCGATGGTAGAACTTAGTAGGTATGTTCCTGATGTACTTACTATATATGTCTTAAAGTTCAGAACTTCCACTTTGATAATTAATGTCGGCATACAGGTACCTTGGTGAGGATCCACAGTTTGCACAAGATGGTGTCACCGTAGCTCAATTTTCATTTCGACCCCCTGTCCCATTAGACGATAATTATGTTGCGAAGAGGCGTTCTCGTTCATCTTCACGGGACATAATTGGGACAGAATCGGCAGGTTTTATGATTTTCTCTTGCTTGGTTTTTTGAAATGACTCTGTGTATAACATCTTCATCTAAAGTAAACAATAGTCGACATGAAATCTTGTTTCGATGTTTGAAATCGAAACTCTTGTGTCTTTGCAGCCAATCCCATAACATCCATTGTCACCTACGAACATCCGTACGCAGAACGTCGTGCGCCGGAGACAGTGGTTGAATCCCGAGCAGAAAGTTCGGGTAATTCTATAGTCTCCTGCATTTTTGCTCCATTCAATAAACCTACAATTTTTCACCTCTCGATCACATGACTAGATTCGCGGGTGTGCCACCTAAATATATTTCTAGCTTGCTTATTTGCAAATTTTTATTTGACATTTTTATGAATGCAAAATATGTACGTGCAAAGCTATAGATTGAGAGTTAAAATTACCTTTTTGCTTGCATGTAGCTAATGCCTTGGGCTTCTACATGCTTGTTGAGGGGTATAAGAAATTACCCCATATAAAAATTAATTACTTCATTTTTATCTAATCTTGAGGTGCTGCAAAAAAATAATTTGCAAATATTTTTTTTTCTTCTAATTGATTGATCTTCTTGAATGAATCAAAACAATTTTTTTTTCTTGCAGCCAACTCCATGCTATCTATTGTTCCATATGCAAAAACAGATTGCTAATCTGCTCGAGAAAGAAAGTGAAACTTCGATTCTGGTTCATTGTTTCTCTTGGCTATATGGTTCATCTGGGATAGATCGAGCTTCAAGAAATAGTGAATGGTCTACACAAATGTATACAGGTACATTTGAGGGCTAGTATCTTGAGAAGATGGTGGGTTTTAAATTCTTTAATTATTAGGAACACCTACTCAAGAATTTATGTTTGTTCATACATAGGCTAATTTCTTAAAGCCGATTCTAGTTTTAAAGCGGACTGTATCAAACATGAATAATCGTAGGATTATTTTTTAAAAAAAAACATTCGTTTTGATCAAGATTTGAAATATAACTTTTTCAACTTCCGACATTTGTTTAGCTTTTGTTTTTTTTACGTATTTGAATGTCATTTTGCAAAAAAAAAAAAAAAAAAATTAAAGAAAGATCACAAATCAAAATGGATGTTTGATCAATGTCATTTTTCGAACTATCTGATAATCGTGCATATATGAACTTGTATATATTTACGGTAGTTGTGAGTTTTAAGCTTGAAAATGTAAACATATATGCTGGAATTTGTGTGTAATAATCGCGAACATTATGTGTTCATTAGTGCACAATACGTGCACATTGTGTGCATCAGTATTTAATAAAATATATAATTATATTATATTAATAAAATATTAAAGTTTATAAGCGACTCGCGAACAAAATAATTTGGGCTCGAATTTGACTCGAAAAATGTTCGGACATGTTCAAATTTGGTTTGAATTCGCTAATTTCGAATACGAATCAAACATTTTTCGAGTTGACTCGAAAAGCCCACGAGCTAGCTCGATTCGTTTACAACCCTTGTTCAAGCCCTAATGTTGCAACTCAAAGTCAAGATCTCGACTATTAAAAGCCTCCTCAAGTTTAGGATTTTGATTAACTGATACGATCATAGAACAAAGATGAGCTCAACCAGAGAGAGAGCAAAGCAGGAGGGATGGTGAGCAGAACATGTGGGGAAGAAAGGATCGAAGACATGAGAAGAAGAGGAACTACACCAAAGCAAATTCAGGACTACATACTTAGTCAATGGGTATATCAAGTAGTTCAATAAAGAAGTTCTTTTCTCTCTATTTTCTCTTCACCGAATTCCATTCTTCAGGAGGCTAGCTACCTCGAATTAGCTCCCTATCATTAAAATTAACATGTGGGGAAGGAATGAAATGGGGGACGATATGGAAACTTAATTCAAGATTAGTTTGATATATAACTTTGATAAACCAAAAAAGTATCAAAATTGAAAATATCATGTATGAAAGTGTTGGTCAAACAAAGGTCAAATTTTTTAAATTCTCTCTTTGGAATTCACCTAGTTTAGATCTCATTTTTTCTCCGTTGTCTCATATCATATTTTATATATCTAAAATCATGATAAATGCAGCCAATTTATGAAGATTTTCAAAGCTCCTTTTAATAAAAACGGCTATATCATAAATGACCCGTAGCTTTTTCTTGACCACCCATCAGTTCAATTCTTGGACTCATTCTGGCATTGCTTTTGTCTTTCGTTAGTAAAAGGGATCCAAGGATCTTGCGAATCTCGTCTCTTCTTGCAAATCTTGACTCTTTTAATTAACTTCACTAGGCCCACATTATCTTTGATTTTTGGACTCAAACTGGTCGGATCATTATTGAGAAAGTAACTTGATCTTCGTCCACAAAGCTCAAACTCGAAAACTTGCTTAAGAGGAACCAAGCTCCTCGTCATTCACACAAAAGAGTGCTGGTATATTCAATAATAGATACAAAGTTTTGGATGACAGGTTACATAGAATACAAAGACTATAGATCTTTAATATATTTTCTACATGTCGATGGTATATGCAGATATATGAAAGTCTATAATAATTAATGGGTCGTTGGTAACGAACCACACGTGGTTTTCCAAATAGATAATTTACACATCTTTTATTTGAAAATAGACGATTTACATACGGTGAATTTCAAAATAGACAGTTTACCCCAATGTGGCTTGTGAATAGGTGTATATCACGTGTGAGAAGTACATCATGCTATGTTTTGCAAAGTATAAGGGTAAATGTCTATTTACAAAACACATTGGGATAAACTTGGATAAAGTGCCTATTTACAAACCATATTAGGATTAAATGTCTATTTCTTCGTAGGAAAAAATAAAATAATTGAGTACTAGTGTTACACAAACCCAAATGTCATGAAAATACAGACTACTGCAAGACCGAAAATTAAGCATAAGAAAACTGCAAGAGAACACACTTGTGTTCCAAATAAAGAACGAACAAGGCTAAAAGTTCTGCACTAACAAATCAACTGTTACAACAAAATTAAACCAGCAAAAAAAGTAGCAGACCCCATGTAAATAGTCAAGAAAACAACTTTCTCCTCGGCTTTAACATGTCCAAGCTTGAAGAGTTGATTGTAGGCCCTCAAATAAGGCCACCCAATACCCATTCTACTGCTACACCACATCTTTGAATAACATCATTAAAAAGCTTTAGATTCGTCTAAACTTTAAAGGCAACAAAAATATCATCTATCGTAACCAAATTGAGGACTGGAGAGCCACCCTATGATCCAAAAATAGCACTCCGACCACCTGCTACAACGAAACCAGACCACCAGATAAGATAGTTGGCTTCCATATCAGAAGTTGAAACACACGAGATTTACTAACCCAACCAAACTGAATAATTTGAACTACCCGAAGAATCTGCATGCCTTCAAACCTGTAACCTTGTTTTGAATTAACCTCCAAACAAAGTCAGACACTTTCTTAGGAGTCATTGGGTTCCCACTGGCTTTAAATCTCCATCCACCAAAGAATAAGCCACTGAGTCCCCGCTTTTCAAGGACAAATAAGCCGACTTAGTTGAATACGAGCCTGAGATATCCGATCTCCACAACCAGTAATCGTCTGAGCTGATATCCCCGCTATACCTATCAACAAAAGGAAATAAGATCGTTAAGTAAAACCATATCCCACTCAAACAACTTTCTCCTCCAATTCCATCTCTACTCCCAAAACCTATCGACCCAAACCCCCTATCCGAGATCGAACAGTTACCCTCCTTGTCAATAGAATACAGATGCTGAAATTTGTCCACCAACCTTTCCTCCCCGCCCAACTATCTAACCAGAATCTAGTATTGTTGTCATTTCCTACCTATCTAACCATCCCAGACCAAAACCAATTGTTATTACCTGACAACATGTTTTTTCCTCAGATCTCTCCACCACCTCGAAACCCTTATCTCCAAGCCCCCATTCTCATTTGAAAACAACCCCTCCACAATATCGCATTTTAGCTCTTTACCCCACAACCGATCCTTATTTTGAGCTAACCCCTACCCCCATTTAGCTAATAAAGTTATGTTAAACCAGTTGAGATCTCTAACCGCCAAACCCCCCTCATCTTTGGACTCACACATTTTGGACCACTATACCAAAGCTATCTTATTCCCCCCTCCACACCACCCACATGAATGATTTGTGAATTTTGGTCAAGGCTTTTAACAACTGAGTCTCACCTATTAAGCACGATAAGGTAGAGCAGACATGATGACTTTTATCAATTTGGAATAAGAAAATTTTTCAGATGGAAAGTAAGTGGGAAGACCAAAACATTCTGATCGTCTTTGGTTTTTTGGGGTGATAATAAGATTGAATGTGCCATCACAAATGTTTATTCTCCATGCGATATGGTGGGCAAACGGTCCTTATGGAACACACTGAATTCAGCTCTGAACTGTAGTAATGTAACCAGATGGTGTTTAGCATGAGATTTTAATGTGGTTCGTGATATTTAAGAAAGAAGAGGCATTGGATTCTCAGATTCTCGAGAAATAAGGGAGTTCAATGAGTTTATTTCGGATGCTGGTCTATTTTAGCTTACCATGAATCGTCGTAAGTTCACTTGGTCCAGATCTAATGGAAAATGTGCGAGTAGGATTGATCGATTCTTCTTACCCGAAGGTTGGCTACAAGAATGGCAAGATAATTCTCAGTGGGGCCTAGAAAGAACGGTTTCGGATCATAGCCCTATCATGCTAAAAACTATCTCAAAGAATTGGGGTCCTAAACCGTTCAAAGTTATGGACTATTGGTTTCATCATCCTAATTTTACAAGTTTTGTTGAAAAAGAAGGGAACAGTATTCATATTCAAGGTTGTGCGATGTTTTCTCTCAACGAAAAATTGAAAGTATTGACATCTAAACTTAAAGACTGGAATATCAACGTCTTCGGTAACTTGGACCTCATAATAGAATCATCAAAAGCTGATATTCATATTCTAGACTTCAAAGAGGAAGTAAACGGAATCCGAGGCTAGTCTAAGAAGATTGGCATGGTTAGATTTGACGAGAAACGTGAAGATGAAAGATAATCTCCTTTATCAAAAAGCAAGGATCAAATGGTTGCAGGAAGTGGACTTAAATTCTAGATTTTTCCATCAATGTATAAACAAGAATAGGAAAAGGAATAAAATTCTATAAACGTTAATGGTACATGGAATATGTATAGGAGTTGAAAATGGGCATTAAAAATTTCTTCAAACAAAGATTTATTCAGCAGATTGCTATTAGACCTAAAATTCAGAATGAGGCTCAGCCTCAAAAATAGGGGAGACGAAAAATGATATACTGACAGCAGCTTTTTCAAAAGAATAGATTAAAGCAGCAGTTTGGGACTGTGATAGCTCTAAAGCCCAGGACTGGATGGATACAACTTTCAATTTTTGAAACGTTTTTGGGATTTATTCAAGAATGGTATTTCTATAATTATGGCTGACTTTAATCGGTACTCCAGAATAACCAAGGGGTGCAATTCATCTTTTATATGCATGATTCCAAAATCAGAAAATCCAAAGATATAGATGATTTTCGACCCATTTATCTTATATGCTGCATATATAAAATCTTTGCCAAAATATTATAAAAAAGGCTAAGCAATGTCCTTGACAAAGTGATCTCGGAAGGACAATCGCCTTTTGTTGGGCGGAGGCAAATTCTAGATGGTATCCTTATTGCCAATGAGTTGGTAGATGATATGAGGAAGAACCAAAAGAGGGGCCTCATTTTTAAAGTTGACTTTGAAAAGGCTTATGATACGGTCGCTTGGTATTTCCTAGATCAGGTTATGGACGCAATGAATTTTAATATGAAATGGAGAAGGTGGATGATGGAATGTATATCCTCAACTTCACTTCAGTCTTGGTGAATGGAAGCCCTACAGATGAATTCCATTTGGAAAGAGGATTGCGTCAAGGTGACCCATTATCACCTTTTTTGTTCTTGTTAGCAGCTGAAGGCCTAAGCGTTTTGATGAAAAGAGCTTGTGTTTCGAACATGTTCAAAGGAATATCAATTGGTAATGGAAGCTTAACAATTTCTCACCTCCAATTTGCAGATGATGCACTCTTTGTTGGCGAAGCTACATGGGACAATGTTTGGGCAATTAGTTGTATCCTACGAAACTATGAATTGGTTTCGGGGTTAAGGATCAATTTCCACAAAAGCACTTTGATAGGGATTTGTGTGGAGGATGAAATGGTAGCTCAGATGAGCGAGTTTCTTAAGTGCAGGCAAGGATCAATACAATTCACATATCTGGGGTTGGTGTAGCGCCTTAAAACGCTACAACTCTCATTCCTCTATTTTAAATAAAATTATCGATTTTTGTTTTGATGATTACAAAACCTATGTTTTTTGTACTAATGATTTATGTTGAGTATGCAGCATAAGTTATGAACAAATTAAGCATAATGAAGATTGACAAAGTGTTGAAATGCCAAGAGAAGATAACATTTTGTTCAGACGGATCACCCCAGGCGATGAGTGCCATCGCCCCAGGCGATGGGTGCCAGGCGAGGCATCGCCACGCCCATCGACAGAGGCGATGGCTAGGCGAGCATGCTAGGAAGATCGCTCCAGGCGATGAGTGCCATCGCCCTAGGCGATGGGTGCCAGGCGAGGCATCGCCACGCCCATCGACAGAGGCGATGGCTAGGCGAGCATGCTAGGAAGATCGCTCCAGGCGATGATGACCATCGCTGAGGCAATGGCAACCATTCAACACTTCGCCCCGCACATCGACTGAAGCGATGCCGAGGACCGCGCGCATGGACTGAACGCCCGAGGCGATGGCTGGAACGCCTGAGGCGATTGTTGGATCGTTTGAGGTGATGTCTACTTCGTTTGAGGCGATGAAAAGTTTTGTTCTTTTGAGGCTACGGCTTTTATTTTCGGTGGGGATCGCCTGAGGCGATCCATACATCGCCTGAGGCGATCGGAGCATTTCTTGACCGTTGGAACGCGGCGATGGTGATCTCCCGAGGCGATGTCCGAGGCGATCCTGGAGTGATTTCAGCCGTGTAGCAACGGCTAGTAGGAGCCTTGGGGGCCTTATACACTATAAATATGGATGCTTTGGAGCATTTTGAAGACAAGAAACAAGCCTACAAACTTCTACAAAGATTTGATCATTCAAAATTCAAATAGCATTGCAATCTCCATACATTGTTGTTGTATTGGAGCTTGTAATTCATTCTTTTTGTTAGAGTCTTGTTATCTTCGTGTGAGTACACCGTGAAGGTGTTTTGTTGAGTTTATTGTAAAGGTCCTCCAACACCAAAGCAAGTTGGAAATTGTAAAGTCATCAACAAGTTTAGTTGGTGCATATGTTGTGGCTATCCTTGGAGTCCTTAAGGCCAAGAAGACTCGTGAAGAGTGTTGGTAGTTCGTGAAGAGCTTTGTGTACTCGGGAAGAGTATTGTGCTCGGGGAGAGCTTTGTAAACTCGGGAAGAGTTGTGTAGTGGCTAACTTGGAGCCCTCAAGGCAAAGATCTTTTGTTCTAGTGGAACCTCGGTTGGAGGTTATCTAACCGGGAAGAGGAGACGTATGCGATTCATCGCCGAACTTCTATAACAAATATCCTTGTCATTTACCGCACTATTTCATTACGCATTTATTTATTTATTTACTTCTTCATCTCTTTTATTTACCGATTGACTTAAGCCTTCCGCAAGCGCAAACTCTTTTATTTTTGCAAACTCATTTTAAAACGCTAAAGTAGCCAAGGAATCTCATTCACCCCCCCTCTTCGATTCCAACAAGTGGTATCAGAGCCATTTGATTTTTGTTTTTAAATCAAATCTTTTATATGGCTAATCTAGCAAATGAGTTTGCTCAAGGTCAATCGACAAATAGACCTCCGCTCTTCACGGGTGATAATTACGGATATTGGAAAAATAGAATTTCTCTATATATCCAATCCGTAGATTATGATCTATGGAAGATTATTGTGAAAGGTCCACATATTCCTTTAAAGGAAGTTGGGGGAATAAGTGTTCCCAAAGAAATGGACGACTTCACAAGAGCGGATATGATTTTAATTTCGCAAAATGCTAAAGCTATTAATATTTTACATTGTGCTTTAGATATGAAGGAGTACAACCGGATTTCGATGTGCTCAACCGCCAAGGAGATTTGGGACAAACTTCAAATTTGTCATGAAGGAACCAACCAAGTGAAGGAGACAAAGATAGACCTATTGCAACTCAAATATAAGACATTTGAGATGGAGTCCGGAGAAGAGGTGGATTCTATGTTTAGAAGGCTCACTCAAATAATAAACGAGCTTGCCCAACTTGGAGAGAAATACCCTCCAAAGCAAATATGGAGAAGAGCTCTTAGAGCCTTTCCAAAGGAATGGGATGCCAAGAGGACGGCCATCATCGAGTCAAACAAAGGAAAAAGTGCTTTTTATGACCTTGATGAACTTCATGGCACATTGGTGACCCATGAGCTTGAAGTTTCAACAAGGAAAGGAATAAATGAGGATGATAGATCTATGAGAAAGGGGATCGCCTTGGTCGGGAGAAAAGATCAATCCGAGGATGACGAAAATGATGAGGAAATGGCATTGTTCACAAGGAAGTTCAAGAAATTCTTCAACAAACATAACAAGCCAAAGGCCTCCGGTGCTACCAAACATGAATCCAAACACGAGGTAACTTGTTATAATTGTCAAGAAAAAGGTCATTATGCTAACAAATGTCCTAGGAAGAAGAATGAAGACAAAGGCAAGAAGAATGCCCTAATAGCCACATGGAGTGATAGTGACTCCGATGAAGAAGAAACAAATCTTTGTCTCATGGCCAAAGATGACATAGATGAAGGAAATGAAAGCGACGATGAGGTACCTTCGTTTGATGAATTACTAGATTCTTATCATGAGCTTATAGATGTTCTTGGCAAAACCAAGATGAGTAACAAATTACTCAAACTTGAGGTAGCCAAGAAAGATGAAGAAAATAATTTATTGAAAAATGAATTAAATTCCTTGAAGATATCTTTTTGCAAATTTAGTGAGAGTAGTCTAAAGATGAACGAGTTGCTTGGCTTTGGTAGCGCTTATCGCGTACGCCCAAATTAACCCTTCTTCAGTTAATAGCAAAAATATGTAGTAGCGGAAGTAGGGATCGATCCCACAGGGAAGGTAAATTTATTTCATGTCAATTATCAAACAAATAGTAACAATGGGAGTTTTGGATTGGATTACTACTACTTAGCGAATATCAAACTAATAAATGAGTTTAACTAAAACGACTAAAACTTATGGGATTAAAGCGATTCTTGGTTTTCAGGTAACCATACTTTTGAAAATTATCTTTTGGTCACCAAATCAAAACATTCGAATTCTTTCGATTATCTATCGACTGACAATTCAATTCCTACTCATCTTATTCATAGTCAAAGAGAAAACAACATTCAATTCAACCCTTACCAAATCTCTAATCACCACTACATCCGTTAATGATTAAATCAATGATAGTTTTCAAAACTAATGAGTTCGACAAATCTAATCAATAAAAACTACAGCCGTTAGAATTGATTACTCAATCGTTTCTCCTAAGAATTCAATAACACCTACAGCCGGTTAATTATTAATCTTTGTTGTTTCTTAACAAACTATCGATTATGCAATTGAATATTAGGTGATCGGTCTAATACACAAACACAACAATCGTGGAATTCGAAATCTGAGAAACAAATTGAAATCAAAATCTAATTCAACAATCAAACCGAATTCTCATAAAAGATTCAAATCCAAAAGTAGGTATCCCTTCAACCAAGAATCAAAGGGTTTTAGCCTAGCATAATTGAATCTAAAATCAACAACATATTAGTCGAAAACATTAAAATAACAAAGGAAAAGAAATTACTAATACTAGTCACGATTCCGGCTTGTCGATTCTGGTCCCGTTCTTCGTTGTTCTTGACAAAACTTCAGAGAAAATTAATCTAAAATCTCAAATTATTCTAAAAATTCGAAAAACTATCCAAAGCTGCTGCTAATGAGGCTTAGTCTCGAGTTTTAGGGTCTGGGAGTGATAAAAATGGGATACAATCTTTTTAAACATGGTAAAAGACTCAATTTCCTAATTTCCGGACTCTGCGGTGATCGATCGCTAGTTTATTTTTTTTCCAGTGAAAATCTTGAGGCGATCGATCACCACTTTATCGCGATCGATCGCTAGGCTTCAGTGGACTTTGGCGATCGATCGCCTGGTACTCGCGATCGATCGCTGATCCGTGAATTTTGTTGCAAAAGTTTCTGTCCATATGCGATCGATTTCCTCTTCCAGGCGATCGATTGCCACCTCCAAATTACATTTTTGCCTTTATCTTGATCAACTTTGAGTCCTTGTCTTGTCCATGTTTCTTCTTGGTCTTTATACATCATTTTGGCTCGTTTTCTTCGATTGTACCTACAATTACACAAATATACGATTAGGTAGCATACGTCTTAAATATCTATCAAAACCTACCAAATCGTAGACAATTAAGCACTAAAAATGTGTCTATTTCTAGTCACATCAGGCTTGCAACGTTGTAGCTTTGATAAAGCCGGGTTAGGCTTCTCAAGCAAATCAAAATCATTTTCAAGCTTGTTAGCAAAAGCCAAGCATGATTCTCCTACTTGTAACTATTGTTGTAAAAATGGTCACACTAAGAATAAATGTAGGTTTGCTAGAATCCAATACCAACCTAACAAAAGGTGGAAATGGATTCCAAAGGTGCCAATGAAAGCTAACCCTCTAGGACCCAAAAATCAAATGGGTACCAAAGATCACAACAATGGAATGGAGGATGAAAGCACAAGCAACTCAAAGGAGGAGATTATCTCATTCACCTCAATAGAGGAAGCACGAGGCATAGGACCAATGACAAGAACGCACTCTTGTCACCGAAGGTAAAATTTATTTTATACATTTTAAATGAGCAATTCAAAATTAATTGGCACAAATTAATTGTGACCAATAAATAATGAAGCTCGATATTCATTGGTAGTAAAATGCATAACCCCTTAGCATATGCACATATAAATTGTTTTGTTGCATGATGTATGCTTATCCTTTTATAGTAAGTATATTGATTTTAAATTTGAAAATGCTATGTGAAATTATGTGATTAAGCATGCTATAAGTGTTTAGATGCTCTATCTTTGATATAATGCTATCGTGATCTTAATAAATTTATCAAATGATGATTTGAGAATTCAACTATTTATTGGGCACTAGTGCATGAAATCTTGGTAGAACATATGCACATTTTGCATGTTTAGAATTCATTGTTGATTGCCTTAAAACACATGTTTGTATTCCTCAAAATGATTTAATCTTATGCTTATTTTGGGCTATTACATGCTTGATGAGGAACATGTGCAAATTGTGGCTATGTGTCAACATATAATAATGCTATGATTATTTGAATTTTGTGCTTTTTGATTATCACAAAAAGGGGGAGAATTTTGTGATAAACTTGAAGTTTAATTCATGCATGGTTTGAGGGGGAGAGTTGTTATGCATGGTTTGAGGGGGAGAGTTGTTTGCTTTTTGCTTTACTTGGTTATATTGTATGTGCTATGCAATTGTTAAGGGGGAGTCATGTTTACTCACATTTAATTTCAAAAATGCATCTTGAAATCACATTTAAAAGTCACAAATTGTGAATTATTGTGTTTTTGAGATTATGTGATTTATTTTTGTTGATAGATGGTATAATGGGAAATAGGTTATTTAAAAATAATTTTTTGGTCCAAAAATTGGCTCAAAATATGGCCAAACCATCGCCTCAGCATCCTGTGCGCAACCCCTCATCCGTGGCTCGCATCGCCGCAAACGATGGCTAGCATCGCCTCGAGCGTTCACCGATCGCCTCAGGCGTTCTCCAGATCGCCTCAGGCGATCTCGGTTTTTAAAGTCTGAAAGCTATGGCTTTTGCTCATTTTTTTCTGCACATTTTCGTGTTTTTCTCCCATAATTCGAGCCTCCTGCATAATTGTTATCTCCAATCAATTCTAAGCACTTCCCAACCATCAATTTCACTTTCCAAACAACAAATCTTCCAATTCGAAATTTTGCAACCCTAACCCCATTTTTCCAAAAACCCAAATTTGTCTCAATTCTCTCAAATTTCTTGCTCAATGTCTCGAAGCAACCGAGAAGAAGGAGAATCAAGCCGAAGAAGACGCTCTAATCGATCTACTAGGAATTATACGAGTCATTCCCTTGATGGTAAGCCAATTCCCGAAGACTATATTTCTCGCAAATTATACCCGGGCTATGTGTTTGATTTTGAGTTCCTTAGAACTTCCCAGCTCCCTATTCTTGATTGGATTCAATTCCAACGTTGGGAATTTTTTTTCAAACCTCCTAGAAAGAACGATTTTTTGTATCCATCCATGATTCATTCGTTCTATGCCAATCTTGAATTGTTTGAAGGAGATGGTGAATTAACAATCAAAACCATTGTTTGCAATCGCCCAATTGAATTCACTAGTACCGAATTGGGAAACATTCTTCGCATTCCTTCGGAGGGTCCATCTAAATTTGCTCTAGCTACTTGGCCTAATGATGGGATATGCGATCCTGCCCAAGCTTTGTATCTCATTTTTGACGGCACTCCCCAATGTCCAAATCAATCTTTTCTTGTGAATTCTATTCCTACGGTCTACCAAATCCTACACAAGATAGTGATCACCTCGATGATCCCTCGAGATGGTGATCGTCTTAGGTTGAAATTCTCTGATGTATACTTGATGTATTACATCATTACCATGACCCCCTTCAACCTACCAAGATTCATTGTCCAAATCTTTAAGAACACGGCCCATAATCCCAAAAAGGTCATTCTTCCTTTCGGGCGTGTTTTAAACAAGATTTTTCTTCATTTCAATCTTCCTTTTAATGACAATGAAAAAATCCCTATCAAGCCTAAGGACACCTTCAATCTTAGGTGTTTCCTTTTTAATAAAATTTCTTGGAATCCTTTCTCTTCTTGTTGGTCAATGATCCGGGGAACTTGCTCTCAGCTTTCAATCCTAAAGATCACCCCTCATTACCCATTGATAGGATGTCTAGTGCTCAAAGACTTCATTTTCCTTTCTTGATTGAACCTAACCCAGAGGAGCCACCCATTCAACATCAATCTCCTTCAACCTTTGATGACATGATGAATATTGGGGCGGATATTCCGGCTCCTGATAGTCATCAACCACATTCTTCATTTGAATTTAATCAAGATGCCTTTGCCTTCTTCACCTCTCAATTCCAAACACTTCGTGATGATATGAACTCTCAATTTCAATCCTTGAGAGTAGATATACATTCTCAATTCCATTCACTTCGAGATGATGTTGCGTCTCTTCGGGCTTACCAAGACTCTTCTAGAGAAGATTTGTCGTATTTACGACATGAGGTGGACGCTCTTCGTTCTCAGTTTTCCAGTGCCCACATGGACGAGGATCCTAATCACGGGAATGATGGTGATGATGATGGTGGCATGAATTGAGTTGTTTTTTTTAGTGTCTTTTAGATTTTATCTTTTTGGAATTGTTTGTAAGGATTAAATTGTTTAATTGATGTTGGATTAGTTTATTGTATATGTTGAATGGATTTTAAGTTGTTGAATGGATTTTAAGTTGATATAGTGTTGCTTGTTGATGGCTTCATGGTTTATTCAATTTATAAAGGAAACTTTGCCCAATTTTATTAAAAATCCTTTACCCTTTTTTATTCTCACAAAAAGGGGGAGAAAGTATGTGTAAACTTGATTGTTGAAATGCTAGTAACTTGATTGTTGAAATGATATTTGCAAGATAATTGTTTTTACAACTTGTGACACATTTTTAAAAGGTTTTACGAGATAATCTTTCTTAGAAGTCTAAAATCCCCTCTCTCCTTGCCTTGTCCAATAGGCTGTTTCCAGGATAGGCTTACTACAGCTCGTGAAAACAATCTTTCTAGAATAAATAGGGAGGACTCTCTTTGTGGCGAGCGGCGTCCTATATAACATAACAGAAAGCTTCCATTTAGGAATGATCTGTTCATCTAACTATAAATTAGTTATCTTAAGAAAAGAAACTATATCATAGATAAGATAAATCGTAGCGTAGAAAGTGCACATTGGAACATTGTTTATCATTGCATTCATTAATGGGGAGTTTAAACTCTCTATGCATTGCATTGTTATAAGTTTTATTTCTTTCAAGTTTACCAGGTTTTGTGATCACCAAAAAGGGGGAGATTGTTGCGCCTTAAAACGCTACAACTCTCATTCCTCTATTTTAAATAAAATTATCGATTTTTGTTTTGATGATTACAAAACATATGCTTTTTGTACTAATGATTTATGTTGAGTATGCAGCATAAGTTATGAACAAATTAAGCATAATGAAGATTGACAAAGTGTTGAAATGCCAAGAGAAGATAACATTTTGTTCAGACGGATCGCCCCAGGCGATGAGTGCCATCGCCCCAGACGATGGGTGCCAGGCGAGGCATCGCCACGCCCATCGACAGAGGCGATGGCTAGGCGAGCATGCTAGGAAGATCGCTCCAGGCGATGAGTGCCATCGCCCCAGGCGATGGGTGCCAGGCGAGGCATCGCCACGCCCATCGACAGAGGCGATGGCAAGGCGAGCATGCTAGGAAGATCGCTCCAGGCGATGATGACCATCGCCTGAGGCGATGGCAACCATTCGACACTTCGCCCCGCACATCGACTGAAGCGATGCCGAGGACCGCGCGCATGGATTGAACGCTCGAGGCGATGGCTGGAACGCCTGAGGCGATTGTTGGATCGTTTGAGGCGATGTCTACTTCGTTTGAGGCGATGAAAAGTTTTGTTCTTTTGAGGCTACGGCTTTTATTTTCGGTGTCGCCTGAGGCGATCCATACATCGCCTGAGGCAATCGGAGCATTTCTTGACCGTTGGAACGCGGCGATGGTGATCGCCCGAGGCGATGTCCGAGGCGATCCTGGAGTGATTTCAGCCTTATGTGTAACAACGGCTAGTAGGAGCCTTGGGGGCCTTCTACACTATAAATATGGATGCTTTGGAGCATTTTGAAGACAAGAAACAAGCCTACAAACTTCTACAAAGCTTTGATCATTCAAAATTCAAATAGCATTGCAATCTCCATACATTGTTGTTGTATTGGAGCTTGTAATTCATTCTTTTTGTTAGAGTCTTGTTATCTTCGTGTGAGTACACCATGAAGGTGTTTTGTTGAGTTTATTGTAAAGGTCCTCCAACACCAAAGCAAGTTGGAAATTGTACAGTCATCAACAAGTTTAGTTGGTGCATGTGTTGTGGCTATCCTTGGAGTCCTTAAGACCAAGAAGACTCGTGAAGAGTGTTGGTAGCTCGTGAAGATCTTTGTGTACTCGGGAAGAGTATTGTGCTCGGGGAGAGCTTTGTAAACTCGGGAAGAGTTGTGTAGTGGCTAACTTGGAGCCCTCAAGGCCAAGATCCTTTGTTCTAGTGGAACCTCGGTTGGAGGTTATCTAACCGGGAAGAGGAGACGTAGGCGATTCATCACCGAACTTCTATAACAAACATCCTTGTCATTTACCGCACTATTTCATTACACATTTATTTATCTATTTACTTCTTCATCTCTTTTATTTATCGATTGACTTAAGCCTTCCGCAAGCGCAAACTCTTTTATTTTTGCAAACTCACTTTAAAACGCTAAAGTAGCCAAGGAATCTCATTCACCCCCCCTCTTCGATTCCAACAGTTGGCTATTGGGGATAACCGTAGAAGACTGGCCATGTGGAGACCTCTGATTGAATCGGTGAAGCATAGACTATATCGGTGGGGCAACAAGCGCATGTCGTTTGGCGGTCGACTAACCTTACTAAATTCGGTTCTTGCTTCCTTAGCAACATACTATCTCTCTTTTTTACAAAGTTCCCATAACAATATCCAAAACCGTAACCAAAATTCAAAAATCTTTTCTATGGGGTGGTGTGGAAGGGGGTAAGAAAATTGTGTAGGTAAAATGGTCGACCGTCTGTAAATTAAAAGACGATGGGGGTTTGGCTGCGAGAGAAATAAATTCCTTTAATTTGGCTTTACTAGGGAAATGGGCATGTAAATTGTTAGATGAATCTGATAGGCTATGGGCGAGAACTTTGTTAGCTCGATATGGATCGGGGGGTTGGGGGTCGCTGGTGGGTTCTAATGGGAGAGGGTAAGGTGGGCAGGGTTCTATTTGGTTCTGGGATGGCTTGGCTAGGAAAGTGGGAAATGGTAATCAAACTAGATTTTGGATTGATAAATGGGTTGGAGGGGATAATCTATCTGTTCTATTTAATATGTTATTCAAACTGGATTGGAGGGTGACTGTCTAATTTCTGAGAGGGACGTGTGGGCTGAAGGAATTTTGGAATGGCATTGGAGGCGGAGGAGAATTTTATTCACTTGGGAAGAAAATATGTTACATAATCTTGTTAATCTTATTGACAGACACCTTAGACAATCTGGAGTTGAAGACGTATGGCAATGGAAATTTGAGAAAGATGGGCTTTACTCGACGAAACCAGCATACCTGGCAATGAGGAGCAACATCAATTTGGAACAAGTGCCTGACAAACATGTGTTGCTGATAATATGGTCACCGATGATCCCTAAGAAAGTATCCGGCTTTGTGTGGAAATTGCTACAAAATAAGATCCCTACAAAATCAAATCTTCAGAGAAGAGGTATTTTGTTGGATCAAAACTCTATTTTTTGCGCTGTTTGTAGAGAAGACGAGGATGATACTAAACATCTCTTTTTTTCTTGCTCGTTTGCTAACCGTGTTTGGAAGGAATGCTACAAATGGTTCAATTTTCAATGTGTGTTACACGAAGATCCAGTAAAACATTTATGGCAACATCTGGGTTATTTGGGGGTTGAAGGTAAAGGAGAATGACTTACAATTTGGGAATGCATGGTGTGGAGCATTTGGTAAGCACGTAATAAGAGAGTATTTAGCAATGTAGAATGTTCAATTGCCTCCACTATTGAGATGACCAAGTTTAGGTCTTGGCATTGGATTTCAGCAAAGAGTGGAGGAATTCATCCATATTCGGCTTTAGATTGGTACCGGGATCCTACAACCTGTTTGGGATTATAAGTGAATGTGTTTATTATTCACAGAGCCATACTTTTAGTTGAGCAGAATATATCGTACTATGATGTTTTTTGGAATCTGGTTGTGTGGATGGGGTTTTTTGGGTAGACTAGTTACTGATTTTTCAACATGGATTATCAAATGTACAATTTGATCTGGAAAAGGACTGATGATGATGGAGCTTATTATTGTGGTTGCTGACAATGATATGCCTAATTGCTTTCTGGAATAACACTTGTGCCACAACAGGACAGGGATATGTTCATGGATGCAAATTTATTCATCCAGTAGCATGAGTTTTCAATCATCTTAATCTACTTGATGCTGGAGATATTTGGATAGTGGAGATTTTCATTATTAAACCTTCATTTGTCACGCTAAATTGCTTACTTCTTTTGTCTTTTGTGGTGTTTCTTAAGGGGAGTTAATTAACATTTGATATATATCTTGTAAATGGTTGGAGTACCCTTTGTACTCCATTCTAATATAAATTTTAGCTTATAAAAAAAAAGCACAATAAGGTAGAAAAAAGTTCTTTATGATTTGATTCGAGCATTTATATAATAAACAATGTTTAGTGCGTGACAATCCAAGATTTGTGAACGTGACTTAGCATGGAAAATGACACAATCCTTAAAATTCATCAATAAATAAGAAAATAATATATATATATTTTTTAATCTTGGACAAATTCTTGAACTTATACTGTTAGCAATTGTATCATAAAATTACCGAGGGACATCGTCCCAAGTAGCACCAGCTTTAATAGGAAGTTTAAGGTTTCAAGTTCGAGCCTCCATCCCCATTTCCCACCTCCAATTTCAATATGTAATGTACTCAAAAAACAAATTTCGAAGTGTTACTTAAATTTGTGTACTTTTATGTGTTACAGATTTTTTTTTTATAATGCATGGTATTCAAAAAAAAAAAATATATCCATTTATTATCAATCGCCTATATTTTATAAAATTTTATTTTATTCTATAGTTATGGTTATTTCAATATATTCGTCACATTTTTCTTGAAAATTATTATCCTTACTTAGATCAAAGGAATAAATTATAGTCCCAAAACTAAAAGATTCTCAAGATCTCAGTATGTGGTGGCTTTAAATGCCTTATGACAAAGTACTTAAATGTGAGTCAAAATTAAAATTTATTGAAATTAATTAACACACATTGAGCACCCTTCTAATTTCAAATCGGGTATATTTTATATTGCTGGATGCTGTAAATGATTTCCCATAAAAGGTAAATGTAAACATCATTAGCATTAAATCCCCAAATTATTACCAAGATTCTGATTGATTGTTCTCTACCAATGTAAATGTTTTTCGAACACCCCAAAAGACTAAAATAACCTCAAAGGTAGGGGTGGACTTACTCACGGGTGCCCTTTTGTCCAAAAATAATAATTTTTTTTACCTTAGAAAAATATTTTATTTTAAATAAATTGTGATTTTACCCTAAAATTTTATAGTTTGCCCATTAAAAATTAGATTTTGCCCCTCTTAAATAATATTTTGACCATAAAAGTTTTTTTGGCCTAAATTTTTTTTGTCAAATCCCAAAAATCTTACGTCCGCCACTGCTGAAAGGGATAATCCTTTATTTTTATAAAGCTCGTGGCACTTGGGGTCAAGAAAGGGATTTAGATGTATATATTTTGTATAGAATATCTCAAGCTTTCCAAAACAAAAAAAATGGTTTTTACCTTAATGAAAAGCTTTAAAACCGAAGGTTACGTGCACTATTTTCAATCCTATTCTATGCTTTGTTAATAAATTAATTTACACTGGATTAATCACATACTTATAAAATTAAAACACTTTAATATTTCATCATGTATCATATAGGTAAAACAAATTACACCAATTTAGAGCAAGATTGGCGATTTCTTTGATACTACCATGTTAGACACGAATGTTGGATGTGTCACATCAATGATGACATATCTTATGGACAGTCAGGATACGTACAACATAACCAAGTTTTGCACGAGCTCGGCTTATAAAAAGATAAAAAAACATTTAGTCACATCAAACTATTTTGATATAAAATTTGATTTGTGTACAAAATGACATTTTCCAATTTTAACAAGATACTTACCATGGATCGGAGAATTGGCGTAATATATACGTGAGAAATATTCTTATATATACACTATTTCATGGTAAGATGTATATATATGGATATAAGTTGGTTAAAAAAAACATATATACAAGGAGATGAAGGGTCCAGATTTCTTTAAGGGTGGGGTGTACGGCCCTCTTCGTGGGATGACAGTGAATAATAACAACAAAGTCTTCCCTAAATTGCATGCTTCTGGCTCCATCGGAGTTAAGAAAGAGAAAAAAGTTACTGGAAGCAGACTATAAAGAAAGCTCAAAGCTCCATTATTTGACACCATAAAGCTCCATTATTCACACCCACTTAGACACGCACATATACACATATCTATATCCATGTTTACCGTATAATATATCCACCTTCTGTCATTACTAATGATCATTTAAAAGGGGGGGGAAAGTTGAAAGAAAAAACAAATCGCACGCACATAGTGGTACTATAGGCAGAGAGGAAGTGAGAAAAATTATTATACGATTTGGTTTCTTGCTGTGTTGGAACCTTTAACTATGTTCTGGCCATCACCATCGTTGTCAACACGCTTTTAGTTTCTTGAACCAAGTCTTTCCCGTCTCTCTCTCTATACACACACTCACGGTGTACTTTGTGTTTCTGTTTTGATTTTTCCCGATCGTTATTGGTTGTTATCGTAAAAGAAGCTTTTTGGCATCTGGGCCTTGGGTTGGGTGTTCAAGAAAGTGACACTAGGTGTCAAAGATCCCATCTTTAGGGTTTGATCTGTGTTTTTCTCATCTGGGAAGTTCGAAATTTTGGGGTTGTGCAAAATGATTGTGGAGAAAATCATTATTGACAATGAAAAATCTGATAATTTTCCAGCGGGACTGCGTGTTCTTGCCGTTGATGATGACCCGATTTGCTTGAAGTTATTGGAAACTTTGCTCAGGAAGTGCCAATATCAAGGTGTGTTATTTATATGTTCTGTGCTGATGATTACTGGTTGGTGGATTTGTCGAGTGGCATCTAGATTTGGTTTTCAAATTTATTGCTTTATTATTATTATTATTATTTTGGAATTTTTTGTTGAAATCCTGTTGATTGATTCTTGACGTATTTTCTTTAATTCATCAATATTTGGGTTGACTTGGTGATAGTTATGAATATTTCAGTATTTCAATGTTTATATGTGTAACTCTCCCGATTCTCGTGTATGCCATCAAGAACCCTGAGACGGTAAAGTTAATTATGCTGTGCGGCCTTCTTTCATAACCTGATGCCTTTATTTGCTTCTAAATTTTGTTGATCTACTTGTTCAACTTCCAGTCTGTCTTTTTTATTTAATACCTGAAAGATTCTGGTTTCCAATTTCATTTAATTCTGTTGATTGATGTCTATTGCTTCCTATTCTCCTAGTTTAAATCTTGTTTTTGGTTCGGATTATGATATTTAGTAGACTACCATGTATTATGAGATTGGGGAAGCTTTAAGATAGGTTCAAAATCTGATATTTTGATTTCTGTCTAGTTTGAGTTGCTTGCAAATGCTGTGAACGTCCAGAATTGTCTATTCGATGCACAGAGGACTAATTAACAACAGCAATTTAGGGATCTATATGAGATTGTACTTAGCCAAAGCAGCCCGCGCTATTTATCATGTAAATGAAACTTGCTGCAGTTAAAAATTTTGATTTTTCTTGGAATTGCATTATTATTTGAATAATGAAACTTGTATCTCGGATTAGCAGTAATATTACCCACAAGATGCGGGCTTAGGCTCAGGGGCTCAGCCTTGGCGCCTCTAGCACGTCTTAACTGTAAAGCCCCAACATCGATGCAATTTAGACGCTCAAGGCGTCTTTTAAGCAAGTCTTAAATATGGAGTTACTAATACAAGATGAAATGCTGGACAATATTCGTTCATTGTGCAAGTAGAGTTTTGAGTATTTGTTTTACAGTCGTTAAATAGTTTGCAAGGTACATATTTGGTTATATGTGATGTAATTTTATTCAAATATTTAGATTCTACCATTTTATCTGCCTCGTTTGAGGCTTGTGCCTCGTCTCACATGGCACACTTTCCGCCTTAGGGCCCACCTGCGCTTCTGATAACTAAGGTCCAGACTGTTGATTGGGAATCTTGTTCTAACAGATTTTGATTCATTTGTTGTCAATTTATGATGCTTCATTATACATTTTGTACTTCTGTTGCCATTTTTACTCAAAATCGCGTCTAAGATCATCTTGAATGGTCTTGTTTAATGGCTGAATTCTACTCTCATGAAATTGATTTGTGATTATCAGTTACTACTACGAGTCAGGCTCGTATGGCGTTGAATATGTTGAGGGAAAACAAAGACAGATTCGACCTGGTTATCAGTGATGTGCACATGCCAGACATGGATGGTTTTAAGCTTCTTGAACTTGTTGGTCTTGAAATGGATTTACCTGTCATCAGTAAGTTCACTTTTCCTTTTTACCTTGTTTCTTCTAATATACAGGAGACTGATACCAAATTCCGATCTTTCATTTGGGTTTGATTCTCGCTCAGAGGCATCAAAATGTGATTATCATATAGTGTAGAATTACTTATTAATCTGATTTTGGAGTTTTTTTTATCATTTGTTGTGGCAGTGTTGTCAGCGAATAGCGATCCCAAACTTGTGATGAAAGGGGTTACTCATGGTGCTTGTGATTATTTGGTGAAACCCATTCGAATTGAGGAGCTGAGGAATATATGGCAACACGTACTTAGGAGAAAGAAGTTCGATTCAAAAAATCAGAATGCATCCACCGATCAAGTCAATGCTCAGCCAGGCGATGGAGAAGGTCATGTATCTCCAACAACAGGTGATACAGATCCGCACGGGAGATTTAATCGAAAAAGAAAGGACGAGGAAGATGATGAAGAAGATGATGGAAATGAAAGTGAAGATCCCGCAGCACAAAAGAAGCCACGTGTGGTCTGGTCTATTGAGCTTCATCGGAAGTTTGTTGCAGCCGTGAATCACTTAGGAATCGAGAGTAAATTCATCGACCTTGTTACTTTTTCGTTTGCATATTTCCCGTAATTGTCATGCATATTGATTGTCCCCATTCCTTACATTATGCCGGTTCTCAATGCAGAAGCCGTTCCTAAAAGGATTCTCGACATGATGAATGTTGAAGGGCTTACTCGGGAAAACGTCGCGAGCCATCTCCAGGCACTAATTTCTTATTCTTGAATGTCTTGTGATCAATTAGATTTTTCACCTAGAGCTACAAATAATATAAATAAAACAATATAAGAAAATTCAATCTCATTTTTTTAACTTCTTGCAGAAGTATAGGCTTTACCTGAAAAGAATCAGCCATGTCACAACCCAGCAAGCAAATATGGCAGCTGCACTCGGAATCAAGGATCCCCCTTTCATGCGAATTGGTTCATTGGATGGGTTCGGAGATTTCCGTACTTTGTCTGGACCAGTACGACTCGGAAATGCGGCATTATCACCTTATGCCACCAGTGGCATACTTGGGAGACTAAATAGTCCTGCTAATATGAACCTTCGTAATCTCACTCAATCTTCTCTACTCCAACCGACTCATTCTCCAAACTTGAGTAACTTGATTGGGAAAACGCACCCTGTCCTCTCATCCTCAAGTCAAAATCCGAGTTTATTTCAAGGGATACCATCATCTTTGGATCTAGATCAAATACCACAGAAAGGCACTCTAAATTTCAATGGTATGGATGACTCAAGAATCTTTGCCGCTGCCAATACATTTACAGATTCGGGAGCAGCGATTGGTGGCTCAAGCAACGTGTTTAACAGTACTGGAAATAATCCCATGATGTTTGTTGGGGGATTTGGAAATCCATCTTCCAATAACATGGCTTCTTTCAACTCAGAATCCTTTACTACCGGTTTCACTTGTTCCTCCAATCTGCTGGATCCTGGTAAATGTAACGAGACCTGGCAAAACATCATTGAATCACCCAAAATGCAGCCAAATTCTTTGCTTTCTGCCAATCCTTTTCATCCTCAGTTGCCTCTCAATGGTAGGATAGACAAGAACTCTTCAAATGGTTCTTATTCTCAGAACAACCCCGTTGTTGCTTCTTCAGTGCCTCTTCAAGATTCAAGGGCGAGGTCTTGCCAAGATTTGGTTGTCAGTGATGCTCAAGAAATGAATCGAACCACAAACAATAGATGGGGAGAACAAAAGCAGAATAACAGGCACATTCCAAATAGTGCTTTTGGTTCCTTAAATTCTCAAAGGCCCGAAAATGGTATAGGCCCTCCCTTGAACCAGAGTCTCGACCATAATAGTGGAATATTTGACCAGAAGATGGACGTGTTTGTAAACGGAAGATCAAGTGTAGGTGTTTTGAGTCTTGTGCAGCAAAACGAGAGTGACAAATCGCCAACGGAACCTAGAGCAAGGTCCAACGAGAACTTCCTTCTGGAGCAACCGAAGCTGCTAGGTGGCTTTGTTCATCAAAGTTCTGATTCATTGGATGATTTAATAATGAACGCAATGATCAAACGGGTACACTGTAGCCTTAGAACACGACCTTGCTTATTTCATTCGTGCCAATCATGTCGGTACATGTGTCTACTTCTTGAGCTATATCAATACCTTGTGTTTTCTTGATGTGTAGGAACAGGATGAAACCACATCAAATTGTGACTTCGTATTTGATGATTATGCTTTTGGACAAGGTATATAAGGCTTTTCGGGGACGACTATTTCTTGTGGAGTGCAAAACAACGGAATTTGCCATATGGAGTCTGTATATGTAATCCGCAATCAGCATTTTCATTCTGAATCATTCTAGTATGCTTGAATTAATCTGTCTATTTTTTAGTTATCTAGTCGCAGTTGAGACCGGTAGTGTAGTTTCCGTCATGCGGAGCTGTAGACTCGTTCTTGGTGACCAAAATTATGATCAAGACATTTTAGCAATGGGGGCTAGTCTGGCAGTCACTCCCAAGGAAAAACAAATTAAGTTTCTTGTTTTTTTAAACAAATGTATAGTTGTTTCATAAAGATGCGTTTAAGTCAGTATTACATTGTTCAATTTTTCTTGCCATGATCACACCTTCTTAATTGTTTTCTTATGCTAATACAGTGTGTCAACTAATGCAATTATTTGTGAAGAGTTTATTATTCATCACAAATTCAACAAAATTCCATTTTTAACTTGTTCTGATTACTTCTTTAAGCCACATCTCTTCAGAATAATCACTTTACAGAACTTTTTCTTCAGAGCCTTGATAAAACCATATTGATTATAGACACATTATCCCACGTGGTTTGTATTTAGACATTTTTCCCCATGTTGTATCCGTAGCAAGCAGCTTACTCCTTGTAATTTGTCAATAGACAGTTTACCCCTTGTGGTTTTCAAAATTGGCACTTAAATCCCATGTGGTTTGCTAAATATAGTATACACGGAGGAAGTGTTTTGCACATATTCACAAACTAAAGTGGAAAACTGTCTATTTTCACAAACAACATGGGTTAAACTGCCCATTTTGAAAACCACAGGGGTTATACTGCCTACTTTTAAATCACAGTAGTGTAATATGCCCGTTTAGAAAATCATATAAGGGTTCGTTGTCAAAAACGCATGAAAAAAATCTTTTATTGCTAACCCAAGAGACATACGCGGACCAGAGTAATTAGTTAATATGTTGTGTATCACTAGTTTTTGTGTAGAAAAATCCTCATTCATGAATTACACAAGTTCCATAGCTTTCATACAGAGTGTTATGAAATTGCACCGATTTAGGCACATTGTAATATTCTATCCAAAAACAAGTAGCAGAAGGCAAAAAGCAAATGATTTACCAATGAATAATCTCTTAATTTGATCGGTGTCTGCCCGCATCCTATGAATATTTAGGTTTGAATAAAAACCAAAATCTATAACCAACTCGAGAAAACAATCTAGACTTGGTGCACAATCTGTTGCCTGATGCTTTGCAAAGGCACGAAGGCTGCATATGCAACATGGGATCAACAATCTTTGTGGCTACATCGGATGTTTTACATTCGGCATATCATTAGCAATGTATAAACTGTAGCCAGTTAGTCCGAGTATACAGTTTTTTTTTCCTATTTTTCACGCTATATAGGGTGAAATCTCGATGCACGGATATTGACGAGGCGACACTGACACCCATATGAACAAGGGAAAACGGATTTTCAAAATTTTCAGGATACGACACGGCTTAGACATGCCTGTATATTTTTTTATATATTATAGATGTACTATATTACGAAATACTAAAATTCATATTTTTTATATTCTAAAACCATGTAAAAGTAACAAAAATATTCTTACCAAATTCAAGAAGCATATAAATAACTATTTGTCACTTGAATTATCATAGTATCACTCATATTAACTCCAAATACATATTACTTCAATTAACATTTAGCCAAAACTTTTTATATTATACAACTAACCCCCAAAAGTTTTCTTTCTGTATCGGATACGCCCATTGGCCGTGTACGACATGGGTCTTCGATTTTGAGGGGAGTGTACGACACAAGTGTCCGATTTTTTATTTTAAAAAAAAATTAAGGACACACTACGTGACGTGTCCGACACGTGTCCGAGCCCCTAGAAGTGTTCGATACTGTACCGAATGATTTTTAAGAGTGTCTGTGCATCATTCACCCGATGTTGCACAGAAAAAACCCATATAAGAAGACATTGAAGTTTTAGACACATGGAAAATCAATAAACCTACACCAACGTAACGGTAAAGTACCAAAATGAGCATGAATGAAATTGAAAATATATATATTTTACATTGGAACTGATAAGTAACTGCTACAAATATAGTATTAGAATAACAACATTTTATGCTAGTCATGAGTAGCTCTATTTGATTATTTTTTGTAAACAATTCGGTTAGTGCATTGTTTCCAAAATCCAAAAGAGCGAATTGAATTTAATTTGAATGATTTTATACCGAAAGCTTATAATTCCCCCGTTTCACATTAATTAAAAATGTAAGTTTAAAATGGTATAATGAGTTATAATTGACTACTATAGCAACTTGAGGTAATAAATTTCATAAAATCAGGACGGATACGAAGTATTTGTTACATGAATCAATTGTGCAGACGTGCTTGTATCGGCCTGGGCCCGGGGGTGGCAAAGGAACATGTAGCACAAAAAGTTTTCGACCTATTTAATTTGGTTTAACTCCAAATCAATGTAATATTATCTCCATCTATGAGAATACTCTACAATATCGTAATCAAGAGATGCATATGACAGTCGCTTCTGTGAAAGAAAAGTATTGTCTGCAGTGTTTTTATGAATATATTTATTTCTCCAACTATATAAAAAATCTTGGGCAAACTCACATAAAATATCCAAAGCCATATTTTTTAGAACCAGTCACTATGTCAGTAAAATCTTGTTTGAACTCCCTACTGTTAAACCCCACCTTAGCAAAGTGACTAAAATACCCTTATGTTTTAAACACACCTCACCACATTCACACCATTCATGTCTGCAGAAGAAACCCAACACAGAAGAAATCCATCTTTAATCCATGTCATTGATCTCTCCCCTCTCAACAAAATTTCTTCCCCTTTCTTCAATCAACAACCTCTTCCCTTGAATCAAAGAAGCTTCCGCCCACCCCATCCTCTCGTCGTCCACTTTCCATCGAAGAAGTAGCAGCGTTCGAAGTGCGTCATCGCGCCTTACCGTCGCATTTGCCTCCAGCTTTACCACGTCCCTCACCCTGAACAAATCTCGGCACGACTCTGAACTGAAACCACCGCAAAAGGTGAGTAAGAGTTCCGTAGAAATTCTTTTCAGTGTTATTTCGAGCTTAAAAATCCGAATAAGCTTGACCCATTCCCTTTCCTTGAATCGGTATGGGCCCGCTGCTGAAATTTCTTCCTGGTTCACCGTTATTTATTTTGGCCGTCGCATTTTGCCCTAATCACTGACTGTCGCTTTTGTGCTTGGATTTCATAA
This sequence comes from Haberlea rhodopensis, assembly GCA_907163345.1. Lineage (NCBI taxonomy): Eukaryota > Viridiplantae > Streptophyta > Magnoliopsida > Lamiales > Gesneriaceae > Haberlea > Haberlea rhodopensis. The sequence goes on along the minus strand of CAJQUN010000001.1, from coordinate 6,599,108 downwards.
ACTGAATGTTGCACTGCTGGTTTTTGTAGAAATTGATTGTTTGTTGAAATATTTTTGTATTTGTTGAAATGCCCAATTTGTAGGCGTTTGGTGACTGATTTGCAGTACAATAATATAAGGTGGTTTTTGTTTAGTTTCTACGTAATTTGATTTTTGGGCAAGTCAATTAGTTAGTGTTGTGAGGGTTGTTATTTGTAAGAAGCAAGATATCTTGCAGTTCTTTTGTATTTTGAATTGTTTTTGTTAATGTTAAATTATGGTATTGTAGACATGGCTAGTCATGATACACTCTCTCGATGCTCGCCGACATATTTTAGAAGCATGATTCATAAACTAGTGACGCCTATGGGGGAAAGACAACTGAGGAGATTAAGAGAAAGTCAATTGTCCTCGTGGATGAAAATACCAAAACTTTGCATAAGCAGCGTAAGAGTAGATAATGTCTGAAAGTGTTTTCATGTATATTCAATGTCATTTCGTTTTGGCGATGAAATTGTTGTTGTTCCATTCACATTAGACGACTTTTCTATTGTAGCTGGGTTGAAGAGCATTGATCAACCTATCGATTTGGATTTACGAATGCGGTCAGACATTGTTGTTCGCCATTTCGGAGGGCAATTAAGCAATGTCAAGAGAACAACAATTGTTAAAAAGCTTTTTGAACTAGCCCATAAAAATACAGATGTCGATGTGGAGGACTTCATCAAAATGTTTATTGTGTTTGTGTTTAATTGTATTATTTTTTCTGTTAGCAATTATTCGACCCCTAGATTTATTTTGCCTTATGTTGATGATCTTGACCATTTTTTTGAATATTCTTGGGGAATGCTGCCTACCTTTTTTTACTTGAGACAATGGTAACAAATGTTGGGGATGTGGAAGGCAGAAAGAAATATCTTGATGAATGTTTAGTGGGACTAATGGATAGTATTAAGATTTATTAATTAATTATTTTTTTATGATTTTTGTAATGATTGATTTAATAATTTATGCATGGGTGTACGAACGAGTTCCCTGCTTGGGGAATCCCCGCGCATTGAGTACATTTCCAAGGCTTTTCCGTTGGGGGGAGAGTAAAATCCCCAAGGACAATGAAGCGGCAGAAATGATGCTGAAAGAGATAACAAAAAACAAGGTATTATTTGTTTAATATACCATTTTGATCATATTGTTTTGAATAAGAGCTTTTGAAGACGAATCATGTTTTTTTTGTGAACAGGTTTTGGACATACGACCATTCACAGAGGAGAGAATTTTGGTGGTGGAAATGGTATGTAGGGTAGGGGTAATAAGAAAATCTATTGAATATTTTGAATCTTATTTTTTCAACATAGTTATCTTGTATCAATTGCAATGACAGGTGATGTATAGTGTTGAGGAGGAAGAATTGAAATCAAATGTTAAGAGGCTAGAGATGATGGTGGCAGAACAGGTGACTGAGATTGAAAATTTGAAAAAGAAGTGTGATTTCTCAAATTTTGATAGACAGATTGAGGTGGATGAGAATATTGATGTTAGTGGTGAGAAGAACTAAGGAGATAATAAAGCAGAGGTTGAGGCCGGTGATGTTGGTGATGGGAGGGAGCAAAGTGATGAGAAAGAGATAGAGGCTGGCGAGGTGGGTGATGAACTAGAAAACAACCATCGGGGTTTTGAGTGCAAGGTGGAAAAGGAAGTTGGGGAGGTGGAAAAGGATGTTGCGACCTATGATGAGGCCAATGATGAAGATGAAGAAGACGATGTCATGAGAAGGCAATTTCCATCCTCGATTGCAAAAAATGTGATGAGAAGAAAAGACCGTATCCGGAAAAGAAAAGACAAAATGTTTGTAACACCACCTAGTACCACGCCAAAGCGCAAGAAAAAAAACCATTGCTGGCATTATGTTGGACATCACCTGATTTGACCGAAAATGATGAGATATTCTTGTTGAATATCTGCAAATATAATTATGTAGTTTCCTATGAAACACTTTGTATTTCTTGTAGGAAGATTGTATTAAAAGTATTGAGGACATTGCAAATAACGCATTGGAGCTAGCTTTGGATGAGTATCGTGGAGGAGATGGTTTTTGTGGGCATGCCAAAGTTTCCAATGTAGAGAGAGACATCATAAAGGCTTTTCTTTGTGAAGAGAAACTGTCGTGCGTACCTCATTATAACTAAATTAATTTATTTGATTAGTTTTTGCTATGATGTAATATTGACGACCTTGTACATTTTTGTAGTGTCACTGTGTGGGAAGGTCCTGATCTGAGACTAAATGGAACTACAATATGTTCATTGCCTTTTGGAAACGAGTCACGATCGGACGTAATCGATTGTTATTCGACAATATTGGGCGGTTATGGGAAGAAAGCTGGATTTGAAATTTTTTGCATGTCTACAGCAGTCCAGGTATGATTTTTTTTAAGATAATTTTGAATTGATGAATAGTGAATATTGGATTTAATATAATTAAACATGTAGACCGAAGTGCTTGGGATGCTTGAGAGGAAATCAAAGAAAAGAAAGTTAAAGAACGAGGTGTTTCATGATTTCGTGAGGGATCTCACCAATTATTCAAAGGCTTCGTTGCTTGAATTAAATCGAGAATTGCTTGGGCGGTGCAGATATATCGTTTTCCCTATTAACTACAAACGACATTGGTTTTTAGTAGTTTTTAGTAGTTTAACTTTAATATTTTATATAGAAAAAACAATAGTATTAATTGCAGAAGTCCATGTTTTTATTTATTATTATATTTTAGTACAAAATGTTTACAAATTTGGTATTAAGTCAGACTAAACTCTATATTAACATTGAAGAAAGTTGATACTAAAATATTTCTATAGAATATTACATATTGATGTTAATATTTTATATTGAACAAAAAAGCTACAATTACAAACAACAAACAATATCAATTACAAGTAAACAAACAATGTCAATTACAAACAAACAATATCAATTACAAGTAACATCAATATAGAATCCTCTATATTCATGTTAATCTTCTATAAAAAATTTGTTAGTAAAGTTTGAAATTGGTGTTGTTGGACAAGTAAAGTTTGAAATTGGTGTTGTTAGACAAGTCATACCAATTTCGAACAACCAAAAATAGTATTAATTTGTACAAGTCTATGTTTTTATTTATTATTATATTTTAGTAACGACTTTGTTCTACGTTAATACCGACTTTAGTTTGACTTAATACCAACGTTGTACGGAATTGGTACTGGAAAATTGTTGAATCATACCAATTTCGAGCAACTAAAAATAGTATTAATTGCACAAGTCCATGTTTTTATTTATTATTATATTTTAGTACCAACTTTCTTCTACGTTAATACCGACTTTAGTCTGAATTAATATTAATTTTGTACAAAGTTGGTACTGGAAAATTGTTGAATAATATCAATTTTGAACAAACAAAAAATAGTATTAATTTGCACAAACCATGTTTTATTTATTATTATATTTTAGTACCAACTTTGTTCTACGTTAATACCGACTTTAGTCTGACTTAATACCAACTTTGTACTGGAAAATTTTTGAATCATAACAATTTCGAAAACCAAAAATATTATTAATTGTACAAGTTCATGTTTTTATTTATTATTATATTAATGTGCTTAATGAATTAAAATTAAGCAATGATAAAGGGCAAAACGAGCAAAAATGGAATATGCCACGGGGAAATCCGGACAGGACGGGCGGTGCCCGAGCGTGTCCGGGCAGCACTCACAATTTTGGGTAGCAGCATGGCACTCGAGCGCCGGTTACGGGCACTTGAGCTCCCAATGTTCCGCCCGTAAAATGTTGTGGAAGTTTTTTCGTGAACGGGTGTGTCCATTCGCGTCCGGATGCGCTTTTTCATGAAATAGTCCTACCAAATGATGTCCCTTTGTGGTTTGAGGACTTGTAATTTGAAGTCCATGTTTATATTTATTATTGTATTTTAGTACCAACTTTCTTCTACGTTAATACCGAGTTTAGTCTGACTTAATACCAACTCTTTACACTGTTCGTACTGGAAATTTGTTGAATAATATCAATTTTGTACTAGAAAAAAAAAATTTGACATGACCTTTTTGGTACCACCAATACCAGTAACACATCATAATACCAAGTTTAACCAAAACAAATCACCACAGCAAACTTTTCTCACAAATCCAAACATTAATCCAAAAGAAATACGAAAACCCTTCACCAAACTGAGTATCACAGCAGAACACAATAGTGATACCAATAAATCCAACTTTCACAATATGCAACAGAACATAAATGTAGTCAATATACAAAATATTAAAGACCTTTCATCCAAGCAACAAAATAATTGATGCATATACAAAATATGGAAGACCATTCATCCAAGCTACAAAATAATTGCAGTATATACAAAATATGGAAGACATTTCATCAAAGCTACAAAGTAAGCATCAGTATGTTTCCTAGTTGAAGGCTTCTTTGCACGTACGGTTGTTATGCCCTCTCGTATGACATCGCCCGCACTTTTAGCCACGTTTCTCAACTTGGGATGGGATCCTTTTCGTCCTTCTACGTCCTGCTGACTACGTGCATCGGGAGCATCAATGACATTTTCTCCTTTGAGGTATGACTCATGTATGTCAAATGTCGGAATAGGATTGACAACTCCTCTGTACGTTATTCGATATATTTCTAACTTATAATACTGGTCACAAAAGTCATAGACAGATATCGACTTTGACTCGATTGCGGCACTTGTATGCTTGCATGTAAGCCTATTAATTTGTCAATATCTACAAGAACAAGACCAATCATTCAAATCAACACCAAAAGTTCTCTCACCATCAACCACCTCAAACCTCCACTCGCTAGACTTGTGAACTTTTAGGTTGCGGGAGCTAGCGTATATGGATGCAAGTGACTTCTCCTTAGTTGCGCACAATTCTTTCACCATTCCAAAGGACGCTTCACGTCGTTCATGCATCATGTTCATTATTTGTATTCGTATATGGTCAACCATAGCTACAACCGGTAGAAAACGTGCAAGTTTAACCCAGTTGTTCCAACATTCGGCAATGTTGTTGTTTATCACTCCCCAACGATCGCGGGGGGAAATAAAGAATTTGCCCAACTTTGAGGCTCCAAATTTACAATAAACCCCATGGACTCAATGATACTGTTAATATGTTCGGTATACTTCTGTCTTGATGGAGCATATGCAGCTTTCTTGAAAACAGAACTCCAGTGTTTTTTTGTTGTGCATGTGATAACTTCGCATCACCTAAAAAGTAAAATAAACATTGTTACCATCCTAAAGATAAATTAAGCATTATAGCACATAATAAAACGCCTCTAAAAATTTAAACATTAACATCTAACATGTTTTACAACTAAATGCCTCAAGAAGTAAGCGTGATGACTACCGTGAAATGCCAACTAGACAACCTTGATGAGCCCTGGATGTCTGTCAGAAAAAAATGTGAACCTATTGAACACCATGATTTGTTGAGAGATTAGAATACTTTTCAACTTGGAACAAAACCACTCCCAGTTAACATCATTTTCAGCATCAACTACTAAGTAGGCCAATGTGAATAGATCATCATTACCATCATTGGCAACAACAAGTAAAATGCTTCCTTTGAATTTATTTTTAATGTGAGTGCCATCCAAAAAAAATAATGGTCTACAACCCTCACAAAGCCAACAACACATGCATTAAAGCAAATAAATAACCGATGAAATTTATTACTCAAAGGATCAATCTCGTAATCAGCTACACTTCCTGGATTTGTTTTTTTAACGGCGTGACAATACCATCTCAACTTATGATTCCTTATTTGTGCCATGGATTTCATGTACGGCCAATTCCTTACCTTTCCACGCTTTGTAATAATCGAGTTCAATTCCATATTCTCAGTGGACATCTTTCAAAATAGTACAAGGCCGATACAAAGGCTCTCCTTTCAATTTCTCCTTCACGATATTTGCTACCCAGGCAGAATCATCCTTAGGATGCTCTCTACTACACAAATTGTCCTCTCCACAGGTATGCCGCAGGTTGCATTTTTGAATGCCAAATAAGTTATCTGTTTTATATCTGGATGCATATATTCTCCATGAACAACTCTTATCACTGCAAACCACAATCACCTTACCATTGTCATTCTTCTTATACGAGAAGACCGTCTATTGGCAATAGCAAAGTTTTTCACAAATAGTCTAAACTCTGCAGCATCTTTAAAAGTCCGATCCTCTCCTTGAATGCAACGACTCCAACCATTTATCGAGTTACTTAAGTGAACAATTTCTAACTTGGCATCACTTGACGGCATAACCGACACAAGGGTTGTGCAACCATCTTCCAATTCAAGCCTTACAAGTATTAAACAATAAGTATACCATCAATCTAATGCAACAATGAAATAACAATCATGCAAAATATCCTATCATGCAATATATAAGCAGACACAAAAATCAACCATTCATTTAGTAACATAATATCACATATACAGAATATTTTACCTTTTTACATTTCTTCCACTTTCAATCAAATCAGTTCTCCGCACTCCTCTCATATCAACGATCATAAATTTCATACATGTGAAGATGGATCATATTAGATACATGATAGTTGTTGTTCAATGTCACATACAATTTTTGATAAGGAGTTAGGTATCGCAGTGAGATTAATCCGGGCTCCATCTCGTCACATTTTTTTGCAAGAATAAAATAAAGCTCCATTAAAATCACACAATTGTTAATTGATATCATATAAAGCTCATCCTTGAACCGACAGCTCCTAAGTAACACAATATTGAAATTTTCAGCTAGATTTTCCATTTCTTCAGGGAAGGGAACTGGTGAAGTATTTCGATTTTATAAGGTTGAATTAACTCTGAAATAGAAAGTATCTAGGACTCTTTACTGAAGCACTTCGAACACAACTACTTCATCGATGGAAAGGGGATGTCGAGAGGATGAGGTGGGCGGAAGCTTCTTTGATTCAAGGGAAGAGGTTGTGGGGTCTGTTTAAAACATAAGGGTATTTTAGTCAATTTGCTAAGGTGGGGAGCTGAAACAAAAATTATTTTAACAGTAAGGAGTTCAAACGAGATTTTACTGATACATAGACTGATTCTAAAAAAGAGTATGTCTTTGAATATTTTTGATGAGTTTGCCCTAAAATCTTCAAAAAAATAAATAATAATTTTTAGCTTACACCTTTTTCTATTTTCCTTTAAAAAAATGAATTGTCCTCATAGTTGGCTTGGCACCACTTGTTTTGCTATCCCTGTGATGATTCTACGTCTATATATATATATATATATATATATATACACACACATAGATTCTCCCCGTGTAATTTATGAAATTCTGCTTAATTTATTTAAAAAAATCTTTGAAATATAGTTTCATATTATATTAATCTAGAATAATTATTGGCTATCCCATTGAGTAATACTCAAAGTGTTAGATCAATGATCCAAATTTATCAATGTCCCACTTTTTTATGTTGGATCCAATTCACTAATAACTTTGGGCCATTGATCCACCACATGATATAACCAAACATTAATCCACATTCCACAACCTCAAGAATTATGAAAGTGATTGATTAAAATTTTTGTCCCATCTAGAGCTGTGCAATCGGTCGACTCAATTAATAACCGAACTGAAATTTATTTAACCACATAACCGAAATTTATTTTTTTGATAACCGACAACTGAACTAAATTTTTTAATAACCGACTTAATCGAACTGAGTAAAATATCGGTTAATACGGTTGTAATCGAATAATCGATTTTTTTAAAAAAAATAAAAAATGATTTAAAAAATTAAAATTTTAAAAAATAATTAACCGATATTTTTTAAATGAAAACCGATAACAGAACCGATTTAACCGATATTTTTATAAATTTAGCCAAACTTTCCGAATTAACCGAAACAAACATCCGAAATAATTATGTTCGTTAATTCGTTAAACCAAACTTTTGTCCACCCCTAATTCCGTCACCTTTGTGTGCTGGCTCAACCCCTATTTTAAATGTGCGCTAAATCGGAAAATTAGGGAGAGATGAGAAGACGAGAAAAAAATACGATAAATTAGATTTTGTCGATATTAAAATAATATATTTCTGATATATATAATATTTCTAGTATTTAATAATCTAGCGAAGGCGATAGCTACATTGGGTTGGGGCATTGCAAATTAGTTGTTAGACCTTTAGGTGACACTTTTTGTACAGAAAATGTTAAGACGGAGTGGGGTCGTTGGACACATAGCCATCACCAAAACTAGTGGTTCCATTTTAGCAACAAATTCACACCATACAAAGACCATACCAATGCTACCCACAAGTTTCCCAACTACCACGTTCAAGTTAATATTTCCTTTTTTTTTTTTTTTTTGATTTACAAGGTATCCAGGCTTTCGCTTGACTAATCCTTGGGTGACGGAACCGGCCCCTCAACGCCGCCACCAGGTAAACCGAGGGATGTGCCCGAGCCGACAGACATCTGTGGGAGAGGACCTACAGGCCACGACCCCAGAGCACACCCCACAATATTTCAGCAGGGAATGCGCTCCACACGGGAATCGAACCTGACGCCGAGGGGATACCCCCTACGTCACCACAGACCTTATCAACTCGGCTATGCCCCTTGAGGCTTAATAATATTTCCTCTTTAATTCTACTTGTTGTATGTTTGTTTGTCTTTTCTATGATCATCTACACATTTTAGTGGCTGTCTTTTTCGATTTGGAATTTTTACAATTTTTTCTTGGCCACTTTATCGACTTATAAACAAAACCGTGAATAAATTATTTACAAGATTTATATATTTTTTTATGATATAAAGAATATTTGATGTACAATCATTTTTTTTAAAAAAAAGAAATGGATTATGTTGCATGTAACTTTTAGTGACATTTTATAAATGTCTGAAATTTTGTAATTTCGTAAATCAACGGAGGACGTAGTAACAGGCGGAGTCAGAAAAGGATTGGCATGAGCAATCTATGTTTTTTTAAAAATTTTCTTAGGATGTGTGTAGATTGATGAGTTTGTTTCGAACTGAATGATTTAATTTGAGAATGAATTTGAGATGACTCACAGTTGGATGCATTTCAAATCTATCTCGATTACTTTTACATTTAGTTAAATTAATAATGGTGATTCACCAATCTAAATTCTTCTAAATAATCAAATCATGGATATGGAATACATGATTTCAAATACCTCGATACAAACGAAACCTTATAGGTTTATATATCCTATTATGTATTTTTTAAGTTTTTATGTATAAGGGAGGGAGAGAAAAGTCTCGAATATTAGACATTCCAGCTCCTTAAAGGAGCAGATGCCACTTTTGAAAATTTCTGATTCCACCATTGGCCTAATTAGAGATCATATCATCAATTTGGAAATTTAAATATTTTACACACTTTTTATAAAAAACAAAAAATAAAAATCACAGCCCTTGCAATTATTGTTTTTTTTTCTTTTTAAAATCAAAATCTATATATCCCAACTACCAAACTATACAGCATTCAATCCCATGAGAATTGAATTTATTACTGTTAATCACCATATTCTGTGGTACCAAGTGCCTTTGCCATACGAAGGAATATTCTAGAGATTAATCATGGAATATTCCATTTCGGTACCATTGGGTTTTGTTGTATGGTTGCTCCAGTCATCCTTTCACTTTTCTAGAATAATGGTCCAGAAATTCAAAATCCTAAACACAAATTTAAAATTGTAATGGAGAAGACCCATAAAAAGGTCCAAAAGAAGATTCAGAGATCTCAAACTAGATAATCTAAGTCATACGTAATAACAATCTGGAGTGAGGCCACGATTATAATTTAGGGGACTAAATTTTTTAAAAAAAAATTATTTAAGGGTAAACTATAATTTTATTTAAAAAAAAATTTCGCCCCATATAAAAACATGTAATATTTTTATACTTTAAATATAGTACTATTTTGTCCAAGCATAACCTTACATTAATATTAATGTTTAATGCTCAAGTAGTCATAGAAAATGTGTCTCGTAGGAATTAGTCGGAAGACTAGCCATAACTAACCGTGGCTTGCATGGTTGCAACAACCATACATGCAAGGATTATGCCTCGTTTTTTTTTTTTTTTACCATTTCAAGCTCAAGGGACTTGTGACGGGAACCAGAACATCGAAATTGAACAAAATTGGCTGAGAGTGAACGAGGACAACCTCAAATCAAATAAGGAAATCAGAGTCGAAGTTAATTAACTTCAATTAGTTGACAGCTTTTTGAACTAATGTGCGTACATATCTTTGTGCACAATTTATTGTGATTCATATTTTTGAAGGATTAATCACCTTTGAATGATAATTTATTGCTATTGAATTGGCCATATGATATCGCAATACAATATAGTAATTTATGCTATGGATTTCAAACTGAGATCGATAGATGAAGTCAAATACATGTGTGATATCTATAGATATCTACTAATCGAAAGCTAGAAGTTTTCACAAAGGTTCATTCAATATTGATTTGTTAATAAATGCACGAGGGTGACTTACTGCAATTTGATATTAGGTTTAATATATCTTGAGAAAGTATATTAGATAAATTCGGAGAACTCGTCATCTTAGAACGTTTGAATTCGATTCTTAACTAATAGGCGAATTATGAGGGATTACATGGGTTAACCGAAGTCTTGATAATTGTCTCTACTGATTTATCTCCTCTTTACTACTTGTTGGGTTGAATTTTGAGTTAGTCAAATTAGTATAATTTCCATCACTAATTATTGTAGGCTAAATATAGTTAAACTAGTTGAGTTCGGTAATTACTTTCTAGTCCATTTGGGTTCGACAACCTTTTCTTAAAGCTACTATACTAAAACTTGGCACCGTGCACTCGCGATATAAATTCGCTACACTGATAATTTTCTGTTTAAAATAATAGCGATCAATTACAATAAACTCAATTTAATTTGGATAATTATGTTTCAAGTATTACAAGAATGGTATAGCTGAAAGAATGAACAGAACCCTGAATGAACGTGCCAGAAACATGAGATTGCATGATGGATCCACAATCATTTTGGGCTAATGTAGTTAACACTGCAGCTTATCTCATCAACCTAGGACCTTCGGTACCGCTTGATTGCAGAATCCCATAAGATGTCTGGAGCGGCAGAAGTAAACATTTCTTTCTTGAAAGTGTTTGGATGTTTATCCTATATTCATATTGATTCAGCTAGCAGAACAAAACTTGATCCTAAATCAAGAAGTGTTTCTTTATTGGCTATGTAGATAACGAGTTTTGTTATCGTTTCTGGGATGACCAAAACCAGAAGATCATTCGAAGTAGAGATGTAATCTTTAATGAGCAAGTAAAGTACACAGACAAATCAAGAGCTGGAGGTGAATGCCCTGAAGTCAAGAAAATATATTAAGTGCCACTGATAGATATCCCTGTGAATGAGCTAAAAACTGATAACCGGGAATATAAAGAGGTCATTGCACAATATGTGGACCCACAAACTCCGGTGAATGAACTCAGGAGATCTTTTAAAACAATCAAATGACCGCATAGATACTCCCCTGCACTTTATTATATTTTGTTGACAGATAAAAGGGGAACCAAAGACATATGAATCGGCAATGAAAAATGATTACTCAACCAAGTTGGAGTTAGCCATGTAAGATGAGATGGATTCACTATCATCCAATCAGACGTAAAAGTCGACCGAGCTTCCAGAAGACAAAAATGCATTACACAATAAGTGGGTGTACAAGAATAAAGAAGAACATGATGGTAATAATTATATAAGGCAAGACTTGTTGTAAAAGGCTTTCACTAAGGGAAGATGCTGATTATACCGAAATTTTCTGTTCAGTGGTAAAGCTAACCAATATTAGAACAATATTTGGATTAGTGGCAAAAGCAGATTTGCATCTAGAACAGTTAGATGTAAGGACCATTGTGATTTGGATGAAGAAATGTATATGAAGCATCCACATGATTTTGAAGTACAAGGGAAAGAGAATAAGAACAGCTTGTACAGTCTCAAACAAGCTTCAAGACATTGGTATTAGAAGTTTGATGGGTTCATGGTTAACAATGGTTTCTGAGATGTCAAGCTGATCACTGTTATTGTGTATAGAAGGTTGACGATTCTTATATCATTCTACTATTGTACGTAGATGATATGTTGATAGCAGGATCTTGTTTGTAGAAGATTGAGAAACTCAAGAAAGAGTTATCAACAGAGTTTGCTATGAAGGATTTGGGAGTTGAAAAGCAAATCCTTGGAATGAGGATCATAAGAGAAAGGGTGAATAGACTTTTGAAATTATCTCAAGAAGAGTACATGAAAAATGTGCTTAGCAGATTTAACATGGATGAAGCTAAACATGTGAGTACTCCTTTGGCTATTCATTTTAAACTAACCAAAGAACAATCACCCTCAACGGAGCAGAAGCAAGCTTATATGAATAAAGATCATTATGATTCTATTGTTGGAAGCCTCATGTATGCAATGGTATGCACTAGACCAAACATATGCAGTGTGAGTTGTTAGCAGGTTTATGAGCAATCAAAGAAAACAACTCTGGGAAGCAGTTAAATTGATTCTCAGGTACTTGAAATGTACTACTAGCTCATCTCTATGCTTTAGGAGGTCAAATCTGGGTTTACAAGGTATTGTCGATGCCGACATAGGTGGTGACTTGGACGGTAGAAAGAGTACAACTGGATATTTGTATACATTATGTGGTACAATAGTAACTTGGGTGTCTATGTTGCAAAAGATAGTTGCGCTTTCGACTACTGAGACTGTGTACGTTGCAGTGACAGAAGCTTACGGTCCTTTCTTGAAGATCTGGTTCAGAAGAATGATAATATGACGTTATATTGTAATAGAGTGTTATTCATTTGACAAATAAATCATGTATCATGTTTGGACGAAGCATATACATGTTTGATATCATTTCATCAGATCAGTTCTGGAGGATGGAGTTGTGATGCTTGAGAAGATTCCTGGAAGTAAATATCCAGTTGATATGCTAACAAATGTTGTGACTTTTGATAAACTGAATATGTATTCGACTTCAGTTGAACTACATGCATAGAATGAGAGATATGAGTTGATGTATTGACTATGTTAAGACATGATTGAAATCAGGTCTTGTGAGAGAAATGTTAAGTGGACAAGGGTGACCACATTATTAAATGATACGTTGAAAATTCAATCAATAGAGCTGTATTTCATTTGTCAAAAAAAGAAAAGAAAGGGCAGCAGACAAAATGGAATGAATATTTTGCATGTTGCAATTGACAGAAGAAAAAATATAATTGTGGCACACGGTTTCAGACAAGTGGAGCTGCCTATAAATAGAGCTCCCTTCCCTTATTTCTTGTATCCCATACTCAACTAAACAAAGAACAGAGTTCTTGAGTTTTCTCTTGAGAGAGTTAAAGATATTGTTCTATTGATTGTACATGGGGTCGGGTTTGTGAGAGACTGAGTGTTTTGTAAACACTTGTAAATATTTCTTCTTATAAAAAAGAATTTGCAGCAGCTCCGAGAACGTAGCCTATATTGGGTAAGCCACGTAAATCTATCGTGTTCTTGTTGATTATTTGACTCCGTATTTTTGGTATTTTATTCTATCATTACTCAATTGCTTCGGTACACCCAACACGAACAAGACCTCTCTCGCGAAATGTTTCTAAAGCTTTCTTGAAAAACGTGGTAACTAAAATGGTTTAATTTAGATACATTGGACATCGAAGTAAAATGAAACATCATTAGACTATCCACATTATTTTTACTGATTTCATATATATGATGTTAGCGAATATATAGATAACATATTAAAAAATTTAAAAATTGTTAAAAGATAATGTATAAAATCATTTTAACATTGTAATTAAATTCATCAAAGATTATTATTTATCGTTAAAATTATGGTTTATATAAAAATTAAATAAATATACATGAATCGTATGTCAAAAATTATTCATATATAACATATGCTTAGTTTAGAAAAAGAAGAAGAAGAAGCTATTATTCGGCTTATTAATATAGTAAATGCAATTCAATATTTTTGTAGTAATTAATCAATTTATTGAGAAAATATCTACTGTTACTATAATTATGGTTTGATCAAACTCTAATTGTTGGCTTGATTGAAAAAATAAGTTATCATATTCATTTCTACTATTGCACGGCTCCAATAGAACTTCAAAATATGTAGAATATAATATAACAATACAAATTTTTTTTTAAGGCGAATAAATACTTTAAAGTTTTGAAATTAAATTTTTGGAAAAGAAAAAAATAATATAGAAGTTCTATCTTCATTTTTAAAAAATAAAATATTGTTTTAAAAAAAAAAAAAAAAAACAAATAGAGTCTATGATTTTCAATTGCAGGATTATTGGTACACTTTTTTTATAACGAGGGGACTCGCAACTATTATTCTTGGGGTGTAAATTGTGTAAACCCCCGGCTGAAAAAGTAGTCTGAAAATCACGTCAACTAGGTAAACAACATTAGACAAGCCCGATGCGATGACCCAGATCAAGAAAGTATTGATAGAGGGAATCTAGACACCCGATTAGGGCAATTACCGGTCCTATTTTGCCAATTACATACACCTAGGGGTGAGCATTCGGTTAATTCGGTTAATAATCGAACCGAATTAATCGAAACCGAAAAACCCGAATTTGTTTTTATAAAACCGAACAAACCGAACTTTTTTAAGAAATCGAACAAACCGAACCGATAAAATATCGGTTAATTCGGTCGGTAACCGAATTAACCGATATTTTTGAAAAATGTAAAAAAAATGTAAAAAATTTATAAAAAATAAATTAAAAACTGATTTTAAAAATATAAAATAATAAAAAAATGTTAGATCGGTTAAATCGGTTAACCGATATTTTTAAAATCAAAACGCTAACCGAACCGATTTAACCGATATTTTAAAAAAATAAAACCGAACTTCCGAATTGACCGAACCGAATTTTCAAATTTATTCGGTTCGGTCGGTTATTTCGGTTAAACCGAAGTTTTGCTCACCCCTACAGACACCCTCAAGAAAAAGCAACCGATAGTGGCAATCTAGTAATAACAAAAAGACCAGGTTGTCCTATATTGGATACCAAACGTGCGACCCAAAATGGCCGATTGACAAATGTGGCTCACCTTCCTCCAACGAAACAGCTATTTATAACACAATAATCCAAACCCACATTTCACCAGTTCAAACAAAAGTAAGACACTCACTCAACACTTGTGTTCATTACTTTTCACTTAATAATCAGCTAAGATCAGGCGGAGTCAAGGTTGTGCAGCGAGTATCAATGGCGGGGAGTGGAGTTTTTGCAGAGATATTGGACGGAGATGTGTTCAAGTACTACGCAGATGGGGAGTGGAAGAAGTCTTCTTCTGGGAAGTCTGTTGCCATTATCAATCCTACCACAAGAACTACTCAGTATAAGGTTCAAGGTATAAATAAATATAATGCGTTTGGAAATATTTCTTTTTTAGTTAAAAATATATTTTTTTTCTTTACGAGCGATTATTGCTCGGGAAAGGGATACGTTTGCATAAATTTTTGAAATAATATTATATTAATTAACTTTTACTTACTTGTTTTCATAGTATCAAGGCCCACGAGATGGTCTGTGGAGAGATGGTGTGCAAACTTTTATTTAATTATGATATCTTTAAAGGACAGGTGTTTGATGTATCGTTCTTGGAGTATATTCTTGGCTAACCCAATTACAATACACGTGGTTTATCAATATTAGATAAAAATATTAGGGTAAAAAACGAATATCCCAAATATTCTCACTTTAACATTTCAACGCCTAACCTTTTAAAATATTCATTTAGCCCCTAAACAATCTTAAATACTGCACTAAACACCTTAAATAATATTCGGGGATAATTTTCCCGAATATTCTGACCACAAATTCCTAACGTGCATTGCATATACCACGACCGAGTGTATGTATTACTTTTCATATATTTTATGCAGGAATTTTACGAATATACCCATCAGAAAATACATGAACAAGTGTTTTACGAGTAAAATTCATGCAGAAAAAACATGAAAAGACATACATTCTTTCGACCGTGACATGTGAGACATATGCTCGGGAATTTGCAGTCAAAATATTCGGGAAAATTGCCCCGAATATTGTTTAGAGGGTTAAGTACACTACTTAAAATTGTTGAGAGAGTTAAGTGCATGTTTTAAAAGATTAGAAGATGAAGTGATAAAGTGGGTGAACGTTGAAGGTTGTCCGCTACTTCAAATGCGTTGGTATATGATAATAAATGTTAAACAAAGTAAACGCGTGTGCAAAAACACGGCTTTATCCCATTTTCAGTGGTTCCCCAGTTTCAAAGTAGGGAGCTACTTCTGATTCCGCACTTTAAATCAATTCCGACTTACCTTATTTTGATGAACACTCCACGAATACATTAACTTGTATATTAATTTTAAAAAAATATACTATTTAATTGAAAAACACGATTATTGTATGAAACAATTTAGTACATTTTATTCGTAAATCAAGTACCACAACATGCATGAAATCTTTCCAAGAATGAGGAAAAAAGCCACTTGAACTAAATTCTTGTATGCATATTCAGTACATTTTCATGATTTGGTCACAGCTTGCACGCAACAAGAGGTGAACAAGGTTATGGAAATTGCAAAAGTAGTTCAGAAATCATGGGCCAAAACCCCTCTCTGGAAACGTGCAGAGCTCCTTCACAAAGCTGCTGCTATACTCAAAGAGCACAAAATCCCAATTGCGGAGGCTTTAGTCAAAGAAATTGCAAAACCAGCTAAGGATTCTCTTACTGAGGTTGCTATCTATCTATACAAGTGTGTGTGTGTTCGTGTATGTGCATGCATTCAATTCTTGGTTATTCGTTCGGGATAAACCCAAGAATTTAGTTGAGAGATGTCAAGCGTATTGGCTCCACAAGCAATTATGAAATAGTAATCATGTGTGGGACACTTTCTTACTCGATAGGCTAGTATTTTTTATGGGGGTTTTGCATTTTCTCGTCAGACTTAAACTGATCGAATTAAATTAAAACTAAGGTAAGGTTAGGTTAAAATACGAGTTTGAACCCGATTCTATCTCATTTCCGTATCATAGAACAGGGGGATATGCTCTTAAATCCTGACATTAATGCTCTCCTGTGAGTGAATAGAGTGGGATCTGATCTTAGAAAGAGGCACTATCACGCCTGTGCAATGCGATCTTAGAAAGAGGCACTATCACGCCCGTGCAAGCAAGACCGCACAACGGGCTCATTAGCAACTACTTTGTATCCGTTCTCGCTTTACGAAAATGATTTACCCAAGTTGTTATAAGATTCAATTCAAATCCATTATAAACCATTTTAAACTTTCAATTTTTACCCAGACAAGTGTATCACAATCACGCCTCCATCAGAAAGCATCCTCGACTTGGTCTAATTTATCGATCCACCAGCGCCGGGAATCTAGAGGTGGCTCCCGCACATGTAGCATGTTCAAGAGGTGGCCTCTGTAATGTAGCACTTTGCCCTTAGGTTCAAGAGGTGACTCCCATGCACGTAGCACTTTGCCCAAATAGTACTTATCTCCCAATGTTTTCGGGCTGGTGACCTTATCTGATACTATTATGTAACTTCCTGGGCCCACGGCCTTGCAATTGCGACTGCACAATGGACTCATGTAGCAACTACTTCGTATCCGTCATCGTTTTATGAAAATAATTAATCCAAGTTGCTATAAGAGTCCATTCAAATCCCTTATAAACCATTTTAAACTTTTAATTTTTACCCATGTGGTACAAGGGTATCACAGGCAAACCATGCTTTCAACTTGAATAACTTGGCTAATATTCACTCCACATTGGAATAATGTGAACGTATGGAAATCAATCTCTCAATGGCTGGGGAATACACATCTCACATTGCTTTCATGATATTAGTCTAATAACGGGCCCACTTCTATACACCCGATCTTACAAACACCAACACACATACAAACATATAGATACATATTTATGTATCTTGGTAACACCCGATCCATATAAGTATTTTCGGTCTAATAATGTGACAATGTTGCAGGTTGTCAGGTCTGGAGATCTTGTTTCTTACTGTGCTGAGGAAGGAGTCAGAATTTTGGGAGAGGGAACGTTTCTGGTATCCGATAGTTTCCCGGGGAATGAAAGAACCAAATATTGCCTCACTTCTAAGGTTCTTGATTAATCTTTTGATCTTTACTTTTACATTGCCTTTACATCTCTTTCGAACATAGAATAATGATAATCTCTAAGTCTTAAATAATTTTTTTAGTCTGATTCTTAAAATTCTTGTTCACAATATGTACTGGAAAAAAAGTGGATATGATTGATTTAATGAAGACTAAATAACAGATTCCGCTTGGTGTCGTTTTGGCGATCCCACCTTTTAACTATCCTGTAAACCTTGCTGTCTCCAAAATTGCCCCCGCGCTGATTGCCGGGAATTCCCTAGTCCTCAAGCCTCCAACTCAGGTATCATTCCATCAGTGAACGTGTCTTTTATGTTTTCCCCATTTAAGGTTTCTTGATCCTTGTATTACTCAAAACTCAACGTTTCTTGAATTTGTTGACGTGCAGGGTGCAGTTGCGTGCCTTCATATGGTCCATTGCTTTCACCTAGCCGGCTTTCCGCAAGGCCTTATTAGTTGCATCACAGGAAAAGGCTCTGAAATTGGCGATTTCTTGACAATGCATCCTGGGGTAAACTGCATAAGGTAAAAGGAGCAGCTCCTTTTCTGCGCATACGTTGTATGAGTTCATGTTTTATTGTAATTTTTCTTATTGTTTCTTTTTTCTTTTTTTGTTAGCTTCACAGGCGGTGACACCGGCATTGCGATTTCCAAGAAAGCTGGGATGGTTCCTTTGCAGATGGAGCTAGGAGGGAAAGATGCTTGTATTGTTCTTGAGGATGCTGATTTAGATTTGGTTGCTGCTAACATTGTAAAAGGAGGCTTCTCTTACAGGTATAATGGGATAAACTTTCTAGGATCTGTGGTATGATGAATTCGTGATTTTGTATAAACCTTGAATTTTCTAAATGTTCTTTATTTTTTAGAGTAGATTTATGTTCAGTTCAATCAGTAGTCGAGCTGGATTCAAGATAGAGAGTTCAAATTTAAGAATAAAAGTTGCGTGTGTGTGTGTGTTTGGGGTTGGGGGGTGCGGGTTTTTAAATATTAAGAAACTTTTGAGAGAAAGTGGGCTGGCCCTGATGGCCTCCCTCTCCCTCCAGCCCCGTGCTTAACATCTGCGTTATACATGACAGTGGTCAGAGGTGCACGGCTGTGAAAGTGGTCTTGGTGATGGAATCGGTGGCTGATGTACTCGTTGAGAAAGTGAAGTCAAGAATGGCTAAACTGACGGTTGGTACACCCGAGGATGACTGTGATATCACCCCAGTTGTCTCAGAATCATCTGCGAACTTTATCGAGGGACTTGTGATGGATGCCAAAGAGAAAGAGGCAACGTTCTGTCAAGAATACAAGAGGGAGGGAAATCTCATTTGGCCATTGCTATTGGATCACGTGAGACCAGACATGAGGATAGCATGGGAGGAGCCGTTTGGACCTGTTTTACCGGTCATTAGGATCGGTTCTATTGAGGAAGGAATTCATCACTGCAATGCAAGCAACTTTGGTCTCCAGGTACAAATTCTTCCCCTTCATCAACATTTAAAATTAATCACTTGATCACGTAAATTGGTTCTCATATAATGATGGACTACTCGATTGAGCTCGAGTAAAACTCAGGTGCTAAGGTATTAATCGAGCCAAACTCGAACATTGCACTGGCTTGGTTCACTTCTGTTTTTGAAAAACTCACACGTCTGTACTTTGGTTTAATCACCAATTTTGTGTTTAATACTTCTCATGACATTAAATATACCGATCAAGAAAATGGTTTTTCCTTGTAACCTTACTTAGTCATAACCGACCAATTACAGGGTTGTATCTTTACCAATGATATCAACAAGGCAATGTTGATTAGTGATGCCATGGAGACCGGAACCGTTCAAATCAACTCATCTCCGGCTCGTGGTCCAGACCATTTCCCTTTCCAGGTAACTCAAACCCGAACATTTTCATACCATTCAATAATGATAAGACATATTTTCCTAGCGTATTAAATTGTTTTTTACAGGGTATCAAGGACAGTGGAATAGGATCTCAAGGCATAACGAACAGTATTAACATGATGACCAAAGTGAAAAGCACTGTAATAAACTTGCCGTCGCCTTCCTACACTATGGGCTAGAAAACATTATATGACGACGTACTTGGGTTTTTTTTTTTAATATGTTTTTGGGTAAGAGTTAAGGTACCTATATTCTCATCTTTCTTATTTATAATCGTGTATTGGGCTTGCATTGTTTATATCCACATATTGCAATAATGTTAATATGAGAATTATGACTTGCAATACCGACTTTCTTGAAGTATAACATTTACATGGACCCATGCAAATGTTATACTTCAATAAAATCGGTATTGCAAGTCATAAGTTATATTCAAGAATTTCAAACCTTGGAGCAAGGAATACAGAGAAAAAGTTAAGTCTACTATCAAACCATAAATAGAAGTATTTTCATCTAAGAGGAGGGGTGAGCGATGGGTGTGAGAATTTCTCGTGAAGTGGGGCTAATTTACTCTTGAGGTTTCAGGTTCTGAATACATGTCCCAGTTGGGAGAAAATTCTTAAACCGAGATGGATTCTTGCCCGACCAAATAAGATAGAGGCTTGGCAGCAAAAAGGCTTTTCCAAGAAGCAACTTATTAGGAGGCTTCATATTTAGGATGCATTTGTAATTGCTTACTCAAAAAACTTTCATGTTGTTTTTTTTCTTAAAGTTGAAAATAACATAAGATTAATGAACTTTAATAATTACAAAATTGTTACGCTCAATTTAAAGCAGTCAAAAGCGTATAATGACTTGTTTATTTGTTTATGTTTTGACCTGGTTATTTTAGAGAATCAATAACAGAAGTAAAACATCAAAATATGTTTTTTTTTATCTGAAAAGCAGCAGATAAAAACTTCTGAGAAGCATTGCAAGCATACACATAATCACTCTCGTGGTGGGTATAGAAAGACTACTCCAATCTTTTAATTCAACAAGAAGTACCATCAGTGTGATAGAATGCGACTCCGGGTTGATGAGACTTAGGGTAGAATTGATGATACCATTGGATTGCCCATAGGACAATGCCGAAATCAAGCGTGTCTTAAGTTGTAATATCAATGGCTATCCATTTAATATCAGACTTTCGAAGGATCAAACCTGTGGTCATTTTGCTGTATGCGATCAAAAGAGTGCTCATTTTGGGTGTCAGAATTGGGATCACATGGGAAGTTCAGTGGATTCTGATTTTCAAAGCTTTGTGCCATATTCTTTTGAAGCAGAGTTGGTACCTGAGGGACTAGATCCTATATGTTCTGTTAACCCCGAAGTATTTCAGGACCTTGGCATCAGTTTGGGAGAGGTTGAAGGGTGTCCTCAGGGTTTTGCACTGGGTCATTCGAATGCCAAGGCTAGCCGACTGAAATTAGAAGAAGAAGTATCGTTTGCCGAGTCAGTTGATAAGAATATGTGGGACTGTAAGGTTGACTCAGGTCAAGTGGACAAAGCAAATGACAAGTTGTTAATGACCTCAAAGCCATCTTTGGGTAATCCTAATCTGGATGAAGTTGTGAATTTGAAGCCCGTCTTTTCCAGGACCCGATTCAGGAAAGCATGTAGTTGTCTTGGAGTCAAATAAAAATGTTGACGATCCTATCACCAAGCCTATGGCCGGTGACCAGAAATTCAGGAAAATGGCAAGACTCCAACATATTAGTCTTCATCTGAGCCAGCGGGCCACTT
The DNA here is from genome assembly GCA_907163345.1 of Haberlea rhodopensis. Taxonomy (NCBI): domain Eukaryota; kingdom Viridiplantae; phylum Streptophyta; class Magnoliopsida; order Lamiales; family Gesneriaceae; genus Haberlea; species Haberlea rhodopensis. Next base: position 6,577,172 of record CAJQUN010000001.1, on the reverse strand, counting down.
TGACAAGGAAAGAGAAGCAGAAGAGGTTAGTCCATAAATTGAAGACTACACGTGCTTCAAAGAGTAACAAGCAGGGCAATGTCAACCTCTCAAAAAGTCCTCATCCTGTGGTGGATAAGGTGTGTTCCGAATTCAGTAATTCTATATCAGATACTAATATCAGAAATTGCAATAACTTGATTGTTAATAAGGAGATTCTAATTGAAGCTGAATCTGTTTGGGACATCGGAGTTAAAATTGGTTCGAAGCTGAGATGATTGATCATCTTGCTGATATGGAATTGAGGGACGGTGCTCAGGAAGTCCGTGTGTTGGAAAATGATAATCGGTTGATTGAAGAGAATATAGTTAATCAATGATTATAGTGAGCTATAATATTCGTGGGTTAGGGGGCGTATTAAAAAAAGAGTTTTACGAGAATTAGTAGCAAAAGAAAAGGTGGATATGTTATGTGTGCAGGAAACAAAGACTGATGATATTTCCAGAGTTACTTGTCGCAGTCTATGGGGTGATGATGATTTTGATTGGGTTTTCTCGGGTTTGGTTGGCAGAGCGGGTGGGTTGTTGACTGTGTGGAAAAAGAGTTTTTCAGTTTGAGGACAAATGGGAAGAGAGTGGATTTCTTACGGTTTTTGGGAAATGGGGTGTAGAAAAAATTCAATGTGCTATTGTCAACATTTATTCTCCGTGTGAGTTGGGTGGTAAGAAGGTTCTATGGAGTTCTTTGACGAACCTTATGTCTCTAAGCAGTATTAACAAGTGGTGCTTAGCGGGAGATTTCAATGCGATACGTCATGTTTCAGAAAGAAGAGGGGTTGGAGTTTCAGATCTTTCAGAAATCCAGGAGTTTAACAATTTTATTGTCGGTTCAGAGCTATTAGAATTGCCTTTGGCTCGAAGAAAGTTTACTTGGTTTAGACCGAACGGGAAATGCGCAAGCAAGTTGGACAGATTTCTCTTGACGGAAGGGTGGTTAGAGGAATGGAAGGATTTGACACAGTGGGGGTTAGCTAGAACATTATCAGGCCATTGTCCCTTAATGCTCAAAAATCATTCGTTGAATTGGGGGCCAAAGCCTTTTAAAGTTCTCGATTGTTGGATGCAACACCCCGGTTTTGCGAAATTTGTGGAAGTTGAATGGCTCAAGTTGCATCACCAAGGTTGGGATATGTTCTCCTTCAAGGAGAAGTTGAAAGACCTTAAACAGAAACTAAAGGATTGGAATTTAACTCAATTTGGTAATGTAGATACCCGGATCCAGAATTCTAAAGCTGTTATAGAGTCTATGGATATCAAGGAAGAAAATATAGGGATTTCTGACGACGAGGCAATAAGGAGGAAAATAGTTTGGGTCGAATTAAATCGCAATTTGAAGATGAAGGATACCCTATTGTTTCAGAAAACAAGGACTAAGTGGATTCAGGAGGGAGATGTCAATTCAAGTTTTTTTCACCGTTGTATTAACAGAAACAGAAAGAGGAATGAAATTGTGAGCTTAAATGTGTATGACCAGCAGTTGGAATCCGTTCAAGAGCTTAAAAGGGGTATTATGGGAGCTTTTAAGGACATATTTTCTAATCAAATAAGATTCCGCCCGAGGTTAAGTGATGAGGGATTTCAGAGATTAGGAGTTGATGAGAATAATGGGTTGATATCCGAGTTCACTGAGGAGGAAATCCTTTTAGCTGTCAAGGACTGTGATAGTGCTAAAAGCCCGGGGCCGGACGGGTTCACTTTTCGTTTTATTAAGAGATTTTGGGATTTATTCAAGGCAGAGGTCAAGTCAATTATGGACCAGTTTCATCGAAACTCTAGTTTCCCAAGAGGGTGCAATTCGTCCTTCATAGTTTTGATCCCAAAGAAAGAGAATCCGACAGGCATTGATGATTTCCGACCTATCTCGTTAATCAGCTGTATCTACAAAATCATTGCTAAAATTTTATCTAAAAGATTGAGCAGGGTTTTAGATAAGGTGATATCTATTAATCAGTCGGCCTTTGTTGGTGGAAGGCGGATTTTAGATGGTATCTTGATTGCTAATGAAGTGGTGGATGAGTTGAAAAGTAATAAAAAAAGTGGTATCATCTTCAAAGCAGATTTCGAAAAAGCATATGACTCAGTTGACTGGAACTTCTTGTTACGAGTTATGGAGGCAATGAACTTTGACTCAAAATGGAGGGTTTGGATCATGAAATGCATCTCTTCTGCTACGGCCCCAGTTTTGGTTAATGGCAGCCCGTCTGGGAGTTTCAGTTAGAAAGAGGTTTGAGGCAGGGCGATCCATTGTCACCCTTTTTTGTTTTTGTTAGCGGCGGAAGGAATGAGTGTTATGGTGAAACGAGCCAGTCAACTCGGGATTTTCAAGGGTTTGGTGATAGGGGATGGTAGTGTCTATATTTCTCATCTACAGTTTGCTGATGATGCACTTTTTATGGGAGAGGACTCTACGGACAATGCCTGGGCCTTGAAATGCTTACTCAGAAATTATGGGTTGGTGTCCGGTCTCAAAATTAATTTTCACAAGAGTACGCTTATTGGGATCAATGTGGATAACGAAGTTCTGGTTGATATGTGTATGACGCTGCATTGCAAGGTGGGTTCAACTCCATTTAAATATTTAGCGTTGCCAATTGGGGACAACCCTAGAAGGTGCGCTATGTGGCAACCTTTGTTGGAGACGGTAAAGTGCAGATTGAGTGGTTGGGGTCATAAACAAGTGTCTTTTGGTGGCAGAATCACATTGCTCAACTCAGTTCTTGCTTCATTGCCGATTTATTACCTATCCTTTTTCCGAGCCCCAAAGTCTATCTTGAAAGCCTTAACCAATATACAAAAAAAATTCCTTTGGGGTGCCGAGGAGGGGGGGAATAAAATAGCTTGGGTTAAGTGGGCTAAAGTGTGTGATCCAAGAGAAATTGGGGGTTTGTCGGTCAGAGATCTCAATTTTTTTAATTTGGCATTACTGGGAAAATGGGGTTGGGGCTTATCTACAAATCAAAACAGGCTTTGGGGTAGAGTTTTGAAAGCTCGTTATGGGAATGGGACTGCAGACTGGTTCGTGCGTATGGGGGGAGAGGGAGTTAGGGGGAAGGGTTCTATGTGGTGGAGAGACATGAAGAAATACATACTGGGGGATCATAACAATGGTTTTTGGTCGGGTATGGATAGAAAAGTGGGTAATGGCTGCAATACAAGATTTTGGTTGGATGTGTGGGTCGAGGGAGAGAAGCTATCTGAGAAGTTTATTAGATTGTTTCAATAGATAGGGTGGGGAGTTGTTTGATATCTGATAGGGGTGATTCGTGGGTGTGGATTTGGGATTGGAGGAATTATTCGAGTGGGAGAAGTGTTTACTTAATGATCTTATTGTCTTCATTGACAAGTACAACAGAGACCCTAATTTGGAGGACTCTTGGAGATGGAAACTAGACACCACTGGCTCATACACGACAAAATCATCTTACAAATCTCTAAAAAATAAGAGGGTTGATGAATTATCTTCGAGGACAAAGCTTTAAGGCTAATTTGGAATCCGATGATACCAAAGAAAGTCTCCGATTTTGCTTGGAAAGTCCTTCAAAACAGAGTTCCAACGAAGTTTAATCTATTGAGAAGGGGTATTACCATGGTACGTGATTCTTTTCTATGTGTCTTATGTGGGGAGGCTGGGGAAGATAGTAAACATTTGTTCTTTGATTGTAATTTTGCTGTTGGTGTTTGGAAAGAGTGTTATAGATGGTTTAACTTTGAATCGGTGATGCATGTTGAGCCGGTCACAAACTTTTGGATGCATTTGGGATTTTTGAATGACAATTTGGGAAAGGGAGAATGGTTAACCATTTGGGAATGTGTTATATGGAGTATTTGGTTAGCTCGTAACAAGTTATTGTTCAGAAATGAGGTCGTATCTATATCAACAACAGTTGAACTGGTAAAAATAAGATCTTGGCATTGGATTTCGGCGAAAAAATTAGGAAGTCATCCTTATTCCGTATTTGATTGGTTTAGTCATCCGGCTTGTTGTTTGAGATTGAATTATGACTTGTAAGCTTTGGTCTATATTGGTGTCTTATTTATTCTGGTGTCTAAGTTTTTGGGGTGTTTAAAAATCAGAGTGGGGAGTCAGCTCTCTTCATAGCTATGATTTAGAGGTGTGTTCAATAGATGGCATGGGTGGCAGGGTTTCAGTCATATCTGGCCACACGTAAACAGACAGATTCAAGGCTGGAAAGAATACTCTCTTCATGTGAAAAATTGCAGTACAACAGTGGAGCTCTTTGTTCTTGCACAAGTGAACACAGATTCCATTATTTCTAAGGAAGCTTTAGATTTTGAAGTACTAGAAGTGGCGAATCAAGAAGGGCCATAGACGCTCGGACGACTTGTTGATTTTGATCACAAGAACCATCCATTTCCGTTGGTGCAACAGCAATGACTTCGACATCGGCGGCAGCAGAGGCGGCTTTCAAGCCATCAGTTTCGGGTTCAAAGTCAGAGTATATTATGTCCATGGTGGTCTTGGTTTCTATTCTTTTCCAACAATTGAGTGGTGCAGCCAGTGGACCTTTGCTTCTGGAGTTGGATAGGTGGAGTTCTGCTCGGTTTTGTCTATTGGTAGGGGGTTGTTTTATTGGGATCGAGAGTTTCTGGTCAGTTATTGTCTGTTGATGCTATTGTTTACTTTCGCTAGTGTGATTTTCGGTTTTTTTTCTTTCCTTTTATTTTAGTATTGTAATCCTTGACTTTTGGGTTTGAGTACACCTAATACTCTTTTAATTAATTTTGTCCTACGAAAAAAAAACACGGGGTTACAAGCTACTTTTGCAAAAGGTGGATGACATTTTAGCCGATTAAAATTTTTATGATTTTTTTTTCGCCTTTTCGACATTTCATAGGAGGCGGGTGCAATTAACAAAGTATTTTATTAGTATAGAACTACTAATCTGTAAAGAAAATTGATTTTGGAGAATGAATACAAACACACCCTAAAATATGTATTATTTCGATTTATTTAATTAGCTTCAGTTATTCCCGAGAACTTGATCATGAGAGAAAAACAAATTTATCTAATATATTATTTAAAATGATTGGGATATCAAATGTAAAACTTATTTAAAAAATGATAATAAAATTGAATAATTGCATTGTTTGAGTGGATATGATATTGATTTTTTATTGGGTAAAATCTATGTAAAAGTGATATACTAAAGTTTAGGTAATTTGGGTTTTAATATATCTGATAGGGTATGCGTCTTTAATATGTAGAGACTAATTAGCTTTTTTAATCGGTGGGCTTAAACAGAATATAAAAAAGGGTAATGATCTACAGGAAACACAATGATGCAGTTATTCTATATTATTTCTCATCAATAGTTAGAGAGCGAGAGCGAGAGCGAGAGCTAAAAGACTCTCAACGAAAAGCGTGGTGATCTGAAAGGTCACAGTACTCCGATCTCCATGAATATCAAATATTATGGATTAATGTATGCTTCTGTATATTTGCATATTGATTATTGGTAATCCGACATGAATTTCTGGTTTTGAAGATGATTTATCGTATTCCATTTTATAATCTATATGTAGTCGTGACATGAAGTTTCAACACGCGTATAAATTAATCCCAGTTAGTGATATTTTATGGTTGAAGAAATGTATGTACAAACAGTATATTAATTTTTAATTCCTTGGTCTAATTTTATGATCACACATTTCGATCCCAAGGAGTTGATATTCGTAAATTAATTCGTATATTATATGTTGTCCAATATTTATATATATAGATATGTTTTTCACTTGAAGATTTCAATATCATTATCATATTTTACGGGTCGACTATGGGATGGTTAGTCACAAGGGCAGAGCCATCTTAAAGGCTATGATGAACTTTAACCCCATGTAAATTAAAAAATACTTTGAAATTTCGTCATTTAAACCCTCAAAATGATAATGTTTGTACACATGAATTGGTAATTTAGTGCATATTGTCATGCTGCATTTAAATTTAAATTTATCCAACGCATGCCACTTTTCATCGGATAATTTATTGTTTAAATATGGTATTTGTATTAAAAATAGTGTATTTTGTAATTTTATTGTGAAAGGAAATTATATATGGCCATTTGGTCTTGTGGTCACCCCAAACTATAGTTTTTATAATGTTAAATATTAATTAATAGTTTATAGCTTTTATCAGATTTTTGCTATATAAGCTGTTATTGGGGAAAATATTTGTATGGACCCGGTCGAGGTACCATTGATGAATCAATTTAATGTGATTGGTCTAAAATAGTTGGTATGTTAGTTTATGTTTTTTTTATTTAAAAATATTATGATTTAATATTGAATTGATGTATAAATAAGGTTCAAATCAGATACTTACAAGTAATTTACATTTTTGGGCATCTATCTCCACCAAATGGCACGTCGGAAAAGGAAAAAAAAACCTTAAATTTGAGAGGATGCTATCATTGGGAAAGCAAATTTTACGATGGGGAACCATAAAGGGCCAATAATGTCCGGGGATGATATATAACCAAATTTAATAGTGGGTAAACTCACTTAAAGTCCTCTTACTCAAACATTATTTTAACATGACTCTCTACGTCAAAGAATCTTTGTTTCCACTCCCTATGTCACTGCTTTACTTTATCTCAACTCCATACCTACCTCAAATGTCATGAAAACCCTTACTTAATGGCATAAAACACCCTGATAACTTTAGAAACTTTGCAAACACCCCCACCCCACCAACAAAAAAACCATATTTTTGCTAATAAAATCTCATATTTCAAGATTATAACATGCACATCATGCTTTCGTGTTACAATAAAATTTTGACAAACTGGTGTATACATTTTTGACCAAACTACCATCGGGTATCCCATCAGGTTTTACTATCGCTCCTCACCATCAACCACACGATCTCAACATATGGTTCTGCAATGAGACCTTCAACAGTAGGTAGCACAACCCTAATCCGTTTTCTACCTTATGGCGTAGAGTATAACCAGGTATAAAAATATTTTAAGAAACCTGAAAGATAGATGGGCAACAATCTTTCTTTTATTCTGGAAATATTTACTACATTAATACATCTCCTTCTGCGAGGAGATGTTTAGCCTCTCATATGAATGAGGCTTGGCTCGAAAACATAAAAGAAATATAGAAATATTACAAGAATGGAAATTATTACCAAGATTTGAAAGTTGAAATTTTTTTTGCTTGGATATTACAGTATTTATTTTCTCAGAAAACTATGGAGAATTTTCGATGTCCTTAGCTTTCTGAATGTCTTGTTGAATGTTGAGTGCGCCCGTGAGTGCGCCTTTAACTTTCACGTGGTTTGACACCTTTGTCTGAGTGCGCAAAACTTTCTCGTGAGTGTTGATGCCTTTTGTCTGAGTGCGACATAACATTTCTCGTGAGTGATCCATTATTTTGTTTGGGTGGGTTTTAATAGTTACCGCACTATTGATAATGGTCCACACCTTTTTTCTTTGTCGGGAATCTTTACATTATTAGTTTTTGTGGTCCCTGAGCTTTAGGAAAACATGCTCTCTTGTCAGCAGGTCTTTTGTCTTTTCCTGCCTCTGATTTGTTGGTTTGGATCAAAATCCTTTCCCGAATTCTGGTTCATTTGGCAAATCCAATCTTTCCATCGGCCAATGTGTGTCATGTTGCAGAATTTTCGGTAAGTTTGTTTTGTTGCCCGAATCTTGTTCTCCCAAAGAATCCTTCTTTTGTTTGAAGAGTTCTTCCGCAAATCCTGTTGCTGTTCCTGTCATGGAATTCAACATAAAGGTTCTGTGGTTGAATTCTGAAAGAACTTGAATGAGTATTTGACTTTGTCCAGTTAGACAAACCCAAAGACCCCTTGCTCGTCTTGTTGAAGCTTCATCTTCTATGATGGCTCCAACTGGTACTGGTGCGTCTTTTGGTAGCGCCGTTCTAATATTTTAAGGCATTACCGTCTAGTCATCTGAGCTTGATGAAATAAAAAGCTTCAATGAAGCATTTCTTTGTTGGTTCAGGAGCCCCACTGATGAAATACAACTCCAAAATATCGCCTCTGGACAAATGTGGATTATTCGCCCAAGTCTTGTGAACTGCTTCTCTGATCCATTTTAATAGTTTTGAAATTTCAGAGAAGGCTGGTGCAACTATACCATTCATGTAAATCGTTTGTATTGCTACCTAGTTTCATTCAAACACTTGGATATTTTCCAGAGATATCAACAGTTATTTTTTTTGGGTACCCCATATGGTTATCAGTCTCTCAAGTGCACTGGTAATCCTGCATAGGAGAAGAAACTAAATCCTCGTTAATTTGAATCCTAGAAATGCATTTCTGTGGCCTAAGGTTCAACTCTCCCTCTTTTACCACAGATGTACTGGGTTGACTTGAAGGTTCATATTGTGATGACACTTGACCCTCAATATTCGCTACAGTTTGTACATCCTCAAGGAATGTATCATCTGCAGCACGTATGACAGGGGTATGTGAATCCCTTGCATCCGGGTTAGATGAGCCTCGTTCTCTAAACATTCCTTTTTGCACCATTGGAGATGCGGCCTAGAGGATATGCCCGTTCAAGACCTTGAACAAGCGTTATTGGGCCTTAAAGCACACTCGTATATGACCGGAAACTAGATCAGGATCTTCCTGTTGTAGTCGTTCTGCGACTTCAGCATTAAGACAAAGAGTCCCAAAATCTCGTTCAAGGATCTTCAGGTTTTCCCTGAGATGCCTCAGCCTCTTGAGGGTATCGTCATCAACGTGCCCATTCATCTCGTGTTAGGAAATCTGCAAGAATATTTTATCAGATTTCACAATGACAATATCATAATCATAATATTGACATTGTGCTTGACATCTTAGAATTATAGCCTTTTCTGGTTTAGATTCAATTTTGTTTTTAGAAAAGACTTAACGCTCGTATTATCAATTTTTAAGGTAAATTTATTTGCAAGTAAAATTACGGTCATTTTTTAAAAGTCTTTCTGGCTGCAAAGTACTCTTTCTCATTGATGTGACATTTGACAACTTTGTTGTTATCAAAAAGACCGCTGCAATATCTGCATGTCATTTCTCCCTCTGGTGTGACCTTCATGAGAACTGCTGCCCACCAATAATCACTGGCATCTATGTATCATATCAGATCATCTTCGTCGTTTGGGATTTCAGGCTTTGGTAGTTGCCTGCAAACCTCTTTAAGCTCTTTAACAGCTTGTCTGTGATCTTCATTCTACTCAAACTTGACATCTTTTTTTAGCAATGAAATGAACACCTTTCTGTGCATTGCAAGATTGTTGATGAACATTCTAGCGAAATTAACAACTCCAAGAAAACTATGAAGCTGCTTCAGATCCTTGAGATCATTTGGATATCCTTGTACCTTCTCAACAATGCGTTTCTGAAGGATGATTCCAGATTCATCGATTTCAATCTAAAGAAACTTGATTTGTCTTGTAGGAATTAATGTCTTCCTTTCGGACAACACTAATCCTTCCTTGTAGCAAACATCGGAAAAGATTTCCAAGTGTTTAATATGTTCCTTCATGTTTTTTGATGTGACGAGGATGTCATCGATGTATACTAACATGAAACTGAAATAATCCTTGAAGAGATTATCCATCTTTATCTGATATATCTGGATAGCATTTGTCAATCCCATCGGCATGATATTCTAGATATAGTGTCCTTGTGGTGTGGAGAATGCTGTAAACTTTTTGCTAGTTTCTCTTAATCTGTTAGAATCCAGATTTGCGATCGAACTTAGAAAACACCTTGGCGTTTTTGATACAATTAACCAAATGTTCTCTGCTCGGGATATAGTATTCGTCCAATTCCAAGATTTCGTTGATCTCTTTGTAGTTGATCACCAATCTCGGTTTTCCTCCTTTAATTTCTCCATGGTTTCGAACACAAAATCCTGGGCTGTTGTATGGAGAAACACCTGCTGAGATTAACTTAAGGTCAATATGTTCCTTAAGTATCATCTACATGTCCTTCCGATCTTCCTGGTTCATGGGAATCGGTTTATACCTTTCAAACTCATTTTCTTTTCCGCCCTTCACCTTTAAAGAAGCTTTGAGGTCATTCGTGTCCCACCAATCCAGAGGATCTTCATTAGTTTCTCCGAATCTTCTTTTTCATATCCTCTAGAGTAATTTGTTCTTCGAGTGTATCATCAGGTTGTGGAACCTCATCATGTAATGCCTTCTGCAGTAACAGTTGGGTGTATGGATTAAATTCTTCTTCATCCTTATCCCCTTCTTCATCATGTTCTTTGAAGCACATAACATTCATACCATCAAAAGTCATCTTTCGCTTTTGAGTGATCCATTGTTTCCTCAGTTGAACAATCGATTCACCAAATTTTTGCCGATCCTTCATCTTTGGGTGTCGAAGTTATCCTTCATCACCACGCTTGTTGCGAAAACTAATGGGAAATTTCCTGTGAAATGCTTCCCTTAGTCTCTGGACACTAATCTTATGATCACAAAGGGTTGTGAAAATACTCATTGTTTCGTTCTCATGTGTGAACCGCTTCAAACCTATAGGAAATTGTTTCCTAGCAGCATATCAGCTCATGTATCATGGAAATTGATAGGTGGAGTCTTTCATTAAGAATAAGAATCCGCTTGAAAAAGTCTCTTCCGGCAACGACCGATAATATTTCACCAACTTCTTTAGGGAAGATGTCTTGTTTGGCAGTGCATATTCCAACTCCTGAATCAATATAAGCTGCAAAATATTCTGCTCGATATTTTTCGTATAACATTCCGACTGAGATGCATATTGAGAATGGGCTGGTGGTCATCGGATTCTGTATCTTTTCCCGTCCACCATGAATTCCATTCCATCCTGTAATCTTTCCCAAAGTTTGTGTTCTCAAGAAACTCAATCTCAAGAATAAGCTGTTCTGGGATTCTTCCTGCTGACCCGGCAATTGCTAGATCAATTTCACCAATTTTGAAGTTTCCCTGATATCTGCCAATTGTAAATAATATATGACATCACAAGGAAATATATTATCCTTTTGAGTGATATCAAAGATTATTTCAACTTCTGACACTTCAGTATTCCTGTTGTTTTGAATGCATCAGGGATTTTCTGAATCCTGCTCGAGATGGCTTTCTATTTTCCCCCAGGATAGTTGCTAATTAACCTATCATGTTGGAAAGACTTTCGTCTTGGCTCGATCTCTCCAATTGTCGGAGTATCAATAATATCCGGCAACACTGCTGTTGCGAAGTCTTCAAAGATTCTTGGGACTTCGATGAATTCTTTTCTCAATAATACTTCTTAATGATGCGTATTCGAGAGTGTGTACCACACCTTTTAGGTGATCGAGTAAGGATTATTTCTTCTTTCATCAAATCATTCCTTTTAAAATATTGATTAAGAGTAAGAACATTGTTGAAATCTCGATCTTCCAAATTGTATGCGATTCTGGATAGATGTTGAAGGCTATCTTTCCGGCATACAAATTTCCTGCAACATCTCCAAACAATAGTCTTTGAGGTTTGGGATTCTCTTGTCAAATATTGCCATGCTGAGTGGCGAATCAATTCCTGCCTAGAACGTTGATTTGATAATAATTCTAATGGCTCTGATATGAATCCATGAGAGTGTGCTAGCAACTTATTTTTTTCACATTGTTCTTATTCTCCTGGATTTCTCTGTAGGGGAGTAACTGCATCTCAATTTGGTTTACCATGAATTCCATCGGGTCACAAATTCACCAGTTGTCACCTTATGGATAATCTAATGCTTCATGCTTCCAAGAACAATCATATACATGGCTTTTTTCGTTGCTCCAATTGTAAATTCATCATACATATGAAGCTTTGGCTCTTCTTTCATGATCCTCATAAGAGTTTTATGAGAAACAGTGGTATGAAAGAATACACCGATGGCTCTTCTCTAATCATGTGTCGAATGAATTCTCCTTTAGTCTAATTCTGAACTGGATCTACTTCCATTGTCAGAACAAATATCTTCTTTGTAGATGCTTTCATCTGAGAGGTTATCCTCAAAATGATACACCTGTACCAAATCTTGGAAATAAACAGCATCCTCGAACTCCTTGGTATGCTCGAACTGTTTCATTCCTTGTTTTTTGGTTATCTTGACAATCTGTAGATATATATTCCTTTACTACGCACATCCAACAGTTAAATCTTTAAAACTTTCATATACCACCATGTTTGCCCAATCAAAATACTTTCTGACTCAATTTTCGGAGTACCCGGTAATACTTGATCATCCGAGAATCCGCCATAAATCTCTGCCACTCGCTCTAGTGTGAGTTCGTCTGAAAGTTCTCTTTGTTGGTGCTCTGCTAGTACTAGCTCGGTGAGAACCTATTGACGAGGTTCTACTCCTTAGCTGATCTTTCCAAGCTCCATTCTTTGTTAAGATCAAGCGTCCTTGCTGCCATTCTCATGGCAGACGCCAACTCATCGATCAGTATTTCTCGGTTTTTAAAATCCAAGATATCCATATTGAGCATAAGACTATATGGATGTATAAGATCTAGCTGATATTTCTCGTATGGCGTTTGATGTATGTTTGGCATTCGGGAACGGCTCCTTGTTCCAACTGGGGGATCTAAATATCCGATAGTGATGTCTCCACTATGAGGCATGTGTTGATCTCCTGGTGGTGGAATGTTTGACCCAAAACTTTCAGTCTCAGATGATCCTTGTGGTGGAGGATTTTGAGTATTTTTGGTTGTCAGCTCTCTTGATCCATCCGTCTAGTTCATCTTTAGATTTATGAGATTAAGTCCCGCAAATGACTCTGCCATATTATGTAAATCTTCAAGATTGATTCTTTCCATTATTTTCTGGGAAGTATTGGCTCTCCTCGAATGATGACAATCATTTTTAGTGTTTGTCATCTATCGTTGGACCTCACCGGTTTTCCCTTTTTGATGTAAAAGGGGTTATGTTCCATAGGATTATGGTAGTCACCCTCCTTTTCTTATTCCTGAAGGACTTGGTCGTGATTCCAACTCCTTGAATCTGGTTTGAACATTCATCCTGATGTTTAATCATTACTGAGTTTGGATCTGATGGATCTGTGCAGGGATATGATACTATAGGTAACCATAACTCTGCACTGTCTTTTGAATCTCTCTGAGATCTTGGGAGAGCTTTGAGCTATCTGGCTCGATTTCCCAAAAGGTTGAATCTCCCATCCTATTCGTCTGATCCATACCTTGTTGGATCATTAGGGTCTGGAGTAACATCATCATGTCCAGGATGACCGTCTTCCTGAACTTCGGCTAACTGGAACTGTAGTTTGAGGCTCACTTGGTGAAACCGATTGGCCATCCTCTCCAGTTTCTTGTAATAGTTTATGCCAGGTATGCATACACCTGTTCCTCGTAATATTTTCCACTTCTAGTTGAAGCGTTGAGCTTCCGCCAGATGCTTCTGATTCAATGCTTCCAATTTTTGGAAGTACAACCTATATGAGTGACACCTTGAACATTCTTTCGGATTCATATTTTTCTCGAATCATCTCCTCCGTTTAGGATAATATTAATATTCAAAATATTATTTTAATATTTCCAGAATAATCAAGGTCCTGATACCATTTTTAGACATGATCGGGTTATTAGAGAAAATGACAAAATCTTGGGTAAAATTTGAAAAGTAATTAAAACCTTAGGGGGTATCATACAATTAATCCCTTGTTACTTTTAAGGGTAGATTGGTAAATTTGCATGGAGTGTGAAGTTGAAATTAAGATGAAAGTGATATTTGGGGGTTAGAAAATAGAATTTTGGATAAGGGAAGTAGAGTTAAGAAAAGTTTAGGTTTAGGGATTTTTCATGAGTTTACCCTTAAATAATTTGAAAATATTGAATTATATTTAGAAAAAAATGAGTTTTTGAATTTCGAATCAACATCAGATCGAAACCTTCCGCACTATAAATTTGGCCCCAGTTGATGACGACATCCGCCCGCGGTCCTTGTTCCTTGCATGAACAATGTAGTATGTCACATCCATCTAGAGGTATAAAAAAAATCGCACAATCCCGTATTCACTCGCTTATAATAGTCCTTTTTGACATTCGAAAGAATGAGCCACGGTTGAAAAATTGAGCAACCCACATATATGTGGTCGGATAGAAGATTGTTGCATGTCCACCCGCCTACCCACCAAATATCTGCCAATCTTTATATATTAAAGATATCTTAAATTGCAAAATTAAATATTTTAGGGGTTTAAGTTGCAAATTGTAATTTTTAAACGCATCAATGTTTCAGTTTGCTAATTATTTTATAATATCTTTTTAATATAATTTATTTTGTCGATTCAAAAAAATCGTTGATTCATTGAGAAATAGTAATTTCAAGTTATTTTATTATACATCTTGTAATAAGAAATGCTTTTTATTTTGATAAGTTCACCTGCGCTTTTTTCACGTCTTGTTGGAGTATTTTAGGGGGACGATGTTTATAGGGCATTCCTCAGTTTCTTTTCTGGAGCTTCTCTCCCTCAGAAGATCACTGCAACTTCAATTGTTCCTCTACCAAAGATACTGTTGCCTCAAGATTTGCCAACTACAGACCGATTAGCCTGTGTAACTTTCTTAAAAGATTATATCTAAGCTCTTAGCGGATCGTTTTGTCTCCTTTACTTCCTTCCATTATTTCAAGTCAACAAAGTGGCTTCGTTCAAGGTCGACTGATTTCTGAAAACTATTTACTAGCTCATGAGGTTATCTCTGGCATCGGAAAGAAGAATAGAGGAGGTAATGTTGCTCTAACATTGGACCTTGAAAAGCATATGATCTTGTTTCATGGCTCTTTCTTATTAAAGAGAGCTTTTGGTTTTGGGGAAAGATGTATAGATATGGTTTGGAGGCTAGTTTCCAATCCTTGGTTTTCGATCATTATTAATGGGGCGTCAGTTGGTTTCTTCAAGGGTTCTCGTGGTCTTCGTCAGGGAGACCCGCTCTCTCCTGCGCTTTTTATCATGGTAGCTGACTATCTCTCTCGTTCTCTTAGCAAGTTAATTGGAAAGCCGGGATTCACACCATTTAAGGTCCCCAGGGGCTGTCCACCGATCACTCATCTCGGCTATGCTGATGACACTATTATTTTCTTCTCAGCTACTTCATGATTATGCAGGTTCTGGAAAAGTATGAACATATATCCGGGCAGAAATTGAATGTTCATAAAAGTGGTTTCATGCTACACTCTAAACTTTGCCGCTCTCGCATCTTGATCATTAATCGCATTACTGGCTTTATGCAAAGGTATTTTCCAATTATATACCTTGGATGACCCATATTTCCCGGTAGGAGTAAAATCTCTTACTTCTCAGAAGTACTTCAATCAGCGATCAACAAGGTACTCTCTTGGAAGAATAGGATTCTGTCATGCGGCGGGAAGATCATTTTAATTAAACATGTTCTATCATCATTACCTATTCATTTATTGTGCGCTTCTATCCCGCCTAGAGGAGCTCTAGTGCTCCTTGAAAAGGTTTTTGCGAAATTCCTTTGGAGCGATTCGGATTCAGGAACACGCCATCACTGCATTAATTGGAAGGATCTATGTAAACCAATTCAACAAGGGGGAGCCGGCTTTCGTGATCTATTCGAGGTGGCCCAATCATTTTTTTATGAAACGTTGGTGGAGATTACGCTCCCATAGCTCGTTGTGGACTGATTTTTTAAAAGCTAAATACCTGCAAGATGCTCACCCTTGCATGGTTGATGCCACCACTTCGGCATCTTACACGTCGAAAAGTATGTTAGCAATCAGGGATAATGCAGAATCTTATCTATGCTGGTTTATCCACTCGGGAGATTCTAATTTCTGGTTCGATAATTGGATAGGGACGGGTGCTCTGTGTTATAGAGTCCTTAACGTCTCGGATCATTTAGTCATTCATTTTGTTCAACTTGGAGCTTGGAATCAGGAACTACTTATTCAATGGCTGCCACAGGAACTTGTTATACATTCATAGCATTAGGGAGTTCTGATTACATGCTTCAACAACAGTGACATAATTATTTTCGACATAAATCATCTTAACATCCAATTCTCAACACAACCCAACTAGCCTAATTATATACTTAATAATGCACTAGTCATATTCTCATTTTCATTTTGTAATTATACACTGAAATCAATTGCATGCCATGCCCAAATGAAAGAGAAATGTCTAAGACAATTGTACAAACCATATACACATATCCACATGCTCACAAACGAGCATTTAACAAACAAGTGTTTATCTATATGTATGAAACATATCACTCTATACCAATACTGGTACCTCGCATCCAGAAGCATCCTCATTCAATAGTTCCAACTCCTTTCCCGAATGAATGTCGTACACGTTCTACATGTTTCAACATAAACAACCCCCACACGGGTGAGCACACCAACAACAAAATCTCAATATCATTAAATACACAATTTACAGAATATAATGCTTGAATTTAAGTAATTACTCCATGAGTATACCACAACCACGTGACAAGTCTCATGTTGTTCCTGTTCTAACAATATCTAGAATCATCAACTCCAAAATCAATTAAATCATCAACAATGGTTTACTGTACTCGCATTCATAATCGTTAATTCTATGATAATAAGCAATTAATCACCACAATAATTTACTAAAATCACTTATATTTCAATCCTAAATTTATCATATAAATCTTCTCATATTACACTCTCCTCATATCACATCGCTCACTCAATGGCCGCGACACCATTTCCCATCGCACGCTCAATAGCGGCGACATCATAATCCATAACCAGCACACGCTCAATAGAGGCATCACAATAGTTCATCATGCACCATAATATCATATCATAATTCTATCGCAACTCATCTCGTACAATAATATGAATTCTATCATTAATTCTCAATCCATTAACTTATCACATACCCAATTTCCATAGTATTATGAATCATAATTCATAATTAACAATACGCATACCTGCTCGTACGTCATTACGTATCTTAAGGTCGACATCGTGATTTAGATATCCTCGACAAATGGAGGCTCGTACAATATCTATTTTGAACATCAATTCAATATTAACATCTTAGTAATAATCCCTACAATAACATCATAATCGTATAGATTCACCATGTTTCCTATCATACTCATTCACAATACATCATACTCCGTATACTACTCAAATCATGACATTTTATCCATTATTAACTTGAGTTATCAATTAACTCAAACATGTAATACATGTCCTACTAAGGTTCAATACATGTTACCTTATCCCATTGTTACCAAAACTTCCCCAAAAAATCATAATCGTCGTCAAAATCGACTATACAAGATCATATTTCAAAATCCCCAACAAATAATAAATTTTCAAAATTCTCAGGCCAGAGATCGACCACCTTCATCCTAGCGATCGATTGCTGGTCGACAGAAACAATTTTGCCAAAATTTTGCTTTCTGCGATCGATTTCTCAATTCATAGCGATCGATCGTTGTTCATTTATTTATCGGGCGATCGATCGCTACATATCCAGCGATCAATCGCATGAACTGTTCATCGCCACTAACTTTGCGATCGATCTCTAAAAGCCCAGAGATCGATCGCTAGCCCTGTGTTGGGTTTTGGAAAACCGAATAATCTTAGTTTTGATGTTAACAAAACTTGTTATTGTGTTGCTAACATATTTCATCAAGTGTGCAATTTATATATGATATTTTACAGCTTGATGATCTGCTAAGAAATGGCAATGAGTTTGGTTGCTGAAATGAGAATTCAGCATCCAGTAGACCCCGAGCTCTGCTGACTAAATTGAACATATCTCATAGCTCGGATATCGAAACGACCTGATTCCAAAGGGGTTGGATAGAAAACGCAATTCTCTACAAGTCATATTTCAGGCCAGCAGACCAAATTCGAAGCTTTACATGACAAAAAGACGTCTGCAAGAGCTTGCTGGTGCACAGCTAAAACACCTACCGGATCGCACCTACCAGATCGCACCTACCGGATCACACCTACCGGATCGCACCTACCGCCCAGAAGCAAAATATGACCGTTGCAATGTCTGAAATGTTACCAAACAGTTATATTCTTGTATCTAGCGTATATATCATTAGTTGGGGCTATATATACATGATTTGGAAGCTCAATAACAGCTGATTGAAGATCAATCCAAGCCTTCCAAAGCAAACCCACTTGGGATTCAATTAGGGAACTTCAAAGACAAAAGCTGCTACATGAAGAGCACTCCCCAAACACTTGGCACCTCTTACCTTGATGTATCAGATTCATTATGGAATCATTTTACCTTTGTAGTCACTCAATTAATTGTATTTGTGAGCTAAAATAGAAGAGTGAATACCATTGTAACAGTTTGTGATTAATCACAACTGGATAAGAGGTCTTTGTATGTGAGACGTTAAAGAACATACATAGTTGAGTTGCTAGGAGTTCTAGTTGGATGGGGAATGCCCAACTGGATCGGGTTTGTACAAAGAGTTGTATAAATCACAGTCTTCTAGTGTATCCTTCCATGAGATGGAAGAAGGGGAGACGTAGAAGCGTTGTGCTTCGAACTTCCAGAAACAAATGCTTGTGTTATTTACTTTACTGCATTTATTTACCTTACTGTTTTTACATACTTTCTAGCATATCTTTCAAATGCCTTTCAAATTAGTAATCGGTTTTAGAGTGGGTTATGTCAAGTGTCTTTCGCTCAGTTTTGTAACCGAACTCGATATAATCTCTCGGTGTAATTATTTCAAGAATACGAGCTATTGAAGCTCAAGTTGGTTGAACTCGGGTGTGGAATGTCAACGACCCCCGGAATCGATCCTAACACCCTGTTTTTACCAAAATTCGAGATTTTCAAGCAAAGTTCATATCCATTACTAACAACACTTGAATCCCTTCAATAATTCAACAACAACATACCAAACACCAAATCCTTCATTCTATTAACATATAACAAACCCCAAATCTTCCCCACAAAATCAATTAACCATTAACAAATATGGCCAACAAAATACAACACGTAACTCATAAACTTTACCTCTTTGCACTTTCAATCTTCGAAATCATGTTTAAAGGCAAGAACCAAGCTAATCCAAGCTTTTCTCAAGGATTGACCGGAAGAAGATGAAAAGAGAAGGGTTTGGGGGTTGTAGAGATTTTTAGGTGAAAGTGGTGTTTGTATGTGTGTTTTTTTTTATGGGAGTGACTACTAATTGCCTTATTTAAGCAATTCAATCTACATTTAACCACTTCATCACACCTTCACGCATATTTAATCAATTCAACCCATCTTAAATCATTTCATAAATCTTCAATTTAATTACACAATTAGACACCAACATGAATAGGAATCTCTAACTCATGACATCCTAATTCATGTAATCAGTTCCACAATTCAATTCATTCAACATATTACTCAATCTTATTTTAATTTACATTAACCAATTATACTAGCTGGATCCCAAAAATGAGCTCCATCAAATCCCATAATTATCTCATAATTGCTATAATCAATTCAATAATTAATACAATTCATTTTTTGGGTATCACAATTCTCCCATACTTATAAAACTTTGCCCTCGAAATTATACATATTCACTTATCAGAAGCGTCAAAATAATTCACATACAACATAAGTGAAGAGTTATAGTCGACCCACCATCGAAATATCTCTCTAGACCATACATGGTCCATCCAAACCACAGCCCACATAGGACACTCCACATGTGACACATTCAATTCAAATTGTCATCCTCAACATAACATAAAGTGGATCCAATTTACAGGTGTAATTCTAACCCTCATAAGGTAGCACTTCACAATACTCACAGTATTATTATTCTTGTTTGCCTTTTCTTTTCCTTTCTTAACGCAAGAAAGAATTTTGTCTAGATTCATGGATTACATTAACACATATAATCACGGATCTCAAATAGATCTCGGTTACCATCGGTTTCATGATCTAAATAGTCACATCTATCACAACCTTACTCATTTACCTCTGCATGTTTACACTTCACAGCAATATTAATCCTTTATCCAACATTTCCAATCTATTGAGCAACAATATATCGTTCAATTCACTGGTTCTCTATGGCAAACAAAGTTCTTATAAGACCAATTATATTCTTTCACCACACATGCATATTCTTTTATTAGAATTCACGACACGAACATGAATATTTCCTTGTAATAATCATAATTCATAACATATCTTGTCTAATTGCATTGTTAATCCCCCGATTACAAAACAATGACACCCATTTACTAGCATCACCTAGTTTTAGCATCAATTTCACAATCTCCTTAGTCTCTTAACTCATCATTGATTCAATTATAGATGTTCTCTCTACATCATTCCAAAATAATGGAAATCTAAACACCTCTCACATAATTTCTCCACCAAAGCTTTCAAATATACATTTGGTAAATAACATCATCAGAAGTTCCATATGTATTGTATGATTCGACCAAGATATTTTGAGTTCTTACACACACATGTACACAATTAATATTCTTGGTGTATCAATCATACTCTCCAATTATCATCATGCAATTTCATTACTTCTCATATTCTCGTTATTCCACCTCACACCGCAAGCAACAACATAACATATTACAATTGCCTCATGCAATGTAATTAACCATCATAATTCACAATATCGTTTTCACATTGATTTCATATTGTTCAGTACTAAATATCACCTTTTATAAAATTGTAGTGGTATTAACATTGTATATGTAATTCCATACATGTATAGATACAATTATTAGCAAGGCATATCAGCATCTTAGTATCAGGCTCATCACAATACTTTTATGCTCTAAGGCATCAATCTCTCCACATCTCATTGCCCAGTTATTATCTGGCGTAATATAAGTACTAGAAATAACATTGTTATTTCTCATAACACATCAAAATTACGCACCTTATCTTTTACACATAATTGATATTCATAATGCTTTATTCCTCAAATAGGAGCATCTGTACATCAAAAGCTTCACACATTCCCGTACACATCATGCTACGGCACACTATCACATATCTGTGTGCTTAAATTCAACATAAGAAGTAATTTCAACATAACTCCTTTCAATCATTAGTTCAACAATGTTCAAGTTATTGCATTAATTCATGACTGGACAACACTTCATAGTGTAGCATGGTTCATGAATTCTTATATTTCAGTCTCATCGCATAACATCATCTAACCAATATCTGATGCTAAGTCATTATTAGTACCAAAATTAGTAATTACTGCATGCATATATCATCCTTTATATGCATCTCAATTACTAACTAAACTTCAAACTTGGTCATTAAATCATGAACATCCCTCTTTCACACGTATTCACACAATATTATCGTTATATCGTTCGTTATGTTGATTTTAGTCCATCTTTAAACATTACATGATTTTATCATTACTATCACTGATCCGTGACATTCACGATAATTCCACGTCAACACGTGACGTTCACAATGATCACATGTCCGCGCATGACATTCATAGTTATCCCACGTCATCCCGTGACATTCCATGTCATCTCATTATACATTCATTAGTCTCATATCAGCATGTTTATATTTGACTCAATACATAAAACTAGCATACTTTCATAGCAATAATAAATCTTATCACGACAACTATCATTACTCAATCATTATCTCATCAACAAATACCGTAGATATATTGGCGTTACAACCACAGTTACACCCCACCCTGTCTCATCACTGCAACAGTAACAAAAAATGAACATAACAATAATATGGTTCATTTTAATTTCATTGTCCACCCTTCCCTTGGTCATTGATTCTTCAACGCATATCACATATATTCACATGTTAAATCAAATCAAATGGTTTATCTCGACATGTTTAAACCAAATGGAAATGGATACCTCAACTCTTCGTTCCCCTGAAACATGCCAATATCCTATTGGGTCTACATCCCATGCACCCAAGGAACAACAATGTGAATATTTACAACACGACGTTCACTACCATCTGCAATCAACACATGGTCAATATACATCACTAACATACTAGCGGCATATCAATATTCATTAACACGATAGCAGTATATGAATACTCATCGCATGCGAGTTTTTGGCTGTTACGTTTTGCATAGAATGTACCTCAAGTTGAACGAATTATCTTAAAGATTATAAAAGATGTATTGTAGGATTTTGAGTTATCTAAATTCTCCCACTGGAATCAGGTCATTTGGATATCGTATGAATTATTTATGAAGTTTTTACAAAAAGTGGTCAATCTAAAATTTAGAATTTTCCCTGTTTTGCATACATAATGTTTAGACCCAATTTGTGTTAGGTAAATGAACGAATTTGGGGGAAGTGTCAAACTTATGAAATGTTATATCTTGAGTTAGCTTTCAAGATGATTGGATCCATGTCAATTGATTAAGTCCTTAAAGAGTTTTGGGTTTATCATTGGATGCATGTTGCTGAAATTTAGAGTAGGCTTGGAACATGATCTTTAGAATAATGATGTTGATAGTCTTGGTCTATTTGAATGATTTTTGGTCAGGTGACTATAGCCCGAGGTCAGTTTGAGGAGTACGGAAATTCTCGATATTTGTTTGACTCAGTGGAGGAACGTAGGAAACCGGTTTTATCACGGTGTCTGACAAAGACACGTGATGTACATGGGGTATGATTTACTTGTCATTATTTGATTCATATGTGATTATATGACATGTTGAATTACAGTATATGTGATTATATGATACATTTAATTGCATGATATGAGTTGTATTGATATGAGATGATATATTGAGTTGCATCATATGAGATTACATGAGACATTGATGCATAATATATTGAGTTGAATCACATGAGATGACATAATACATTGATGCATGGACATTGGACAAATCATATGGATCTTACCATTCATTTGATTCCATTTGATATTGATGAGATATATAGTGTCATGGGGACTCTACGCATGGCGATGACAAGCAATGTAGGTAGCAACTGTAGTCACACGCATTATCGCGGACCTAGACACGAGGGATGTTGGGCACGGCGATGGAGGAGTTATGTCGCGCGATGCCGCCACCCTATGCTCGACTTGATATTGATTTGTGATACATTTCTTTGGACTTTGATATTTGGTATCCTGAGATTTGATTCATTGTACCCTAACATTCATTTATGCATTGCATTCATGCACAACAAGCATGATATGATACTTTGTCATACTATTGTAATTTTACATGTTTCTCGTACTGGGTTATGACCCCTTCGCGGGGGGTTGTCACGTCTTTGTTATTTGGGCATGACAGGTGGTATAGGTTGACATATTGAGGATGCTCAAGAGGAAGTATTGATGAATACCAGAGCTCATTAGAGCAAGCTCAGGTTCATGTTTTACGTTTTGTGTCCCACGGCTTAGTAAATATTTTAAAACTATGGTTCTTTCCCGGGGAATGCCCCGAGTATTATGCATGTAGAAGTATTACCGTAGTTGAAGACTTTTCTTGTCATGTTGAATGATGAATGCTATATTATCTGTGAACTGAATACATAACTAGATATAATTTCAGTATCATTATGTATGTATCATCGAAAAACGAAATTTTTTTAGGGCAATTTGACAAGAAATTTGAAACTAATCTTCCGATGTATACGTAAATTAATCATTGTGTGATAATTAAACACCTGATTAGGATCGGGCCATCACAGTTGGTATCAGAGCATATTCTGGGATATGCTCGAACTTATGACATTGAGCCTAGTCACAAATAAAATGTTTGTGCATGTAATTGACTACGTGTTTTATATGGTTTTGCCTGCTGTGATGATATGTTACATGATTAGAGTTCATACATGTAGCGAACAGATAGGCATATACAGGTAGGTGATTTACCTGTAAGAACTGTAGATCGTGGACTGGTTTCGAACTTATTGATAACTTGGTGAAATTTGGGAATTAAATCCTTATCTCCTGTAGAAGAGATTGATATCTAAATTTGGGATTTTGATATATGAATTTTAGATTTAATTCTTGTGTCAAGTAAATAACACCGAAGGTAATTAACCACGCGTTTTGTCGATTGCATTGGAGAACTAGAGACCAATAAGGCGAGAATGTATGCATAAATTTCGTCAAGTTCCGCTACACACCAAGACGATAATTTAGAGCTAGGCTCTTGACAAATCGAGAATTTGTACGTGAAGATCGTCGTATTTCATTTCCATATGTGTTTCCTTTAAATTCTTCTGGTCGCTTTAGTTATTCGTAATATCAGATTGAGAAACAATGTGTGTTGTTTCATGTAGTTGCGCCTACCCAAATTTTATTGACTTTGGGGTAAGGGCAGAGTTGTTGAACTATTTGTTATTGGACCTTATCGAATGAATCCAATAAATCAAAATCTTTCTTTGCGCACAATATTCCGGAGTTGGATCCTTACGGTTGTGTCTCTCACAAAAAGGAGGACTATCTAGGAGGAGAACTCGGAAGTGACAAGTTGTACTTTATGGAGGATGAATCCATTAGTACAGTATTGTATTATGGAAGAACCGTGACGACAAATTCTTTCAAGTGGGGCTCCGAATTGAGTCAATATTAACCAATAGATCGAAAACTAAGATCGAGTTGATGAGAGGAAACACTTAGTTGTTCTCCAGTTATCTCAAAACCCGCATATTGAGGCTTGTAGTGATTCCATAGTAGCTCCAATAGTATAGCAATAATATCAGAGACCGCAACAATTTCAGAAACCGCAAAGGTTTTAATTGCAACATATGAAGATTGAGAATATATTATTTCAAATCATCTGGAACCATTGGTTCTAGGAGTGATTATGGGAAGTTTGCTGGATCTTTTGAATTATTGAGGATGAAGATAACCTACTGATCAATGTGTAGAGTTTTGAAAGTCTTGTAAGACTGTGGTCAGATAGAGTATTATCCCAAAGTTGACAATTAGGGATGAATACGACCACGGTAGCAGATACGCTTTGCTTGAGGTGGTTTTTGAAAGTGGCTCTCGGCTTTGATCCACTCAGTTTCACCAGTAGGCCAGTCAATCGCAGAGTAGGAGTAATATTCCACAACTTTTTCAGAAAACCTCAGCAAGTCAGGGTGTTCGCTTGGACAGAGGATCAAGTTAGAGAGATTTTCAGGAAGTGTGATCACAAGTATATGTTTTAATTTTGATTGCATTGAACTAGTTTATTTGACTATCACATCAGCTGATAAATTCACTCAAACGATTTATGTTGCAATAACTGTGGTATACAGTATGATGAGAGTTCATGATCAGGAATTTGATGGTGCTACTAGCAGAAAAATCTGATTGGAGACTTACACGGATTACCGAGATAATGTACATTATTTCAAGAGTACAGTACGGTATCGATCATATAATGATTCCACGAGAAATTGTTATGGCCTAGTATGCCAGGCTAGTGTCACACTCCGGAACTTTCTACGAATTCCGGCAAATTAGAGGCTTTGGGACGTCTCGGAAGTTTGAAGAACACTTTAGAGCACCTTGGAAGATTCTAGGCCTCACTTGTATATTCTTTTGTAATATAGAGTTTTCTAGAATCTTGTAGGAGATATCCATGGAACCTTGTAGAAACAAGTGGAAGTGTAGAAGATATGAGAATATCATTCTCCACCGTTAGATCAAATCAATCACAACCATCCATTGAGAAGGTGGACTTGTATATATAGTGGGTAGGAGTTCATTTGTAACCATCAAGTTTTCAATCAGCATTCAAGCAATACTCTTCAAAGCATTTTCTCAAGTTCTCTTTGTGTTCTTTCTCTTTCTAGCACTTTAGCAAACAACTCGGGAGGAAGGCTGACTTGCTAGCAACGCGGGGTTACTAGTCAAGTGCCGCAAGGGTTCAAGAAAGTGTGGGTGAAAACTCTCATCCCGTGACAAGTGGTATCAGAGCCTAGGTCGGCTCTTAAAGCTTCCGCACTCAAGGTTGTTTGTTGGTGTGTTGCTAGAAGGAAGAATGTCGGACTCAGTGGTGGTCCAACAACCCGAGAAGCCATAGAAGGCACCGGAAGGGCCGAGGCCAGTCAAGGGAACCCTAGGTCGACTTTATGGGTGGCATGGAGAATCGGATGAAGAATTGAAGATGACTGGAGATCGAGTCCCAACAGTGCCATGAGCACAAATCTTAGCGCTCTCGTGAGCTCGTTCAAAGCCTGGTTGCAAGAAGAAAAGGAGAAGAAAGGGGCAAACGCACTTGGGACAGAAATCTGGTTGTGCAAAGAAGCCTAGGGATGAGCGGCGGCGTGGCGATGGAGCAGAGAGAATGAGAAGCGGCTGCTGGGTTTTTTTTTTTTTTAAAGAGAAACATATTAGGAATTAGGATCATGAAAAGTGAAACAAATTGTATTTAATATCCGTAATTTAATAAATAAAAATATTATAAAAAAAATTCATTGTTCACGAACTATCGAACAAGTATTTTGAACTCAAGATCGGATTGGAAAAAAAATTCGAATATTTTCGAGTTCGGCTCGAATTCGATAATTTTGAACTCGGATTGAATATTTTTCGACCTTGTTCGAAAAGTTTGCGAACCGACTCAACTCATTTACATTGTAGTCGATCCTCATGAGATAGAGATGGTTTGTTCATTTTGAATTAAAAAGTTTACATTTTAACTACCAACGCAGAACATTAAAATTTTAACATTATAAATCAAACGTGACTTTTGTTAGAACTAAACAAAAATCAATATATATAATGTGAAGAAGATTCACAATGGACCACCATATTAATGAGGGATATGCAAGATCCATATTTTGTGCTGATTGTATAATCTGAAGTGATAACTATTTTCTATTGTCTGTCCAGCCAACCCACATTGGAAAATTAATGCAATCCGATTATGCCATATATGTTAATCTATTATCTTCAAACCATCTCACATTTTTAAGTGTAACAAATTAACGGTCTCATTTCTATACACCCGGTCTTACAAACACCAATACAAATACAAACATATACATATATATTTATGCGAAAACTCAGAGTAAGTAAAATTTTAAAAGAAAAAATCAAAGAAATATTAGCACGGTGAAATGACATGCGGTCTATATAAGTTTTTCCAAAAATTAGTCCATCCTTATCGATACCAATTTCCGGCCATGTAGGAACACAATCAGTAGAGAGACTGGGAAGGACGAACTCATCTTTCCTGCTTCTCTAAAGAATGAAGCCGATATCTGAGTACTGTTAATGGGTTACTCCATTTTTTTTATTGGTAAGCACCAGAGTAAAAGGTTGTCTCCTTTGTCTGGCAGTAGCAGAGACAGTCTCAGCAACTTTAGCCTTGGCAAGAGGGGTAGTTCGTGCTAAGTAAATACTATCAGGCTGCGCTTGGTTTCTATGATATGATAAGTGTTGGATAGATTACAAAGTGGATAATGGGCTGATTATGAGTGGATAAGATAAAACATGGATATGCAATATTGTGTTTGGTTTGAATGATTAGTAACGTATGATAAGTAATAATGTGTTTTGTGTGGTTGATGATATATAAGAGTGATATTAAATTAATTGTGAAATACCCAAGCTAACCCTGATATATTATTTATTTTAACATAAAAAAATATTTCATATTAAAAAAGGTACACAAGAGAGAAATGAACAGAGGAGTAATAAAGTAGATACATCGCAGATCAGATAGTCATTGCAACCACGGGGTAATTCGATGATGCCCCAAGGGTAATACTCTAATCCATTAAAATCATGACATATGTCTTTTTTTAAATTCTTTTTATTGTTTATTAACCGAGTATTTTTTAAACCATGGTTAATTTCAAATTTTTCACCCGTATCTTAAAACTTGTCCAAATTAAATTTCAACTACTTCTCCTCCCTCCTTCCTCCCTCCTCCCTTCCCAGATTGGTACATGTGCCCTCACCAAAATTGGCACCACCGACACCATTGTTATTGTTGCAGTAAAGAAGTTTTTAGTTGCAGCCTTTCGGAGAGGAAGAGTAGAGTACTCCAGCTGTGAATATGGCCAATGAAAAGATCAGGGTATTCTCCAACTACTCTATTTTATTTCCATTTGCAGCAGTCGCCGTGCTCCGACGCACCCCGTTCTCGATCGCGAGCCCCAAGTGGTCGGGCGCGCGCCCCGTTCTGGGTCGCGCGCCCCACGTTGTCGGGCGCGCCCCTACCCTTTGGTCGGACGCTCCCCTATACCTTGCTCAGGCGCGCCCCCGTTCTTGGTCACGCGCCATACGTGGTCGGGCGCGCCCCCACCCCTGCTCGGTCGGTCCCCTACCCCGTGCTCATTCGCCCCCACTTTGTGCTTGGTCGCCCCACCCCTTATTTATTTATTTTTTGGAAACAGGTAAATTTGAGATCCCAATTATTGAAGAAACAACATTTTGATTCGAAATTATCTTTGACCGCACGTTCTATCAAGTCCTCACAGCTTATTTTAAGATGTTTGAACGAGGCTGAAATCGATATGATGTGCTCTGTTACCCAATTTGGTTATTTAATCAAATTTTGGGAAGATTATAATTTGTCTAGTCAAATTATTTGGTTTTTGATGATTAGACAAATAGAAGTAACCAGCAGTAACGAGTTTTGGATGGTTGTACATAATAGGCCTTTAAGATTTTCTAAACTTGAATATGCTCTCATAACTGGTTTAGATTGTTCCGGCTTTTATCCAGATATGCCACCAGAATATACCGGATTTATTGATAGGCATTTTAGTAATATGAGTATGTGTCTATCCATCAAGTGGAGAATAAACTTGGTAGAAATGAATAATCCAGATATACAACATGTAGATATAGAAAAGTTAAAAATGGACAGTGTTTACTTTGTTATTGCTGTGTTATGGCCCAAATAGAAAAAGGAAGAGCACATAATAGATGCTAGGTTGTTGCGTTTAGTGGACGATTTTCAATTGTTCAATAAGTATTCATATGGATCATTTGTCTTCGATGAAGTATTGAAGAGTCAAAGATTTGAATGCAAAGAGAGAAGATATGATAAGGAAACAAATGATTATATAACATATACTCTCGGTGGATTCATCCGTTGAAGGTAATATTTATTGTTTTTGATTTGATATTTATTTAGATAGTTGATATTAATGACTATAGATTTATATATTTAGATATTTGCATATGAATGTATTCGTGGAATTGGAAGCACCTTTGCAAAAATAAAACAAAAAAAAGAAGACAATGGTATACCTCTACCACGTATGTGTCAATGGATATCAAATAAATGGCACCAGAAGACATGTCCCACTTACATCCAGATTGGTGACGCTGCGAACACAACGGAAAATGTTATGTGTATGTTGAGACCCTCCACTGACGAGTTGATGATTTCCTATATAGCGAATGGAGATTTCAGTGATTCTTCTCCTCACGATCTTACGGCTCAAATAAACAATCTAATTTCAGAAGGGAAGAAGGTATATTGTGAAAAGCACACTCGTACCCATCATGAATCTCCTCATGAATCAGCTCATCATGAACAATCCAATCCCTTTGATTTCGAGGCTACAACTTCCATGGAAAGGTTTCCTCAGCAATCACAACAACATGAACAATTGTATCGTACCGGGTTTGAGGCTACAACTTCCACCGACAGAGGGAACGATGAAGTGCTTCGAGCTTATGTTTAAAATAGATTCGCAGAGATAGAACAAATGATGCGAGGTTATGTTGATAATAGATTTGTAGAGATGGATCTAAAGATTACAAATATGGAAGTACATTTTCAAAGTGAACTTTCAGATCTTAAGGAACTAGTGGAGACTCAAAATAACCAACAAGCTCAAGTGCTTTACACATTAATTGAGAAGTTGAGAACACCAAATTGTGCAGGTTTGTATTGTTTGTCAATTACTTTATTTATTAAAATGTGTGTTGGTTTTATATTCTTTCTTAACAAATATTCTTATGTAGTGCTTCATATGCATACAACAATTGGAGGGAGACGAACACGGCGAGTCCATGAGAGCCAGTACAAGAACCAGTTGAAGAACCTTGTACTGAACCAGTTGAAGAACCTCAACAAGAACCCACACAGACTCCCAAAAATGCAAGAGTTGTTAAGAAATCTGGATTCTTGAAGTCACCATATACGATGCAATCACCGTCTACGGGAGCGCCTAGTAGACCGAGTAGTCGCCCACCACTTTCTAGTGTAGATGATGATTATCTACACAGATTGTGGGTGTCTAAGATTGGAAGTAGTCTATATGATATGGGTTCCGATTGTATTCGTGATTGTGCATGTGGAATTCATGACAAAGATTGGTTTTTGAGTTTATTGACACATAAACGATGGTTATTTGCAGATCTAAGTATTTACTTACTTATTCTTTTACGTACACGACCATGACCATGCACTCACTAGTGTTTAACTCATGATCTTGCAGCATATACATGAAGCAATCAACGGTTTACTGATCCAACAAAAGAAACATGCACACTTGATGGATCAAGACAGCTATTATGGATTTACATTTTTCAAAATTGATAGTAAGTGAAGCTAATAATAAATTCAAAAGCATGCATATAGAGATGCTCTCTTGTCGTATGCCCTTGGAGCCAAGGAGACGTGGAAGTCGGTGCCTTGGAGAGATGCTAAAACTATCATGTTGCCAATAAATTTACCTAATCATTGGGTGACACTGAAAATTGACTTGCTGCCACGTAACATTTTGATTTACGATTGCTACCAAAGGTTATTCGAAGACAAAGATTTGGATAAACATATACGTCCGTTTAGAGTTATGATTCCAATCTTGTTGTGTATTAACTCAAAGGATATGTGGGATGCACATCGACCAACCGATTTCCCATAGATTAAGTCAAGGTTTTTTCCACTCAGTCTTCAGATTAAATTTCATTTTTAATTGAATAATTCTCAGACATACTTATATGTTAATTTTCGCTTGCTACAGTGGAGATTCCGGCGTTTACGCGATCAAGACAATAGAAGTGGAGCTTGGTGGACAAAATGTATTTCAAATCGATGATGAAATGATTAATCTTTTGTTAGTTCCGGATTTTAAAGATGACAAAACGAATCAGAACGGATCGAGGGAAATCAGTCTGACCAGATCGATGCTCAAAGCAGATCACGCCGATATGGTCTATCGCAAAATCAGAACGGATCGATGAACATCAGTCTGACTAGATCGAAGCTCCAGATCAGCTCAACAATAATCAGATCAGAGCAGAAAGGTTGAATAAGCTTTGCTCTTCAGTTCGAATCATTAACGGCTATTTATTGAAGCATTTAATGATGCAATTAATGTTGAAAAAGACCAAGGACTGAAGATTACCGTAAGAGGTAAGAAGACAAAGAAGAGCTTACCTGACAGACGCCGAAAGCATAAACCAGAATGACAAGTGCCTAAAAGAATAAGACTGTAGCTTATTCAGAGTTTGAGCAGAGTCAAGAATTGCTCAGAAAGGGAAATAATGTCGTTGGTACAAGCAACTATATAAGGATGCAACTAAAGAGCTCAAGCGTGGATTTGATTAATCAAAAACACAAAGAAAACAAAAACAGCACAAGCCTACAAGTCCAGATATTCTTGAGCCGAAAGTTTTCATAAGCACAAGCATATTGTAATATTTGATCATCATAGGATCATTGTGTGCATAGACAAAATTAGTCTATCTTGTGTATTCTTTACTAAGATAGAGAAGTGAGATTCAATTGTAACTGTCAGACAGAGTGTGTCTGAACAGATCGAGAGACTAGGAGTTTTCAGTCTAGTAGTGAGGTAAATCCAGCTGAATCGGGTTTGTACAACATGATTGTATAAATCAAAGTCTTCTAGTGTAATCTTTCCTTAATTGGAAGAAGGGGAGACGTAGAAGAATTACACCACCTTCAAACTTCCAGAAACATATTCTGTCTTTTATCTTTCCGCTCTATGTTTCAGTCTTTAAGCCTTCGAGCCGTTCTTACCAGTCTAGAACAGATCGTTCCGCACTATCATATTCAGTGATCTGTTCTGCTAAGAAGTTGATTAAGAAATAGATTTCACTCACTAACCCGAGAGAAATCACTAAGGATTATTTTTAAAAGGAGACCGATCCTAACAAGTGGTATCAGAGCAGGTCGTCTTAATCATCAAAGATACTTGGATTGATGACATCATTCAACAAGATTCCCATGTTCTCAAAAGAAGACTATGATGATTGGAGAATCAGAACGCAAGCTCATCTGGCAGCACAGGATGACGATATGTGGTTCGTCATCACTGATGGACCAATGAAAATTCTGAAAGTCAATACAGTAGCCGCCATTACTGGTGGTGAACCCCAAATGGTCGAGAAGGACAGATCCCTCTGGACGAATGAAGAAAGAAAGAAAGCAAATCTAGACAACGTAGCCAAAGACATCTTGTTCAAGACGTTGGACAAGAATATGTTCAGTAAAATCAAAATGTGCTCAACTGCTAAAGAAATTCGGGAGAAGATATCACAGCTATGTGAGGGAACGACCAGACTAAGGAAAACAAGCTGACTGTTGCTTTACAAAAATTTGAGAACATAAAAATGAAGCCTGGAGAAACTCTAAACGAGTTTGATGAAAGAGTCACTGGCATTATCAATGAACTAAATGGTCTGGGTAAGGAATACTCTAACAGAGAGATTGCTCTGAAAGTAATGAGAGCATTGCCAAAAGAATGGGATGTCAAGACCATTGCAATGAAGAAGTCTAAAGATCTGAACAAAGTTGAACTGCATGATCTGTTCGCAGATCTTAAGGCATATGAGTTCGAACTGATCACCAGAGGTGAAACAGAGCCATTCATCTCTCAACCAAACAAAGCACTGGCAGCCATTCCAGACCAGACCACCCCCTCAACAGATCGATCTATCGAACAGATAACTAATGATGTTATGCCATTATTTATCAAGAAATTTGGTAAATTCATGTCTAAAAATAAACGGAATTTCAAACCTTCTCATCACTATAAATCAAGAAAAGATGATGCTGTTAATGATCAGGCTTGCTACAATTGTGGTAAGACCGGACACTTTATTGCAGACTGCACCAGACCGAAGAAAGATGAACGAAAAGAAAAGCATCGTGATGACAAGAAAAAGAAGCACTACAAAGATCATAAAAATCATCATGGGAAGTCCCAAAAGGTCCTAGTAGCAGAGGAAGGTAACAACAAGTGGGCTCAGACTGACTCAGATTCAGAAAGCTCCGAATATTCATCCAGCGAAAGCGAAGAGGATATTCAATGTCTAATGGCAAACAAAGAAATGAGTCAAACAGACGAGGTATTCGATCTTGACTCAAATGAATTCACACGTGAAGAGCTTATGTCCGCACTGCAAGACATGGCTAATGACTATAGAATTTTAGCTGAATCATTTGAGAAAACTAAAGCTAAAGCCAATGATCAAATAGATGAGCATATCAAACCAAGCTACTCTGAGCTAGGTGAGTGCAATAATCTACAGATCGAGCTGAATAAGCTGAAAATCTCTTACGAATAGCTCCATGAAGAAAACAAGAGAATTAGAACACAAAATGCTAAGCTTTCTCATATTTTCAAAACATGGACAAAATCAAGAGCATCACTGGAAGAACTGCAAGAGGTACAAAGAAATGTCGGTGATGTCACCGGCATAGGCTTTGATATCAAAGACTGCACCAATGATGAATCTGAATTGTTGCTGGTAAAGAACAAAATCAAACGATGACATTTGTTAGATCCAGCACAGTATAAGAAATCGAAGCGCCTACAATTCAAACGGGAGTCTCCTTCGGGGATCAATGTTTGAGAAAAGGAATTGGGTACGTTAACCAAGCCAAAGAAAAGGCACCAGCAAGCTTTGTGTCTATCAGACCAAACCTAAAGGTGCAAGATCTAAGGCAAGGAAGATCATCCAACTACTATAACTCAAAACCAGTTCAACGAAGATA
The DNA here is from genome assembly GCA_907163345.1 of Haberlea rhodopensis. Taxonomy (NCBI): domain Eukaryota; kingdom Viridiplantae; phylum Streptophyta; class Magnoliopsida; order Lamiales; family Gesneriaceae; genus Haberlea; species Haberlea rhodopensis. The sequence goes on along the minus strand of CAJQUN010000001.1, from coordinate 6,543,199 downwards.
TAGATTACCCTATAAGAATCAAAGGCTTCCATATCGCACACATTATCACACACAACATCAAAATAGATCAACTCACATCACACCAGACACACACAAGCCATTAAAGCTGATTCAGGTGTGGGTTCCCAAAGGGCTAATCCGTTCTGGACCCAAGTAGGATTGAGTACCAACAGTAATTATGCTTGATGACAGGTACTGAAGAAACAAGCGTCGGACTGGTACTTAGACAGTGGGTGTTCTCGTCACATGACATGAAACGTCGAGCTGCTGTCTGAAGTCACAGAGTGTACTGGACCAAAAATCATCTTCGGGGATAACTCAAAGGGTAAGACCATGGGCAAGGGTAAGATTGTCCATGGTAATATTACTATCAATGATGTGCTGTTAGTTGAAAATCTATGCTATAATCTGATCAGTATAAGTCAACTATGTGATAATGGTTATGCTGTGGAATTTCATAAACACACGTGCACTGTTAAAACGTCAGACGGTATGACCATGCTCGTAGGAATCAGAAATGGAAACACATATAAGATTAACTGGAATTTTGCTCAACCTGATAATCCTACTTGCTTCATCGCGAATAATGATAATAAACACTGGCTATGGCATAAACGCTTGAATCATCTCAACTTTAAGACTATCTCTAGCCTGTGTAAACATGATTTAGTTGTCGGTCTGCCCAAGATCAACTTTGCCAAGGATAAGATCTGTGAAGCTTGCCAAATGGGCAAACAGATCAGATCATCCTTCAAAAACAAGAATGACAAATCCTCCTCGCGCTGCTTAGAACTATTACATATGGACTTGTTTGGTCCTATACCTATAACAAGTTTAGGGGGAATGCGGTATACTCTTGTTGTTATTGATGATTACTCAAGTTTTACATGGACTATATTTTTGAGCAGTAAAGATCAGACCGATCCGAAGTTGATCAAGCTGCTGAAACGCACTCAGAATGAGAAATCATCAAGTATTGATAGATTTCGAAGTGACAATGACACTGAATTCTCAAATCAGAATCTTGAATCTTTTCTAGAAAACCAAGGAATTAAGCATGAATTCTCAGCCGCTCGAACTCCTCAACAAAATGGAGTTGCAGAACGAAGGAACAGAACACTTAAAGAGGCAGCAAGAACAATGCTTGCAGATTCGGGTATTTCCCAAAAGTTCTGGGCAGAAGCTGTAAATACTGCATGCTAAAATCAGAATCGATCTATGATTAACAAGAAGTTGAATCTAACTCCATATGAAGTATGGACAGGTAACAGACCGTCTATCTCTCACCTTCATATATTTGGCTGCAAATGTTTCGTTCACAATAATGGTAAGAATCATCTTACAGCATTCGAAGCTAAGTCAGATAATGGAATATTCTTAGGATATTCATCCAATAGTAAAGCCTTTCGCGTTTTCAATAATCGCACTTTAACTGTAGAAGAATCAGTTCATGTGGCGTTTGATGAATCCTTGTGTATTGAGGGTAACAAGGAATTAATTCAAAATCAGATGGAAAATATCCATCTCGAAGCTAACAGTGATGATGAGATTGTAGCTAACAGATCAAGAGACATCCATCAGAACCTGAAGTACCAGATAGACCAGATCAAGGCACTGAAGTTCTTCCAGATCGAGCTCTTCCAGATCGAGCCGGTCCGGAAGTTCTGAACCCTAATATAAAGCAGATGCTGATAATGTTGCTACTACTAATCCGTCTGGACCAGATAATCCAGAATCAAGCTATCGATGGACAAAGAGGCATCCACCTGATCTAGTAATTGGAAGTCCTTCTGCACCCATAAGAACCAGAGGACAGATGTTGGATGAATTCACTCATGCCGCTTTTATATCTAATCTGGAACCCAAAAAGATTGATGAAACTTTGACTGATTATAACTGGATAAAAGCAATGCAAGAAGAGGTTAATCAATTTGAACAAAATCAAGTCTGGAGACTAACCCCCAGGCCAAGTGGTCTGCCTGTTATTGGAACCAGATGGGTTTTCAGAAACAAGCTAGATGCAGATGGAGTGGTGGTTAGAAACAAGGCCAGACTGGTGTCTCAAGGCTTCCGACAAGAAGAAGGTATTGACTTCGATGAATCTTTTGCACTAGTCGCCAGACTTGAAGCAATCCGAATATTTCTTGCATTTGCTAATTTTAAAGACTTCAAAGTATATCAAATGGACGTAAAGAGTGATTTTCTTAATGGTAAGCTTCAGGAGGAAGTCTACATTGAGCAACCTCCTGGATTTCAGAACCACTCATTTCCAGATCATGTATATCTACTGAATAAAGGCGTATATGGACTTAAACAAGCTCCAAGAGCATGGTATGACACTCTGTCTCAATTTATTATGAATCACGATTTTCAGATCGGCTCAGTGGACAAAACTTTATTTAAATTTATTAAGGGGGAACATACCTTATTGGTTCAAATCTATGTTGACGATATCATTTTTGGGTCAACTAACCCCAAACTCTGCGAGAAATTCTATAAGTATGCAAGGACGGTTTGAGATGAGTATGATGGGAGAACTATCATTCTTTCTAGGTCTCCAAGTCAAACAACTCAGCAATGACATTTTTATCAATCAAACCAAGTATACCAAAGAGCTTCTCAAGAGATTCGGAATGGAGACTTGTTCAACTGCGTCAACTCCAATGACTCCTTCAATTAAGCTAGATAAAGACGAAGGGGGAACAGCAGTGGAAGTAACCATGTATCGAGGACTGATCGGATCGCTATTGTATCTTACAGCGAGCCGGCCTGATATTATGTTCTCAGTTTGCATATGCGCTAGATTTCAGTCTGATCCAAAGCAATCACACTTTATTGCTGCTAAGCGCATTCTTAAATACTTAAAAGGATCTCAGAACGTTGGTCTTTGGTATTCCAAAGATTCAAACTTCGAGTTAGTTGGATATTCAGACGCTGACTATGCTGGGTGTAAGATTGATCGCAAAAGCACCAGTGGAACCTGTCAATTTCTAGGTGAAAGATTGATCTCATGGTTTAGCAAGAAGCAAACATCTATTGCCATATCTACAGCTGAGGCAGAATATCTTGCCGCTGGAAGCTGTTGCGCTCAAATGCTCTGGATTCAACATCAGCTCAGAGACTATGGCATTCAAGCTGTTGAGTCTCCGATATTTTGTGACAACACCAGTGCTACTGCTATAACGTATAATCCAGTTCTGCACTCTCGAACAAAGCATATTGATATCAGACATCATTTTATTCGAGATCACGTTGGCAAAAAGGAAATTTGGATCGAGCATATTTCAACAGACCAGCAAGCAGCAGATATCTTCACCAAACCACTCCCTGAGGCTAAGTTTAATTATTTTCGTCAAATTCTTGGTTTAATAGACTTATCTTGATATTTTAGAGGTATCTTTCTTTTCACTTTTAAAGATTATATACTGGCACAGATCGATAAAGACACAGACCGGTCAAAACTTTCAGATTGATCTCTGTCAAACCTGATATTATCCCATGATCTGTCTGGTCAACCAATCTTTAATACAGTAATTGTTTAAAACAGCCCGGACTAATTGAATTTTAACCGCCTTATCTCTCTATCATCCTGTCCGTTTATTTTGAATTAGTTAAATATCAGTCATCGAGATACAGACACTTGTCCTCTCTCTCCTATTTAGCGGGCTGTACATCTCACTCTCATTTCACTTTTTACGAAGTTGATAGGCTTAGATTTTAAGTGTTTTTAGCTGTAATTTCTTCCCATTTTTCGTACTTTTTCATGGATGATATTATGCTTTTTGGTGTTTATTTGTTTGTTTCAGGGAAATAGGTCGGAAGTGGAAGAAATGAGCTAAAATGAAGAAAACGGGCGAAATCGAGGCGAAAAAGAGATCAAATGAAGAAGTTGGATTTTTTGAAGTCTCGATCGATCGAGATTAATTCTCGATCGATCGAGCCAAGCAGTGTGTTGAGCATCAAATTATTCAAAGCACCGATCGATCGAGATTTTGTCTCGATCGAGGCAGAGACTTCAGAGCCAAAGTAATAGAAGGATCGATCGATCGGAAGGAAAATCTCGATCGATCGAGCGAGGCAGTGAGTTTCAAAGAATGATGTGAATAGTGCACCGATCGATCGGACGAAAATCTCGATCGATCGATACGCAAAATCTGGAAAATCTTATCTTCCAAATTTGAATTGATGTTCGGTGGTTTTAAAAAGGGAATCTCTTCCATTCCATACGAGATCATATCAGACGCCCATCTCTCACAAAAGAGGAACCCTAGCCGCCGCCTAGTAGCCGCCGAAGGAGATCCCGGAGCAAGCCTTCTTCTCCGTTCTTCGTCCGAGCTTGAGCCAACCGATTCCGGAGTGCAAGGAGGAGCAAGAGAAGAAATCATGGTGCAACGCACGGATTCATCCACCGTTTATCGTATTTCTAAACTTTGATTTCTTTGATTTTCAGTTCCATTTGATGTTTTTGAGGTCGAGAGACAATTAAACGTCTTGTGTAATTGATTTGAATTAAATCTAGTTTATTTTATTGAGATTTAGTATCATTGTGTTTGATTTATTGATTCAATTGTGTTTGAGTGTATTGATTACTATTGTTCATGAATTAATTGCTTATTAAGATCAAAGCCTAGCTAACTTTGATTGACTCTGAGAGTTATAACCGAGATCGAGAGATAACGTTATAGCACGCTCTATTAATTCATGAAGTATGTTTAAGATTGAGATCGAGAGATGAAATCACATACGTGAGGACTTTGAATCGAGAGATTTAGAGTAACGAGGTTTTGACGATTTATGCAATATTGAATTAGTAAATAGGTGCACGAGAGTGACTTGTTCTAGTTTGATATTAGTTTCTTTACAGCTCGAGAGAGTGTATTGAATAACAGCAAAAACCTCTCACCTTTAGAATCAATTGGTTGATAATTTGCTTATTCAGATGAATCATTAAAGATAACACAGTTGAACGAAGAGCTTGATAAATTTCTCGAGCGAATTACCTTTGCATATCCGGAACCATTCATTTTATTGTTTCTTGTTTAATTTTCGTTCCTTAGTTTAAGTTTACATTAGTTAATCACCTTCTTTAATCGTAGGTTAAATATAATTTTATTAATCTTACTTGGTACTTATACGTTAGTCCCTGTGGATTCGACAACCCCTACTTAATTTTCACTATACTAAAACTTGACAACCGTGCACTTGCGGTAGAATCGCTTCACACTATTCTTTGAAATATCTTTTGTTTAAAAATAAAGCGGTCAAGTTTTTGGCGCCGTTGCCGGGGACTAATCTGTATAATATCATACGAGATTAGTTAATTGTAATTTAGCCAATTTTTATTATTGCGTTTTTGTTTTTTGTTTTTCTTTCTTCTGTTGATCTTTGTTAATAATTTTGTTTTTGTCATTGTTGTCTCCTTTTGTCTGTTTCAGTACAGGAAGCAATTGTCTAGTGCATGCTCAGAAGAGAGGAGCCCATTCTCGAGCCATTTGATCCGAAAATAGAGAGAACTCTACTAAGAAGATTACGAGAAGCTCGAGCGATGGCTGACAATAATGAAGCACAGAACCCTAGATCAATGATGGACTTTGCACAGCCGGCATTTCATGGATCTTTATCCAGTATCACAAGGCCGACGATTCAAGCAAACAACTTTGAGATCAAGCCAGCGACTATCCAAATGATACAGCATTCTGTAATGTTTGGGGGAGCTGCCACGGACGATCCGAACAATCACATCTCCAACTTCTTGGAGATTTGTGACACGTTTAAACATAATGGCGTCTCCGACGACGCCATCCGGTTAAGGCTCTTTCCTTTTTCATTACGAGACAATGCTAAATCATGGTTGAATTCACTACCTGCAGGTTCAATAACAACATGGGAAGGGATGACAAAAGCATTTTTATCGAAGTACTTTTCCCCTTCCAAGACAGCAAAGATGCGGAACGATATCACGACATTTGGGCAATTCGATCCTGAGACGTTATATGAAGCGTGGGATCGTTTTAAAGAATTGTTGAGGAGATGCCCACACCACGGTCTACCCATGTGGCTGCAGGTACAAACTTTCTATAATGGTTTATTTTCTGCTAACCGTTCAATGATAGATGCAGCATCTGGGGGATCAATTATACGGAAGACACCGGAAGAAGCATATGAACTATTGGAGGAAATGGCGTCCAATAGCTATCAATGGCAGTCAGAGAGGAACACGCCATTGAAACCAATAAGAGTCCATCAAGTGGATGAGATTACTGCTCTTTCGGCTCAGTTGGAAGCTATGGACTGGAAGATAGACAGCATGGGAGCAGCAGCGATGCAAGCTCAAGCTATCTTCTGTGACTTGTGTGGAGGCGGTCATCCGAGCATCGAGTGCCAGGCAGGTAACCAATTTTTGCAAACTAATGAAGTGGTGAATTTTGTAGGAAACAGGCAGCAGAATAATCCGTACTCGAACTCCTACAATCCGGGGTGGAGGAATCACCCAAATCTGAGATGGTCGAACCAGGAGAATGTGTTGAACCCACAATCACAGGCGGGGTTCACACAAAAACCGAGTATGGAAGAACTGATGGCCAAGTTGATTTCGTCGACGGAGGTGAGGATGCAAAATCAAGATGCATCAATTAAGAATTTGGAAGTGCAAATAGGGCAGTTGGCTACATTGATTTCGGGAAGGACGCAAGGTACGCTCCCGAGTGATTCTATAAAGAATCCAAAGGAGCAATCGAATTGACAGACGAGGAGGTGACAGTCCAGCTTGGGACTATAAATTCAGAACTTCTTTTCCTTCCTCGAGTGTTGTTTTTAATTCCTTGTTTTAGTTTGTTTTGTTGTTATTTGTGTTTCTAGTTTATCCATGAATGAATTCGTGAAATTTTTATTGCAGGTGTGAAAACAAGAGCAATAAGGATGTAGGCGAGGCAACCCGAGAGAAAAGTTTTTGAGAAAAATAGCAATTTTTATCTTCTGTTGCCAGCGATCGATCTAAAATAAATATCGATCGATCACCCGAAGCTTTTAAAATATGATTTGAGTACTGCCTCGCTCGATCGATCGAAATTATTTTCGATCGATCGAGCGAGAGAATTTTGAAAAAAAATAGGGCACCGAAGAGCATGCTGCACACATTCAGACTCATTTTCTCTCCTCTCCAACTCAAATCCAAGTCGCCTCTTTCAAATTTTTCATCTAATCTCATCTTTATTCAATCCAATTTCCAATTTACTTCAAATCTTTGAAGTAATAATTGTTCTAATGAGATTTTAATTGCAGATTTGAAGAATTAAAAGCCAAATTGGGTAGAAGTGCATCCAAAAGAGAATTCCACGCCAAGTGCCAAACTCGTTCAAGATCAGATTTTTAAGTGGGCGAGGAGCATCACTACCCAGTTCCCCCTCCGGAGCATGATGAGGACGACGATCAGTGACGATCGTCGTCATGGCATGTGTTTTTGCCATTGCATTATTTTTTATTGTTCATTGAGGACAATGCACATATTAAGTTTGGGGGGGTTTTGAGTATTTGTATATATCTTGTTTTTGCACATTCTGCTGCTTGTCTTGCTTCTCTACTTGCACGACTGCACGATTTTGTGACTAATTCGTCCTGGAGCATTACCAACAAAAATTTTTTTATTGAGTTATTCTTGAGAAATGAGGAATTAGATTTGCAACGGTAATACATGATGAAATTAATCCTCATCTAGATAGGAGTCATGAAAATGTTCAACTTGTTTGTATATATCCTTTGTTAAGCATATGTCAAAATTGAGGAATAATTTGAGCACATATTGAGTCATGATTCAGTGAAGTATGTATTGATTAAAGTGAAAATTTGTGTTAACTATGATGAGTTTTGAGCATCTTAGATAACTCTACGATTTATTTGAAAGCACTTTGAGGCGAAATTTTATAATTAGGAACTTAACTTGGAGATGATTTAGGCAATCTTTGGACCGTTTGTGCCTTTCAAGCCTACCTTTTATTCATCATTCCTTAGTGTCCCCTCTTGAGCCTTATTGAAAAAGAATAGTATATGCATTGCATATGATTAGACCACCATTCGACATTCTTGGCAAACTCATTATACCTACCTTGGACTGAGCCTAAAAGAAATTTTTATCCATCCCTAAGGGAGTATAATGAATCTCATTCTTTGCACGGAATTGTTATATGTAAATGAGTTCATTGTGAAAAATAAAATGAACAAAAGAATGAGCAAAAAGAAAAGATGTAGAGAAAAGCCTTGAAAAGAAAAATTCAAATAAGACCCAAAGTGGCCAATGCTAGAAAAAGTTGAAGAGAATCTCAATAGTGTGCGAAAAAAAATTGTTGAACTGATTTTATTATACTCTCTTCTTTGCATTCATCCTACCTTTTCTTTGGAACCGACACCAAAAGGCCTAACGTTATAAGCTTTTAAAGACCTTTTGATCCAAGTCTGGGGAATAATTACATTAGTGGAGAAGTGCTGGATAGTAAATTTGTAGAGTAATTCAAAGTATTCTTGACTTTGAGCTTTTATGGCACATTTTGATCTTAAAGATATGTACATTATTCATGTTTGACAATAGCACACACGCACGTTCCAATGTTGCGATGTATTGTTTAACTTAGGAGAAATTGCTTCTTGTTGAATTTTGAATGACACTTATCAATGTGTAAGTAGGATTTCTGAGTTTTTACGTGTGTTGTAAAGATGATTCATGCATAGTATTAAGTTTAACTCTTCTTTTTGAGCTTATTGCTTGCTCGAGGACGATCAAGTCTAAGTTTGGGGGAGTTGATAGGCTTAGATTTTAAGTGTTTTTAGCTGTAATTTCTTCCCATTTTTCGTACTTTTTCCTGGATGATATTATGTTTTTTGGTGTTTATTTGTTTGTTTCAGGGAAATAGGTCGGAAGTGGAAGAAATGAGCAAAAATGAAGAAAACGGGCGAAATCGAGGCGAAAAAGAGATCAAATGAAGAAGTTGGATTTTTCGAAGTCTCGATCGATCGAGAATTATTCGATCGATCGAGATTAATTCTCGATCGATCGAGCCAGGCAGTGTGTTGAGCATCAAATTATTCAAAGCACCGATCGATCGAGATTTTGTCTCGATCGAGGCAAAGACTTCAGAGCCAAAGTAATAGAAGGATCGATCGATCGGAAGGAAAATCTCGATCGATCGAGCGAGGCAGTGAGTTTCAAAGAATGATGTGAACAGTGCACCGATCGATCGGACGAAAATCTCGATCGATCGATACGCAAAATCTGGAAAATCTTATTTTCCAAATTTGAATTGATGTTCGGTGGTTTTAAAAAGGGAATCTCTTCCATTCCATACGAGATCATATCAGACGCCCATCTCTCACAAAAGAGGAACCCTAGCCGCCGCCTAGTAGCCGCCGAAGGAGATCCCGGAGCAAGCCTTCTTCTCCGTTCTTCGTCCGAGCTTGAGCCAACCGATTCCGGAGTGCAAGGAGGAGCAAGAGAAGAAATCACGGTGCAACGCACGGATTCATCCGCCGTTTATCGTATTTCTAAACTTCGATTTCTTTGATTTTCAGTTCCATTTGATGTTTTTGAGGTCGAGAGACAATTAAACGTCTTGTGTAATTGATTTGAATTAAATCTAGTTTATTTTATTGAGATTTAGTATCATTGTGTTTGATTTATTGATTCAATTGTGTTTGAGTGTATTGATTACTATTGTTCATGAATTAATTGCTTATTAAGATCAAAGCCTAGCTAACTTTGATTGACTCTGAGAGTTATAACCGAGATCGAGAGATAACGTTATAGCACGCTCTATTAATTCATGAAGTATGTTTAAGATTGAGATCGAGAGATGAAATCACATACGTGAGGACTTTGAATCGAGAGATTTAGAGTAACGAGGTTTTGACGATTTATGCAATATTGAATTAGTAAATAGGTGCACGAGAGTGACTTGTTCTAGTTTGATATTAGTTTCTTTACAGCTCGAGAGAGTGTATTGAATAACAGCGAAAACCTCTCACCTTTAGAATCAATTGGTTGATAATTTGCTTATTCAGATGAATCATTAAAGATAACACAGTTGAAAGAAGAGCTTGATAAATTTCTCGAGCGAATTACCTTTGCATATCCGGAACCATTCATTTTATTGTTTCTTGTTTAATTTTCGTTCCTTGGTTTAAGTTTGCATTAGTTAATCACCTTCTTTAATCGTAGGTTAAATATAATTTTATTAATCTTACTTGGTACTTATATGTTAGTCCCTGTGGATTCGACAACCCCTACTTAATTTTCACTATACTAAAACTTGACAACCGTGCACTTGCGGTAGAATCGCTTCACACTATTCTTTGAAATATCTTTTGTTTAAAAATAAAGCGGTCAGAAGTACTGCTGTCTGTTTATAACCTTAAAATATTTCCAATTTTCTCCGCATTCTTCATTACATTCAAATGGCCACTATCACTCACAACTCTCTATCTGTTGAGTTTAATGAAATCTACATGGCTGAAGATCCAGAAATGGTCTCCATGTTCAAATCTTTGGAATCTTCTGGATTAAGGAACTTTCTGGAATGCGGGACTGTAGTTTACGAGTCGGAGATTCGCGAGTTGTTCACCAATGCTGTGTCTCAAAAGACGTTCATCTCCACCTCCGTCAAGGAAAAATCTTTTGATATTTCTCAGTCGACGCTGTCAAAGACCTTTGGTCTTCCCAACACTGGACTGACTGATTTTGGCCACATCCCTCAGGCCATTATCACCAATCTTAAGGGGAAAGTATCTATTTTTGGCCACAGACTGCAGCCATCCTTCAAGAAGAAAGAAATGTTGTTTCATTTTCAGGTTCTCTATGAGATTGTCGGCAAGCCACTACTGGGAAAAGCCGGAAGCTATGACGCCGTCACTGCCGAAAAATTCCGGGCCATGGCTGCTATCCATTCCTGACAAAAGATGAATTGGTCCGCGATCTTGTTTGGAGTTCTGCTTGAAACGGTTATCGCATCCAAACAGGTTGTGTGCTTTGTTGTTCCTCTCAGCAAACTATTGGAGACACTGGACATCGAGCTGGGGAAGCCGTCTGCTCTAAGCCCCTTCAAGATTCTCAACCCCAAGGGATTGGCACTACTTAAGTCTAAAAGTGCTCCACCCACTCCTTCCGATCTGGTGACTGTCAAGATTGAACAGGGACAAGAACAGGCTGCTGCTCGAAAAACTCGAGTCAAGCGCAAACTGACAATCCAGACTGACTCAGAGGAAACTCAGTCTACATCTGCTCCTTCATCTCCAGCCAAGCCTCCTCCAAAGAAGCCAAGAACCCAGATCACCAAGCCCATCAAAACCTTACCTATCTTGCCCTCAACAAAAGCCACCCCTGCAACCCCAACTCCAACTCAACCTTCAACAGTTCCATCCACTGTCCCAAAGTCACCATCCGAGTCCCTTCTGCCATCCCTGTTGTCAAAGGCATTGTTATCACCGAATTGGGAGACTACACCCAATCAGGGATCAAGACCTCGTCTCCCATCGGCAAAGGCAAGACAGTTCTCACTGAGCCCCTCTCTTCAAAACCCAAGTCAGCCGCTCAAACTGCAATCGACATCGCCATGGAAGATGTTGAAGATAAAGTAAAGGAGCTTACTGTGGTATTTGATGAATGGGTTGCATACAGAACGATCAACCACTTTGATCTGTTCTTCGGCAAGCTGAGGAGACTCCATAAGATGGAACAAGAAGTCCTTAATGGGACAGAGACTGATGACGTACGAATTGCGGTGCATCGCAAAGAATTGTTTCAGGCTAACCACAGGCTCAGACTGGCAAACTTGCTCATTACAGCCAAGAAGGCGAACTTTGATGCCAACAATCCGACTGCCAAAGATGATGGTGCTGTCATTGCTCAGCTGGAAATGGATATTCATGCTCTTCACTTGGCTGTTCGTTTTCAATGATAGAAGCTCAACATATCCACTCCAGTTCCCAGCCCGGATCACCCATCTGCGAGCAAGACTATGGCCAAACCATTCTTTGAGCCACTTCCTTCTGGTACAGCGGAGCAGCCACTGACTAATGCTCTGTCTGCAGCTGAGACTGAAGCCATGAATGTCTTGCTGGAATCTCCAACAACTTCCATCCCCCTAGCGTCCTCAGTCTCCCACATTCAGCACAGTCCAACCGTCGAAACTACGACAGTTGTCTCACCAGATTCCGTCGATCCGGATCTGGTGGTGTCAACAGTTGTTGCAGCTTTACATGTTGAGGAGCCTACCAGACCTATCACTCCTCCAGATCAGTCTGATAAAGATTTGGCATTTTTGGAAGAATTCTCTTCGGACTTGGTTACTTTGATCCGGTCCGAAACACGCCAATTTGATATGTCTTCTTGTTCCAATTGCCGCCGAGGTTGATCATACTATGTCGCCATCTGATCACTCTCCGGGCCATTTATCTGATGAAGCCCCATCTCTGGCCAAGTCACTTCAATTCCTTTCTGATAACTGTCTCTCTCTATCTCAACAAGTCAGAGAAGTTCATCAGGGTCAAAGGACCACATACTTGGATTTCGAATCCTTCCGCGAGAAGAGACGACTAACATTAGTAGCATTCAGTGCGGACTGAATGACCTGTTCTCACAGCAAGCTTCATATAAAAACAGCCTGAGAAGAGAACAGATCGAGCTGGCCACTGAAATTCGAGCTTCCGTCGCCAAGTCCCTTATTACTCAAGACACTCGTCTTGATGCTATCAGAGCGTAACTCGCACGGATCGTAGACTTTCTTCAGGAGATTACTGCTGACAAAAAGGGGGAAAAGAGAAAGGATTTCAAGCCAGCTCAGTCTTCAGCGAAGAAGTAGATGTCTATATAAGTCAGACATGTCTGTAAATATTTATAAGATTTTTGTTCAATAAAAATCAGAGGTTCTTATCTAAGTCTTAGTTCATTTATTTTGAACAAAATGGCTTAAATCAATCCGAACTACAACTTAACTGTGTTCATTTATTTTGAACAAGAAGAATTAATTGATCTGCAAGTATACGCTTCAGAATTTTTAAAAGACTGAATAAGAAGACATAGAAGCTAGGTTTTGTCATCATCAAAAAGGGGGAATTTGTTAGTTCCGGATTTTAAAGATGACAAAATGAATCAGAACGGATCGATGAAAATCAGTCTGACCAGATCGACGCTCAAAGCAGATCACGCCGATATGGTCTATCGCAAAATCAGAACGGATCGATGAACATCAGTCTGACTAGATCGAAGCTCCAGATCAGCTCAACAATAATCAGATCAGAGCAGACAAGGTTGAATAAGCTTTACTCTTCAGTCCGAATCATTAACGGCTATTTATTGAAGCATTTAATGATGCAATTAATGCTGAAAAAGATCAAGGACTGAAGATTACCGTAAGAGGTAAGAAGACAAAGAAGAGCTTACCTGACAGACGCCGAAAGCATAAACCAGAATGGCAAGTGCCTAAAAGAATAAGACTGTAGCTTATTCAGAGTTTGAGCAGAGTCAAGAGTTGCACAGAAAGGAAAATAATGTCGTTGGTACAAGCAACTATATAAGGATGCAACTAAAGAGCTCAAGCATGGATTTGATTAATCAAAAACAAAAAGAAAACAAAAACAGCACAAGCCTACAAGTCCAGATATTCTTGAGCCGAAAGTTTTCATAAGCACAAGCATATTGTAATATTTGATCATCATAGGATCATTGTGTGCATAGACAAAATTAGTCTATCTTATGTATTCTTTACTAAGATAGAGAAGTGAGATTCAATTGTAACTGTCAGACAGAGTGTGTCTGAACAGATCGAGAGACTAGGAGTTTCAGTCTGGTAGTGAGGTAAATCCAGCTGAATCGGGTTTGTACAACAATATTGTATAAATCAAAGTCTTCTAGTGGAATCCTTCCTTAATTGGAAGAAGGGGAGACGTAGAAGGATTACACCACCTTCGAACTTCCAGAAACATATTCTGTCTTTTATCTTTCCGCTCTACGTTTCAGTCTTTAAGCCTTCGAGCCGTTCTTACCAGTCTAGAACAGATCGTTCCCGCACTATCATATTCAGTGATCTGTTCTGCTAAGAAGTTGATTAAGAAATAGATTTCACTCACTAACCCGAGAGAAATCACTAAGGATTATTTTTAAAAGGAGTGTTCATTCACCGCCCCCCTCTAAACACTCCGGACCGATCCTAACATCTTTATCGGAAAAAACTAACATATAATATATGGACTGGAGATTGATGATGGGTGATTATGTGATTTATGCATTGGTATGGGTGATTATGTGATTTATGTATTGTAGATGAATTATGTATTAAAAGGTTATGTTCATCTGCCTTACAATATGCATGCTGCTTCTCTTAGTACTTGTCATTGTCATTAAAATGTAATATAGAGTTATGGTGCTTCTTTGTCTCAGTACTGAATGTTTTGGTCCTATTTTAATTGCTATGAAATACAAAATCGTGAGAAAAATTATTTTGCATTCGATAATTAGTAATTTTATCAGACTTATGTTGAATGGTATTGGTTTGAAATAATTAATTGACCCAAGTTGGTGTGTAGGAATTGGTGTAACTGCAAAAGAGTAAATGTCGACAACAAGTTCACTTTCATTTCCATTACATCTGCAAAATTATTCATCATTTTAAAACAGGGCAGCCATTTAAGTTAATTAACTTCATTGCAGTGTAAGTAGCTCAAGTTCATAAATATTCGTCGTTATTCCTATATATGTGTGTAATCTGTGTTGCCCATTTAAAAACAGATTACATACACTTTGACATGCAACTCTAAATCACTCCAACTATGAGTGGAAGTAACTCTACATCATCCGAGGAATCTGTTTCTACGTCATCCGACGAATCGGTTCAAAGCAAATACAACTAAGATGTTTTTATCTATTATTAACAATCCCGAACAAGTTCCAGTGGAGGTGATAGAGCTTTCTTTGGATGAGGAGGACGAGTTTGCCGAAATTATCGAACTCTCTTCAGATGACGTACATGATCTGGAAGCTGAAGATTTGGCCAACCCTGTACCTGAAGAAATTGTGCACGAGCTCAACAACATTCAGGTAAAAATTGCCGAAGAGGTTGTGGTGATTGACGATACAAGCAGTTCTTCAAGTTCGGGTTTAACCTCATGCTCCTCCAACTCCATTACAGTTTAGTATTTTACATTCAGTAATATCTCAAGAATGTAAGGAACAATACCTTTTGCTGCATGTCATGTCGTGCAACTTGAAAAATTATTTTGTAATATGTTAAGCATCTAAGGCACAAAACTTTGTGCATGTTGTGACGTGCAAGTTGCCAACTTATTTTTGTAATAGCTACGATTGTAAGACAAAAAATGTTCATTACATGAAAATTGACATCTTATAACTGATACAAAGTATTTGCTTTCGATGACGGCAAGATGTAATGCAACAACCGTACCAAATATAACATAAATTACCACTTACTATCCCAAGTTTGAAGATCTTACATATAAACATCCAGTTACACTTGAGCATAATTCCACTCATCCAAAATACAAAAATACCCAACTATGCTGATACAACATTCAAACTTATACAAAATATGAAATACCCAACAAACATATATGCAATTAAGAAACAGTAGACAACAAGCAGGAATATCTCGAATTAAGGACTCTTTTTTAGCGGCCTTCGCATTAAGCTAACTCTTCCCTCGTCATCAAGACGTAGAAAAAGGGCTAGTTTATTCCGATTGTCAACCAAAATCTCCGCTACTAGTACCTTTTCGTCGGTGTTTATATCTCTGATTTGACCAAGAGCATCGAAGACCTTGTCCATTGCTTCTGCCATCTTCTCATCATTGCCTAGTTGTTCATTAGATTCGTCATTGTTGACTTAGTGACATCGGCTAAGTTGTTGATAGCTTGCACAATATCATCTTCTTCTTCACTCCTTAGTTTACGTTTCTTGGAGAATGACTTCGTAGTTGTATTTGCATTTGACACAGGTGACATCGACAGTGACATCGACACAGACATTGATTCTCCGGCATCCTCGACGTCGTTAAAAGTCTCATGCATTCCAACATACATCTCACCACCAACTTCGTTGTTAATGTTAAGTAAGTCTTGTAATGCAGCTGCAAAGGTCTCCACGTGCTCGCCAGTTGCTCGATCATTTCCAAATATCTCGCACCAGTCATGATAATACGGCCATGGTTTGTTGCGCATTAACCGTGCATTACTGTCACACTGCATGTAAGATGTTAAATATGATGTACATGTAATAATCAAACCATTATAAAGAACAATACATTACATACTAATTGTACCTTGGCGTAGCACTCCCATGCCTCATTTGTTGCTTCAATCATCTTGTCGGTATCATTCCAACCGATTCCACTCCTACTTAGCATTGACACTAACAATCCATGAGTTTTTTTCCACACATGTATTTTTGAGTGAATGTGGGGGTTTGTACGTATGTCTGTGTCAGGAAATACTTTCTTCATATCATCTTCTAGAATTGATAAATATCCGGGTCTAAAACCATTCTCACTCTTAAATCCTTTTGCAATGAGTGCTTTGAGTGCTTCAATTAGTGCTTCTTCTTCTTTTGTTGTCCAACTACGTCTAGTTCTCTCAGTTTTCTTCGCTTTGCCAACTTGTAACCCACATGATTGTGGAGTATCCATTACAAAATATACCTTGTTGTCCTATTCCTACAATGCATGAAGGCAAAGCAGTTGCCATAAGTATTCGAGATATGTAAGGCCCTAATAATTTCATAAACACCAAATAGGAATGAAACAATTAGATAAGGCCACCATTAGATGTGCATAAGGATTGAAGACACCAAAATCATGCTTCCAACATTACATCATTCATAATAATGATGTACCAGTCAAATTACAAAGCATACAACAACAAAGAAAGTGAGAAATGCATGACATCGCTCATTAAAATTCAAATAACAAGTACAATGTAATTTAATTGTTGTACATCGATAGTGCTAAATCATCTCTCCATATATCCCAAGAACCCGAGGACTCAAATTGGTCAATATAATCTAATTATGTTTCCTTGTTCGGGCTGAGAGTTTCCATGTCTTCGTCTTCTAGGGGATCATTGGGCATCTCTTGGCGGATGGAGTTGTGCAGTAGAATGCAAGCCATTATCATTCGGTTTTGTACTTTTAAGGGGTAAAATGAAGGTGAGCGAAGGACGGCCCATCTCTTTTTTAGCAAACCGAATTCTCTCTCAATTACATGACGAGCATGAGAGTGTTTTAAGTTGAAACATTCCTTGTAATTTTGTGGCCCAACCGAGGAATTCCCCCAAGCATCCCTATGATACCTAACTCTCCTATAGGGTGTCAAGAATCCTTCTACATTAGCATATCCATTATCACACAAGTAATAAGCCCCTGAAACAATGATCATATGATTTATAAGTAACTCAATTTGAAACAACCAAATATTGTATATTGTCTTTGCATAATGAATTTTTTTTTGGATAATCGCATGTGAACAAAAATTGTGAAGATACATAGACATAAGTATCACCTCGTGGAACTTTTAAGCCATCATTTCGAGTTACTGCATCCCGTAGAACTCTTGCATCTGCTGTGGACCCCTCCCAACCACAAAGCGCGTAAATGAAGTTCATATCACGGTTGCAAACCCCCAATACATTAACTGCAGTTGTACCTTTTCTTGTTTTAAATTTTGTCTTGTCCGTGTTAGACACATGTACGCCAACATATGTATCATCCAATGCACCAAGACAACCCTAAAATATTAACACACCTAGTTAAGGAACAAAGCTCAATAGTGTTCATCTTTGTGATATCCCCGAAATGATTAATTGCAATTTGGGCATTAATTGTGTTTATATGATTAATTGTGGTGGTAATTAATTATGTGCTGGATTTAATTATCTTATGGAAATGCATGGTCACATGGAAAGAGTGACCCGGGAGTGCATTTCAGGGTACATGTTGTGTATGTTGGGAGAATTGTATATTAGCATGATTTAATTGTTATGATTATCAATTAAATGGAAAGCATGAGTTTAATTATGATTTTGGTGCATTTTGGTGGAATGCCTTTTAAATATCATGTTGGGATGTTTAATACATCATGTTAGTTGTGGGGAGTCAATTTGACTTGCTTTAAAACCTCTACCCCCACCTTTACCAAATCACTTTACTAAATTCCCCAAAATCATTCCTCAAACCCTTCCTCCTCTCATTTTCGTTTTTGACCAAAGAGGTGGAGAGAAATCCTTCCAAAAACCTTGATTTGTGGAATTTGTTGGGAGATTTGGAGTCCCCAAGAGGTATGGATACATCCTTGTTGTTTTTGTAGAGTTTGATTTGAGTTTGAAATGGTTTTGAAGGGTTTTGGAAATGGGTTATTTTGGGTTGGAATTATTTTGGTTGAATGTTGAGTTTTTCAGATGTTTAAAGTGTATATGGAAGGTTATTATGTGTTTAATGTTATTGGTTTGATGGTAGGGGAGTTGGTATGGATTGGAATGGAGTTTTGGAGCATTAATGGCGATTTTTCGCGACACAGGACTCGGCGATCGATCGCCCGTTTTTGGCGATCGAACGCGAGGTGGCAGTACGCTCCAGAAGCTTATGGCGATCGATCGCCACATTTGGGCGATCGATGATAAGTGTGATTTTTACACTTAATTTGATATAAGATTATGGGCGTTTTTGTAGTGATTCTTGGAAAATATTACTTTTCTTGGTTTATATTTGTATATTTCAGGAATCCATGGCTAAATGCATAAAAGTTGAGAAAATAGGCTTAAAATGATGAAAAAGGACCAAACTGAGCAAAGCTGAAAAAGGAGGGGCAAAATCGTAATTTGCAGAAAATAGGGGAGGCGACCCATCGCCTCAAATGAGGCAATCGATCGCCTCCAGGCAGTAGCCAGAGGCGACCCATCGCCTCATTTGAGGCAATCGATCGCCTATACTCGAAAAATTCGGGATTTTGTTTCCATCTTGGTTTTTTGGTGTCCAAACTTGGTGAAACTCCTCCTACCATAAATATGGATTATTATGGACGTTTTTGGGACTTTTTGGCTCATAATTAACCCTACATACTCAGCCACCATCACTCTCAATCATCCCCAACCATCCATACACCATAACCATTGAAGAAGAGACGCATCGGAAGAGACGGGACGACGGAGCAACGCAAGGAGTCAACGCCTCTCGTTATTTCCGTATTTCTAACTTTAGTTCTATATTTTCATTAGATTTTAATGTTTAGAATGTTGCAAAACATGTTTATGCATTGTTATTTGATGGAGATTGTTGGCTAGGTTTGTTATCAAGACTTAGGGGATCCTTTGTATGAACCCATGATTTTAATTGAATGTTTTTGATTGATTCTTATTATCTAAGTGCTTAGATCATTGTTCTTCATGCTTTTAAGGGTTTGGACATCTTTGAATGATATTTAAATTACAATCGAGATCGAGAGATAAAATTGTGATTCGATATAGTGATTTACGCCGTGGATTTCAGACTGATATCGAGAGATGAAGTCAAATACACGTGTGATAGCTATAGATATCTAGTAATCGAAAGCTAGAAGTTTTCACGGATCTTAATACAATATTGTGTTGTTAAATAAGTACACGAGAGTGACTTACTGCAATTTGATATTAGGTTTAATATAACTCGAGAGAGTATATTGGATAATTTGGAAAACTCGTCACCTTAGATTGTTTGAATTCAATTCTTAACTAATAGGTGAATTGTGGGGGATTACTTAGGTGAACCGAAAGTCTTGATAATTGTTTCTTCTGATTTTATTCTTATTCGTTCTTGTGTTTTTGGGTTAATCTTGAGTTCATTAGTCAATTTAGTTAATTAATCACAACCAGTTATCGTAGACTAAATATAGTTAAACTAGTGGAGTTTGGTAATTATTTCCTAGTCCTCGTGGGTTCGACAATCCGTACTTTTCATATCATTATACTAAAACTTGACACCGTGCACTTGCGGTACACAATCGCTACACTGCAAAATACTGTTTAAAATAATAGCGATCAAGTTTTTGGCGCCGTTGCCGGGGACTAGTTTTAATAATATCAAACGAGATTAGTTGACTGTAGTTTAGTCATTTGTTTTTTTTTATTTTCGTTTTTTTTTCTTCTCTTCTACTGTTTCTTTTTGTTTTGGTTGATTGTTACAGGGTACTATCTCTTGGTGCATGTTAAGGAGTAGCAACCCTACACTTGAGCCCTTTGATCCCGAGATTGAACGCACTTGTCAAAGGAGGCTAAGGCAAGCAAGAGCACATATGGCTAATACCGAGGAGATTCCGGTACCACCAGTTGCAAGATCACTCATGGACTACGCCCACCCTGCATTCCATGGATCACTATCAAGTATCACGAGACCAACCATACAGGCTAACAATTTTGAGATCAAGCCTGCTATCATACAAATGATCCAACATTCGGTCCAGTTTGGGGGAGCTGCTACAGATGATCCAAATGATCACATCTCCAACTTCTTGGAGATTTGTGATACGTTCAAGCATAATGGCGTTACTGACGACGCCATCAGGTTACGTTTGTTTCCCTTTTCTTTAAAAGATAAAGCTAAATCCTGGTTACAATCGTTGCCTGCAGGATCTATTACCACGTGGGATGGAATGGCGCGGTTGTTCTTGTCAAAATTCTTTCCACCATCCAAGACGGCCAAGATGCGCAATGACATCACTACTTTTGCCCAATGTGATCCAGAGACACTATATGAGGCTTGGGAGCGCTTCAAAGATCTACTGAGGAGATGCCCACATCACGGCCTCCCTATCTGGCTGCAGGTACAAACATTTTATAACGGGTTATTTTCTGATAATCGTTCTATGATTGATGCAGCGTCAGGAGGAACTGTGATGAGGAAGACGCCCGAGGAAGCTTATACACTGTTGGAGGAGATGGCTGCTAATAGCTGTCAATGGCAGTCCGAGAGGAACGTGCCAAAGAAGCAAGTCGGATTGCATCAAGTGAGTGAAGTCACTGCCCTAGCTGCCCAGTTGGAAGCGCTGAACAAGAAGATCGATAGTTTGAGCATGCATGCAATGCAAGTCCAAACTGTTACATGCGAGCTTTGCCATGGAGGACATCCGAGCACTGAATGCCAGGTTGGTAACCCATTCATTACTACTAATGAAGCTGTTAATTTCGTAGGGAACCGACCTCCACAGACCTACCCCTACCCAAATACGTACAATACTGGGCCGAGGAACTATCCCCAACCACCACCGGGGTATGCACCAAAGCCAAGCATGGAGGAGCTGCTAACTAAGTTCATATCATCGGCTGAAACAAGGATGAACAATCATGAGGCATCGATAAAGAACTTGGAAGTCCAAATGGGACAATTAGCAAAGATCGTAGCCGAACGAGCACCAGGATCACTATCTAGTGACACTGAGACGAAACCTAGGGAGCAAGTCCATGCTATCACGTTGAGGAGTGGAAAGGAGGTCGCTGAGAAGAAGGATGTGCACGTAGAGTTAAGAGGCGAGGCGGACATCAAGCAAGAAGAGGGACAAACACGCGACAAAGGTAAGTCTACTAAGACCTCTACACCCATCACACCTGCTAAGGTAGATATCCCACCCCCATTCCCCGCTGCGTATAAGAGAGCAAAGATCGATGCTAAATTTGCTAAATTTTTAGAATTGATTAAGAATCTTCATATTGAGATGCCTTTCATAGATGCTATTCGGCACATGCCGAATTATGCTAAGTTTTTAAAGGAGATTCTATCGAAAAAGCGGAAACTGGGAGAGCATGAGATGATAAACTTAACCGAGGAGTGTTCAGCTGTCATTCAAAATGATTCACCTCCAAAGTTAAAGGATCCAGGGAGTTTCACTATACCTTGCAAAATAAATTCTAAATCTTTTAATAAATCTTTATGTGATTTGGGGTCAAGTGTTAATTTAATGCCTTTGTCTGTGTACAGGAAGCTGGGCTTAGGAGAGTTAAAAGCAATCAATGTCTCATTGCAGATGGCAGACAAGTCCATCAAGTACCCTCATGGGATAGTGGAGGATGTACCGGTAAAGGTTGACAAATTCACCATTCCGGTGGATTTCATGGTACTAGACATAAAGGAGGAGGCGGACATGCCATTGATATTAGGAAGACCGTTCCTAGCTACTGGAAGGGCATTGATAGATGTCCAAGAAGGGAAGTTGATCCTCCGAGTAGGGGGGGATCAAGTTACTTATGATATGTTCAAAGTTGTGAACACTACACGCACTGAGCACCGATGTTTTAGTGTCAATATAATTGATACACTATCTGTTGATGCGATGCAGGGTAAGAGTGAGAAGAAGGAGGAGGTCACATCGAATGGCCAACAAAGAAGAGGTAAATTTGGTGTAGGAGACTCGGTATTAATGAATAGGAAAAAGATGAGATTTTTTCCATGGGAGTCTGACGCACCATGGGCTGGACCATTCAAAGTTGTCGATGTTTTACCATTCGACACCTTCAAACTGAGAGATGACCATGGGGGACTATTCACTGTGAAAGAGAAGTGGCTACGACATTACCACATGGAGGATGGAAAATCGTCCCCCACTGGCCCTTGCGGCACTTGAGCGTAAATGGTAAAAAGTCCAGCTTGGGACTATAAATCAAGAACTATTTCCTATCCCTTTCGCTTTGTTTTAGTTTATTTTGGTTTGTTTTTGTTTTTGTTTTTTGATGTTGAGAGACTCCATGCGTGCTGTGACGTGTTCCAACAATATGCCCCACGAGCTGATGAGGAATTGGACAACGATCACTGACGGTCGTTGTCAACGGTACATGCTTTGTTGTACTTTCCATGCTTATTACATTGAGGACAATGCATGAATTAAGTTTGGGGGAGTGCATTACTGTGTCATGCTTCTTATTTGGAAATTGATCGTTTCTGGAGCACCAACAAAAAAAATTTCTTGAAAATGAGTTCAATTAGGAAGATAAGAATAAATCATAGTAGTGGTCTCTATTCCATGATGATATTAGTCTCACTATGCATGTCAACTTGAGTTTTGATGATTGTAAGACTTGTTTGTGAATATCTTGTTTTGAGTAGCATGTCAAAGATGAGGAATATTTTGAGCACATTTGAGTCATAATCTTGTGAATTGCATTTGTAGTAGTGAAATTTTTTGTGAACTTGATGAATTGTTTTGAGCATCTTAGAGTACCTCAGACTATTTTATGATGACACTTTGAGGCGAAATTTTATAGTCATGAACTTGATTAGGAGATGATATAGGCGATCTTTGGACCGTTTGAGCCTTTCAAGCTTACAATGTTTACATCAATCTCTAGTATCCTAATTTGAGCCTAACTGAAAAAGAATGGAGTATGTTTAACATACTATTAGCCCCCATTCAACATTCTTTGGCAAACTCATTATACCCACCTAATTGAGCCTAAATTGAATTTTTTATCTTCACCTAAGGGAGTATAATGATTCTCATTAGATGCACATGAATTGCTATATTTTGATGAGCTTATTGTAAAAAAGATGATGAATGAGAAAAGAAAAGAACAGAAAAAGCCTTGAGAAAAAAAAAAAAAAAAATTATTATCGAACTAAGACCCAAAGTGGCCAAGGCTAAAAGAGAAAAAGAAGAGAAGCTCAAGTTGTGCTAACAATATGAACATTACATGCTTATACTCTCTTCTTTTTGCTATCCTATCCTTTCTTTGAAGCCAAACACCTAGGCCTAACGCTATAAGCTTAAAAAGACCTATTGATCCAAGTCTAGGGAGTGACTACATTAGTGGAGAAGTGTTTGAAAATAGAAATATGGGGTACTCAAGGATAATCTTACTTTTCATTGACTAGCATGATTTGATCTATGAAATTTGCATGGAACTTGAAAGTGACAATAGCACACACGCACGTTCTGATTCGGAGACATGTTGTTTGATCTAGGAGAAAACACAACTTGTTAAACTTTCTGATTTATTTTTGTTTGTCAGCAAGTGAGATATCTGAGCTACATGATTGACTATGAATTGGTTCATTTGAATCTTCAATGTTGAACTTGACTGTTTGATCTTATTTCTTGCTCGAGACGATCAAGTTTAAGTTTGGGGGAGTTGATAAGTGTGATTTTTACACTTAATTTGATATAAGATTATGGGCGTTTTTGTAGTGATTCTTGGAAAATATTACTTTTCTTGGTTTATATTTGTATATTTCAGGAATCCATGGCTAAATGCATAAAAGTTGAGAAAATAGGCTTAAAATGATGAAAAAGGACCAAACTGAGCAAAGCTGAAAAAGGAGGGGCAAAATCGTAATTTGCAGAAAATAGGGGAGGCGACCCATCGCCTCAAATGAGGCAATCGATCGCCTCCAGGCAGTAGCCAGAGGCGACCCATCGCCTCATTTGAGGCAATCGATCGCCTATACTCGAAAAATTCGGGATTTTGTTTCCATCTTGGTTTTTTGGTGTCCAAACTTGGTGAAACTCCTCCTACCATAAATATGGATTATTATGGACGTTTTTGGGACTTTTTGGCTCATAATTAACCCTACATACTCAGCCACCACCACTCTCAATCATCCCCAACCATCCATACACCATAACCATTGAAGAAGAGACGCATCGGAAGAGACGGGACGACGGAGCAACGCAAGGAGTCAACGCCTCTCGTTATTTCCGTATTTCTAACTTTAGTTCTATATTTTCATTAGATTTTAATGTTTAGAATGTTGCAAAACATGTTTATGCATTGTTATTTGATGGAGATTGTTGGCTAGGTTTGTTATCAAGACTTAGGGGATCCTTTGTATGAACCCATGATTTTAATTGAATGTTTTTGATTGATTCTTATTATCTAAGTGCTTAGATCATTGTTCTTCATGCTTTTAAGGGTTTGGACATCTTTGAATGATATTTAAATTACAATCGAGATCGAGAGATAAAATTGTGATTCGATATAGTGATTTACGCCGTGGATTTCAGACTGATATCGAGAGATGAAGTCAAATACACGTGTGATAGCTATAGATATCTAGTAATCGAAAGCTAGAAGTTTTCACGGATCTTAATACAATATTGTGTTGTTAAATAAGTACACGAGAGTGACTTACTGCAATTTGATATTAGGTTTAATATAACTCGAGAGAGTATATTGGATAAATTTGGAAAACTCGTCACCTTAGATTGTTTGAATTCAATTCTTAACTAATAGGTGAATTGTGGGGGATTACTTAGGTGAACCGAAAGTCTTGATAATTGTTTCTTCTGATTTTATTCTTATTCGTTCTTGTGTTTTTGGGTTAATCTTGAGTTCATTAGTCAATTTAGTTAATTAATCACAACCAGTTATCGTAGACTAAATATAGTTAAACTAGTGGAGTTTGGTAATTATTTCCTAGTCCTCGTGGGTTCGACAATCCGTACTTTTCATATCATTATACTAAAACTTGACACCGTGCACTTGCGGTACACAATCGCTACACTGCAAAATACTGTTTAAAATAATAGCGATCAATCGATCGCGCCAAATGTGGCGATCGATCGCCGAAAGAACAAAATTTCATGTTCGGGCAGAGTGATCTCGCGATCGATCGGCCCTTCGCAGCGATCGATTGCGAGACACAAAATATGATGTTTTTGGTTATTTTTGTAGGATTTTTGGTATTGGACTATTATTGGGTTCTAATATTGATTTGTGTGAATATGTAGAACCATCCCAGGTGGCAACACATACCACATCCTACTTTTGGAAAGGTACGTAGAGGACGTACGGGCACCCAACGGTACATGTATCTAATATACTCATTGTTTATGCATTGTGGATGCGAGTATATGTGGAATTATGCATTGTGGATGCAAATAAATGTTGAATTATGCATGATGATTGTATATGCATATGATGGTTATTGGTGCACATCCCATGAGTCGTGGTCATCCCTTGATGATTTTAATGTTTGCCGCTATTTGATTTGTTGCCGCTAAATGTGAAGCAAGGGGTGGGAGCGCCGCATGTCACATTTGAGCGTGGTTATCATATAGGGCGAGGAAAGAATATTTGCCGCTCAATGTGAAGCGAGGGGTGGGAGCGCCGCATGTCCATTGAAGCGAGGTTATTCTATGCCGCCTATATGTAAATAAGCAAGGGGCATTAAAACACATTGTGATGGACAGACTAGGGATTGGTGATTGGTATTTGGTGTTGATGAGATGGATTATGTCATGACATGTGTGGACCATTAAATAATCTATTGATTATACTCATGAGTTATGGTACAGGGACAACCAAACTGGAAGCGTTTAAATGCATGGGAAAAACAGGAAGTGTTTTATTGTGATTTATGCATTTACGCCTTATATTCATATTGTGTTGAATATGAATGATATTATTGCTCATGTTTGGGGGTTGTCCTTGTAGGTACACTTTTGGCATGATAAGAAGGGCTAAGCGGGTTGAGGCGGTGAGCTTGAAAAGAACACTTTTGGGAAAAGAAGGACAGGATTATTTTTCTATAGTGTCTACTCTAGGAGTAGTATAAAACTATATTTGATAACATTCATTTTGATTTGAAGATGTAATTAATCCATTGATGGTCCTTGAATTGGCATGTAACTCTTAAGGCTCATAGTCTCAACACGATTATTTTACTCTGATAATTTACATTAGCTCTAATTATGCCCTTAATCCGTACTTAAGGAACTAGGGTCCTTACATTAGTGGTATCAGAGCAGTGGTTAGAGAACCCGGGAACGAGTGAAGGGTAGCCTTAGCATGACTGGCTAGGTGCTTACATTTGAAGCATGTTTATGCATGTGGTGCATATTGTTGTATATACTGTTATACTAACATGCTTATTATCATTCCTGGTATCTAACGACATAACATATATATTTGTTTTGGAATTGTTGTTAACCTTTGTGTTACAGCATGGCTGCTATGAATGCGGGGAACCTTAATGAATAGGTTGGTGATGTTGGGAGCGTGAACGCTAGTATTGGTCAGGCAAACCCTTTACCTCCACCAACTGTAGGCATGGAACCAGTGGCTCAGTTATTACTACCTGGTGAGATCAGCTTGACTCAGTTTTTGTCTTACCACCCGCCCCGGTTTGAGGGGACAGAATCAGGAGAGGAGGCCGAGGAGTGGCTAGAAAGGCTAGAACAGATATTTGTATCGGCTCCTTATGCTGTTACAGCATGGCTGAGGCTGGCGGAGTTCCAGTTGGCAAAGAAACCTTTAATGTGGTGGAGGAGCACGGTAATGGAACTGAGAGCACAGGGTGCAGTGATCGATTGGACGCTCTTCAGAACCCGGTTTCTGAACCGGTACTTCTCTGCGGCGGCGAGACAGACGAAGGAAGATGAGTTTGCAAGCTTGAAACAAGGGAGCATGTCGGTATCAGACTATGCCATGCATTATTACTCGTTGCTGAGGTATGTTCCACACATTGCCACCAACGGACATGCGAAGATGAGAAACTTCATGAAGGGGTTGCGACCGGAGCTTTTTGACCGGGTTATCACCAATAACCCCACTTCCTTTGATGATGCTCTCACGAGAGCAGAGCTTGCGGAGATTGGAGTTGGAGCCTATCCTAGTGCTGTACCCCCGCAGGCGCCACAACAGAGGCAAGCTACTGATAGCTTGAGGCCCCGAGGAGAACCATTTAAACCTCGTGGTGCCTCTTCATCTTCACGGTTCAGTGGGAAGAAATCTTATGGTCAGAAGCAAGAGAATAAGAAGAACAATTGGTCAGCCAACCGAGGGCCTACGCAAGGAAATAGATCGGGGGAGTTAAGGTGCGACAATTGTGGAGGGCCACATTCTTCGAGTAAGTGCCCTGCCTGTTATAGTTGTGGCAAGATGGGCCACATCTCTCAGTATTGCCCCACTCGGGGAGGACAGTCAGATTTCCAAGGGAATAGGCCGAGATTTGAGGACAGGACAGTGCACCAGAGGGAGCAGTTTGTGCCTCGACCATCGGGAGGTCAGACAGTGGGACCGTCCCAGGGACAGGTGTATGCACTGACCAGAGAGCAGGCGCAGGCAGCCCCGGAGGAGGTGATCGCCGGTACGTGCCATTTATTTACGTACCCTGCTTTTATTTTGATAGATACAGGTGCCTCCCACTCTTTTGTATCTGTGGGCTTTGTGGAGAGACACCATATGCGCACGTCTTCTTTACCCACGCCTTTCATGGTCTCGACACCCACTGGAAGAAATGTTGTTGCCGATCAGTTTATGGCAGATTGCCTCATTTATTTTGAGGGTAACGAGTTGAAGACAGACTTGATTGTATTGGGCATGTCAGACTTCGACTGCATCATGGGTATTGACATTCTGAACAGATATCAGGCAGTGGTAGATTGCCGGCAGAGAACAGTGAGGTTCATATCTGATTTGGGAATTCAGTGGACTTTTTATGGCAACGGTTCTCGTGCAAAGATTCCGTTGATTTCAGCGATCAAGATGACTCAATTGTTGGAACGTGGCCACATGGGCTATCTCATCTATGCCGTGGACACGTCTGGGAAGAATAAAGAATTGAGAGTTGAGGATGTACCCGTAGTAGCAGAGTTTGTTGATGTATTCCCAGAGGAG
Organism: Haberlea rhodopensis; assembly: GCA_907163345.1. NCBI lineage: Eukaryota > Viridiplantae > Streptophyta > Magnoliopsida > Lamiales > Gesneriaceae > Haberlea > Haberlea rhodopensis. Next base: position 6,514,579 of record CAJQUN010000001.1, on the reverse strand, counting down.
ATTCCCGGATTTCCACCAGCTAGAGAAGTTGAGTTTGGGATCGAGTTGTTACCAGGGACGTCCGCTATCTCTCGTGCACCTTACAGGATGGCACCGGCGGAGTTGAGAGAATTGAAGGAACAGTTGCAGGATCTCCTTGACAAGGGATATATACGCCCGAGCGTATCGCCATGGGGCGCACCGGTTCTTTTTGTAAAGAAGAAGGATGGTTCGATGAGGTTGTGCATCGATTACCGGCAACTGAATAAAGCCACAGTGAAGAACAAATATCCTCTCCCAAGGATTGATGATCTATTTGATCAGTTGCAAGGTACCAGACTTTATAGCAAGATTGATTTGAGGTCCGGGTATCACCAGATTCGAGTCAGGGAGGAAGATGTACAGAAGACAGCATTTCGGACTCGGTATGGGCACTACGAGTTCTTAGTGATGCCGTTCGGTGTGACGAACGCCCCAGCTGTCTTTATGTGCTTGATGAATTGGGTGTTCCAACCCTATCTTGATCAGTTCGTCATTGTATTCATCGATGACATTCTCATCTACTCCCGGAGCAAGGAAGAGCAAGTGAAACACTTGAGGACAGTGCTCCAGATTCTCAGAGATCACCAGTTGTATGCCAAGCTCAGCAAGTGTGAATTTTGGTTGAGCAGTGTAGTGTTTCTGGGACATGTCATATCTAGCAGCAGGATATCAGTGGATCCCAGGAAGATTGAGGCTGTGATGGAGTGGGCTGCACCCACTTCTGTGCCCGAGATTCGGAGTTTCCTTGGTTTGGCCGGTTATTATCGACGTTTTGTCGAGGGATTTTTGAAGATCGCCAAGCCTTTGACACAGTTGACCCAGAAGGGAGTACCATTCTTTTGGTCAGAAGCTTGTGAGGAGAGCTTCCAGGAGTTGAAGCACCGTTTGACGACGGCGCCAGTATTGGTAATTCCTACGGAAAACTCCAGATTTGTTTTGTATACCGATGCATCACTTCAGGGCCTTGGGTGTGTACTGATGCAAGATAAGCATGTGGTAGCTTATGCATCGAGGCAGTTGAAGCCGCATGAGACTAGATACCCAGTCCATGACTTGGAATTGGCGGCTATCATCTTCGCCCTGAAGATTTGGAGACATTATTTGCATGGTACTTCGTTTACCATATATACGGATCACAAGAGCCTCAAGTTTTTATTCACTCAGGCGGAGCTGAACATGAGGCAGAGAAGGTGGATGGACTTACTCAAGAACTATGATTGTGAGATAGAATACCATCCCGGAAAAGCTAATTTGACAGCAGACGCTTTGAGCCGGAAAGTGAGGAGTTCTGCTGAGGACGTCATCCATTTGTCGGCTATAATGACCTCCTATTGCCATCTAGGCTATGATTTCGACATAGATGCATCACCTGTGTATGTATCGACCTTGTTAGCTGAGCCAGATATCTATGAGAACATCAGAAGAGCTCAGAAGTCAGATGGTGAGGTTCAGAGATGGTTATCTTTAGTACATCTTGGTCAGCCAACGAAATTCAGAGTGACCGATGACGGATCCCTGAGATTGGGTAACCGTTGGGTGGTTCCGAGTACGCCGGAGTTGCATAGAGGGATCTTGGAGCGAGCTCATAGTAGCAGACTTAGCATCCATCCAGCCGGGAAGAAGATGTATAGAGATGTGCGTGGTCAGTTTTGGTGGAAAAGGATGAAGAGTGATGTCGTCGCTTTTGTTAAGAGGTGCTTGATCTGCCAGCAGGTTAAGGCAGAGAGACAGAGACCTGGCGGCGAATTGAAGAGCTTAGAGATACCGAAGCGGAAGTGGGAACACATTTCCATGGACTTCGTGACTCACCTGCCGAGGAGTGCTTCGGGTTTTGATGCTATTTGGGTGATTGTGGATCGATTGACTAAGGTAGCTCATTTCATTCCCTATAGCATGACTTTCACCTTTTTGAGGATGGCGCAGTTGTATATTCGAGATGTGGTGAGATTGCATGGGATCCCCATTTCCATAGTGTCGGATCGAGATCCACGATTCACATCTCATTTTTGGGAGGGTCTTCAGTCAGCCTTGGGAACTGAAGTTAGATTGAGCACTGCTTATCATCCTCAGACGGATGGCCAGACCGAGCTTACTATCCAAACGCTCGAGGACATGTTGAGGGCTTGTGTATTGGAGTTCGATGTTTCTTGGCAAGATTCGGTGGCCTTGGTAAAGTTTTCTTATAATAACAGCTACCAGACGAGCATTCAGATGGCTCCTTTTGAAGCTCTTTATGGCAGACGGTGTAGATCACCCTTGTGTTGGGATGACTTGGAACGCAAATTGGTCGGAGGACCGGAACTGATCCGAGAAATGGAAGAGAAGATAAAGATGATAAGGCAGAAAATGAAAGCAGCCCAGGACAGACAGGCAGCTTATGCGAATAAACGGCGGAGACCGTTGGAATTTCAGTTGGGAGATAAGGTCTTTTTGAAGATCTCGCCTTTCAGAGGCGTTGTGCGATTTGGGATGCGCGGGAAACTGTCTCCGAGGTATGTTGGACCGTACGAGATTTTGCAGCGCATTGGCACCTTAGCTTACCGACTGGCTTTGCCACCTTCTTTATCTGGTATACATGATGTGTTTCATGTGTCTATGCTGCGGAAGTATGAGCCGGATCCGTCACATGTATTACAGCCTTCCGAGGTTCAGTTAGAATCCGATGTGTCTTATGTGGAACGGCCTGTTAGAATTCTGGATCGAGCGGACCGCAGACTTCGGAATAAAGTGATACCTATGATCAAGGTTCAGTGGGATCGCAGGGGTGTCGAGGAGGCTACGTGGGAGACGGAGCGGCATATGGTGCAGCACTACCCGGAACTATTCTCTGGTATGTGATTATGTTTAGTTTCACTTTGGGGTAAGTGCATGTGATTTCGAGGACGAAATCTTATAAGTATGGGAGTATTGTGATATCCCCGAAATGATTAATTGCAATTTGGGTATTAATTGTGTTTATATGATGAATTGTGGTGGTAATTAATTATGTGCTGGATTTAATTATCTTATGGAAATGCATGGTCACATGGAAAGAGTGACCCGGGAGTGCATTTCAGGGTACATGTTGTGCATGTTGGGAGAATTGTATATTAGCATGATTTAATTGTTATGATTATCAATTAAATGGAAAGCATGAGTTTAATTATGATTTTGGTGCATTTTGGTGGAATGCCTTTTAAATATCATGTTGGGATGTTTAATACATCATGTTAGTTGTGGGGAGTCAATTTGACTTGCTTTAAAACCTCTACCCCCACCTTTACCAAATCACTTTACTAAATTCCCCAAAATCATTCCTCAAACCCTTCCTCCTCTCATTTTCGTTTTTGACCAAAGAGGTGGAGAGAAATCCTTCCAAAAACCTTGATTTGTGGAATTTGTTGGGAGATTTGGAGTCCCCAAGAGGTATGGATACATCCTTGTTGTTTTTGTAGAGTTTGATTTGAGTTTGAAATGGTTTTGAAGGGTTTTGGAAATGGGTTATTTTGGGTTGGAATTATTTTGGTTGAATGTTGAGTTTTTCAGATGTTTAAAGTGTATATGGAAGGTTATTATGTGTTTAATGTTATTGGTTTGATGGTAGGGGAGTTGGTATGGATTGGAATGGAGTTTTGGAGCATTAATGGCGATTTTTCGCGACACAGGACTCGGCGATCGATCGCCCGTTTTTGGCGATCGAACGCGAGGTGGCAGTACGCTCCAGAAGCTTATGGCGATCGATCGCCACATTTGGGCGATCGATCGCGCCAAATGTGGCGATCGATCGCCGAAAGAACAAAATTTCATGTTCGGGCAGAGTGATCTCGCGATCGATCGGCCCTTCGCAGCGATCGATTGCGAGACACAAAATATGATGTTTTTGGTTATTTTTGTAGGATTTTTGGTATTGGACTATTATTGGGTTCTAATATTGATTTGTGTGAATATGTAGAACCATCCCAGGTGGCAACACATACCACATCCTACTTTTGGAAAGGTACGTAGAGGACGTACGGGCACCCAACGGTACATGTATCTAATATACTCATTGTTTATGCATTGTGGATGCGAGTATATGTGGAATTATGCATTGTGGATGCAAATACATGTTGAACTATGCATGATGATTGTATATGCATATGATGGTTATTGGTGCACATCCCATGAGTCGTGGTCATCCCTTGATGATTTTAATGCTTGCCGCTATTTGATTTGTTGCCGCTAAATGTGAAGCGAGGGGTGGGAGCGCCGCATGTCACATTTGAGTGTGGTTATCATATAGGGCGAGGAAAGAATATTTGCCGCTCAATGTGAAGCGAGGGGTGGGAGCGCCCATGTCCATTGAAGCGAGGTTATTCTATGCCGCCTATATGTAAATAAGCGAGGGGCATTAAAATACATTGTGATGGACAGACTAGGGATTGGTGATTGGTATTTGGTGTTGATGAGATGGATTATGTCATGACATGTGTGGACCATTAAATAATCTATTGATTTTACTCATGAGTTATGGTACAGGGACAACCAAACTGGAAGCGTTTAAATGCATGGGAAAAACAGGAAGTGTTTTATTGTGATTTATGCATTTACGCCTTATATTCATATTGTGTTGAATATGAATGATATTATTGCTCATGTTTGGGGGTTGTCCTTGTAGGTACACTTTTGGCATGATAAGAAGGGCTAAGCGGGTTGAGGCGGTGAGCTTGAAAAGAACACTTTTGGGAAAAGAAGGACATGATTATTTTTCTATAGTGTCTACTCTAGGAGTAGTGTAAAACTATAGTTGATAACATTCATTTTGATTTGAAGATGTAATTAATCCATTGATGGTCCTTGAATTGGCATGTAACTCTTAAGGCTCATAGTCTCAACACGATTATTTTACTCTGATAATTTACATTAGCTCTAATTATGTCCTTAATTCGCACTTAAGGAACTAGGGTCCTTACAATCTTTCAATGTATGTGCACCACAAACTGATCAATGTGTACTGAAAATAAAATGTTATTAACACGGTAATTTTATGTTTGAGTACCTTGAAGCATTGTCAGGTCTGGTTCGAGCAATTATCATCAACAGGAACGGGCTTTACAAGAAGAATGGGATGTTGCTTTATTACTGATCTTAGAACTTCATGGAAGTGAGTGCTGATCGTATGACCACTACGTATGTAGTCATGGCCTGTAACTCTATTTTTCTTCTGATGCGCTGCTACCTTCTCTTCAATTCTAACATATCTTGATTCAACCAAACCGCCCACATTTGTTAGCAAGAAACACAATCGTGCAAATGCAGTCTGATTCATCCTCAGGTTTACCACACATTGAATATCTCCAGCTGAAATTATTCTAGATAAATGGTTTATTTATGAATACATCCTCAATCTCATGTCGTACGTAACAAGCGATGTTCGATCCACATGCATTCGTTTTCGCAATAAGGTCTTGTAATGTCGAGCCAGAATATTGACCATCACGAGTGACCCAAACAAGATATGGTGAAGCGCTACGATCAACACGATGTTTCTAACACGTGTGTCCATGTTGCACATTTACTTAAAAATGTACCAAAACAAAAAAAATAACAGATGAAAACACATTTATTTTAGATGAACACACTTTCGCTATATCTGCATTTCAGGAAAATGCTGACAACGAAGGCATAAATGCCATAGACCTCAATATAAACACATACGAAGGTGAAGATACTACATAGCACATGATAAGCCGATAAACATAAGTTAAGCACAATTGCAATTTTCACATAACATCACAATAAAGGAGGTAGAGTATTTGTTGGGCCAAGACTTACCTCTAAAATAATCCGAGTAGCTTCTCCTTCCTTTGTGGGTATAAAATTTGTGACAGAGTTTTATAAGCATACTTTGTAATGGAACCCAAGTTGAGCACTATTGGGCGTCAAATAAGGTTCAGCGGGAGTATTATTTTGGTGGGAATGCAAGGGTCAAAATGAATTTGGTAACCAAATCACTGACCACTGTGCAATGGGATATTACCAATACCAGGAACCAGCAGTGATGGGTTTTCAAGATTGAACAATCACTAATGTCGGGCCTTCGGAAATAAAGGAGATTGCCAAATATGGAACCAAACGATGGATTCACCAATTTTCCCACCCTTTTCTCACCTTTTCCCTCTAACCAAACGCAACCTCAGTAGTTAGCATAAGAATTAGACTGTATAGCTTATAAAAATATCAATTGTAACCAAGAGATCTTCTCATTAATTTTTTTCGAGTAAAATAAGATCTTCCTATCGTTTCTCATTAATTGCAGCTGCCCCCTCCAATTCATATATATTTAATCACAATACATGTGCCTGTGGTACCAAAATTCTTTTACTTCAAATAATATACACTAAAAATAATATTTATATAATTCTCTGTCATTGAAATGATAAAAAAAATATTTTATCATTATTCTAAACACGTAGATGATTTTTTTTATATATATTTGGGACATAAATGCTTTTATTTGAAAGAAAAAAGAATTTAAGCTCTTATTTGTTTATATAACTATATTTTGGCTAATATTATTTACATTCTATTTGTTTTGTTAAATAAACTTTACTTACGCATTAGGCTGTGTGTGAGAAACAATGACATTTGAGCTTGCCGATCTTGATGGAATGTATAAGAGCTCATGTCTATTTGGACAGACTCAAATTCGAATTACGTTTTACGTAAAAATAATGATTTAATCCCTTCGCAACTAAAAAAAAACCATTTTTATATTTATTTATTGGGAATAGTAGAAAAAGGCGTGTTTTTGTTATTTATTGCATCTTTAGGCCTCATTCTCCATAAACATTCCAAAATTTTCCAAACCCCTAACATGATTCTCCTCACTTTCTAGCTCCAAACAAAAACATCACTTCAATTCCCCGTTTCATTTCTGTGATTTCTTACTGCAACCTAATAGCAGAGAATTGCAGGACATGAACAATCTAAACGAACACCAGATTTCAGCATCCCTTCAAGAAATCAACAAGTCACAGATGTCAACGTCTTCCCACTTCGATCCGATGTCGTCCCACGACGATTTTCTGGACCAAATGCTCTCTTCCGTTCCTTCTTCCGCCTCTTCCTTCCCCTGGGATGATGACCACGCTCCGCCGACATGCCATTTGGATGACCAGTCGGCGGCGCTGTTGGCTTCCAAGCTGAGGCAGCAGCAGATAAGCAACTGCGCAGCTAAGGCTTTGATGCTTCAGCAGCAGTTGATGCTCTCTCGAGGCTTCGCCGTCAATGACTTCCGTTCTCCGTCCAGCGCCGATATTGACTTTCTGAATATGCCTCATGATGATCAAGACGGCGTCGTTGACGGTTCCTGCTACAAATCTGCTTTGACAGTCAGCCATTTTTGTGTTAATCAACTCTTTTTTGAATTATTAAATCTGCTGGTTCTCTAGAGGAGAAAAAATGCTATATAATTGGTGTACTTAATTGGAAATTTTTGGTATTATTGTAATGCTTATTTGTTGCGGAATAAATACAGGATCATGGTGCCTCAATCAAAGCTCTATTCAATAGCTTCACCGGATCAAATGGGCAAACTTCTAATCACCATCAAAACCACCTCCACTCCCAGGTTTTCTTTTTTTCCAATATAATAATATAATATACATTTGCTACTTTTTAGCCACAGATTTCGTTCAAGCATTGAATCAAACATAAATCGAACACAAATAATTTTAAAGGGTGGTGCATTGCAATCCCAGAAATTTGGTGGGGCAGAGTCGGCTGCAACTGCGGGGCAAGAGATGAATCAACCAACGGCGAGTGGTACTAGTGGTGGCGGGACGGGAGGACAGCAGAAGCAAAGGGTTCGGGCTAGGCGAGGACAGGCTACCGACCCGCACAGTATTGCTGAAAGAGTAAGTAGTGTGGAGTACAAATTTGTTGCGATTTTGAGTGGGGAAGTTGAAAATTGAAATTATGGGCAGTTACGGAGAGAGAGAATCGCGGAGAGGATGAAGTCCTTGCAGGAGCTCGTACCTAATGCTAACAAGGTATATTTCTTCACTTTACTCGATGCATTTCAATAATCTTAACAAATGGTTGTTATTGCTTTCCGTTAATAAATTATAATAAAAAAAATATAAGTTTGGTATCGAAGTTGTTGGTGGCTTTTACCAAGAGTTTTGGTTTCTAGTGATTCAAAGCAAATCTCTTGATTATCTTGGTTAATTATTTGATAAACTTATGTTTAGTTTAATAAAATTCTTTCTCAAGGTCCATTTGGATCGAGCGATTTGAAACCATGAATTTCAAATCTTTTATTTGAATTCTATTTATTGTTCGAATGTTGAATTAATTTATATTGATTATATTTCAAATCTACCTCTTTACTAATTTATGTAAATGTAATGATAATTGTGATGGATTTGAAATACATATAATATAAATGTCATTTCGAATCCAAATTTCAAATACATTGTCAAATCAAATCTCTCCATTCAAAGGAAATACATCCTTGCGAACACAAATCATATACTTATGCTCTTTGGTTTAGCACTGTTAGAAATCGGAAATCAAAGCCTCTCAAGTAAAGTTTCATCCACTCCCTCATTCCATTCCTCTCTTTGAAATTTATGAGTAATAATCAGCTGATAGTGATTTAAGTCAAGTGATATTAAATTATAACATATATTCAATATAGGATAAATTGTTGGATTTATTAATAAATCGTGGGTCTCCTTATATATTCATGGGGGATACATACGATATAAAGATTTGTGTGACATTGGTGTATATTCCCCACACCACAAAAAAAAAAAAAAAATTGTATCCTAACAACCCTAAAAATTATATTGTCCCCCAAAAATTACAGTTTGCCACACTTAATTTTTTTTGACCACCTAAAAAAATTTCCACCATAATTCATGCTTCCACCTCTGTGTATATTAGTGTTAACTATGTTTTGGGATAAAAGAAAGGGATTAATTTATTATGTCATACTATATAAGATGAGATTAACAATTGTTTTGGGTATTAATGACAGACAGACAAGGCCTCAATGCTGGATGAGATCATAGACTATGTAAAATTCCTACAGCTCCAAGTCAAAGTACTTCTCTTTCTCCCTCTTTCTCAATAAAATAATGGGATTTGTTTAATTAGTTTACTCGATTAAAATACATGCATTGATTCTGTAGTTGACAAATTGTAATTGGTAATAAAATGTTTAATTACTTTCTAAAGGGGTTATTAATATTATTATAATTCTGCCGAAGGCGGTTAGGCCAGCTGGCATCGCTCGCTTATGCGAGCTATGATGTCTAGAGTTCACGGCCTCTCTTCCTCGTAGTATAGGAACGTAATAAAAGAAATATTATTGTATATATTCTGCATTAATTACAACATGTAAAATTCTTCCAAAGGTTAACTTTTTTTATTTGGTGGTCAGGTTCTGAGCATGAGCAGATTGGGTAGTGCTGCAGCTGTTAACCCCTTAGTTGCCGATATGTCCTCTGAGGTAAACTAATTTTTCACTCCGGGAAACTTTCTTGTTATATATGTTTTCAAGTGTTTTCGTGTTTTTGTTCCGGGAGAAGCTAATAAATACCAAAAAGAAAAGGGATTGTTTTCGGGGTATTAAGGAGTTGGGAATTTATCTTAGGAAAGGTGAAAATAAAAATAAAATAAAATTTCATTGTATAATGAGGCTTTTGATATTGTCATAGCAACAAATATTCAATTTTATTGAAATCTCAAATTTACCAATGTTGTGTATTTCCTTGAATTTTCACAGTTAAGAGCACAAGTCAAGGATAATTTTAGGATTTTAACAAAATTATTCGGACAGCAAATATATGAAAAGCCATCGAATAGAACATGAGGTAGCCAACAGTCTTGGATCATCCCTCTCCAAATTCTCTATGACCACAACACAACAAACGATAAAGTACCACACTGATACCCTTTTTCTGATCTAATTCCAACACTCCAGTTGCATCTTTCTATCTTTGTATTTTTTATTATGTAGCTATTAGTAATCGTTTTTCTTTTAGTAATTTAATTTAATATTATTATATTATCCAGGGAGGAAGGAATGGTAACGGAACACAAACAGCGTCATCATCGAACAACGAGGGGATGACGGTGACGGAGCAGCAGGTGGCAAAGCTGATGGAGGAAGACATGGGCTCCGCCATGCAGTATCTTCAAGGAAAAGGTCTTTGCCTCATGCCCATTTCACTCGCCACTGCCATCTCCACCGCCACGTGTCACACCAGGAAACACCCCTCTCCCCCCAGTATGCCCGCTTTGACCGTACAATCCCCCACCATTGCTGCTAACGCCGCCGGAGAAACCTCCCTCAAAGACACCAATTCTGTTTCCAAGACGTGACTGTTTTTTTTTTTTTTCCATTTTTAACTATTTTTCTTTCAAGAGGAGGTGGGGAATGGAAAGGAAAAATCTTGGGGTTTATGTTGCCTTTCAACACTTTAAACTTTCAAGAGTCATCGACTCTAACAAAATAAGGAATTTCAACATATTATGTTAATGTCCAGACTGCCCGGGAAACTTTTTAGGTATCGGGTCCTGTTATACACCAACACATGCAGACATATACAAGACCCCATGTCTATACATATTTATATGTGTTGGTGTATGGCAGGACCCAGTCCATACAAGAATTCCCCCGATGACAATCTAGAGATTGGAGATTTAGTATTTAGTTAATCAATATCAATATATGTCTAAAACAAAATTTTAAGTTAATAACTGAGAAAAAAATAGTTTGAGTATAATTATGCAAACTTTGTTAGTGATGTTGATGTCGAACGACAAGACGAGTTCTTTTAGCCTTCTTATTTGATTATATTGAAAATATTTTGAATATTATATTTATTTATGTCTACATTCCACATGTTTAGTTTTTGAATTAGTCAATTTTAGATTTTGATCTTCTAGTAGTTAAAAATTGGATCTTGGTCCTATATGTTGGTTTTTTATCCTATTTTATCAAAGCACTTAGCACAATGTCAACATGCCGACAAAATATGCCTAAAAGCCTAAAGACCAAACTTACATGACCGTTGCTCAGGAATCTTGCCTTCTTAAGAAATACAACAATTATCTATATGGAAAGATGAACATCTTTAAATTCTACGAGAAATTGAAATACTATTAATCGTATAATAAAATATCCAAATGCGATAAGTTAAACAAATACTATATCTAATGTTTAAAAAGAAGATTGTTGTAATCAATAATTGCTCTTGTTAGGATGGTGATCGAAACATTGTGATTTTTTTTAAAGGTGGCATGTTGCCACAAATTTTATTGATGATAAATTTAACAGTATAAGAGGGGGACTAGACTATTACCTCTTATATTGTAAAACATGAGTTTGAGCATCCAACCCTACAAACAAGAAGATCAGAGACTTACTAAATGTAGGTAAACCAAAATAGAAAAGTAATTAGCATGTCAGTAAGCCGAAACTATTTCTTGTGAGATCTAACCCTTAAATTGTAACTCTTTGTGATTTTATCTGGTGGGACGTGAGAGACCACTTCATCGCCATCATCGTCTTCGGAACAACAAAGAGCCCTAGAATACCCCATGTTTTTCAAAATATTCTACACTTAGTCTTTCAATTAGCTCATTGTCATTGGTGAATTCCCCATCTTGAGCAAAATTTTCATAATGCTAGAACCAATCCGAAAGTGGGAAAAGAGAATCGTCATCTTCACTTACCATTTCTGCCCAAGATTTGGAAGGGGTGTTTTGCGCAACTTTAGAGTGACCAGATTCAACCTTAACAAAATCATTTTTTTATTATTTAAAAAACCCGATTTAATTAATGGTTTTGAAGATTTGGAATTTGAATTTGATTAACGAATCGGTTAACTTGATACTCTGTTGAAAACGAAACATTGTGATTGTGTTACTGTATGGTTTAAAATATTTGAATTGAACCGTATCACTACACTAGTTATACTTTTGGTAAAACAGTAAATATTTGATCAATAATACATATTTCGTTTACTTGATTTAAACTTTAAATTATATGGAAATGTTGATTAAAACCAATAATTTTCTATAAACAAATTATATAAATATAATAAGAAAATCCTTTTAATTTTGATTTTTTTATTGGGATGCCAACCATGAGTATATTTATTGTTAATGTGAATCATTTGTCTTTCAATGTAATTAGGACGTGTTTTGGAAAATGTTAATTTCTTGTTGGATTCAACTCATACATGGACGCACGTCCTCGTCCATAAAATGACTTGCCAGTTAGATGTTATTAGTAAATATATATTCTCTACATATCTGCTGTCAATAAAAAATATATATATAACGAAATTAGGGTTGTGGTAAATTCGTTGATGTGTGAAATTAAATTTTTTTGTTCCAATTATTGTGCAATTAACTTCATCTATTTATAGCTGTCAAAATGGGTTGAGGTGGATTAGCCTACAGGTTAGGACAATTAATTAATTTATAATAACAGTTGAATTAATTATAAAATATGATTTATTAATAATTTCTTTAATAATTTTGACCATTAAAATTTAATAAATTTATATTTTTCTATTTTTTGACGGGTTGGCTCACCTAACCCGCAACCCACCATGGATTGGGTTGGGTTGGATGTTTTTCAACCCACCTGGAGGCAGCCTAAACGAGCCAAACAGTTTGGGTTGGCGGGTAGGGTGGGCCAGTCTGTTTGGGTCGGGCTGACCTGTTTTGACACCGCTACATCTATTGCATGTTTCATATTTGGGCAAACTTCAGACCGGTACAATATGATAGAAACATTTTCTGAATCAGCCCACAAAAAAACTTCAAATCATTTAAGTCTAATTACAATTAAAATGACCAAAATAAACATGATTTTAGTAGCGTCCTTTTCTTTCATTTTCCTCACCATTTATTTATATTTTTCTGCTGCACTTTGTTATCAAACATTTGTCCTCACCTCAATCCCTAAACTTCACGATCTTTCATGGATGACAATGAATCACTCCAAACTCGAAGTTAATGGTGCGACCTATCTCGGAAACCAAACCTCCACAGCCAATTGAGAAAAGCTTCCCATGGCTTCCATTATCGCTACAGATCTCTGCGTTGTCTTCTCTCAATTGATTTTCCTAGAAAAAATTTGTTTTCCTACACAAATCGGTTTTGGTTTTGAGGACAAACTATCTTTGAATGGATGTGTTGTCACCAAAATTTAAAGCACCGGAAAGTTATTTTAACAAATTCATGTTAAGTTCACAACCTTGTTATATTACAAGTGTATCGCCTCAGTCTAGCTGTGCACTTATCCCGCATTCACCGCTAAACGGGCCAACCCATTTGGATTGGTGGGTTGGATATGCCAGCCCATTTGGGTCGGGTTAGCCCGTTTTAACACCTCTACATCTATTACTTATTTAATATTTCCTTCCACAATCACCTTAAGAAAATATGCAGGTGAACATTCGTGTAGGATCAAGTGCGACGTTTTACCAAAACTTATAAATAGTGTTAATGGTGCAACTCAAATAATTTAAAATGTACAACAACCCAAATGCCACATTTCTATCGTTCTTCTAGTGATGTCAATTCTTGCTTTCCAACAATCTAATCTCAATAATTACATTATTTCTTGCAACTCATGATAATCGAACACATGAAATTAACTAGGAAACATTACCAATTGTAGGATTATGTGTTTGTCACTATGTGTACCTAGTGGTAACATTACAAGCGTCAAGTTTCGATTACTCTTCTAGCAAAACCGTTATTGCTTCACAAAAATTCGTTCGATTTGAATTTTGGTTCGTATTTTTATCGAACGAAATTGAACCAGCAACAGTGAACCAAACCAAGCTGAAAAATAAATAAATTACGGTTTGGTTTCTGTATAGATCACAATTAAATTGTCTTTTTTCCTATGTTTTATTTAAAAAAATCCCTTGTTCTATGCCAAAATTTATTCATAGAGAAATGTAGCATATTTTGTGAACAACCAATACCAATCCTTATATTGTATAAATGGGATAAACAAAATGTTGAATATGAACTTCATAATAACATAGATATTTTTCAATAGCATGACCAGATCAAATATATCCTATATTTTTAATGTTCAGATAAAATGGGTATTTAGTAACTTAACATGTTCTTATATTAACTTTCCAAAACTTGTATATTACATTTCTGACGCTATTAATGTAACAAAGCTCATATAATTAATTCATTATTGAATTATCTCTTTCTTTTACTTCAGGGTAAAAAGCATAAAAAAACTATGTATTAGAGTAAATATGCATGGAACTCTCATGTGTTAACAAAATAGGCAAAAAAACCCAGGTTTTCTTAAACTCGGTATGAAATCCTCAAGTATTATAAAAATGGCAAAAAAATCCTCTATTTTTTTGAAACACTGCACGAAGTTAAAGAAGTTAAGATGGAAAATTTTAGGATATTTTGTGAATTAATTCCAAGATTCAAAAGTTAAATATTGATATATAGTTATGATGTAAGGATATTTCTAACGTTTTCACGTTTACATATCGGATACATTTGAGATATAGATAAGTATGGATATGACCCTAATACATATAAGATACATCATATGACATATCTGAAATTAAATATTTAATTTAATATAAGACACATATCTGGATATGATCAAGATACATCTTGACCGTATTCGACACAACTTAGACACTGGTGATTTTTCTTTAAACCTCAAAACTCCTTGAAAGAAGTTTTGACATGTTATTTCCCGAGCACAAAGTACCGAACATAATTTGCCAGAAGAAAATCAAAACCTGCTCGGCATACTGGTCAAAGGCTATCGGAACACCCCGGGAGTAACTGGAAAATAAACCGACGCAAATAAACGTGTAGTAATAGAACGTGGATTTCTCGTACACGTTTTGAGCCAATAATGCCACGATAAGAGGAGATCGTGTTCCGGATTTATCGCATGCCAACCACCGGGATCAACACTATAAATACGCGCCTATGGCTCATTGTAGAGGTTGAACTTTCTAGGCAAGAAAATACTCCTGATAGAGCAAATCATAGTATGTTCTGTCTTTTATACTTATGCCATTTTTCGAAAGTTCTTGTTTTGCGTCAAAGTCTTGTAAACCAAAATAAAGTTATAGTGAAGATTTATACTGGACTAGGTCCCGTAGTTTTTCGTCGATTTGGAGGTTTTCCACGTAAAATTTTTGGTGTCTTTCATTTATTTTTCGCAAACACTTAATTCTACCAAACACGAAAAATAGCAAATCACATTGGCACCGTCTGTAGGAAATATCGAGCTAAGACATTGAAGAAAAAGAATTTTTTTATAAATTAGGGAATACATGGCTAGAAGTAAAGGTCGCGGGCAAAGTTCAAGGGGGTATATCCCAAATCTCCCTTAATATTCGTACCCGATACATGAAGGAGAGGAGAAGGATGTGGAATCGTCTCAAAACGTTCCTCAAACTAATCCCCATGCATTTCCTACTATGGGAATGCCAATGGAACAATTGACAGAGGTGATCGCCAAAACTGTAGGGAGGTCATGAAGCAATTTATGACCCCGCCCCAACAATAAAGAACAAGCAAGGAGGAAGATCTGGCTTCTTCAGAAGAACAGAAGGAGGATACAAATGAGGTTAATGACCTTTCCAGTCAGATATGAGAAGAGAATAATAAAACTCTGCATCATCAAATGGAGGATCTGAAAGATGAAATGCAACAGATGCGCAACAAGATGGAGGGGCGTATCTACCCAGTACTGAGGAGCACACCATTTGCCCCTGAAGTTATCGATGATCCTTTGCCATCCAACTTCCAAACTTTGAATGTGGCGAATTATGATGGCAGCACAGATCTTGATGAGTATTTGTCACGGTTTGAGAATGCTTCGCTCCTTCACCAACTTACGGATGAAGTGAAGTGTAGGGTTTTTCTGACTACCCTAGCAGGAGCTGCTCAATTATGGTTTAATCAACTACTACCGAGGATCATAGATTCATTCCTGAAGTTCAGCTCGATATTCTTACATCAATTCACAAGCAGCAGAAGTTGCAAGAGAACAACCCTCAGCCTGTTCGGAAACAAATGGAAAATGAATCTCTTCGGGATTTCCTGAAAAGATTCAATCAAGCATGGCTCGATGTTCCTCATGTCAACCGGAGACTCATTATCGCCTTTATTCAAGGGGTACGAGAAGGAGATCCTTTCAGATTTCTAGCCAAAAAAACACCATCTGATTATGACGAGCTACTAGGAAGAGCTTCTAAGTATATCAACTTAGAAGAAGTTCAGAAAATGAAACAAATAAAAGATATGAAACAGGGAAATGAGCCAAATCAGATGGATAAACACCTTGAACAGACGAAAAGGAATTTCGAGCAATACCTCCCGATGAGACCTCCCCGGGAGGTGGCCATGAATCAAAGAGGGTTGCAGAGAGGTCGAGGATGACATTTCCGAGGAGGACAGTAAAGAGGATGATATTTCCGAGGAAGAGGAGTTAACAGATCTTGGGGAAGGCAAGAACCACATGATGGACCTGATTTCAATAATCCGCCCCCTTTGAATAATGCAAATCTCGGAAGGGGAGCGCCCAAGCCAGTGCCATGGGTGAATAGAGGAGAAAGGCAAGAAGAAAACGATGATCATGCAGTAGGGGAACCTGCCCCAGTTAACATTCCAAACCGAGGGACTATACACATGATATCTGAGGGAATGTCAGGAGGAGATTCTAACCGATCAAGAAAGAGCTATGCTCGGAAATTGCAGGTTATGTCAATCACACTAGAGAACGCAGCAAGGTTGTCCATTGCCTTTGGACCCGAGGATCTACAGGGGGTACAATTTCTCCATGATGATGCACTAGTTATATCAGCCACAGTAGCTAATTATAACATGCAGAGGATTTTTTTCGATACCGAAAGTTCAGTCGACGTGCTCTTTTTAAACACGTTGGCCCAAATGGAGCTGGGGAGCGTACCTATGCAAAGGGTAAATACTTCTTTGCATGGATTTACTGGAGAGGTCATAAGTTCGGTGGGACTAATTTCACTGCCAGCCACGATGGGATAAGAGTCGAGGTCGAAGACAAAGATGATTAATTTCCTGGTGGTGGACGCCCCTTCTTTGTATAACATCATTCTGGGTCGACCAGCCTTGAGTACATTTCAAACAATGGCGTCCACTTATCATTTGAAGATGAAATTCCTCATGAAAGAGGAGGTCGGATAAGTTCGAGGGAATCATACTTCGTCGAGGAAGTGTTATGTTCAGGAGATGGAACATGAAAAGTTGAAAAAGAAGGAGGAGGGGAGCCTTGAAGCATATGGTAAAAGAAGGAGAGAAGATGAGGAGATGGCCAAGAAAAGAATAAACCTAGTGGAAGAGTTCCTTACTATTAAACTGGGTCACCTGACTAAAACCACAAAAGTGGGTTCCCAATTGGAACTAGGGATAAAAGAAAAAAGTGATTGAATGTCTGAACAGGAATGTGAACGTATTCGCATGAATTACCATTGACTTGACTGGAATATCGCCAGAGATCATCGAGAATCACCTCAATGTGGAGCCGAATGCTCGGGCCATCAAGCATAAGAGAAGCCATTTCGGACCCGAGAAAGACGCTATCATTGCTCAGCAAGTGAATGAATTGCTGGAAGCTGGTCATATCAAGGAAATCAGCTTCCCAACGTGGCTCTCGAATGTGGTTCTTGTATCAAAGTTAGGAGACAAATGGCGAATGTGTGTACATTTTTTAGATGTGAAGAAAGCCTGCCCGAAAGATTGTTATCCTCTGCCAGGATTGATCAACTGGTAGACTCCACCGCTGGACAGGAACTACTATGCCTAATGGATGTGTACCAGAGATATCATCAGATCCCTTTGGCCCGAGAAGATCAACCTAGAGTTAGCTTTTTCACGGCCGGAGGAACTTTTTGATAGGTGGTTATGCCATTCGGATTCAAAATGCATGAGCCACTCCAAGATGATGTTCTCATCAAAAGCAAGAGAGCATTAGATTTGGTACGCAATATTGAGGAAGTATTCGGCACCTTGTGAAAATATGAAGTTAAATCCTGCTAAATGCACATTCGGAATTCACAGTGGAAAGTTTTTAGGGTACATGGTTACTGAAAGTGGTGTTGAAGCCAACCCCAAGAAGATAAGGGCGATTCAAGAACTGAATCCTCCTCGGACCCTAAATGAAGTACAAGACTAGCAGGAAGAATAGCTGCTTTGAGTAGGTTCATATCCCGATTAGCTAATCGGAGCCTACCATTCTTCAAAGTACTAAGACAAGGAGCTCGGTTCGAGTGGAATGATCAATGCCAAAAGGATTTCGAGGAGTTGAAGAATTATCTGGCGGAGCTGTCGTTGATGAACAAACATAAGCACAATGAGACCCTCTTCATATATCTACATGTGGCTGAGGAGGTCATTAGCTCAGTCTTGGTCAAATAAAAAGCAAAGCAACAATTACCCGTGTATTATGTAAGCTGAGCATTACGGGGGCCGAGCAAAGATACACCGAGGTAGAAAAATTGGCTTTGGTCCTTATAACCACAGCCAATAGACTTCGGACATACTTTTTATCACATCTTATTATGGTAGTAACCAGTACTCCACTAGGAAAATTGTTATCAAAAGTAGAAATCTCTGGAAGAATGGTGAAGTTGGCTACCAAACTCAATGAGTCGATCTTACATATCAGCCCTGAACTAATATCAAAGCTCAAGCCCTATCAGATTTTCTGGTGGATATGGCCCACATGCCCGAAGATAAAGAATGTAATATTTTTGTGGATGGATCTGCTACTCAGTCCGGAAGTGGTACGGGGGTGGTTCTTATTAGTCCTGATATGGAGGAGATAAAGGTTGCCATCCAGTTTGGTTTTCATTCCTCAAACAATGAAGTTGAATTCGAGGCTCTGTTTTTGGGTCTCTTAATAGCACTTGATACCGGGGTTCTGTAATGCCTCGATACGCATCATATATGTGTAATGTGACTATGGCATAATTATGTGACAATTACGGTGTGATGTGGACTCGATTTTGGAATGGAACCGAGTATGAAAGATGAAATGTTCAAAACATGGTGGTGATATATTGTTGTTGAATTTGTAGCAAGATGTATAATTGAGTATGAACCATTATGTAGCTTGGCATATGGCTAAACATGCAACTAACATGATTTGGTGAGATATGAACCAAGGGAAGGACATGGGTTACATGTAGTTGAGTAATAATTAACCATGCATTTGAATTTGAGAGTCATGTGACATGCATTTGGTTTGAGTTTGGGAGGTTTGGTATGTACTATTAAACTACAATAAGATTTTAGCCAACACATAATACACCTCACTTCACCTACAAATCTCTACAATTCTCACTCTCAAAACCTTACTCCATTTTGCTTTATTTTCCTGGATTTGCTCTTGAAATCAAAGGAAAGCTTGTTGTGTAGCACCATCCAAGTGAAGTGGTAAGAATTTAGTGAGTTTTGAGCTTGTATAAACATGTATATGTGTTTGACTAGTTCTTAAAGTTATGTTAAAACAAGTTGAATTGATTTAGATGGAATTAAAGAGCATAAAATTGTGTTTCATGAAAAGAATATGTAGATCATGCTTTAGTATAACATTGATGAAAGTTTGGTAGATTGATATGAGATGAGAAGTTGGAACCATGATGATAAGTTCAAAAAATCGCCATGTTCTAAGAAAAACAGAGCATCACGATCGATTGCTCCATACATGGCGATCGATCGCTTGAGGTTAAATACAAGAGAGGCGGTATGTTTAGCGTTCGATCGCTTAGCTTGTACCGATCGATCGCTAGGTAGCGATCGATCGCGTGAAAATAGAGATCGATCGCATCGAGACAGAATGTTTATGGTTAGGCGATCAATCGCCTGAATATAGCGATCGATCGCTAATGGCCCGAACGTTTAAGCGATCGATCACATCAAAATAGGGATCGATCGCCAGGGTTCTTATTTTGAAACATGTGATATTTTTGTGGACTTTGATTTTGAAGCCTATTATAACATGATACATTTTTGGTATTCATGTAGCATCATCACAGGGGACGGGACAACGAGGCGGTTATTGAAGCCCGACTTATATATTTTGTGTGGCACAGTATGTACGTGTTGACGTACGAGTATTGATATTATTATTATGATGATGATATTGAGATATATGATTGATGATATCATATGTGTATACATTAATGATGATATACATGCATATTGCTGAGATTGATGCCACGATAGGTATGCTATTGTTGAGCATATGCTTTGGCATGAGAGGTATGACATTGATGGGCATACGGTTTAGCTGTTATAACGTGTGAGGACGGTTATATGGTATGTGCTGTTAATATGGGACGTGAAGGCAGAGTCACTGACATATTGAGCTGAGAGGCATATCATATTGGTCCCGTTATAACAGTATGATGATTGAGATATGTCATGACATATTTGCATATTGTGATGCATGGTACAGAACAATCACAGTTGAGATTATACGATGGTTATTTACCGTATGATGCTTTGCTTATTGATATAGAACTGTGATAGTTTTATCAATACTCATATTGTGTGATTGTTTCTGTAGAGACTCATAGACGTGGGTGGACGGGTTTGTGAGTTGATTCTGCTGCGAGCTGAACCACTGATTAGAAGCTAAACTTCTTTAGGTTGTCAGTATGTACACGTGATGTATATTATGTCAGAGTTTTGTTTTGTAAATACTGTAATAACTGACATAGTAAAACTTTTAATCAGTGTATGATATCACTTAATTCTTACTCATATATGTATTGATAATTGATATATAACAGATTAAGTAAAGAGGACCTCACATTAGTGGTATCAGAGCAGTGGTTCAAGAACTGGGTGAACAAGAGGTAGAGGAAGTGAATTAGGAACTTGTCAAGTCACTTGAAAAGCATGTTCTTGTAGTTGTGGAGTATATGATGTTATACTAACATGCTTTTTAATTTGAATGTTATTCTCAACCTTTGTGATGCAGTATGACAGCCAGAATACCGGGGCATCCTCAAGAAGAAGTTGGGGATGCGATGAGCGTGAATGCAAGTGCAGGTATAGGTTTTGTGCAACCACCACCAGTAGGGCAAGGGCTAGTGGAACAGGTACTGTTACCTGGGGAGTTGACACTAACACAGTTTTTGAATTATCAGCCACCTCGCGTTGAGGGTACAAAATCTAATGAACAGGCTGAAGAGTGGTTAGAACGTATTGAACAGATTTTTG
Source organism: Haberlea rhodopensis (assembly GCA_907163345.1). Classification (NCBI taxonomy): domain Eukaryota; kingdom Viridiplantae; phylum Streptophyta; class Magnoliopsida; order Lamiales; family Gesneriaceae; genus Haberlea; species Haberlea rhodopensis. The sequence goes on along the minus strand of CAJQUN010000001.1, from coordinate 6,493,294 downwards.
TAACTGCTCCGTGTGCCAAGTCAGTCTGGTTACGTTTGCTTGAGTTTCAATTCACAAAGAAAGGGATGATGTGGTGGAAAGCGACATTGATTGAGTTGAGAGCTCAAGGGCAGACTGTGGATTGGGATATGTTTAGAACCCGTTTTCTGGATCATTATTTTTATGTTGCTGTTAGGCAGTTGAAAGAAGATGGGTTCACTAATCTGACACGAGGAACCATGAAGGTATATGATTATGCTTTACAGTACTCTTCTTTGTTGAGGTATGTACCTCATATTGCTGCAAACACGAAAGTGCCGTAACTAGTGGTGTCAAACGGGCTGTGCCGTGCCGGCACGGCCCGTTTAATCATGCCGGCACGATTCGAAAATGGGCCGTGTCGTGACGGCCCATTTCCACAAGAGGCCGGGCGCGGCACGGCCCCTACGTACCGTGCCATGGGCCGTGCCGTGCCAGCACGGCCCATTTCAAGTTTTTTTTATTTTTTGCCTTAGCGATCGATCGCCACCTAACTGGCCGCCACCTAACTGGCGATCGATCGCCAGTTAGGTGGTGATCGATCGCTACAATTTAAAAAATAATAATTTACTATTCGTGTCGTGCCGTGCCGGCCCACGGGCCGGCACCCTATGGCCCGGCACGGCCCATGCTACAGTACCATGCCTGGCACGGCTTTATGCTAACAAGTATCAAAATGGGGGGTTATCGAATTTCTTTAACTATAACTAAATTAAAGAAAGCAAACAATTAACTAGTTTATCATTCTTTACCTTTGGAAATCATTCACTTGATCATCAAATTACTAAACATATGAATTCATTCAATTATTCATCAATTGAAAACTTAATTCATTACTTACCTTAATCGTGGTAAAAAAGAAAACAACATTCAATTCGACTCTTATCAAATCTTTAACCAAAACTACAGCCGTTAAGGTTAAATCAATGATAGTTTCAAAACTAGTAAGGTTGATGAATCTAATTAATAAGAACTACAGCCGTTAGAATTAATTATCAAATCGTTTTTCCTAAGAATTTAATAACACCAACAGTAGGTAATTATCAATATTAGTTGCTTCTCAATTAGAATTAGATATTGTATGTGATTACTAGGTGATCAATCTATCAATCAAACACAATACTCATAAGAATCATAATCTGAAAAACAAATTGAAATTGAATTGAAAATTCAACAATCAAATCAAAATTTTCACAAGTTTTTCTATTCCAAAGGCAAGTATCCCTCAACCAAGAATCAAGGTGTTTAGCCTTGCATAATTAAATTTAAAACTAACAAAAATTGTATTAAAAACATCAAACAATCAATAGAAAAGAAAGTTACTAAAGCGAAGCACGATTCCGGCTTGTTGATTTCGTCTTCGTTCTTCGAGCGTCTTTACAAAAATTGAAAGAAAAATTATTCTAAAAATTCAAAAATCTATTCTCAGGTCTGAATTCTCTCCAAAAGAGACTAAATTCGAGTATCAAGAGGTATGGTGGCTGATGGGGTAGGTTAGAGCCCATGTAGGAAGGAAAGAAATCAAGAATCCAAACTTTCCAAAACACTGCTGGCGATCGATCGCTAGCTCTTTTTTTTTCGGCGATTTTCCTTAGGCGATCGATCGCTAGCTCTTTTTTTTCGACGGTTGTCCTTAGGCGATCGATCGCCACTTTTCTCGCGATCGATCGCTTGGGTCCAGTGGGCTTTGGCGATCGGTAGCCTCTTTTCTCGCGATCGATCGCCGCTTCGTGAATTTTGTTGCTCAACTTTCTGTCCATAGGCGATCGATTGCCTCCTTTATGCGGTCGATCGCCTCTACTAAAATTAGCCTTTTTCTTGATCTACATTGAGTCCTTATTAGCTCCAAAGCTTTTCTTGACCTTTATTCGCCTTAGTTAGCTTGATTTCTTCGATTCCACATAGAATTACACAAATATACGATTATGTAGCATATGTATCAAATTATCCATCAGAACATACCAAATCATAACCAATTAAACTCAATAGATGTATCTATTTCTAGTCACATCACACGACACTGTAGCAAAACGTGTCGTGTCGTGCCGCTCCGTGACGTGTCGTGCTCGTGCCGTCCGCTCTGTTTGACATCTCTAGCCGTAACCATTTCTCCCTTGATCATCTCTCAAATTGATAGTGTTGCATGGTAGAACATCAACAACTTTGAAAGGGCCAGCCCGTGGTGAGTCCGACTTCCATGGGAATAGTCGCATCTTTTTCCTATTCATCTGAACTAGGTCACCTTCACGGAATTTTCCTCCTCTTTGATGGGCCTTCGGTGTGACCTCCACCTTCTTCTTGCTCTTAACCTGCATCACATCAACAGACAGTGTATCAATTATATTGATACTAAAACATCAGTTTTAGTGCGTGTAGTGTTCAAAGCTTTGAACTTGTCAAAAGTAACTTGATCCCCCCTGCTCAGAGGATCAACTTCCCTTCTTGGACATCAATCAATGCCCTTCCAGTAGCTAGGAATGGTCTTCCTAGAATCAGAGGCATGTCTGCATCTTCAGTTATGTCCAACACAATAAAATCCACCGGAATGGTGAATTTATCAACCTTGACCGATATATCCTCCACTATCCCATGAGGGTAGTTGATGGACTTGTCCGCCATCTGCAGTGAAACATTGATCGCTTTTAGCTCTCCTAAGCCCAGCTTCCTGTACACAAACAAAGGCATTAAATTGACACTTGACCCCAAATGACATAAAGATTTAGAATTTATTTTGCAAGGTATAGTGATACTCCCTGGATCTTTTAACTTTGGAGGTGAATCATTTTGAATGATAGCAGAACACTCCTCAGGTAAGTTTATCATCTCATGCTCTCCCAGTTTCTGCTCTTTTGACAGAATCTCTTTTAAAAACTTAGCATAGTTCGGCATGTGCCGAATAGCATCTATGAAAGGCATCTCAATATGGGGATTCTTTATCAATTCTAAAAACTTAGCAAACTTAGCATCTATTTTTGCTCTCTTATATGCAGTGGGGAATGGGGGTGGGATGTCTACCTTATCATGTGTGATGGGTGTAGGGGTCTTAGTAAACTTACCTTTTGTCGCATGTTTGTTCCTCTTCTTGCTTGATGTCCGTTTCGCCTTTCAACTCAACTTGTACATCCTTCTTCTTAGCGACCTCCTTTCCACTCCTCAACATGATGGCATGGACTTGCTCCCTAGGATTTGTCTCAGTGTCACTAGGAAGTGCTCCTTGTGCTCGTCCGGCTACGATCTTTGCTAGCTGTCCCACTTGGACTTTCAAGTTCTTTATCGACGCCTCATGATTGTTCATCCTTGTTTCAGCCGATGATATGAACTTAGTTAGCAGCTCCTCCATGCTTGGATTTGGTGCATACCCCGGTGGTGGTTGGGGATAGTTTCTCGACCTCGTATTGTACGTATTTTGGTAAGGGTAGGTCAGTGGTGGTTGGTTCCCTACAAAATTAACAGCTTCATTAGTTGTAACAAAAGGGTTACTTACTTAGCATTCCGTGCTCGGATGTCCTCATTGGCAAAGCTTGCATGTACCAGTTTGAACTTGCATTGCATGCATGCTCAAACTATCGATTTTCTTGTTCAGCGCTTCCAACTGGGCAGCTAGGGCAGTGACTTCACTCACTTGATATACTCCGGCTTGCTTGTTTGGCACATTCCTGTCGGACTGCCATTGGCTGCTATTAGCAGCCATCTCCTCCAACAGCGTATAAGCTTCCTCGGGCGTCTTCCGCATCACAGTTCCTCCTGACGCTGCATCAATCATAGAACGATTATCAGAAAATAAACCGTTATAAAAAGTTTGTACCTGCAGCCAGATAGGGAGGCCATGATGTGGGCATCTCCGCAGTAGATCTTTGAAGAGCTCACAAGCCTCATATAGTGTCTCTGGATCATATTGGGCAAAGGTTGTGATATCATTCCGCATCTTAGCCGTCTTAGATGGTGGAAAGAATTTTGACAAGAACAACTGCGCCATTCCATCCCACGTGGTAATAGACCCTGCAGGCAACGATTGTAACCAGGATTTAGCTTTATCTTTTAAAGAAAAGGGTAACAAACGTAACCTGATGGCGTCGTCAGTAACGCCATTATGCTTGAATGTATCATAAATCTCCAAAAAGTTAGAGATGTGGGCATTTGGATCGTCAGTAGCTGCTCCCTCAAACTGGACCGAATGTTGGATCATCTGTATGATAGCAGGCTTGATCTCAAAATTGTTAGCCTGTATGGTTGATCTCGTGATACTCGACAGTGATCCATGGAATGCAGGATGGTCATAGTCCATGAGTGATCTTGCAACTGGTGGTACCGGAATCTCCTCGGTATTAGCCATATGTGTTCTTGCTTGCCTTAGCCTCCTTTGACAAGTGCATTCAATCTCGGGATCAAAGGGCTCAAGTGTAGGGTTGTTACTCCTTAGCTTGAACCAAGAGATAACAAACTGTGACAATCAACCAAAAAGAACACAAACAGTAGAAGAGTGGAAAGAATGGAAAAAAAATCGAAAAAATAAGAAAAATGAATGACTAAACTACAGTCAACTAATCTCGTTTGATATTATTAAAACTAGTCTCCGGCAAAGGCGCCAAAAACTTGATCACTGTTATTTTAAACAGTATTTTCGAGTGTAGCAATTGCGTACCGCAAGTGCACGGCGTCAAGCTTTAGTATAATGATATGAAAAGTACGGATTGTCGATCCCACGAGGGCTAGTAAATAAGTACCAAACTCCACTAGTTTAACTATATTTAGCCTACAAATATTAGTGATGATTAATTAACTAAATTGACTAATTAATTCGATAATCAACCCAACAAGCAAGAACGAATAAGATTAGAATCAATAGAGACAATTATCAAGACTTTCGGTTCACCCATGCAATCCCCACTATTCGCCTATAGTTAAGAATTAAATTCAAACATTCTAAGGTGACGAGTTCTCCTAATGCACTTGTTATACCTTGGTCCGGTTATAACAAGTTTAATATTAAGATGCGACAAGACAATGATCATGCACTTATTTAACACTCAATATTGTATGTATATTTATGAAAACTTCTAGCTTTCGATTTTGGTAAATCTATTGCTATCAAACATGTATTTGACTTTATCTTTTGATATCAAATCCACGGTTTAATTTATTATATCGTATCACAATCTCCTATGGTCAATCAATTGTAATAAATAATCAATCAAGGATATTAATCCATTGAAAGCATGAGCACAACAAATTAAACTCAAAGAATTATAAGAATCATTCAAGTCTCAATTAAAATTGTGGGTTCAGGAAATGGGATACCCTAAGTCTTGACAACAAAACTTAGCCAACTATAGTCATCAAATAATAATGAGAAATCATGTTTTTCAACAATCTAAACATTAATAATTTGATAAAAACAAAGGACAAAGTTTGGGAATACTAAAGAAACGATAGGCGTTGACCCCTTGCGTTGCTCTGTCGTCCCGTATCTTCCGATGCGTCTCCTCTTCAATGGTTTGATTGTGTATGGATGGTTGGAGATGAAGGAGAGTGATGGTTGCTGAGTTTGTAGGATAAATTATGAGCCAAGAGTCCACCAAAACGTCTGAAAATCTTCTATAAATAGTATTGGAGGAGTCTTCAATTCTTTGGACACAAAATAGCTTGATAAGGAACAAAATCTTGATTTTTTGGGTTTGGCGACTGATCTTCGTTAGTTGCCGATCGATCGCCAAAAACATTCTCGACAAAATAACCAAAATTTATATATCCGCGATCGATCGTGATGTTTTGCCGATCGATCGCGGAAATCTTCTGGATGGTGGCGATCGATCTCCGTAAGTTGTCGATCGATCGCGGATCTCAAAATCTTCCATCTTGCAATTTAGTCCCTCATTTTTCATATTTGCTCGGTTTGGTCCGTTTTCATCATTTTAAGCCTATTTCCTCCACTTTTATGCATTTGGACCTAGATTCCTGAAATATATAAATATATACCAAAACACGTAATATTTTCCTGGAATCACTACAAAAATACCCTTAATCATTTATCAAATTAAGTGTAAAAATCACACTTATCACTTATCGACACCGAGGAAGGTGAATTGTATGATGATACAATAGGAAGTTATAGTGAATTCGGTGTAGTCACTATAACGCTTTTGAGTTGAGGTAAGAGATACCTCAAGAACGTTTATATGTATAAATGCGTTGAGGAATTGTGTTGTGACAGTTCGGTGTCATTGGGAGCACCAACGTGAGTGTCAATAATATTATTGTTATCCCTCTTTTGAATAGTCTTGCAGTAAGGATGCGATGATGAACCGTAACCAGAGTCGTGGATATAGATAGTGTGGTAACACTGCTATATCGATTGTATCTCTTGAGGAGATACTGTTGTATGTTGATTTTGGTTTGGAGCGATGCCTGTCGTGAGGACAGTGTGGTGTCGATTGTGGGTTGAATTGTGAATCAACTGTGGTAAGCATTACTATTGATAGACCTAGAACTTGCCTTGAATTAATTGGGTGACGTATGTAGAGACGTCCCTATGGAGATGCCTGAGAGTATCTGAGTACTAATATGTTAGTACTGAGCATTGTTGGAGATGTATACGTCCCGTATGCGGTTTTGAGAGTGATGGGTGATAGTAGGTATGTGAGCTCGTGATATGTGTATATGGATTGTATAAGTATTTTAATTCTTCTCTTTTCATTTGAGTGCTACATGCAATTTAATAGAGAGTAAATTGCATTAATGAAATGAGAATATGTTAGTGCATTGTTAAGTGTATACACATGCAAGTTGAGTTGTGCTGGGAATCGGATGTTAAGAGGATTTATGCTGAAAATTTTATAGACGTCTTACCATTTCCATTGAAGCATATAGTGTGAATTCCCTAATGATACAAATGTATGCACTAATATAGATGCTAAATGCACTAATGACGGGATAGGACTTTGGTCCGTACAACGAGAGCTATTGGTCTCTCATACACTTGTCAATAGCGTAATGAATCTGGACCCATGTATTGTGGCAGATTAGCGAGAACAGATCATTAAATTCCTGAAGACTAAGGTTTTACCATCTAATCTCAAAGAGGCTGCTCGGGTAAAGAGAATTGAGAATCGTTTTGTACTGGTAGAAGGCGGGCTGTTCAAAAAGGACTTCTCAACCCCTTTTCTACAATGCACTTTGGTCCAAGAGAGGGAGCATTTAGTGAAAGAAATTCATAAAGGTTGTTGTGGAAATCATCTTGGGGCCAATATGCTATATCAGAAGGCTCTTCGAGCTGGATATTATTGGCCTACAATGAGAAATGATGCTGAAGGGGTTGCAAGGAAATGCAACAAGTGCCAGAAGCATGCCAATTTATCCCATGTACCTACAGAAGTTCTGAATAACAGTGATGTTTCCTACCCAATTGGCCAATGGGGAATGAAAATTGTAGGACCTTTTCTCCCGCAGCTGGGCAAAGAAAATTTCTTCTGGTTTCACCAAGTGGGTAGAAGATGAACCCCTAGCAAAAATAACCGAGGAGGAAGTTGTCAAGTTCTTATGGAAGAAAGTAATATGTCGGTTCGGGATACCGAGGAGGCTAATTTTCGACAATGGAAGACAGTTCCATGGAAAAAGAGTGCAAGAATGGTGCACAGATATGAAAATTAGACAAGTATTCACTTCAGTGGCTTATCCTCAATCTAATTGACAGAAAGAAGCGACTAATCGGATCTTACTGCATGGAATTAAAACAAGATTAGAATGAGCTCAAGGGGCTTGGGTGAATGAATTACCTGGTGTTCTATGGGCATATCAAACAATGCCTCGGGTGTCTACGAGAGAAACCACATATAGTCTAGTGTATGGGTCAGAAGCCCTTATCCCAATTGAGATTGGAGTAGAATCTCTTCAGGAACAATATTAAAATTAAAACAAGATTAGAATGAGCTCAAGGGGCTTGGGTGAATGAATTACCTGGTGTTCTATGGGCATATCAAACAATGCCTCGGGTGTCTACGAGAGAAACCACATATAGTCTAGTGTATGGGTCAGAAGCCCTTATCCCAATTGAGATTGGAGTAGAATCTCTTCAGGAACAATATTAAAATCCTGAACATAATGAAGATGAGAGAAAACAAGAGTTAGATTGGGTGGACGAGTTAAGGAAAGAGCTGCTGCGCGAGTTGAGATGTACAAGATAAAGATCACTAATGAATATACCAGAAGAGTTCTCCCAAGAGCATTTTAGGTCGGAGATCTGGTGTTACGAAGAGCTAATCTAGTTTGAGACGTAAAGAAAAAATTGGCACCAAAGTAGGAGGACCCTTATAAACTAGAGGATCAAGAAGGTCATGAGTTGGTGAGGCCTTGTAATGTTCATAATTTAAGGAAATATTCCGTATGATGTTTTTATTATTGTCTCTATTATGAATCTAGTATCAATAAAATAATTTTTTTTTTATGATGGCTGTTTGAAATTCTATTAATTTACTCGTGGGATCACTCGTGGGATCGGGATTTTTGGTCCACGTTTAAACATAAAAAATAGCCTAAGTTGTTGTGCTAGGGGTAGCGAGCTTGTTCGGAATTTTCGTAGTTTACTCGTGGGATCGAGATATTTGGTCCACGTTTAAACATAAAAAATTGCCTAAGTGGTTGTGCTCGGGGTAGCAAGCTTGTTCAAAATATTATTAGTTTACTCGTGGGATCGAGATGTTTGGTCCATGCTTAAACATAAAAAAATTGCATAGCGAGCTTGTTCGGAATTTTATTAGTTTACTCATGGGATCGGGATGTTTGATCCACGTATAAACATAAAAAAATTGCCAAAGTGGTTGTGCTCGGGGTAGCGAGCTTGTTCAAAATTTTATTAGTTTACTCGTGGGATCGGGATGTTTGGTCCACATTTAAACATAAAACAATTGCCTAAGTTGTTGTGCTCGGGGTGGTAGCGAGCTTGTTTGAAATTTTATTAGTTTACTCATGGGATCGGGATGTTTGGTCCACGTTTAAACATAAAAAATTGCCTAAGTTGTTGTGCTCGGGGTAGCGAGCTTGTTCGGAATTTTATTAGTTTACCATAGGATCGGAATGTTTGATCCACGTTTAAACATAAAAAATTGCCTAAGTGGTTCTGCTCGGGGTAGCGAACTTGTTCGGAATTTTATTAGTTTACTCGTGGGATCGGGATGTTTGGTCCACGTTTAAACATAAAAAATTGCTTAATTTGTTGTTCTCGGGATAACGAGCTTGTTCGAAATTTTATTAGTTTACTCGTGGGATCGGAATGTTTGGTCCATGTTTAAACATAAAAAATTGCATAAGTGGTTGTGCTCTGGGTAGCGAGCTTGTTCGGAATTTTATTAGTTTACTCGTGGGATCGGGATGTTTGGTCCACGTTTAAACATATAAAAATTGCCTAAGTGGTTGTGCTTGGGGTAGCGAGCTTGTTCGGAATCTTATTAGTTTACTCGTTGGCTCGGGATGTTTGGTCCATGTTTAAACATAAAAAATTGCCAAAGTTGTTGTGCTCGGGGTAGCGAGATTGTTCGAAATCTTGTTAGTTTACTCGTGAGACCGGGATGTTTGGTCCACGTTTAAACATAAAATTGTCTAAGTTATTTTGATAGGGACTCTGAACAATAAACGGAATTAAAATATTTCGTTCATAAAAAAAAGAGATTACACAAGGAAATAATCCTATTCTACAGCTCGAAGATCTCGAGGGAGGCTTTCCAGAGCAGCCTCTTGGTCGAGAAAGTCCTTTGGAGCTCCCTCTGGTGGATAACCTTTTGCCTCAAACTGATGAGCATAGGCTTTAAACCCGTGAGCAAAAACATTTGAGGCGCGCTTCGCGAGCCAGGCCTCATCTATTCGAGCATCAACAGAGAATTTCTCCTGAGTAAGTTGCTCGGAGATGGTTTTGTACTGCTCCGAGAGGGTCTTGTTGACCTCTTCAAGTTCAGCTGGATTCTTAAGCTCGTCGTCAAGGGCCTTCTGCACCTTCTATTGAGCAACCCTTATGGAGGAATGCCGCTCCTTAAGGATGGCCACAGTCTTCTTCAAGTCGTCAAATGTTTTGAAACTATTGAGCTTCCTTACGCTGACCGACCACTTCTAAGCGAACAGAGTGGAATCGGATTAATAGCTCACCAGCCATCATGTGGGCCTGCATAAGTGTAAAATGATTAAATACACCGAAGATAAGTACTTAGAAAATTTTCGATAAAAGAAAATTACCTTGGTGAAGAAGTGGAGAAGTCATTCACCAGGTTGCTGAAGGCCAGCTCCCCAAGGTACTTGTGGTCGGCAGAATTGGGGGAGAAGCAATAGATTGGGAGATTTTTGGGTCGGGTTTTTTCAAAAGGGGAACGTGGGGAGAATAGTCCCAAGTTGGTATGTGATGAGTAGGTTGAGAACAGGCTTGAGGTATGGCAGTAATAATCAAATAAGAAGTTTTTTTTTCTTGGGGGGGGGGGGGGGGGGGGGGGTGTCGAAGAAGAACCTTGGCTCTCAGGGGTTCCTCTTTTGCGAGGATGAGGAACCAGGGGCTCCTCCTCCTCGAGTGGACCCACAGTGTCAATGATCGGTGAGGTAGGAGGAGCAAGAGTATGATCTGCAGAGGGAGCTGGAGGGTGACCCCGACGCTTGCATTGAAGCTCGTCCCTTTTTGGACATAGCCTTCAAGTTCTCAGCCATCCTAGCTTTCATCATTTTTGTCTCTATAAAGAACAGACAAAGGTCAGTTCGAACAAGTTATCAAAATCTAAATATAAAAGAGAGTACTCAGAAACGCTCACCGATGGCATTTTCAAGGATGCACCATTCGGGCTTAACAAGAACAAGTACAACAGTCTGTCATCAGTTAGCTCCGCCGGATTATAGCACTGATCGCCAAGTTTACGACGAACCGAGAGATACGGTCCCATTTTAAGGTGACCCTTGATTGACTTGCCCTTCGGGAGGTTTTCTCTCCACTCCATGGGACAATCCCAATGCTGGAATTGACGAGTAAAAAAGTAAAAAAAAATCCAATTTTTCTTATGGACAAAGGGTAGTTCTTGAGGAAACCAACCCCCGTTCGAGAAAAAAAGTAAAAAAGGTCGATCTCTTTCTTATTTAACTGAAAGAGGTAGTGAAAGAGTTCGGGTGTAGGAATAAAACCCAAAAAGGAATGGGCAATGAAGAAGCCCGCCAATAGTCTATAATTATTGGGGAATAATTGGCTAAGGGAGATGGTAAAATATGAGGAAATTTCTACAAATAACGAGGGGACAGAAAAACGAAGGCCCACTCAAAGTTGGTCTAGATAGAAGGGAAAGTAGCCCTCAGGGGGGCAGATGGGGACGATACCCTGGAGGAAGAGCAATAATAAAAGTCCCCTTGGAAATATCCCACTGGGTATGAATACTGGATAGATGCTGGCTCGTCTGAATCCTGGACTCGAAAATTTCGAACCAGTGGACTTTGGCTGCAACCAAGTCTTGTTCTGTCGTAGCCCGTTCTTCCTCCCTACGAGCAGCTGAGGAATTTGAAGAACTCAATGTCTCCTCGCTAGGGGTGCTTACCGGTTGGAACCGGTCCAGTCCGGACCGGAACCGGCCGGTTCCGGACCCGTTATGGGCGGAACCGGTCCGGTCCGTTAAGGATCCGGATCGAACCGGTTTCGGTTTGGTTCGGATCGTTATCGATTTTTCATTTTTTTTTTTAAATGTTGTAAATGTTTCTTCAATGATGTTCATCACAAATTCAATATATTTCTTCTTCATTTCATAATATAGATGCATACAAATAATTGTAAAGACATGACAATTGAAAATCTAAATAAAAAAATATTACAATTTAGTACTTAGCAGTCTTCATAATTGATAAGTATTGTTTTGGCGTTCTCTTCTTCTTGCTCGTCATAATGATTTACGAATTCGTCAACCGTCACATCTCTTCTATTTTTGCATTCTGCTTCAAACCAATCTTTAAGTAACGTGAGCATGCATAACGAATCAGCTGATAGACTACTTCTGTAGTCTCCAATAATACGGCCGCATGTTGAGAATGCCGATTCAGAAGCGACGCTTGAAGCTTGTACATCATACACGTCTCTAGCCATTTTGGCTAAGATAGGGAATTGTGCTGCATTGGACTTCCACCATTGTAAGACGTCGAAGTTGTCTTCGGTTAGAAATTGATAATTCAGATAAATTTGCAACTCAGTCGACGTGCTAGTAGAAGGTCCTTTTCCCTTAAGTTTTTTCCTGCCCAACATTCTAAGCAAATTGATGCCCCCACCTTTAGATTGAGCTTGGGGTTGTTCTTCAACAGGCATTTGTTGCGATGATTCACTTGCCTGTTGATTATAATACAATTGAAACATATTTTGGAGAGATTGCATTGTAGACGTCTTTTGATCGTCAACAACCTTCCCCAAAAATTTATCATAATATTCAAAAAATATCTCAAATGAAGATAAACATTGACTAGGATCTAGCAATGTTGCGATGCAGTGCACGGGTGGGATTTGTTCCCAATACTTTATAAATTTAGTTTCAATTGCACTAACAAAAGCATGCAAGTCATAGTCATCTCTAAATTCTATAAATTTATCAAACATGTTAAATACTAAAGGAAGAAAATAAATGGAAGTTGGATAAGTAACACCAGATAAACGTTCCGTCGCTTCTTTGAAAGTACCTAACAATGATACACAATTTTCAACAAATTCCCAATCCTCATTAGTCAAATAAATACTTTCATCGCTATCAGGCGTTTGATATGAATTATAAAATGGAGTTAAAATATCTTTGTAAGGTAACATAGCATTCAACATATTGTACAACGAATTCCACCTAGTTTCTATTGGTGATGGAAAAAGAAGATGCTTTAAACCATTAGATAAACATAATTGTTTCCAATCACGCTTAACACGGCCTGTGCGTAACCATTTAGCGCAGTATTTCATTTTGTCAATACATGCTGAGTGATTGTCCTCATAACCAACTTTAACAGCCAAATTAATCACATGACATGCACATCTAACATGAAAAAAATACCATCAAGCATTGGTTTAAGATAGGTCTTTAAATCACGCATCAGCATTGTTATTCGCAGCATTGTCTAATGTGATTGAAAATACCTTATCCTGAATTCCATAATGTCTACAAGTGTTGAATACATATTTAGCAATTACATAACCAGTATGTGCACAGTCTAACTCATCTAAAGACAAAATCTTTTTTTGCATACACCAATTATCATCAATCCAATGTCAAGTGACAACAAGATATGAATCAGAATTTACATTTGTCCAAATATCAGTTGTTAAACTAACCCTACAAGGCAAACTAGAAAGATGTTGAAACAATGTATTTCTATATTCAACAAATACGTCCATACAATTTCTTTTTAGTGTGTGCCTGAAAATATGTTTAAACATGGGTTGTATAGACGAAGCAAATTCAATAAAACCAGCACGTTCAGCTTGTATAAAAGGTAGTTCACATCTGATCACAAATCTAACAAGTGACCTACGATTAATTTCAGCAGTTAAAATAAAATTCGTGCAAGTAAGAACATTAATTTGTGCTTGTGTTGCTTCTCAACTTAATGGTTGTAATGTTGTCTCATCAAAATTATGTTTTTTTACTAAGTGTTTTTTTAAATGTTCTGGTGCCTCCACTGGAACCACCAGCTTTATATGAATACTGGATCTTACATAATTTACATATTGCAACAGATTCATTAGTACCTTCTTTTTGAGCGAGTTCAAAGTGATCCCATATCTTACTTCTTTTGGCACGAGTAGGTTGTCTACTCGCTGCTGTAGTGGCTCCGGATGACTCCACATGTTGTCTTTCTTGGGCTTGGGCAGCAACAGGTTCGCAGGCTGTTGGGGTTGTTGTGGGTCGACATTCATAGAAGAACCACCAACATTGAGGTCAGCAAAAAAATCATAACTTTCATTTAACTCAGGAATTGGCACATGCAAATTCATTGCAGAAGATGAACTCAGTGATAGACGACCCGGAACAAGACCCCGACTACGACCCCGGCTACGACCAGCACCACTGCTAGATGAAGATGCCATTATTATATAAGACTATAAGTAAATTGTAGATAGCACAATTGAGAGAAAAATATGAGAGTGAAGTATTTTTCGTTACAATAATTGTTATGAAACAATACACAACACAACATCCCCTATTTATAGTTTTTTTTTTTATTAAAAAAATTTAAAAAATAAAAATAAAAAGTTAACGTTGGCAACGGCTAAGAGTCGTTGCCAACGTTAACAAATGTTAACGTTGAAGAGGCAACGTTAACATTTGTTAACGTTGCCTTCTTCTTTTTTTATTTTTTTTTATTTTTTATTTTTTATTTAAAAAACCTACCGGTTTCGGAACCGGAGCCAAATCGGTAGCACCGGAATCGGCGGTGTTACCGGTTTGGTTCTTCGGGACCGCCCCGGACCGGTTTCTAACCGGTTCCCACCATGAGTATTACCCCCACGTCCAACTTGCATCCTTGTGATAACTGAGGCTGTTAGATGCCTTCGATCAAACATCTGAACTTCATGATGAATGGAGTGAAGATCAGCCCGAGCATATTTTTCAAAAGCATAATCCGGCCATTCTTGATTATTTTCGATCATTCTATCCGCTTTTTTCACTCGCTCCAAAAAATAATGCACACAACGATCGAATGTTAACTGTACAATGGCAGTGATTGGAAGGCGACGTGCACCTTTCATGACTCCATTTATGCACTCCGACATATTTGTTGTTAGGATACCACAACGCCATTCTTCATCATGAGCAAGTGTCCACTGAGACTTATCAATCCGATTCAGGTAATCAAAAGCCCTTGGTTCAATGGTTTTGATCTCTTCCATCGTACGCTCAAATTTTATCAGTTGATTTTCTGATCCAGCTTTCCAACACAAGTCTTTTAAGTGCACGTTTTTGAAACGACTATTAAAGTTTGAGCAAAGATGTCTCAAACAAAATCGATGCACTCCACGGGGGGGTTTAAAGTCGGGGATACAGTCGGCTGCTGCAATAAGGCCCGGATGTCGATCAGAAATCAAACACACGCCGCCAGATTCTCCAATAATGTGTTTGCTAACCATCTCCAAGAACCATTTCCATGACAAAAAGTTCTCTTCATCGACAATTGAAAATGCCAGCGGTAACACTTGATTATTCGCGTCCATGGAGACAGCAATCAACATCTTATGCTGATATTTTACATACAGATGTGTGCCATCCACTGTAATAACTTGACGACAGTGGCGGAAACCATCTATGCACGGTTGGAAGGCCCAGAAAACATAACTCAAAGTTTTTTCTCTCGGTCTTGCATTATCAAGATGATCCCACTCCACGACTGTGCCTGGGTTCCATTTTTTCAAAGCTCCCATATAGAAAGGTAATTTGTTGACCGAGCTCTCCCAGGTTCCATACACGTTCCGTATTGCACGTTTCAAACTATGCCAGCCTTTTGCATATGATATTTCAAAGCCATACTTATCTTTCACCGTTTGAATCACATACTTGATTTCATAAGCTGGATCACGACGAACGATTCCCAATAACAAGCTAGCAATCATATTCTTATCCAAGTTCGAATGATCAAGCGACAGCTCACTCAGCAGACAAGTGTGAGGACCACCATATTTGGTTATTTTGAATAACCCAACTTTTTTATCCAAACATGCACGCAGGTACCATCTGCAAGGTATATCCTCTGTACCGTGTTTGCATATTACTTTCCACAATGTTTTTGTACTCTTAACAACATGGTACTCACGTTTTGCAACACGTACTGAATAATCCTTCACAGCTGCCTGCAGATGAAATTTATCTTTGAAGACCATGTTACGATGGATTTCACCTTTGGAGTAATCATAAAAACTCCCCCTCCTCTTGGTTTTCAACTGCTTCTGCCATCACACCAATATCAACTTCATCATCATCAGCATCAGTCTCATCATCAGATGGAATCCCCTGTGGTTCAGAATTAATTTGATCACCAAAATCAGCAAAACTGTCTGCTCGTGGCTCAGCGGCAACATTATCAACATCTACTGGATGATCATCTCGGTCTCCACCACTATATGAACCCTCAGCTTGATGTCGAGCAACAGACGTCTCTTGAATAACAGATGTCGTCAATCCTTCTGAAAAACTGCCACTCATTGGCATTTCTGGAACATAATCATAATTCCTTGGTTCTGCTTGTATATAAAATTCCAAGCAACTATGACCCTGTTCTGAATCAAGTAGCCATGCTAAATTGTAATCATCATCTATGGGTAAAACAGTCTGACGTAACCCCGAAAAATCTTTGAACATATGCCTAGCATATAATTTCAAAAGAAACTGGTTGCGATCGAACCCAGTGATATCATATATTTTATCTAATAATTGTAGAAAATTAATTGTACGCCGTATAGTTGTACCTCTTGATGGACCACGATCATATCGGACGAACTCAGAATCTTGTATAATATTACCCCCCCAATAAAATAAAACTTGAATAGACATATTTTGATAACTACAGAAAACTATTACTAGTAGCTAATAAAATCTTTTCTGATGTAGAAGATCAGCTAAAGCTGCAACTACAGAGCATAATCAGAATTTATCATATAATAAAAATATTAAAAGAGAAGTTAAAAATATTAAAAGAGAAGTTATGAATTGGTGAGAAAACTAAGAGGCGAACGGCTTTATTTATAGCACATTTAGTGCCGCCAACTGAGTTGGCGGCACTATTAAAATAATGTCACGCCAACTGAGTTGGCGTGACCCTATAAAACAAAGGTCACGCCACCTCAGTTGGCGTGACTACTATTCAACGTTGGTCACGCCAACTGAGTTGGCGTGACCAATATTTTATATGGTCACGCCAACTCAGTTGGCGTGACCTATTGGACCCGCCAACTGAGTTGGCGGGTAAGGTTAGTTTTTAAATGTTTTCAGAATTCGGGTTATTTTTGTTATTATTTGTTTTATTGGGGTTATTTAAATAAATAACCCATGAAAAACCATAATTGTATATCCCTCAAATTCTCACGCAAATACACAGCAAAATATGCATCAAACAAGAAGAATTCATGGAGAATATATTTATATTAGGGATAACTTACCAAGTTGAGAGAAATAATGGCGAAGAATCGATGAGTAATCGCATAAGGATTGTAAATTGGCAGTAAATGAAGTGACGTAAATTAGGAATTAGGGCAGATTGTATTACAGTAACATGGGGACTTACTACACAGTGTGGCGCTTTTTCACAGTACAAGCAAATGCAATTTTGCATTCTATATTTTAAAGCCGTACTTTTTTGGTGGTTTCAGTTAGGGGTGTTTGTCAGACCGGTCAATTTCAATTAGCGGTGCTTATCGGGTCGGATCAATCCAGACCCGACCCGACAGAACCGGTTAGTCCTGTTCAGAACCGAAATCGGGTTAACCGATTCCAATCCGCTCCGAAACCGGTAAAAAACCTGTTCGGATCGGTTCCGTATCTAGAAACTGGTAGCACCACTTGTTCCGGTGCTACCGGTTCCGATTCCGAAACCGAAAACGATAATTTTTGAAAAAATTAAATAATTAAAAATAAAAAAATGAAACCAAGCAAGGCAACGGCTATAAAGTCGTTGCCTTTGTGAACATTTTTTTTTTTCAATTTTTTTTTTAAAAAACTATAAATAAGTGTGTTGTGATACTTTTATCACTTAGTTCATCTTCGGCAATGAAATCGCAGTCGGGGTCTCATATTTTCTCTCTATTGTTCTATCTGCATTTTAAAGTTGTATACTTTTATCTCATATTTTCTCTCTATTGTTCTATCTGCATTTTACTTATATGATAATGTCATCCTCATCTAGCAGCGCTGGTCATAGCCGAGATCGCAGTCGGGGTCTCATCCCAGGTCGTCTATCACTTAGTTCATCTTCGGCAATGAAATTGCCTGTGCCAATCCCCGAGTTAAATGAAAGTTATGATTATTTTGCTGACTCAAAGTTGATGGTTCATCTATGAAAATCGAAACGCAACAACCCGAACCTCCTGCTGCCCAAGCCCAAGAGAGACAACAATTGGAGTGATCCGGAGCCACTACAGCAGCGAGTAGACAACGACTCGTGTCAAAAGAAGTAAGATATGTGATCACTTTGAAATCGCTCAAAAATAAGGTACTAATGAATTTGTTGCAATTTGTAAATCATGTAAGATACAATGTTCATATAAAGCCGGTGGTTCCAGTGGAGGCACCAGAACATTTAAAAAACACTTAGTAAAAAAACATAATGTTGATGAGACAACATTACAACCATTAGGTAGAGAAGCAACACAAGCACAAATTAATGTTCTCACTAGCACGAATTTTATTTTAACTGCTGAAATTAACCTAGGTCACTTGTTAGATATGCGATTAGATGTGAACTACCTTTTATATAAGCTAAACATGCTGGTTTTATTGAATTTGCTTCGTCTATACAATCCATATTTAAGCATATTTCTAGGCACACACTAAAAAGAAACTGTATTGACGTATTTGTTGAATATAGAAATACGTTGTTTGAACATCTTTCTAGTTTGCCTTGTTGGGTTAGTTTAACAACCGATATTTGGACAAATGTAAACTCGGATTCATATCTTGTTGTCACTTGTCATTGGATTTATGATAATTGTTGTAGGTAAAAATGGATTTTGTCTTTAGATGAGTTAGATTGTGCACATACTGGTACTGTAGTTGCTAAATATATATTCAACATCTGTAGACATTATGAAATTTAGGATAAGATATTTTCAATCACGTTAGACAACGCTACGAATAACAACATTGCGATGCGTGATTTAAAGGCCTATCTGCAACCCTTGATTGTGTTTTTTTTCATGTTAGATATGCATGTCATGTTATTAATTTGGTTGTTAAAGTTGGTTATGAGGACAATCACTCAGCATGTATTGAGAAAATGAAATATTGCGCTAAATGGTTACGCACGAGCTGTGTTAAGCGTGATTGGAACAAGTATGTTTATCTAATGGTTTTAAGCATCTTCTTTTTCCATCACCAATAGAAACTCGGTGGAATTCGTTGTACAATATGTTAAATGCTATGTTACATTACAAAGATATTTTAAATCCATTTTATAATTCATGTCAAATGCCTGATACCGATGAAAGTATTTATTTGACTGATTAGAATTGGGAATTTGTTGAAAATTGTGTATCTTTGTTAGGTACTTTTAAAGAAGCGACGGAACGCTTCTCCGTTGTTACTTATCCAACTTCTGTTTATTTTCTTCCTTTAGTATTTAACATGTTTAATAAGTTTATAGAATTTACAGATGAGTATGACTTGCATACTTTTGTTAGTGCAATGAAAATTAAATTTATAAAGTATTGGGAACAAATCCCACACGTGCACTGCATCGCAACTTTACTAGATCATAGTCAATGTTTAGCTTCGTTTGAAATATTTTTTGAATATTATGCTAAAATTTTTGGGAAGGTCATTGACGATCAAAAGACGTCTACAATGCAATCTCTCCAAAATATGTTTCAATTGTATTATAATCAACATGCAAGTGAATCATCGCAACAAATGGCTGTTGAAGAACAACCCCAAGCTCAATCTAGAGGAGGGGGCATCAATTTGCTTAGGATGTTTGGCAGGAAAAAACTTAAGGGAAAATGACCTTCTACTAGCACGTCGTGTGAGACCCCGTTATCTAACAACGTTATAAGGTGCAATTAAGAGAACTAATCATGCATAAATCAGAGTAATAGACCGTGTTGATGCCCTGAGCTTAAGAGTTACAGTACCAAAAATTTCAAAAAGGAATTAGTTACATTCCTAACAAAAGAGTGTGAAACTATAGTTTTACTCTACTCTATGTAGAAACTATACAAAAATGGAGATTCTGTTATGCTATCACTGAAGCACTCCTTACAGCTCACGCATCAACCCCGACCCTAGTTCTCCATGCCAAATGCACCTACAAGGACAACCCCCAACACATGAGCACATAATAATTCATATTCAACACAATATGAATAAAAGCGTAAATGCGTAAACCATAAATACAAAATACTTCATGTATTCCAATGCATTAAAACGCCCCCTTTTGGTTGTCCCTGTACCATAACTCATAATCGAATCAGTGAATGATATTATGGTTTTAAACAAATGTCATGACATATTTCAATTCCTCAAATCCTCAAACCAATCCCTAGTCCGTTTATCACAATGTATTTTAATGCCCCTCGCTTCACATATAAGCGGCATAGAATAACCTCGTTTTAATGGACATGCGGTACTCCCACCCCTCGCTTCACATTTTTGCGGCAAATATTCTTTCCTCGCTTCATATGATAACCTCGCTTCAATTGTGACATGCGGTACTCCCACCCCTCGCTTAACATTTAGCGGCACAAAAATAAATAGCGGCAAGCATTAAAATCATCAAGGTGATAACCATGACTCATGGGATGCGCATCAATCAATCAACATATACATATGCAATCATAATGTATGGATCAACATGTATTTGCATCTACCATGCACAAGTCAATACACACTTGCATCTACAATGCATATCTCAATGCGTATATAAATTACATGTTACCGTTCGGTGCCCGTACGTCTTCTACGTACCTTTCCAAAATATGGTATGTTGCAGGACTCTATCCCCTGCGTTGTGTGGCTATCTGTGAAGGCTCTACACAAGTGTACAACACAATATTAGATGCCAATAATAGCCCAATACCAAAAATCCTACAATAATTAATCAAAACACAACATTTGGCTTCTCGCGATCGATCGACAATAAGCCCCGATCGATCGCGAGATGCTGCTGCCTCAATGTCCAAAAATCTGTCTTCCGCGATCGATCGCTGAAGTTGTGCCGATCGATCACGGCATCGCCGATCGATCGCGTCAAACTCGCGATCGATCGCTGAAGACTTCTGCGTCGCACCCTGGTGCTCGCGATCGATTGGGAAGAACGCGCCGATCGATCGCCGAAGTCTGCAATCGCGAGAAATCGCCATTTTCGAACACATTTCAAAAGCTACTATAAAATACATGATAAACCATCATATTCCAACAACTCAACACACCAAATACTCCATTATACTACCATGAAACTACACAATAACCAATTCTATCAAGAATACTCCCATACATGCCATTTTCACTCAAAATAAACATAAACTCAACCAAAACTTAAACCATAAACATAACATGATTCCATACCCTTTTTGCTCCACTTTCTTAGCAAGAATTTAGCAATGAAATACCAAGCCTCCTCCTCCTCCTTGGCTGCTGAATGATGGACGAAAAGATGGGGAAGGAAAGATGGAGAATGGAGTGGTGGGAGGTTGAGTGAGAGGAGGGGTAAGAGAGGTATGGGGCTGCAGAATGATTATGGGTTGGGGGTTTGATTAATGAGTGGGTTAAGTTTTCTTGGTCCCGGTATTTAGCATGATGCATTAAAATATCCTCACATGATATTTTATAGTATTTATTCAATAAAATACATCAAATTCAAATTAAACATGCTTTACCAAAACAAACAACACCCACCCCCATTAATCATGCATAACTCAAAATCCCAACATACAACACCTGCACCCTGAAATGCATTACCAGGTCATGACTATCAGATGACTAAGCATTTCCCAATATTATTAATTCAACTCAATAATTTAACACCATAATCCTCACATAACATAATAAATGTTCAATTGTACAAAATCATTTCGGGGATATCACACGTCGACTTAGTTGCAAATTGATCTGAATTTTCAGTTTCTATTCGACGTCTTACAATGGTGGAAGGCAAATGCAACACAATTCCCTATCTTAGCTAAAAAAGCTAGAGACGTGTAGAAGTTTCAAGCATCGCTTCTAAGAATGTTGCCATTCTTCTTTTTCCAATTGGGCCGTTTAAGAGTCCCAAATGTTGCCAAACATGCCTATTCCAGATGATAATGAAACGAAGGATAAGAAATAGACCCAATTTTGGTTCTCTAACTTGTTTATTTTCCGTTTTTAGTCCTAAAAACTTTGAATTTACAGTTTAAATCCAGTAAATTGATAGTTGTTTTCACCTTTACTAAGCCAAATGCTGATGTGATATAACTTATCCGATAGGCAAGGTGTGGAGTAGCATGATTGAAATCCACTTTGGGCCAATCCCATTATAAAAAGAAAAAAAGAAAAGGGAAAAACCCACCATAGTGTTGTCCTTTTGGCATAAATTGATGAACCAAAATTGTAACAAAAAAACAAAAACAAAATAGTAACAAAAACCAAACAAGTGGTGTGCGTCCAAAGTGGGAGAGAAGAAAGTCACATGACATGATCCCCCATCACGAGTATTTTCCCTTTCAACCGGCAGTTCCTCAATCAGCGAAATTTATGGTACATAGGCATGCAAATAGATGAAGATAGATTAGTATTCTCAGCCATAAAATGCAAAAAAGAAAAAAAAAATCTTGAAAATATAAGTAAACTTCGTGGACCCTTCTGAAACCCTAACCTTGTTTCCTTCCAAAGGGCTTCGGTTTTTGTGATTCTGGATGTTTTAATGATTGTAGAATGCCCTATCCTACAATGGGTATCTATCCATTCTCCAGATCTACCGATTTGTGATGTAAATTGTGGATATTTCATCAAGAAAATAAATGGGGTATGCTATATTGGTGCAGTTTGGGTTGCATAATGGTGTCTGGTGATCAGAAGAAAGAGAGAATTAAACTGACAGAAGAGAGTGAGCATACGTAGGTGATTGTATAAAGATTATACTTTTGTGTTTACGTGTGCTCACTTCTCTTACTGTCAGCTTCCCTCTGCTCTTTGACTATCCATTATGACTACACTACAACATATGCCGGCTCCATCTTTTTCTTTTATTTTCTGTGGAAAAAGTTCAAAATTTTGGCAAAAGGAGGACGAAATTAGGGGCTACAATTCCAAGAAGATGGTGAAGATTAATCGAGTTGATCCACAAAGCACACACAGTCAAACTGACAGACTTGAGTACTGCATTTTTTTTTTTTTGGGCGAAGAAGAGGAAATTCATGTCAGATTATGTAAAAATTTCAAGCCCATTTTTCCTCTATTCACGGCATGTTTCTTGATGTGATTGTTTGAATTTCTTTTTTGCTAAAAAATATTTTTTATATTTATAATCCCTCGTCATATAATATAAAATCTATTATTTATTGGGATTGAGCTTTGAGGCGTGACTTTTGATGCTGCTGTTTGAAAGGACGACTTGGATTTGGGAAGGTACGCCTGGTTACTGTTCTGATTTAACGGAAAAAAACTTGTGTTTTTATTTTTTCTAGGGCAGTCTTTGAAATCGAATACTTTTAGAACTTCATAATATTTATCGATTCTTACTGTCTTCGTTTTGCAGCTAAAGAAACACAAGGATTTGCTGAAATTAATCTCCTCCATTTCCTTCTTATCATATCTCTCTGTTCAACTCCGGTGCAAAATCTTGGGTTTCTTTTAACTTCTTAATCTCTCTCTTTTTTACACATGTTCGTTTAATTTCCTTGGGGACAAAAGGGATTTTACCTAGATATATTTATGTAACATTTTAAATTTTCTTTTTTGTTTTTTTTTTATATTGAAAGCAAGGATTATCTATATTGTGGAGAATATGGCTGTGGATGGAACTGAAATATGGCAAGGTTTGGCTTTCCTTCAGTAGGCAGATACATATTCTACAGGTTTATTATTTGGTAAAACTCCCTTTTTTGGTCAATTATTTCTTTAATCACTCAAGCATTTGATTGAGATCAATTTCTTGAACTTGCAGATAATATATGGTGCTGGGGAATATGATTAGCTTCCTTTACTGAAACTTAATCCATCAGGTATTTTTTCATATTCTTCCTCCTTTGTTATAGAAGTTCAGATTCGAAGTTGATATTCTATATGTTTATAAATCATCAGGAAATAATAGGCTGATTATTTATATGTGTTGAATTAACTGTGTGATTTATAAATTGTTGGTGTTCTTTCTGTTAATTCATTTTACCTTTAATGAGCTCCATTTTGATGTAGATGGCTGATCATTTGTGTGCAGTTTAGATTAAAGATTTTATTAACATAAATTCTTAATTCATTTCTCAAAATATTGAAGCAAATACACACACACACACACACACACATGTTATTGTTAATTGTCATAGTTTAATTGTCTGGGCAGAAGAAGAAACTCTAAAGGAGTTTCCCTTTGGATGACATCTGCTAACCATCTTGCTAATGATAGACTAAGATTTTACGTGGATGAAGATTATCCATATCTTCAGTGTCTTTTCCATTTTTATACCATACTGAAATAATACTAGAATAGCATCATGAACTAGGGAAAAATGCTACTATTACTACTATAAATGTTTCACGGAATATGAAATAGGAGAGAATTACAATTTTGTTCCTGTAAGCTTTTTAGTTGTATCTAATAGGTGGATAATCATTTTCACTTTTAGTGATTTTTACCGAGGTGTTGACGTGGTACCAAAAGTGATGACTTGGCTCCGAAAATTGATGGCGTGGCACCTAGAATTGGTGGCGTGGCTCCTGAAGAACACGCCAGCACTCTGGTAAAAAAGAATAAAGTGAAAACAAAGACCAATTTACTGGACTAACACTGTAATTAGAAACTAATATGAAAAATAGAAAAGTTACGGGACCAAAATTATAAGTCCCGGTGTAAAATAGTTATTTCTTGTGGTTGAACTCAACTATTAATCTTTTTTCCATAATTTCATATGTTAAAAATTTACAAGGCTATAATATATATTGTTATCCTTTGATTGTGATACGAGTATTGAAGAAAATTTATGAGGGGCGATGTTGGCACCCTTCTCCCTGCGCCACTGATATTTTGTTCAGACTGACAATTACTAATTATGCTCGTGGTCTTACTAATTGTGTAGTATTTTGACTTAGTAAGAGCATCTTTTTAACTGAACTATGTTTGAATAATGGAATAGGATAATTCCATGGCTGCTACATTTCCATATAATCTGTTAATTCTACTTCTTGAAATATATTTTTTTCCAAGAAAACCAAACCAAACCAAACCTTGGATGTCTGCTGAGGAATATTATCGAAGAAAGGAAATTTCGATGTTTTTTCCTTGAAGCCCACACTTAACTAGAACAACTACCATTACATTACCTAGTTTTTTTTCAGTAGATTTTAAATAAGAGCAACCTTCAAAGTGGCTTGTGAGTAATGATGAACTAAGATATGAGATAGGAGCCTTGTTGAAAACCTGTTAAAGAAAATTACACATTTGTTATGTCTCAAAATGGATTACAGTTGTTCCGCCAAATATTTGACTTCCACAAGCCAAACTCACGCTGTTTTTCCTTGTTCTATGTATTGAACTTGAAAATACTCCTAGAATTTTTTATCTGGCATCAACTTCATACCTCTTTGGATTTTCACTGAATAGTTTTAATACAACCCTATTTCATGTCCTCGAGATTCTGGTGTACTTAAATAACTTGGACAAAAAAATTTATCTTGTCAAGTGTACTGAGTTGCTAGGCAATATAATTCGAGCTTTTAGTCTGAAGAAGGGTTTTGCCTAAAATTAAGCCAGAACTAGAAAAAACATAGTTTCTCAATTTACACTGCTAAAAACTTGAGGGGGAGGAGAGGCACATGGTTAATTAACAGAATTGTTTAGAAGTAGTTCTCAAAGAAAAAAACCTGCAAAATCTGGAGGTGGGTGGTCAGTCCACATACAGCTGAGTCCAACGAGGTGAATTGCAATAGCTCGTGTCCTTGAAGTATTGGTACACCAAGAAATTAGATCGAGTTTGGTTTAAGGGGCCAAGCGGAAGTAACTCAAACTAACATGCTCTCAATTGTAAAGATAAACAAACAGAAAGTGAATATGTACACAAGCTTGTTTATGGAAGTTCGAAGGTTCAATAATTCCACGTCTCCAGCCAATGTCACCTTACGACTGGATCTCTTAGCATCTCAACTTAACTACTCTCCAGCAGTCTAACTCATCTTATCTCTTATACTATTCAGACACAAGTCTAAGAGTTACACAAATCACTCATCAACAATGATGCTCCCTATACAAAGGTTGATTATTTGTGACGTAAAATCGATCCCATACATGATCAGATATTCTATTCAGGGATGGTGCGTATGTGTGTGGGGTATGCTCTCAACAAAGCTGATATATTCGTGTATCCAGGATCGATCACCCTGAGATGTCTTTACGATGAACTATGAGTTGGATCGTTCTCTCTCTTCTTGATATTTATAGCCTTCAAATTGGTCTGCTACTTGAGTTTAACACTCAATGGTTTGATCTGTTCAGTAAGTTTGACCCAACTGACCGGTCAGTTGACTAGCTTTTCCTTTGAAGCTCCTCTTGTTGTCATGTCGTAGATTAGTTCTACCAATCCTCAACCATACAGATACTAGTTCTGTTATTCCTTAGCTGGACTCAGGTCAATTGGCCTGAAATGATTGACCAATCCTGCTGATTCTTTACTAGCTTGTCTTTTTTTTTTTTAAACAAAAACCACTACTGTGATGGTAGGGACTTAGGCAGACCCTACCGGTTTATTAATAACCAAAGAAAAGAGATTACAAGAAGTAAGATTCTCAGAACCGAATGAAACCATTTCTAAAGGTAGATTTGGAAGCACTTGCTAGCACCATTACTTTAAATCCATATTTAGAAATGATCAAATAACTGCTTCCATAACTAATGGTTTTAAAAGCGTTGAATATTAACCGTTCGAGATGGATTTAGATATATAAATGCTAGTGGTAACCATTTTTAGTTGTTGAAACAATTGAAGGAGTTATCACAGACTGCTTTGAGAAATAGGATTTCAGAAGCAGCACTACCATACATAAAAAAAACTTTTGAAGCTCGAATTTTTAGAAGTGGTTTTAAAAATGCATACGAAGTGCTTGTATTTTTGTAGTTCCCAAACAAAAACCTCTTAAGATTACCAATCTTAGAACCCTATTTTTGCGGTGCTAAAAGGCGAAATTTTTTTAATGCTCAACTTCGGAGTCCAGGACACTTTTTTCTATGAATTTGCTTCCTTTATTTGACAGGTGGTGGCCACTAGTACCTCGTTTGAAATGGTTATTGCATCATGGGATAGAGAATTGGGAGAGTTTAAATTTTCTTTTTTGCTTTTCAAATGAATAAGAATTGACTTTTCACCCGTTCCAGGGGAAAAGATGTTGATTCGAAGGTTAGTACTTTTTATATCTTCGAGAGGCAATTGTTGTGGGTTTTTTTTTTAAAAAAAAATCATTTTAGGTTGGTGGAGATGGAGGGTTTATAATTTTCTGAGTCAAATTGTTATAATACGGCATCAAATTTTTTTCCAACAACAACAGTCAAGTTTTCATCTCACTAATGGGGTCGGCTATACGAAGGATTACGCCAATGCTCTATCAAACTTATTTACAATGCTTTGAATTTCAGTTATTTGTGTGTTTTTCCTTATGTTTTGTGATTCTAGAGATATTAAATAGAAATATTTGGATTTAGGTGGCAATATGTCGGACCTTACTCATTTAGCCTCTGTGCTCATGACAAATTGTCCAACCCTGGTTAGAGCACGGCTCATTTGGCGTTCCACGTCTCATTCTTGGTCTATGGTTTAAATGATGCCATGTCTGAATTTTCTTCAGATGAGTTCAGTGATTTCTTTCTATTTGAGAAATTTTCCTATCCATGAAATTAAATCAAAATTTGTGTCATTTTTGGAGAACATGCGCGATATATACGATAAAGGTTTTTACTTTCGAGGATGAATATTTTCTGAGGTAGAACTATAAACTTTAACTAGGTAATCTTGTCCAAATGATTAACAATACTGAAGCGTTTGATCTTTTGATGTTCTCTCAATATGGAGATGGATTTCTTATTAGTCTTTGGTTTACCATCATTTAAGTTGGAGACGTTCAAGTACAAGTTTTCCTGTTTTGTTAATCAAATTTTCTGGTCATTCCTTTGGCAATCATTGATAGGTTTGATATTTGCTCATTCCCTTTTCAATTTATTACTTTGTTTTGGCCTATTTAATAGAAACTGGAAAAATTCAGGGCACTATTGTCTGAGTAATATATCCTCGTTTTTTCGAGTTCCTCATGTCCTATTTACTTTGTTATTATCTATGTTGCACCGATACTCCAAAAAATTTTGCGGTCAAGTATCGGATACTTCTGGGATACGGATACGGCAGGATACGGCACCGATACGTATCGGATACGCCACGTGGCGTATCCGAGGATAAAAAATAAATTTTTATTTCGGATACGTTTCGGATACGGTCAAGATACGCCGTTGACCGTATCCGATACGTGTAGGATACGGCAAATTTGAATTTTTTTAAAAAAATAGGGTTGAAACTGTAATTAAATTAAATTATTTAACTAAATCCCTATTTCCTAACAACTTTAATGTGTTTATGTCGATTATATGCTTGAAATTTTTAGATGTCCTGGATTAATATTTTACCATTTGTCGTGAAGTTGGTGAGTTTGCAACTTTATTCTGATTTCTAATGTGTTTAATGTTGATTATATGCTTGAAACTTGATTTATTACAAATATTATTAATTATATATTTATATATATATAAATTAATTAATAAAATTTGCCGTATCCGGACGTATCGTATCCTACAAATTTTGAAAATCCCGTGCAGCCGTACCCGTATCTGCGTATCCACGTATCCGCGTATCCGTATCCGTGCAACATAGGTTATTATGCATAATGGAGGTTTACTGCGTAAGATTTTTTTGTAGGTTAGATTAAAGGCAGTGAATTATTTGGTTTTTTGTGTCATGCCCTCTCCTTGTAATCTTTTTTTGTTTGTTTTCATTCTGATCTTGTAATATAAACAAAATATAATTCACCTTAATCCTTTATTACATGATTCGTATTGTCTTCTATGAAAACCTTGACAAATCCTTTCCATTTTTCTCATGAATGAAAGTTTCAGCTCAATAATAAACTTTGACAAATCCTTTATTTATTAAGCGTGTAAACAACAAATCAGGTGAGTATATAAAGAGTTTATGCATATTGGGTATGTAGATTTTTTATTTTCACTGTGATAAATTGAACAGTTTTATTTTATTTTTTCATTTTTTTATTTGAGATCAAGCAAGGTGGTTTTTTTTTTTGGTAAAATCTTTCCGGGTTTTGATTGGCTTCACAAATTTTTCCGGATGTTTTAAATTCCTCTTTTGGTGTTTATTTGATTCATTCATGAGTGTGGTTAACCTTTGCATTACTACCCCCAACTTCTGTAGAATTGCTGCAAATCTTAGGTCTTAGCTAGATGTTGGTAGAGTAAAGTTCATTCTGTAATTCGAGGATGTACTCCATCAGATATACACGAGTCTACGCATTATTATAACAGCATCTTCAATTGCTTTCTTCAAAACCATAATATGTTTTCCCTTTTGTCTTGTCAATTTAGTTGTTTAAGGTCATGTATTATGTTTGTAGACATAATGAGTCACCTAAATATAGCCTTCTTTCCTGATGACCGCACCCGAACTTCTAGCGCAAATTTTGGAGATTGATCTTGTAACTGATCAAGGTCAAGCAGTGGGATTAGAATATGTCTTCCTAGGTTGTTTTTGGAAACTGTTTTTATGAACTTTTTACCCTTTTTCTGATACATTTAGCTTGTGTTAACTAGAATATTATTATGCTTGCTTCCAAGTATTATTTTCTCTTTGTAATCGTCTTATTTTTTTGGCATCATCTTGGAGGTAATGCCTATTTATGTTACTTTCATGAAACAAATCGAACTTCAAAGGAATAGAAAAGGATGGATGCAGTAAAATTGATATTGGTTAAATTTTTTAATATATGAGAATAGCATGCTCCAAAAATGTAGGGTATAGTTAGAGATGTCAAACCGAGCGGACGACACGAGGCACGGCACGGGCACGGTATGACGTGGAGCGGCACGGCACGGCCCGTTTGCTACAGTGTCGTGCCGGGCCAAGCACGGCCTTGAACATGGGCGTGCCGGGACAAGGGATGCCAGCCCGTGGGCTGGCACGACACGACACTGTTTACTCTTTTTTTTTTTTAACCAGCGATCGATCGCCAATTATGTGGCGATCGATGACTTAGAGGCAGTAGGCTATGCACGGGCTTGGCGATCGATCGCCACATAAATGACGATCGATCGCCTAGAGGCAGTAGGCTATACACGGGGTTGGCGATCGATCGCCACAAAAATGGTGATCGATGGCCAATGACCAACGGTCAAAAAAAGTGTGGTTGAACGGCTTTTTTAAAAAAAAAACTTTTTTTTGTTGTTGTTATATATATGTGTGTTGAGGAAACATTTTATCCTCTCAATCTCTAAGCGCTATATACTTGAGACGCTATACTCTCACTTCGTTTACAAGAAGAAAGAAGTTCTTCTTGCCAAGATAAGCACAAGCAACAAAGTCACTACTCCTCATAGCAAATATTTGGTAACTCTTATATTTGTATATTGTGCCAATCTATATTTTTATAATATTATTATATTTATATAATTAAAATTAAACAATAAAAAATAAAAAAAATAAATATTGATTTGGGTCGTGCCAGCACGGCACGGCCCGAGGCGTGGTGGCCTATGGGCCATGCAGGGCCAGGTAAAATTCACGGCACGGATTTGCGGCCGGCACGGCCCGTTTGACATCTGTAGGTATAGTCATTGTTTTTCAGTCTTGTTAATGCTTATTTGCCTAAGTGTCGTCGTGTTTTTTTGTTTAGTAGAACGTTGACCTGCATGTTACTTTGTCATCAGACTTATGAGGATTTATGTATCGAATCGAATGGCGAGTTCCCAATATTCGGGGATGAAACTAGCAGAATGAGTAGAGACAATCGGTTTTCTTAAATGCAATAGATCTTGTTCCAAAGAGCAGTTTATTGCACTAACATGCTTGTTTCACCAGATTCATCATGGAAGAACAACAAATTTCGTTGGTGGTTACATCAAACGCTCCAGCACCCATTTCTGACTCGGACAGCAGCATTCACCAGTACCCAAACGAGTATGCGACACAAACCAATGAGGTCTCTGCTTTGAAGCATATAGGCATGGTGAAGCAGCGGCATGGGCGCTGGGGTGCATACTTGTGTGCCAACTATCAACACATTTGGCTTGGATCTTTTAAATCCGAGGAGGAAGCTGCTTTTCATGGCTCAACAAAAGGGTGTCCGGTTAGTTTTGTGACGCGGACTCCAGCAAACCACAATTCTGGAGTCACCTCACCACCTGATGAAGTCTTCAACATGACCATGGACGGATCTTATTCTACAAAGTTTCCGAATTTTTTTTTTGGGCTCAAGTTCATGAAAAGCCTCATTTGGCGACTTTGCTTGACACCTTAGGCTACAATTTGCGGCGGCTTTTCAGAAGGTGCTCACACCTAGCGATGTGGGCAAGCTCAACCGTGTTGTGATTCCAAAAAGGTATGCCATTAGGCATTTCCCTCGAATCTCTGAAGATGAATCCTCACGGAAGATGTAGAGCTTGTGTTTTTCGACATGTCGATGAAGTCATGGAAGTATTGGAAATGTAGCCAAAGCAATAGCTTTTTGAAAGAAAAGGGCTTGAAACCGAAGGTTAAGGTTATTTTCTTGGCCTATGAGCGCGAAGACGGCTTGGATAAGGTTGGGAAACTGTATATCATAGATGTTTCATATGATGGCGGTGTTAGAGATAGAGGGATTCAAGACCTCAACGACAACGGTGACGATTTGTTGTCCGTTGGGCAGACAAGTGATGGTGGTCATGAAATAATGCACAACATGGTTTTGAAGAAAAAGGTGGGGGTGAAAATTATTTGAGGTGGTGGAGTTTGGTTAATCACAGGGGAGCAACATATCTGTTGTGCATGTTTAAATTGCTTCATGTAATGGTTTTACCGAAATAATAATGTTTTATGATTTTTTCTGTCTTTGAAATTGAGCTGTGATCATATGACCACAATTGTGTTGGAAGGATTTGATAATTTATAAGTGAGGTATTAGCAATATCGAGTAGAGCACGTTCATTGCACGTGGATATGAGTAAGATTATTGGCATAACGCACATGTAACACGCGAGAATATCAATATGATCATTCTCACGTGTATCGCACGATAAATATTAGTAAGATTGTATGCAATCAAATCATTAATATAATTTTGAGAGCAATTTGTTTCAAATAATTTTGAATTTATTATTTAGTATTTGTGATTTAATTTAGCACAAAATTTGTCAAACACTCGAATTTCAATTTATTTTGATTGGCTTTTCTTCTTTCTAAAATATGATTAACGCTAGAATTTCTAATTATACTATATATTTATGAGAAATATTGAGTATGAGTTAGTTCTATACTTTATTTTTAGTTTAAATTATGCCTATGAAGTATTGAAATTTGGACATGATAATCCTACGAAATATGAGCTTAACTTTAAGTTTTAAGATATGAATGCATGAAGGTAATAAAAATAATAATAGTTAAATTGATTGAATTATGGTATGTAAATTGATTACTCGTTTTTTTTCGTTTTTTCTTTTAAGCAAAAATTTATTAAATGGGCACTAGAAGTACTCAAACTCGAAAAGAAAAATGTTTACAAAACAATGAAAACAACGCCAAGCATAATCAACACCTAAGCATTACAAATCACCATCAATCCCTAACAATAATATAAGAACATTATAAACAAACTCATTTATAATCTCAAACATACTTACGGGTCACGATACCAATATAATGATGTATATGGTTGAGTGCCTCCCTTCTTAGCTGTAATCGAATGCCAAGATCTGAATTTTACTAATTCGACGATTGAACCACTAGAGGGTTCCTCATTGCTAAAAACTTTCTTATTGCGGGCTTGTCAAATAGTCGAAACGATACATTCCCAAATAGCTAACCATTCTCCTTTTCTTTTAGAACCAAACAAACAATCTAAACGATGCCAAAAGTTTTGAACCGGATCTTCGTGTAACACACTTTCTAGATTAAACCATTTATAACATTCCTTCCAAACACAGTGAGAGATGTGACATGAGAAAAAAAAGGTGTTTGATGTCCTCATCAACCTCACTACACAAAGCACATAGTATAGAATTATGATCCATAGTTATACCTCTTCTTAGCAGATTTGTTTTTGTTGGGATCCTGTTTTGAAGCAATTTTCATACGAATCCAGAAATCTTCTTCGGAACTAATGGAGTCCAGACTAATTTTACTGCATTTTCCTCGGGGATAGACTCCAATCTGCCTCTATTTTTGGCTGTCAAGTATGCTGATTTGGACGAGAATAACCCGTCTTTCTCGAGTTTCCACAATCATACATCTTCAACTCCTGGGTCCCGAGTGTGCCTGTCAATTAAATCAATAAGATCCCAAGTGAATAGAGCTCGTCTCCAATCCCAATTCCACACCCAAATTCCATCAACCCACTTAACCCTCTCGGCTGTTCGACAATCCCCCTTCCTGTCCAATTTGAGTAAATCTAACAGAAAAGCTCTCCCAACCTATCCAAATATCACCCCACAATCTAGTCTCATTATCATTTCACACCTTTCTGACCATCCCTTCCCAGGACCAATTCTTATTTTGTGTCAAAAATTGTTTTTTTTATATCTCTCTACCATATAGATCCCAACCCACCAGCCCTTCTTCCATGAATACCCACACTCCCTCCCCAGCCCCCAACCCTGTATTTGGCTAAAAGACTTCTAGCCCACAACCTATCTGATTCATGCAATAATCTCCATCCATTTTCCCAACAAAGCCAAATTAAAGAAATTAATATCCCTCACTGCCAGTCCCCCCTCATTTTGAAGCTTACAAACATTATTCCATTTTACCCATGCAATTTTCTTGCCACCTTCCTCACCTAAAGAAACGTTTTCTAAATTTTTGTTAGGGTTTTTAGACACTACTTTTGGAGCTCGATAGAAGGAGAGAAAATAAGTTGGCAAAGAAGCAAGAACATAATTTTGAAGCGGGGTGGGGTGGGTCCCGAGTTTGGCCAAACCCGCTCTGGACCCGCCCCGTTTTACATATTAATTTTTTTAATTAATATCGAATATACATTTCACTTATTTGGCTAAATCATAATGTGAGATTGCTTAAATTTATATCAAAACTAATGTGTTCATATTAAAGAAGTTGGATGTTTTGAAGAGAATGAAAACAAATTAATAAAGATCTGGTAGCTTAAAAAAGTTTTACAAGGCTTATTATATCAAAACTCATGTGTTCATATTAAAAAAGTTATAAGAGAGTGAGCAAATTAATAAAGATCTGGTAGCTTAAAAAAGTTTTACACGACTTATTATAAATATTTACTAAAGAAAATCATTAAATTCAATGATGAAACTCAATTTTTGTGCTTCAAAATTGATTTATATGTAATTTTAAAAAATAATTAATAAAAAAATCAAGCGGGATGGGGCGGGTTTAGCCCACCGGGTTCGCGGGACGGGTCTGAGACAATCTTTTTTGTATCTTAAGTTTGGCCAAATCTGTCACAGACCTGCCCTATTGCCATTCCTAGTAAATATATGGCACAAAATATTAACTTGACAAATATTGACCTTTATTGAAAAATAAAAAATCAATATATTAACATTTTAATGATTTTAAAATTCACAAAAAAATAAACAAATTATTAATCGTCTTCTAAATAAGAATAACCTTAGATTGGTAATGGTGTACTACTTCATTTGTATTGGATTGCTATCTTTAAATGCGAGTTTTTTTTTTTTTAAGCAATTAAATGCGAGTTAATGTATCCATTTATAATGAATTTGTTACTCGTTCCTATAGCTCGATCTCTACCCATTTATACTTTGTTTTACAAAAAAAATTTGAATGAGGCTATGAAGGATCGAATAATTAAAAAAAACATAATTGGCACAATTAATTAATTTTCGTATCAATAAATAAAACTTGAGTCGATAAATTTATTTAATACATAAATTCATGCCCTTTGAAAATTGTGTTGGTTATCCTCCCCTAGTTAATAGGGGAAATTGCAAGGAAGTGCTCTTTTGGGAAACTTTAATTACTTAAGTCTTGGGAAAAAACTTTAGTGCGAGAAAATCCAAGTTGGAGAAACTTCTATTCAAATAGGTCCAATTTTCAAATTTTCAAATCAATTGGTGTTTTATTTGACTCTTTTACCCCTCAATGGTTAGGTGAGATTGCATTCTATTCCCTAGGCTTTTGTTTAGCTTACAAAATGGTCTTTATATAATATTTAATTATCTTTTATATCCTTATATTTATAAAAAAATTAGCATTTAATGTCATCTTTTTACAAGTCCCCATTTTTTGCGATCCTTAGCACAAAATGATCAGAGCCTAGGTTTATTTTGGAAATACTATGATAATATCTTGAATATTAATTTGTAACCTATACGGAGGAGACGATTCAAGAAAAATATGGACCCGAACGTTTGTTCGAAGTGTAATTCTTACAGGTGGTATTTCCAGAAATTGAAAAAACTAAATCAAAAGCATATGGCAGAAGCTCAACGCTTCAACCATAAGTGGAAACAATTACGAGGAACAGGTTTATGCACACCAGGCATAAATCATTACAAGAAATTGGAAAGGATGGCTAAGAGGCTTCATCGAGTAAACCTCAAACTCCAGTTCCAGTTAGCCGAACTTCAGGAAGACGATCATCCTGAACACGAGGACGTTGTACCAGACCCCAATGATCCAACAGGGTCCGGACCGGATGATTAAGATGGGTGAGCCAACCTTTCGAGAAATCGAGCCAGATTCTTCTAAGATCTCCCAAGATCTTAGAGAGATCCAGAAGACAGTGCAGCGCTATGGATACCTTCAATACCATGTCCCTGCACAAATCCATCAGATCCAGAGTCAGATGGAGACAATGATTAAACATCAAAAGGAGATTCTTGAAAACCTTCAAGATGTTCAATCCCGAGTAAAGGAATTGGAGTCGAGGCCCAGTCCTACAGGAAGAAGAAACGGAGGATGGTTGTGTTGGAATCGAAGAGGGGGGTGAATGAAATTCCTTGGCTACTTTAGCGTTTTAAAATGAGTTTGCAAAACTAAAAGAGTTTGCGCTTGCGGAATGCTTAAGTCAATCGATAAATGAAAAGAACAAAATAAATAAATGCGTAATGGAAATTAAAGCAACAAAAGACAAGAGATTTGTTATAGAAGTTCGGCGATGAATCGTCTACGTCTCCTCTTCCCGGTTAGATAACCTCCAACCGAGGTTCCACTAGAATAATTGGTCTTGGCCTTGAGGGCTCCAAGTTAGCCACACAACAACTCTTCCCGAGTTTACAAAGCTCTTCCCGAGCACACTACTCTTCCCGAGTACACAAGCTCTTCCCGAGCACAATACTCTTCCCGAGTACACAAAGCTCTTCCCGAGCTACCAACACTCTTCACGAGTCTTCTTGGCCTTAAGGGCTCCGAGGATAGCCACAACACATGTACCAACTTCACTTGTTGGCGACTTTACAATTTTCCAACTTGCTTTGGTGTTGGAGGACATTTACAATAAATCAAACCAAAAAACACCTTCACGGTGTACTCACACGAAGACAACAAGACTCTAACAAAAAGAGAATTACAAACTCCAATACAACAACAATGTATGGAGATTGCAATGCAATTTGAAATTATAATGATCAAGACTTTGTAGAAGTTTGTAGGCTTGTTTCTTGTCTTCAAAATGCTCCAAAGCATCCATATTTATAGTGTAGGAGGCCCCCTAGGCTCCTACTAGCCGTTGCTACACAAAAGGCTGAAATCACTCGTCGATCGCCTCAGCCATCGCCTCGGGCGATCACCATCGCCGCGCCCCAACGGTCACCAAATCACGAACATCGCCTCAGGCGATGAGTCGATCGCCTCAGGCGATCCAGAGCAAAAATCAAGGCCGTAGCCTCAGCATGTCCAAAAACTTCATCGCCTCAAATGAACTATCCATCGCCTCAGGCGTTCGTGCCATCGCCTCAGGCGATGCCATTGCCTCGGGCGATCTCCCCCTGCGCGCATGCAGCGCATGCCTCGGCGTCGCTTCAGTCGATGTGCGGGGCGATGTCGCTCCTGGCTGCCATCACCTAAGGCGATGGTCACCATCGCCTGGGGCGATCCATCCCACAACATGCACAATCAATTTTCTTCAATCCAATCCACTTTTCATCACTTAATCTGCACACTAAGTAGATATATTAATACAACAAACACAAGTTTTGTTGATCATCAAAACTCAAAGATAAACCGGGGATAATTTAACGCATTAACCACAACCATGCGTTTAAGGCTCAACAATCTCCCCCTTTTTTATGATCACAAAACTTGATAAACTTGAATATGTAATTATGCATGAGATGTAAGTAAAAATGACTCCCCCTTAACAATGCATACACTACAAGTTAAACAAGTAAAGCATTAAACAAATAACTCTCCCCCTCAAACCATGCATACACAAGCTCTCCCCCTCAAACTATGCATGTATTAACCTTCAAGTTTATCACAAAATTCTCCCCTTTTTTGTGATAATCAAAAAGCACAAAATTTAAATAAACATAGCATATATGTTGCCACATAGTCATATTTTAACACTATACATATGTTCATCATCAAGCATATAATAAGCATAACAAGCCTAAGATTAAATCATAGAGATGAACCACAAACATGTGTTTAAGGCAATCAACAATAAATTCTACGTGTTGCAAGGTGTGCTTATGTTCTACCATGAGTTCATGCACTTATGCCCAATTATCATTAAAATTATCAATGCATCATTAGATAAGATTATTAATCACATAATTGCACATTGCATATTCAAATTTGAATTCAATGCACTTACTATAAAAAGATAAGCATACATCATGCATCAAGATAATTTATATGTGCATATGCTAAGGGGTATTGCATTTTACTACCAATGAATATTGAGCTTCATAATTTATTGATCACAATTAATTTGTGCCAATTAATTTTGAATTGCTCTTTTAACATGTATAAAGTTAATTTTATCATTGATGACAAGAGTTCGTTCTTGTCATTGGTCCAACGTCTCGCGCCTCTTCTATGGTGGTGAATAGAATAAACTCTTCCTATGAGTTGCTTGGCCCTTCATCCTCCATCTCATTGTGGTTCCTACAAAATAAATTTACAATAGGAGGATCTTTGGTACACATTTGATTTTTGGGTCCTTGATGGTTAGCTTCCTTTGGCATCTTTGGAATCCATTTCCACCTTTTGTTAGGTTGGTATTGGATTCTAGCAAATCTACATTTGTTCTTGGTATGACCACTTTTACAACAATAGTTACAAGTAGGAGAATCATGCTTTGCTTTTGCCAACAAGCTAGAAAAAGTTTTTGATTTGCTTGAGTAGACTAACCCGGCTTTGTCAAAGCTACAATGTTGTAAGCCAATCAATTCACTCATCTTTTGACTACTTTCACTATATTTGCAAAAGATATCTTTAAAGAATTTAATTCATTTTTCAATGAATTATTTTCTTCATCTTTCTTAGCAATCTCAAGTTTGAGTAATTTGTTACTCATCTTAGTTTTGCCAAGAGCATCAATAAGTTCATGATAGGAATCTAATAATTCATTAAATGAAGGTACCTCATCGTCGCTTTCATCTCCTTCATCTCCAAGTGCCATTAAACAAAGATTTGTGGCTTCTTCTTCATCGGAGTCGATATCACTCCATGTGGCTGTAAACGCCTTCTTCTTCCCTTTGTCCTCATTCTTCTTCCTAGGACATTTGTTAGCATAATGGTCTTTTTCTTGATAATTATAACAAGTTACCTCATTTTTGGATTCATGTTTGGTTGCACTAGAGGCTTTTGGCTTATTATGTTTGTTGAAGAACTTCTTGAACTTCCTTGTGAACAAGATCATTTCCTCATCATCATCATCTTCTTCATCATCGGAATGGTCTTTCCTTCCAACCAAGGCAATCCCATTTCTTTTGGATCTATCCTCCTCCTTTATTTCTCTTATTGTTGACACTTCAAGCTCATGGTCACCAATGTACCATGGAGCTCATCAAGATCATAGGAAGCATTTTCACCTTTGTTTGACTCGATGATAGCCGTCCTCTTTGCGTCCCATTCTTTAGGCAAGGCTCTTAGTGCTCTCCTCCATATTTGCTTTGGATGGTACTTCTCTCCAAGTTGGGCAAGCTCATTGATAATTAGGGTGAGCCTCCTAAACATAGAATCCACCTCTTCTCCGGACTCCATCTCAAATGTCTCATATTTGAGTTGTAGGAGATCAATCTTGGTCTCCTTCACTTGATTTGTTCCTTCATGACAAATTTGTAATTTGTCCCATATCTCCTTAGCGGTTGAGCACATTGAAATCCGGTTGTACTCCTTCATATCTAAAGCACAATGCAAAATATTAATAGCTTTAGCATTTTGAGATATTAAAATCATGTCCGCTCTAGTGAAATCGTCCATATCTTTGGGAACACTTATTCCCCCAACTTCCTTTAGAGGAATGTGTGGACCTTTCACAATAATTTTCCATAGATCATAATTTACGGATTGGATGTATAGAGAAATTCTATTCTTCCAATAACAATAGTTTCACCCGTGAAAAGCGGAGGGCGATTTTTCGATTGACCTTGAGCAAACTCATTTGCTAGATTAGCCATATAAAAGTTTTGATTTAAAAAATCTAATGGCTCTGATACCAGTTGGAATCGAAGAGGGGGGTGAATGAGATTCCTTGGCTACTTTAGCGTTTTAAAATGAGTTTGCAAAACTAAAAGAGTTTGCGCTTGTGGAAGGCTTAAGTCAATCGATAAATGAAAAGAACAAAATAAATAAATGCGTAATGGAAATTAAAGCAATAAAAGACAAGAGATTTGTTATAGAAGTTCGGCGATGAATCGCCTACGTCTCCTCTTCCCGGTTAGATAACCTCCAACCGAGGTTCCACTAGAACAATTGGTCTTGGCCTTGAGGGCTCCAAGTTAGCCACACAACAACTCTTCCCGAGTTTACAAAGCTCTTCCCGAGTACACAAGCTCTTCCCGAGCACAATACTCTTCCCGAGTACACAAGCTCTTCCCGAGCACAATACTCTTCCCGAGTACACAAAGCTCTTCCCGAGCTACCAACACTCTTCACGAGTCTTCTTGGCCTTAAGGGCTCCAAGGATAGCCACAACACATGCACCAACTTCACTTGTTGGCGACTTTACAATTTTCCAACTTGCTTTGATGTTGGAGGACCTTTACAATAAATCAAACCAAAAAACACCTTCACGGTGTACTCACACGAAGACAACAAGACTCTAACAAAAAAGAGAATTACAAACTCCAATACAACAACAATGTATGGAGATTGCAATGCAATTTGAAATTATAATGATCAAGACTTTGTAGAAGTTTGTAGGCTTATTTCTTGTCTTCAAAATGCTCCAAAGCATCCATATTTATAGCGTAGGAGGCACCCTAGGCTCCTACTAGCCGTTTCTACACAAAAGGCTGAAATCACTCGTCGATCGCCTCAGCCATCGCCTCGGGCGATCACCATCGCCGCGCCCCAACGGTCACCAAATCACGCACATCGCCTCAGGCGATGAGTCGATCACCTCAGGCGATCCAGAGCAAAAGTCAAGGTCGTAGCCTCAGCATGTCCAAAAACTTCATCGCCTCAAACGAACCATCCATCGCCTCAGGCGTTCATCCCATTGCCTCAGGCGTTCAATGCCATCGCCTCGGGCGATCTCCCCCTGCGCGCATGCCCGTGCATGCCTCGGCGTCGCTTCAGTCGATGTGCGGGGCGATGTCGCTCCTGGCTGCCATCGCCTCAGGCGATGGTCACCATCGCCTGGGGCGATCCAGCCCACAACATGCACAATCGATTTTCTTCAATCCAATCCACTTTTCATCACTTAATCTGCACACTAAGTAGATATATTAATACAACAAACACAAGTTTTGTCGATCATCAAAACTCAAAGATAAACCGGGGATAATTTAACGCATTAACCGCAACCATGCGTTTAAGGCTCAACAGGTTGCCACCTCTTACGGAACAGAACCCCTTTTACACCAAAAAGGGAAAGCAGAGGAGGTGCGACGGCCTATGACGGAGACTAAAAACATGATTGCAGTCCTACGAGGAGAACCATTACCCCCCACAAAGTAATGGAAAGAATCAACCTGGAAGATCTTCATGATCTTGCTGATTCATTTGCGGGATTATATCTCGTAGAAATCAAGACAGGAGAGCTTGTACAAAGACTCCACCGCAAGAGAGCTTCGGGTCATACAATCCACCCGAAGGAGACCAAAGTATGCCACGCAGTGATGATTTCACCTCAGCAACTTTGGATCCCCCAGTTGGGACAAGGAACCGTTCCCGAAGGCCAGACATTCATCAGACACCCTACGGGAAATCACAGCTAGATCCAATCCATCCATATGGACTTATGCTCAACATGGATATTTTGGATTTCAAAAACAGAGAAATTCTTATTGATGAATGGGCTTCAGCAATGAGAATAGCAGCAGGAACACTTGACTTAGGCAAAGAAGGATTCATTTTACTTCTAAAAATGAGTTTGGAAGGATCAGTCAAGATTGTCTGGGATCTTGGAGACCCAGGAATCAAGGAAGAAGTTTTGGCCGGAGAGTCCCTAAAAGAGATCGTGGACAAAATGGCAAGATCCTTTAAAATATGTTTCATTGGAATAAGCTATTTCGAAGGAATGGAGGAAGATAAGGCTAAGAAATATAGACAAGCTCTAATTAGCCTGGAACTACATGACATCTGCTATGTAGACGAATACATCAAACTCTTCACAGAGTATCGATGGAAGTCAAAGATAGCGAAAAAATATGCAGCAGAGCTGTTCTTTGCCAAGATTCCGAGCCCATGGAGAGAAATGCTTATCCAGGAGTATACACCACATGCAATCGAGACGGTGTCCAGGAGAATGTCATTTCTCAAAGTAAAGCTGGCGGAGTAGTGCTACCAAGCAAAGCTCCAGAAAAATTTCAAGAAGCTCAGAGGAATCAACAAAATGGCTCCTCTTTGTTGTACGGGAAATGATATCCCTACAATCATTGGGAACTACCCACACAGGCGAAAGATGAAGAAGCACAGAAGTCATCCATATGCCCGAGGAGGTGGTTCAAAAATAAGTAGGTCTTCATGGAGACCTATAAAGTTCTGGTCAAAACAGAAAGCCCGAAGCTACAGATCGGGGCAAAGATCAGGACCAACAAGGAGTAGAATCTCATCGACAGGTTCTAATCAAGCAAGGTCTAGCAGGGCACCAACGAAGAGAACTTTCAGACGCACACCTACCCGTGCAAATGAGAGTTTCAGAGATTGTAACTGCTGGACATGCGGAGCAAGAGAAAATATCTCTACAGATTGTCCAGAAAACCAAAGCCGAGGAGTAAGACAGTTCGAGCATACCAAGGAATTTGAGGATGCTGTCTATTTTCAGGATTTGGTACAGGTGTATCAATTTGAGGATATTCCCTCATATGAAAGCATCTACGAAGAAGAGATCTATTCTGAGGATGTAGGTGAATCTAGCTCAGAATCAGAGTGAATGAGAGTTCCTTCAGCACGTGATTAGAGAAGAGCCATCGGGGTTTTTCTCGCATACCACGGTTTCTCATAAAACCCTTATGAGGATCATGAAAGAAGAGCCAAAGCTTCAAATGTATGATGGATTTACAATTGGAGCATTGGAAAAAGCCATGGATATGATTGGTCTTCGTAGCAGGAAGCATCAGATTATCCATCGGGTGACAACATGTGAATTTGCGATCCCAATGGAAATCACGGGAAACCAAATTGAGATGCAGTTAATCCCCTACAGGGAAATCCAGGAGATTAAGAACAAGGTCAAAAGAGAAGTTGCTAACACGCTCTCATGGATTCATATTGGAGCCATTAGAGTAATCATCAAGGCAACTTTCAAAGAATGAATTGATTCGCCCCACAACCTGGCGATCTTTGACAAGAGAATCCCGAACCTCAAAGATTCTTGTTTGGGAGCAGTGGCAGGAAATCTGTATGCAGAAAAGATGGCCTTCAACATCTACCCGAGGATTGCATACAATTTAGGAGATCGAGACTTCAACAAAGTTCTCATGCTTCATCAAGATTTTAAAAGAGATGATTTGATGAAAGAAGGGAACAGGCCTTACTCGATCACCTACAAGGTGTCGTACGCACTCTCGAATACTCATCATTCCGAGGTATTCTTGATAAAAGAATTCATCGAAGTCCCCAGAATCTTCGAAGACTTCGCCAAAGCAGTATTGCCGGACATCATTGATACTCCGACAATAGGAGAAATCGACATGAGGATACAAGATCAACCTGTTTTGAACAGAAGTAGGAGCCTCATGATCGAGCCAAGAAGGATGTCTTTCCAACAGGATAGGTTAATCAGCAACTATCCCGGGGAAAAATAGAAGGCAGCCTCAAGCAGAATTCAGAAAGTTCCTGAATTCCAAACAGTAGGAAAACTGAAATGCCCAGAAGGCTGGAGAGAAGTGCAGATAGTTTTTGATATCACTGAGAATAACAATATCTTCCCCTGCGATGTCTTATA
Source organism: Haberlea rhodopensis (assembly GCA_907163345.1). Classification (NCBI taxonomy): domain Eukaryota; kingdom Viridiplantae; phylum Streptophyta; class Magnoliopsida; order Lamiales; family Gesneriaceae; genus Haberlea; species Haberlea rhodopensis. The sequence goes on along the minus strand of CAJQUN010000001.1, from coordinate 6,449,621 downwards.
TTATTTGCAACAACCTACAGTTGGCAAGTTTCACGGAAACCTTCAAATTGGGGAAATTGATCTCACCATTGATGGCATTGCTGGACGGATCCCAGAACAGCTTATTCTAGGGATTGAATTTCTCGAGGAACATAAACCTTGGGAAAGATTGCAAGATGGAATGGAGTTCACGGTGGAAGGAAAAAGATATCGAATCAGATGACCACCAGTCCATTCTCTATATACATCTCCATTGGGATGTTATACGAGAAGTACAGGGCAGAATATTTTGCAGCATACATTGACTCAGGAGCTGGAATATGCACTGTCAGGCGAGAAATCTTCCCCAAAGACGTTGGTGAGAAATTACCATCCATTGCCGGAAGAGACTTTTCCAAACGGATCCTTATTCTTAATGAAGGAGTCCGAGGAGCGGAAATAATTATCGGGGGAGAAACTCCACCTATTTATTTCCATGACATCGGCACCGATATGCTGTTAGGAAACAATTTCCTACAGACATTCAAGCGGTTCACACAGGAAAACGAGACCAGGAAACTTATTTTCACAACCCTTTGTGATCATAAGATTATGGTGCAACGACTATGGGAGGCGTTTCACCGAAAATTCCCTATTAGTTTTCGCAACAAGCGTGGTGATGAAGGAAAACTTCAACACCCAAAGATGAAAGATCAGCGGAAATTTGGAGAGGCAAATCTTCAGTTCCGACAACAAGGTCCTAGTGAAAAGGATTCTCAAACTTTTGACTGGGTTAATAACATATCTTTCAGAGAGCAGGATGAGGAAAGAGTAACTCCAGAAACCCTGTTGCTACTGAAAAATACTTTACGAGAAGAAGTTCCACAACCTGAATCTACCCGCGAAGAGCGAATTACTCTAGAGGATGTAAAAAGGAAGATTTGTAGGAACTACAACGAGGATCCACTGGCATGGTGGAACAAAAATGAGCTCAGAGCTACTTTGAAGGTTAAAACTGGAAAAGAAAATGAGTTTGAGGTACAAGCCGATCCCCATGAACCAAGAAGACGAAAGGATATGCAGATCATACTTAAGGAGCATCTTGACCTTAAGTTAATCTCCGCAGGTATTTCTCCATACAGCAGCCCAGGATTTCTTGTACGGAATCATGGAGAAATTAAACGAGGAAAGCCGAGATTGGTGATCAACTATAAAGGGATCAACGAAATCTTGGAGTTCGATGGATATTTTATCCCAAGTAGAGAACATTTGGTAAATAGCATCAAGAATGCCAAAGTGTTTTCTAAATTCGATTGCAAGTATGGGTTCTACCACATTAAAATGGAGGAAGCAAGCAGAAAGTTTACAGCCTTCTCCACGCCCCAAGGTCATTATATCTGGAATGTTATGCCAATGGGATTGGCAAATGCTGTGACACCCCTACCTTTTCATTACACATGACACGCATTTCTCTTTTATACACGTGTAAATACATGAGGCATGTCACCTAACATTTATCATGTAAGGGCGTCACATTACTTATATCCATACACATGACTGTGACTATAGCATTACTATAGTAACATATTCAATTCGTTGCAGCGGAAATTTTACTTTATAACATGTAAATTTAAAACATTTCCACAACATTATGTACATGGCATATATGCCACAAAATGATGTATCTCACATTACTCATACCAAAATCCTATACACTTATATGTACAATGATGAGCAGAGGGAGAAGAACTACAGATCAGCCGGCCAACCTTGTATCCATACTGGAAAATACTTCAAAAAGACTTCTAGACCTTCCTCTAGAGTCAACTTTTACTTTGGATTATCTGAAACAAAACACTTCACTGAGTATATACAAATAACCGATATTCAACATCACATATGTATATAACTCATCAAAACTGTAGTAATACTTGTACAACAAGTAATTCACATGTACACATGCATGTATGATTATTTGTTCTTCTGTTATGGATCAACTAGAATCAGGAACAATTTGTGATCACAAGATGGCCATGTCACTCTGTAGACCCCCTTTTGAGTTCTCAATTAACTCGGGATCGATATTCTTTGATTCTGTAATTCTGACCGTACGCAGAATGCATTAACACATGGTTCAAGATCCTTAGCATCCATAACAGAGTTCGTTAATCTCTTATGTATGCACATGAATGAACATTTCATAAGCACATGTCAATATAATGAAACATCACATCATATACAACACGTATTTACATCCATTATAAACGCAATTCATAGAACATAAATCATATACTTATGTACAGTTAAATACCAAGTTATAGAATATACTCACAAACGATATTCCTATCTCGAAGAACTCTTGTTGTTTGCCTATCTGTAGCTTGTTCGAGATTATGACCTATAAATACATTTATCTCAAACACATGAATAAATCATCTAATATTTACCTTTAACATGTTTTCATAGTTCACCTACATCATACTAGGCTTCCCATACTTAAACTCATCAAAGAAAACCATTTTTTCAAAATTTTGGCTGAAGAGATCGATCTCTACACAGAGGCGATCGATCGCTACATGGCAGAATGGTTTTGTTGAAAATTCTGCATTTTTCAGCTTTGACACCTTTTGGTATAAAATTCATAACTAATTTATCTGAACTCCAAATGAGCCCCACTGTACGTCAAATTAAAGATAACTCAAAGATCTACAATTCATATTTGAAGTGCTTAAATTAATTTAATCATCTTCATAGACAAAATTAGCCAAGAACATCAAGTTTCAGAAATCATTTCACTTTAGAGGTCAACCTGTACATGGTTTAGTAAAATTGACATAACTCATGCATTATAACTCCAAATTACTTGAATTTACTATCAAATTAAAGATAACTTAACATACAACTTTCATGTGAACACCAACATCAAAATTAAAGTCTAAGAATTCCAAAAATTCGAAACACCATAGGAGTTCTGTTTTTCAGCAGATTTCTTATACAAACACATGTTCCTTCTTTCCAAAACCTCTTCTACCTTTGTTAAACCTATTCCCTTCATGTATAACATCAAAATCTACTTCAAAATACATGTTTTCATCTAACACATGCAAACCCTATGTTTCTTCTCAACCAACATCAACAAACACATCATTAAAACTTGTCAAAACCATAGAAATTAAAGAGTACAAACATAGGTATACCTTCCTCTACAAGTTTTTGGCATAAAACTTGAGTTTCTATGGAATTTGGATAGCTTTCCCTCAAGGAGCAGATGAAGAAACGAAAATGGAAATGAAATCTGATATTCTTCCTTCCCAAGGCACTAGATAACTATTAAGTATATTAAATATTGCACTTTAGTCCTTCAAATCTCTATCATCTTACACTTAAGTCCATCAACTATGTATATTCCTTATTTTACCCATATTCTCGATATAATGAAACCGACTCATTAGATTTCAATTATTATCATACTTATCACTCAAGTCATGCATGCAATAGAATCCAAAACAAATATCATATATCAATCTAGAAATTTCACGTATTTCATATTCACCATATACCTACATTTATGCATATCAAATGCTCATATATGAGTCATGATGTTTATGCATGATCATGTAAATCATTTAAAAGTTTTGAGTCGTTACAAATGCTCCCCAGATATATCAAAGAAAGATGGATAATCTGTTCAAGGATTACTTCAGCTTCATGTTTGTTTATATTGACGACATCCTCATAGCGTCAAAAAACATGAAAGAACATCTTAAACATCTGGAAATCTTTTCGGACGTTTGTACAAGGAAGGATTAGTGCTTTCCGAAAAGAAAGCAGTGATTGTTACAAGACAGATCGAGTTCCTTGGAATCGAGATCGACGAATCTGGAATCATCCTGCAGAATCATATTGTGGAAAAAGTACAGGGATATCCAGATGACCTCAAGGATTTAAAACAACTTCAGAGTGTTTTAGGAGTTGTTAATTTCGCTGGGATGTTTATCAACAATCTAGCAAACCACAGGAAGGTGTTCAGTCCACTACTCAAAAAGGATGTTAAGTTTGAGTGGAATGACGATCATAGACAAGCTGTCAAACAGCTGAAGGAGGTTTGCAGGCAACTACCAAAACTTGCAATACCAAACGACGAGGATGAACTAGTATTATACACAGATGCCAGTGATAATTGGTGGGCGGCAGTTCTCATGAAAATTACACCAGAAGGAGAAGTGCCATGCAGATATTGCAGTGGGCTATTTGATAACAACGAAGTTATCAGATGGCACATCAACGAGAAGTAGTTCTTTGCTGTTCGAAAGGCTTTTAAGAAATGGCCACTTTTCCTACTTGCAAAGAAATTTATCTTGAAAATAGATAATACGAGTGTCAAAGCCTTTTTAAAAAATAAAATTGAATCAAAACCAGAAAAGGCTAGAATTTTAAGATGGCAAGCTGAATGCCAATATTATGATTATGATATTGTCATTGTAAAATCTGATAAAAATATTCTTGCAGATTTTTTGACGAGATATGGAAGCAAGTGAAGCTAATTCCATCATCACGAGATCAAAGCACCTCCGAGAAAATCTGGAGGAGCTAGACAAGAAGATCAACGGCCTGGTGATTAATTCTCAGGTTGCGGGTCAAGTACAGGAACTGGATCTCATAAAGGTCCCACAGGCTATGAAGGCTACCATGCATGCTCACACCTGTTTATGGGACAGTCTTTATATTCCCCTCCGACGGGATGCTTCATCGGTGAAGCTAAAGTCATGTTTCAGAGAGCCGAGCTCATCAACCGGTGTGGAGGATTCAAGTACCGCCACTACAGGTCATAGTATTGATCCTTTCGGGGAAGATACAGAAGGAAAAATTGATTCCAAGGTATCTCGGATATCGGAAGAATCAAGCCAACCCAGCACCTCGGGGGTTAAAGAGGGAGAGATTAATCTTAGGCCATCGGCGGGCAAATCTAAGGTTAATACTAACGAGAATATTGTTTTCCCAACTTCCCCTTTGCAGGAATATCAAAGATCATGGGAGAAACTTTGTACAAGAATGGGTATAATTCCTGGAAAAATTACAGCAGACTGGTCAGGAAAATACCCAAGAATGTGGATGCATCATGGTGTCAAACCAGAAAGTGTTCGTGAGTGGTTTGATTTTGGCTGCCTAGCCTCAGTCTTTACCACAACACCAAGTTTTCCGGAAATCGCAAAATTACCGGATTGGATCTCTGAAGGAGTGTATGACTCATGACAAAATAATCATACACTGGGACGAGGAGATGTTCTGGAGCTAAAATTCATAACTGCAGCCCCAGAAATCACAGGAAAAGGCCTTCACCCTAGCTTTCATTTTGTAAAATTACAGAGGCCTAACTGGAAGGCGATGGATCAAATAAAACCACCGCCCGAAGGAACAACACTAGTTTCCCCGCTCACAGAAGATGACATTACAACCAGAAGAGCTTGGGGATTATGGGTCTGTCTCACGGAGATGGACAAAGTCAAGTATCCGTTCAAAATATTCCAGAAAACAGCGAACGAATCATTCATGGTTAACGCCATGACAAGCCATACTACAAAATTTGCCGAGGACATCTTGAAAAGAAGAGGCAGATATTATGGGACAACAAGATTCCGACAACCAAATAAACTAGCCGGAAGTTCTGCAACATGGCTCATGTGGGATGATGGCAGGACTACATTTGCCCAAGCTGCCCAGAGCAGAAAGAGCCACTGTTCGGGAAAGGATTCCCTGTCAAACGGGACCAAAAGAAAGAGGACAAAGCAGGACCAGGCAAACGTGGAAAATTCACACGTGGACTGCAAATGCCAAATTTTTAGGTAACACGGGGAGACAAGAGCCATGTGACTCTAACGAGGACCACTACCATTTGAAAAAGAAAACAAAATGGTAGGACAGCTCTTCGGCCGAAAGTCGAAGGGACCACAAGATACCAAACAAGCTAGAAGACGCATGCAATGACGTCTGATTATATTAACAAGACTTGAAGTCCGGACTTCACATCCACCTCGACTTCTATAAATACCAAGGCATTCAGGAAGCTAAGGACATCAAAAAATCTCCATAGTTTTCTGAGAAATAAATTTAGAGTCTCCAAGCTTTGTAATATTTCAACTTTCGTAGCTTGGTAATATTTCTTTCTTTCTTTCTTTTGTAATCGTCTGTATTATTGTTCTGTTTGTTTCAAGTTTATGTGTTCTTGAGTCGAGCCTCATCTATATGAGAGGTTAAACAAGTCCGTCTCCTCCCAAAAGGAGACGTTTTAATGTAATAGATATTATAAGTATTCCAGAATAAAAATAAGGCTGTTGCCCAGCTATCTCCCAGATTTCTTTAACTCTTTTTTATATCTTGATTATACCTTACGCCCTAAGGTAGGAAACGAATTAGGGCTGTGATGTGCGGTTTCTGAAGGAGTCGGATAACTGGCAGACTAGCCTCGCTCGTGTGCTGAGGTTGAATGATGAAGAGCCATTCATAAAACAGTCTGGAGGCAGTAAGTTTTCGACTGGTGGCGTTGCGACCCACCTCACCCGGTGCCGTTATGGTCAAAATGGTATATTTCAGTTTGCTATATTGTAATACGGAAGCATGTTGGGCCTTTTATTGTTTTTAACATGATCTTCAAATCATGTTGTGAATTATAATTAGAAGATTGTTACATGAACTGTGAGTCCTTTGCAAAAGTATGCTCTTGGGTTCGCCCGAGATGACAGAAACTGAAGGATATCATGTTCATAAATGCTACTGTTTCATGAATAAAAGGATAAAGAAGATGATAAATAGTATATAGATGCTTATTTGTTCTTTAAACATTTTCGTAGGGTTGAGAATGCAATTTTATTAAGAGTTGGTGGGAACATGTGGACCACTTGGACCACATGGACCACATGGGGGTTTTATAGTCATTCTAAGTGAACTAAGGTTTTTTAACTAGACTATGATGAATTAAGTTTCAGGAAAAGGTACCGGCCCACAATTTTCCCTAGTTAATAAGCAGCCATTTCTCTTAACCATATTCTCCCCTCGATACAATTTCAATTTTACATTTGAGCCCATATGTGAAATATAATTTATTATGTATGACCATTATGATATACCAAAAATACTCTCTATTTGTTTTATTATTAGCCATGAGATAAATGGATAATATTGGAAGATCACCCAAATGAGCTTTATTTTTTAATTGATTGTGAGTTTTTTATTTGTTTGTAACATTTTCTTTGCATTTTCAGTATTTTCATGCTGGTAGTAGGGCCCTTATGGATCAATGATTGATATTATTGTCAACGAATAATATTCATATATTACGTGTGCGTTGACGGCTAGTACTTTATTATATGTGAAGCAGGGTAATTTAGAACTTTAACATAGCAAAAATATTCCCAACATTCACCACTTTATAATAATAAATAATAATAATAATAATAATAATATATTAGTTTAACCTCTCGATAATCAAATCTCAGTCGAGTTACAGTCTTATGCAAGTTGCGTCTCATCTTATCCTTACATCCAAAAATAATTCGAGTTCATCCAAAACATTAATCAAATTAGGCTTCCTCAACAACAACAACAAAAAAAAAACACGTTTATTTAAGGGAACATCTAGCATATTCAACGCACAGACAATCAAACCCTCAATCATGGGTTGGAAGGGTCAAAGAAAAGGCAGAAAACATTTTCAATGTAGACTTCATGGATATCTTGGGGGCTGAAATCATGCATTACGGGCTAGAAAAAAAAAAGGGACCATCTTAGCTCTGATGATGAGGATAAGAATGAGATAGATGAAGAGAAAGAAAAAAGTCGCTCCAAAAACCACAACATCGACATCAAAGGCTTACAACTTAAGAACCAGATCACGAAAGATCAAAATAACGGGATTTTGTTAATTTTATTCAATATTTTGATTGCAATGTATCTCTGGTTAGGGTTGGATTTCCTTGTAAGGATTCATGTAATGACTTAAGTTTTACAGTTAAGGGGTATCACCAGACATCGTCTTTAATGTTATTTTCATTAATAAAATAAGTGACATCATGCCATCTTTAAAATAAACAAAAAATTAATGTGTCTACAAATATTTTTTGATCAATATATTTAAAATGGGGAAATAATATGTCCGTGACTTGTGATATTTTGGGTTTCGATCCTTTAAACAAGACAATGAATTTTTTTTCTCTATTTTTTTGGAGTGGTATATGATGTCATATATTGCTGACTTGACCGGTGTCATATTATTTTATCAGAATATTGACATGGTGTGGGACAACTAGGACATGTATGGTGATACCTCAGCACTCCAGGATAATAGAACAATGATAAATATTTGACTACTCAAAAGACCGCAACCCCAGAATGTATATTTAAATTTACGAGGTATTTCACAGCCAATCTCCTTTTTCCTTCTCTCGGGTTTTTAGCTTCCGAACCGAGGCCTAAATGTATCCCAGCCCAAACCATCTACCTTCGTATGTGAGAATGGATGAATCAAATTTAGCTTAGTTGGGAAGTTCAGCTACATGAAAAGTCCACCTTCCTCCACTGGAAAAGTAGTTGAAAAACAAAGAAAAAGAATGCAAACAAGACCAATGAATTGGCAGTAAATTGAAATGCTCCATACTAATTCAGTAAGATGAAGCACTGATACCAAAAGGAAGAAAAAGAAAGAGAGGGCAAGGAGAATCTTTTATGATGAAAGAGTAATTCAAGAAACAATATTCAATATCAAAATAAGAGACAACATGACAATCCATCTCTAGATCAGCACTTCTTAAATCATCGGCTAATTACGCTGGATTCCGAATGAGACGATACTTAAATGATTGTTTTATACTTCGATTCGGGGCAAAGCAGCCGTTCGCATCATCGCTTTTTGGCGAGATCACAATCACTTCTGAGTAAAGACTACTGAGGCACCTACACATACACATGGGTTGAAATTTCATCTTGTATCATATGGGACTTGCACATCTCCCTCCAAATGTCACACCATAAAATACCAACACACTCAACATAATTCAAATGGGAATGATGGGAATGTGACACCATAAAATACCAACAAACTCAAGAAGTTATTCAACATAGTTCAAATGGTAACGATGGGAGGGGAGATGATGAAATGTATTTGGCATTTCTTTTATAAATATCGGTTTAGCATCACAACCAGATTATATTCGAAACGTGGTGAACAATCACTCTACATTTCAAATTTCTCGTAGCTTTTCTCATATTCACCATTCGGATTTTTAATACTTTCCTCTCTATATTTCTTTCTATTCCTTTATGGTTTAATACCAAACCCCTTCTATCCTTACCTAAACAAGAGGAGATACATACGAGGACACCCTCATAAAGGACCATATTCTGTGGCCTAAAAAAATTAAAGCCTAATAGGTTGATTTTCAAGATTATATTATATGACTAAAGAAAGATACATGGAGCTGATTGTGCATATAGATTTTATCAAATACTAGGGCATTTAAAGTAAAATTGCTAGTGCTAAAGTGAGAGAAGTTCGTCAGGTTTCTGCAAGAACAATAATACTTAGTACTTCAATTGTAATTAGTCACTGGTGAGTGTTCAATCACTAGATCGATCACATGTATTTTTCTGGAGGAAGTAAGCAAATATGAGGAATTCCTTAATTTCTTATATTTTTATGGGGGAAATAACTCAATAAGCAAAGTATTTTACAAACTAAATACTCAGTGACTCATGGATCCTCGCCAAGTGTTTTGCCTTTCTGCAGTTGGAAAGTTGTGTGTTTTCATGTGGGGAAAATATAAGTTGGTCTAATTTGGGTTGTGGTCTTAAAATAGGATCTTCGTACAGTGAATTTACTTTACGTTTTTTTTTTTTTAGTACTATTTCGCACTAGTACTGATGTTCGTACCGGAAATTGCTGGTGTGGCCGGCGCCAATGTCAGCACCCTGGCCTGAATATGACTAAAAACCACATGTCAACAATGCATTAGCATCACAAAGCATACTGCGGATCAAGAATGCACTCGATCCGGTCAAAAAACCTAAATATTTTCCCTTCAGAAATACTTTGTTATTTGTATAGAGTTCAGGGTTTTGCTACATTGCACAAAAGTGCATCATAGAAAGGACAGAAGACAGTATAATCCTAGGTCATTACTCATTAATGATAGAACTTTCACATCATTAATTTGATATATTTTTTAAACTACTGTGTCAAACATGTAAACAGATATAGGATCAAACAGAAGCAAGAGTTGTTACTCAGCCTCCAGACATTGAGATAAATATACATTAGCTCCTGTAAGATCTTGCTAAAGATCAAACAGATGCATGGATAGCCTTAGGATTTTTTTCGTTTTGCTACACCATCAGTTGCTAAAACCACTTCCATTCTTTCAAACATATGGTCTAAAAAAAACTGGTAAAAACTTTGAAGCAGTTTAAAAAAGCTCCTAGAAGCCCAAAAAACACTACGATAGAATTAATATTCTTGTCGTGAGTCTAGATGATTTACCCCTAATGGTTTTAGATAGATTAAACAGTTTAAGAAATAATATTATGTCAAGTCTGTATTATGAATTATCTATTAATCTATTTGTGCGCCACACTTGTTTAAAAAATATTAATATTGTGATGGAGATTTCATTTACAGAGGGAACTATAGACGACCAATATTTGTAACGCTTATATTTTTATCATAAATTCCGCATGGATTATCAACAGAAGGGTAAATTTCAAATATGGTCTAATAGAATAGTGGTCTTTCAATACTAGTCCCAAACTTTCAGGACTAATCAAATCTAGTCCTATAAAAATTGTTTTTAATAAAAAATAGTACCAAACTTTTGTTTTTAATTAATGCTAGTCCAAAACTTTTGTTTTTAAGCAAAAGTGATCTCAAAAGCCTAACATTCAATTATTAAACCACTTTTGTCAAAAATAAATTTATGTGAGGTTAAATTTCATATTTGAGACTATTAAAAACAATTTATGTGAGACGATATTTGATTAATCATAAAAGTTTGAAACTAGTATTAAAAAACTCAACCGAATGTCGCTCTTTAAATGCACCAACAAAGGTGGAGCACAAAACAACAAGTGGATAGGGTGCTACATGGGTAAGTCATAGAACTAGCTCATATCATGAACAGATAGCAGCATGCACTATTATTATTGGGTATTAAGTATTACATTTAGCTAAAAGTCAATACAGAAACGGTGTCAAACTAGCTATGGTGACTGAAATGGCGACCATTTTCCAACAATTCTCACCATTTGCTCTACCAGGATTAGATAATTATAGCAAGACATTATGATAATAGCTCAAGAACATGCATTTTTAAGTTCTCCTTTACAAATTTCACCAACTATATATATAATGTAATAGTATAAATGGAACTCTTTAATAAATCTAGTTATACTATATCGCTCCAAAAAAGAGTTAGGCATATAACTATATAAGTATAATGGAAGAAACTCTACAAGAAGTGACTTTTATGAAAACATCATTCGAAATTCATTAGTATAACACCTTCTAACCGCTGCTTAAAGTAACTTTTAGATACTATGACCACTTCTAAATACACCAAAGATGTAGTAGAGGAAGAGCTTAATCGCTAGATAGTTCTCTGAGCTATTTATTATCAAGTTGGACTCATTCTATAACCTCTTAATTCATGCAAGATTACAAAGGCGGTCAGCATATGTACTCGGTCCGTCGTGTAGTCTACTCCAACCATACTGGGACTATACGGTATGTACATCTTCAAGATATAAACATAGAATCAATAGCGACATGCGAGCCTTGTCACAAATTTCCCAAGTGCAATACACAGAAGTCAACTAGTTCAAACAATAGTCGACAATATTATGTATCCTTCCTGGTTAATTAGATCTTCAGCATACATACACGAGTTTGATTAACAAAGCAGGTCACAGGAAACAAATACACTTTAGAATATCCCAAAAGCTTTAGGTTCGAGTGGCGGTACATGACAGGTTACAGATCATTTTTATTTAGTATTTGATTGAACTTTGGGGTAGTTTTTGTGTGATTTGGGGGAGATGAGAAAGACTTGACTGTAGAAGGATGATTTATTATGGATGGTGTATGACTATCTTGATTTTGGGATTTTTGGCAACTAACTCCCATGTAGTTACCCAAATAGGAAGTTTACACCCTTATCTGCATTTTTCAAAATAGGCAGTTTGCCCACTGTGTTTCCGTTAGGGTTAAGAGTGATCCACCAGTCTTCGAATCTGTTCAGCTGGGAGTTCAAATAGTTTCAAAGGCTGGATTGACCCTTAGGCGAGTTCAGTTTCAGTGAGCTGAGGGTAGTTCGCTAGCTGTGACGAATAATACAAAACTATGCCTATCGATTTCGTGATAAACTATATTATTTACATTCTACTCAATGATCTTTTAACTCCGCCTTGTGATATGGATTACAGTCTGTCCCAAGCCAGGGTAAAAGATGAGTGTGGTGGTAGACATGTGATAGTCAGCCAAATAAATTTGTCACATCTCAATGACATAAATTGTGTTGTCAAAGATCCTTTGAAATTTTCCACTTTTGTGTGATATCGATTTTATATATTAAAGAACATATTACATAATTCTTTAATCTGAACAAAGTTCTTACTAAATCTTTGCAAACTTACATAGAAACAACAACCACGCACGCCATAGACCGCATACTATTAGTACATCAAATTTGTAAAACAAGTAGGGATTTGACAAGTAACAAAGCAATTAGTTCCAAGAATAAAGTATAAAATATATTAACTCAAAATCATAAGCAAATATAGATCGTATCCCAGTTCCCCCACAATAAAATTAACCACATCAAGAAAATTAAACAAGTCATAGTTACCTGGAAAGTTAAGGACTTGCAGGTGAAGTTACGCATACTCCCCAATCAATCACCATCTGCATAATCCATCAGACATAATAGCCAATGGCTCATATCTTTAGTTAAAATGACAAAATAATAATATTTTAGAATGAAATCATAGTATACAGATAATACAACGCCCATATCAGTAAGCAATGTTCACCTTCTTTCATATCCATTGTTCTTAAATCTGCATCCGAAAGAAAGAACTGAATAAAAAATATATAGCTAATAAAAAGAGTAAAAAATGGCACAAAACATTACAGATTTCATATAAATCTGAAAATGAAAACACAGTCGGGGAAAAATGAAAACAAAAACTCGAGTTTTTTGCTGTTTGAAACCTAGCCCTTAGCTAGATATCAAATATTAAAAATAAATCTGAGTATGAGATCAAAGTACAAACCCATTCTTTTGCATCTTGAAAAAGAAATATTTTTTTCATCAGTTTCCCAGCCATTAGGGTACAAGATTCAGATAAATATGAGATGAATGTCACCCATAAAAGAGAAGGGGGAAAAACCAGTCTTTTCATTTTTGAAAACATAATTTTTCAATAAACTTTCCTCCCATAAAAGAATGAAATCATAAAAAATAGCCAAAAGTTTTTGCATTTTGAAACAGAAACACAGTTAGCTTGCAAAGTTTAAAAAAGGATTTTTTAAAAAAATTCAAGATGAGGGGATTCAACTTATCTGATCACTGTCTCTCTTAGGTGCAGAAAAAAAGGATAAAACTGCAGAAAACATGTGATGAAGATAAGCGATAAGCTTTATATTTAGTATAAAAGTTAAGTTTTTAATTTTAAAGATTGCCCTAGGATTTAAAAAAAAACACAAGTTTTTTCCGTTAAACTAAGAACAGTAACCAGGCGTACCTTCTTAATACCATTTCGTCCTCTCTCCCAAAGCAACATCAAAAGTCACGCTTCATAGCTCCATCAAATAATTTTACCATTTTGGACAATGTCAATTCCGTCCACTTTATTTAGACTAAACTCAAGTTCGAATCTATAAAAATATATTTGCCATCTACTACTCAAAAAGGAAAAAATAAAATAAAATAATTTAACCATTTTGGGATAACAATATCTATTATAAAATATATAATTTTTAACCAAAAAGAAACAGATTTTTTTCACAGAGAACAAAACAAAAATTGAGACACACATAGGTAAATAAACACAGTGTGGCTTAATCTCTTTTAGCGTAAGGTTAATACAAATTATACAACAATTTATTTCTTTATTTACCTTAACTTCTTTTCATCTTGTATGCGACACACGATAGATTAAACAACAAGAAATGGTGACTATATTAAGAACTATCAATGGCAGTAAACATATATTATATATTCTATATACAACCAGAAAAGGAAAAGAATAGAGAAGGAAGCTGACAGAAGAGCAGTGAGCACACGCATAAACAAAAGCATAGGCATACATACAATTGCCTGCGTATGCTCACTCTCTTCTGTCAAGTTTGAACTCTCTCTACTTTTCTTTCCAGGACAGAATTCTCTACCAAAAAACTCCAAAAACCAATCATTTTTCTTGACCAAATTATAATAATCGACTGCACGAATTTGCCAGATCTGAATAACAAAAAGAAAGTAACCCTTTTTTGGAAGATAATTCTAAGAATCACTTCGTCACAAAAATCATACCATTTTGAGAAAGAACTTCTAATCAATCCATTAGGGTTCTTGCGTATGTCTGCACCACCTCATTCACCCCCTTATCTGATCCATGCGCTGATTAAAAAACATAATGATGGGTCAAATTCTTGAGTGACTTTTCTTTCCCATCAGTTATCGCTTTGGCGTTTTTTGGATTCCTAGTTCCTTTCGTATTATAGAGGTGCCGAGCATAAAAGGTCAACAAATGGCGTAGGAATCTTAAAAGGCGATGGATGCCGCCTTAATTGTAAATTTTGTGAGAGAGGTGTCGGCGGCAGATTGGTTTTTAGACTCTTAATATACCATAAAATTTATATAAATTAATAATGTCAGGACTATAAAATTTTACTAATTTAGAGAGATTGTTAATTTATCGAGTATTAATTTAATAGTGTTGACCGAAAAAATATTATTTTAAAGAGAATATTAATTTATTGAATATTAATTTACGAAGGGTTTACGCTACTTAACTACAAGTGTAAACTCAAGTTTTCCAACACTGTTAACATTAGAGTCATCAAAATCTGATTATTTCACGAGTTAAATCAAAATATTCTCTTTTATATATTTTATGTATATAATTCTTAAAATACTCGTAACTGGTTTAAAAAAGATTCCTAATTTTTAGCAAACTTTAATTCTAATCTAAACATTGTATACAAAACAAGATACAAAATAATATAAATTAAACCAGGATAATTCTTGATATTGACAGTCTACACTAATTTTTTAACCGATTTACTTGAATTTCTTGCCCAATAAAATTGAATTTGAAATTTGATATAATCGACTAGGGAGAGGAAAAATTACAATTTTGGTCACGTAACTTGTTCATTTTTGTTTTTTTTTTTAGTCCCGTAAGTTTTCAATGGTCATTTAGAGAGAGATTAATTTTCTATTTGCTAGCAAAATTAACTAATTAAGAAAAATATGTTGTGGATATTAACAAACTAGCTGATGAGCAAACACACCCCACTGGTCCGTGGGAGAAATTTAAAAGTGCTTGTTAATATGTGTTGAAGTTGCATTTTCAAATATGTATTTGTATTATAAATCGTGTTTTACTTTACTTACCATACGTATAAATAGAGGTAGCACACTTGTAGTTTTTCTTTTCTCTCTCATACTGATTTTGATTGATGATTCAATCTGATTTTCTTTTCTCCCGATTGATAATGGTTGATCAATTCTGAAGTTTTTTTCCATAATCAAAATCACATCTTCTGCAATTTTATTCATGGCTTCCGCGAGCACTGCGATTGATATTTCAGAGATCCGCTCTTCATCTCTTATAATGATACACCTGGTTTAAATTTGCTCTCAGAACAACTGACTAGAACTGAGAACTACGAAATTTGAATCCGAGCAACGCTGATTGCATTGCGAGCTAAAAACAATCGACTTTCATTGATGGAAGCTGTTCTTGATCTGAATCGATCGGTGTAATGCAGTGATATTATCATGGATAATGAATGGAATATCGAAGGGAAATTTGTTAGCATTGTATATGCTACAGGCGCTGTTGCGGTTCGGAAGGACTTCAAAGAGAGATTTGACAAAATCAATGGATCAAGATCTTCTCTCTACATCGAGAAATTGGAAGGCTAATGCAAGGTAGTAAAGTATCTCAGTGTTTACTCCTTGATGTTACCTAGAAAATTCGAGCATGGTAGACGTGCTGCCTTCCTAGGAACACAAATTCTTCACTATGATTTCATGTATGCATAGAAAACTGTTAGAAGGGAGTTAGAAGGGACCCGGAAAATGTTTCCGACGAAGTCCCTCCGACGCCTAAGTTAGCAACAGGAAATAAAATACAGAAAAATATATTATAACTGGAATAATTAAATTTCTTGAATCCTCTCAATAATAATTCAATCCTGATTTTTATAGGCAAACCATTTTTTTTTTTTTATGTTTGAGGCTGGTACATAGGAAACTTCCTTATGGTAGATAGGATTTTAGATCCTTATCAAGATGACACTATATCAAAGGAATCTTCTACTTGTATCTATCCCTGATTTCTCGGGATTCTTGAGATCTTTCTTTTAAAAATAATGACGTTATCAGGTAGCCACGTGTGTGAATATACAATCATGACGCGAGCTCGGGGCACATTTTCTTTTTAGCTCTTCTACTTTTAACCGAGGTTCCCTAGCATATATAGCTCTTATCTTTCATGCCGAGCTCTTTCTATTTGAGCGTAAGGAATATTACTGTTCTATTTCCTAGCTGCAACTAGGTCTATTCAATTTCTTTATTTTACTTTAGGTCTGTCCTTATTCTGAGCAGGGAAAACTGTCACTGCTGGCATCCCCAAGGACTTTATAGATAGGGAAGACTGACTTAGTGTAATATTTTTTTATCTATTTTTGTATTTTTGGATGTTATATGATCTTCAAGCCTTCGGCTTGTGGTTGTTAATGAAATTTCTGATTTTTCCACTATGTTCGTAAGTCAAAACATGTTAAATTTGATCAGGATTAATCTATTATGATTTTTAGCTTAATCATATTATCTCAGAAATGTTAATTATAGTGCAGAGAGCAGAACTTACTTGTGGTAGGGATATTTGCTCTGTGGGCCCAAGTCTATAACTTAGTGCAGTTTAGAAGGGTTAACATCCCTCTAAAACAAGTCTCTTATGCATCCACAGTGTGATTTTCCTGCATAAAAAGGTTTCAGGGCCTCATACACCTTGGCTGTATACATAGCTGACCTGGGTAGGAACAACTTGTATTTGATATATACCAAAGCTCCATACACCTGGGCTTTATACATAGCTGACCTGGGTAGGAACAACTTGTATTTATATGTGTCAGGGCATCATACACCTGAGCTTTATACATAGCTGACGTGGGTAGGAACAATTTGTATTTTATATACTTTTATAAGACGATGGAGTGTCCAAAAATACTGCTTAAAAGGTACTGATCCGTAAAATTACACTAAAAAAACTGAAATTAAAAAGTACGAATTCAAGGTAGTAGGCTCATGTGCTTAACTCATGTACTACTTCTTATTGTCCTTCCCATTTAGGGTCTAGTTTCCCAACATCCTCTACTAGTTGAACCTTTTTCAATACTAGGTCTCCAACTTGAAAACTTCTGACCTGGACTCTCTTGGTATATGCTCGGATTATCCTGCTACGATATGATTCCATTCAGACAGCTGCCCTTTCTCTCTTCTCAGGGAGAAGGTATAGATCCTTAGCTCGACCCTCGGCATTATTTTCATCAAAAGTGTGTAACCTAGGTGAAGTGATCTCAATCTCTGTAGGAAACACAACTTCTGACCCATATACCATACTAAAAGGAGTTTCCCCTGTTGGGATCCTGGGAGTCGTCCGTTATGTCCAGAGCACACTAGGTAGCTCATCCACCCAATCTCGATCCATTCCATATAATCTACTCTTCAGCGTTTGTACGATGGTTCTATTAGTGACTTCAATATGTCTGTTGCTTTGTGGATAAAGCACTTGTCGATCTTCATTTCTTTACACCAGGCCATTATATTACTTCCTTGGAATTGAATCTCATTGTCTGATCATCTTTTGTGGTATTCCAAATCTGCATATGATGTTCTTCCATATAAAGTTCATCACATCCTTTTCTGTTATTCGGGTTAACGACTCGGTCTCTACCCATTTAGAGAAATAATCTATGGCTACCAACAAGAATTTTTTGTGAGTTGGGGCGATTGGAAAAGGCCCCACAATGTCTATCCCCCACTGATCAAATGGGCATGATGTGTTGCTACTGCTTTCATGTGCTCGGGTGGTTGTCTCTGAATGTTACAGTGATTTTGACAACTTTTGCAAGAGGAAACTAGTCATCGGGAGTCAGTTTGCATAGTGGGCCAGAAGTAACCAGCCAACAAGGCCTTCCGAACAAGAGCTATTCTGCCAAGGTGATCAGCATCCTTCATGAATCTCTTGGATGGCACAGTGGGCTTCCGTGTCATCCAAACATCTGAGCAGAGGTCTTGAGAAAGATCTCTTATATAAAGTTCTGTCTATCATAGCAAAGCTGAAAGCTTGCCTCTTTAATTTTGCAGCCTCTGTCCTGTCCTCAGGAAGCTCATCATCAGTATTAGTTTAAATATAGGGGTCATCCAACTGTTTTGAGGGGGAGAGGACACTGGGTGAACTGAGTTGTTGTCCTGGCTTGATTGACCCAGCTCTATATGTAACACCATTTCCCTCTGGACCATGAGTTCAGGGCTGTGGCCATTTTTTGAGAGCTGATCTACTTCAGAATTTTCTTCCTTGGGATCTGAACCATACTCCATTCAACAAAATTAGCTGATATCTCCTGGATGGCTTTAAGGTACTTTATTAATCTCTCGTTCTTAGTTCATAATTTCCTTTCACTTGCTGGGCTGCTAATTGGGAGTCAGAGTATACGGTTACCCTGCTGGCCCCACATCTCTAGCTAATCTGAGTCCAGTGAGTATAGCCTCGTATTCGGCTTCGTTATTTGAAGTCCGGAATGCTAACCTGACTGCTACTTCAATTTTTTCTACAGTTGGTGAGATTAGCACATCTCCTACACCACTCCCTTAACTATTTGAGGCCCCATCAACATATACTTTCAAGGCCTCCTCGTCTCAGGTTGAATCATCTCAGCTAAAAAATCGGATAGGGCCTGTGCTTTGATTGATGTTCTGGGTCGATACTCAATGTCATATTTACCCAGCTCTATAGTCCACTTGACCAATCTGCCTGATACCCCGGGTTTGGTCATGATCTTTCCCAGAGGGTCATTAGTGAGTACTAAGATAGGATGAGATAGGAAATAGGGTCTCAATCTCCCTACAATAATGACTAGCGCAAGTGCTAATTTTTCTACCTCCGGATATCAGAGCTCGGCACCCCTCAATGCATGGCTAATATAATAGACAGGCTTTTGTTCTGCTCCCTCATGTTTGATCAATATAGAGCTTACCGCATGTTCAGTAATGGACAAATAAACTAACAGTTTTTCTCTTGGCTCAGGCTTCACCAATATGAGGAGATCGGCCTAATGTTTCCTGGGATCTTGGAAGGACGCCTCACAGTTCTCATCCATTGGGATTTCTTGGCCTTTCTCAAAACTTGGAAGAATGGATGACTTCTGTGGGCCAATCTGGATATAAATCGGGCCAGAGCAACGATTCGACCTGTCAATCTTTGTACTTCTCTCACATTTTTCGGAGGGGACATATCCTGAATTGCCCTGACTTTCTCTGGATTTACTTCTATTCCTCTGTCTGTCACAATATAGCCCATGAATTTTCCCCCTCTGACCCCGAACACACATTTGGTTGGATTCAATTTGAGTCCAGACTCATTTAGGGTTGCAAATGTTTCTTCCAAGTCAGGTATGAGGTCATATCAGCACTTAGATTTTACCAGGATGTCATCTACATATACCTCAATATTCCTCCCATCTGGGGTGTGATGACCTTATCCATCAGTCTTTGATATGTAGCTCTGGCTTTTTAAGACCAAAAGGCATGACCACGTAGTAGTATGTTCCTTCAGAGGTAATAAAACAAATTTTACTTCGATCCTCTTCGGCCAAGGGTATCTGATGATAACTATCATATGCGTCCATTAAACATAGTAAATCATACCCCGAGGTAGAATCAATAAGCTTATCGATTCAAGGCAAAGGGTAGCAATCAGTGGGGCAGGATTTATTTAGATCCTCGAAGTCTACGCACATTCTCCATTTCCCCGAGAACAGGTACCCTACCAATTTAGAAAGCCAAGTCGGAAATTGGATTTCCCAGATTTGTCCTGCCTTTAACAAAGTTTGGACCTCGGCCAGATTACCTTATCTTTTCCTGCCCAAAATTCCTTTTCTTCTGCTTGATTATCTGATCTTCAGGAATCACATTCAAGCGGTACTGCGTGATACCAGGGTAGATTCCGGTAAGCTCTGTTGAGGACCAAGCAAACACATTTGATTGTTTTAACAAGCAACCCAAGAGATCTTTTTTTAGGGTCATATCCAGGTTTGAGGCCACTCTGGTCTTTTTATCAGGCTGTCCTGATATAATATTCACTTCTTCCTTCTCTTCCAGCATGACTTGTACTTCCTCGACTTGTAGGAGATTTACCTCCCAGACTATTGGGCCTTTGCCCCCTTCCCCTGCTTGTCTTATTCTTTTCACTTCAATTCTTACAATTTCTGCATAACCTTTTCTCGAGGATGGATGATCCCCTACTACCTCTCCAGTCTTATCTCCAATTGGGAATTTCATTTTTTTGTGGTAAGTTGAGGCTATAGCTCTGAATTCGTTCAGAGCTGTAGCCTCAATAATATGATATTATATGATGGCAGAATCATTCAGGTCTTCCCCCAGCCTCTGATCCTAATGAGAGAGGCAGGAGAATTTGTCCTATTGCGTAGACTGTGTACCCACAAATCCAAAGCGGGTTGTATTTAATTGCTCCATTCGATATTTTCCCAAGTTCATTTGTCGGAAAACCTCCAAAAATAACACATTAACTGAACTTCCTGAGTCCACAAATACTCGGCCTACTTCATAGTTGTCTAATGTTGCTTTTATAACCATAGCATCGTTATGAGGAGTCTGGATACTTCCAAGTCCTCAGGACCAAAACCGATCATCAGCTCTAGTACTGCTCTTACTTTCTCAATTTCGCGGATTTCCCTACAGATGATGGCTTTCCGAGCTTGGTTAGAATCACCATCCATAGACCCTCCCAAAATCATGTTGATGATACCCCGGGTAGGATTATTCTTCTAGGGTTGCTCGTCTCTATTCTCCTCTGGTCTTCTCCGCAAGTTTGGACCTCGGCCCCTGCCTCGACCATGTAATTGCCCTCAGAAGTACCCTCGGCCACCCCTGCCTCTTGGCCAAGGAGCCCCTCTACCTTTGACCACGGATGAGTTCTCAGTGTACATGTCATACTGAGCTAGTAGATGTCTGAACTAAGAACTATTCTGAATGACTTTCTCCAACTCTTTGTCTAATCCATGGCAATCCTGAGTATCGTGTCCATGCTCTTTGTGGAAGACACGATATTTTTTGGATAGCTGTTTTGTTTCTTTTTTGGGGTCATCAGGCTGCATTGGCCTTGGCAGGATTTGTTTATCATCGCAGATCTGAACTGCTTGTTCTTTTGTAACCTCCAGTGGTGTGAACCGGGAGAAACGCCCTAGGTCGACTCTGTCAGCCAACCTTTTTTCTCCTCTAGGAGGCTTGTCCATGAGTTTTCCTGTATCTTTTCGGGAAAATATTTTCAGTTTTGAGCTTCTTCAACATTAATATACTTCTCCGCTCTAACCAAGAGGCCATCACAAGTGGTATGGGGTTTTTTCACAAGGGATCGGAAGAACTCTCCCTACCTTAATCTCTGAGTGAATGCACTGATCATGATTTTAGTAGGGCAGGTCGGGACCTCAAGGACAGCCATGTTGTATCACCTGACATATTCTCGTAAAGCTTCGTCTTCCAGTTGTTTTATCTCAAACAAGCTCA
This sequence comes from Haberlea rhodopensis, assembly GCA_907163345.1. NCBI lineage: Eukaryota > Viridiplantae > Streptophyta > Magnoliopsida > Lamiales > Gesneriaceae > Haberlea > Haberlea rhodopensis. The sequence goes on along the minus strand of CAJQUN010000001.1, from coordinate 6,427,584 downwards.
GTGAGGTTTTTTTGTATTTTTTACTACTAGTGAATTGATGTAGGAAAGATGTGGCAAATTCTCTGAAATAAGTAATGGAACCGGGTCCAATTGAGTGAACCACTGGTGAGCAGATCAGACCAAGGTGGTAAGGAAAACTTTTCACTTCAACCGAACTGAATAAGAATGGAGCATAGCGGCATTCTCAAATCGACCCATATGTTCTTCTGGTTCAGTACTACCATCGTAGTCTCCAACATTAGGAGCTCGGAAGTTGTTGGGCAATCCTTCACTAATGATTTCTTCAGTGAAGGGGGTGCTTTTTTGCAGAGTTGCAGGACTTCCCATCACTCTTTTCATCCTCAACACCTCATCCTTAACTCTTCCATCTGTTCGCCCAGATCAGTAATTTCTGCGGCAACTGTATGCGATGTGATCGCATGAAAAGGTTGCTATTCCTGAGTACTATTTAGCTCCGGGATTCGTTTGTTATGGATCCTTGCTCCCACTACCCGGCCCAGGGTGACAGTGATAATCCGTGTTAGCTGCTCAAGGGTAAGACCTCCCACTGTCCTGATGCCCGGGGGGTTTGTTGTAAGTACCCACAAGTCCTAATCTCGTTATTAGTGGATTTATCATCGTCATTAGTACATATATTCATATCATTAAGGGATTCTCATAACATACTTATTAATTATAGCATGACTTCCATATAAATTTCGAACACAATCCCTCGTAAACTCGATTTTCGACACAATTCAATTCATAGATGTATACACTTATTATTGCACTAATCATATTCTCAATTCATCATGCAAACTTTATTCTTAAACAAATTGCATGCAACGCCGGATTAAAAGAAAAATCTTAAAACACTTATACAACTCATATACACATATCATTATGCTCACAGACGATCATTAATTAAACAGGTATATATTTACGTGTATAAAATCATGTTCCCAATACCAATACTGGTACCTCGCTCATAGGAGCATTCTCAATCAACGACTCAAACTCATTCCCGGAGCCAACGTAGTACTTGCTTTACATGTTTCAACAGAAACAGCCCCCACACGGGGTGAGCATACCAATAACATAACCACATTATCATTGAATACACAATTATACTTTACATAACATAAAGCTGCAAATTAAGATAATACTCCCTAGATATACTATAACCATATGGATCTCCCACGTTGTTCATGTTCTCACAACAACCAAGATCATCAACTCGAATATCAGTTAAATCATTACAACAATGATTTACATTAATCAAATGCATCTCAATCATCACTTTCATGATCATATCTCTTCATATCACATCACTCGCTCAATGCAGCGGCACTCTAACTGCTTGCACGCTCAACAGCGGTGGCATCATAATCATTGCTCTCTTAATAGCGGCATTATCATAACCATAGCAAGCTCAATAGCAGCATCACAATAATTCATAGCACACCCCCCCTTGTCTTCTTCCCCTCTTCCACTTTCCCTTGAAGAAATCCATGGAACTCGATTTTTGGGCAAGATTCTTGATCAATAACTAGGTAATCATCTTCACCTCTTGATTGTGAAGGTTTTGATTATATTTTTTTGTAGAGTTTGGTTATGGTTTGAGATGGGTTTGAATTCTTGGGTTTTTATAGATTTTGTTATTGAGTTTGAAATTGTGTTTTTTATTGAATATTTGAGGAGTATGGGATGTTGGTTGTGTTGGTTTTGGGTTTGAAATAGCCATGGAAAGGAAGTATTTTTCAGAAAATCGCAGGTCACGATCGATCGTAGCACTCGGGGCGGCCGATCGCGATGTGGCGTGGAAAAAATTGTATAAGATAAACAGTACGGCCGATCGATCGGGAACTTTGGCAATAGATTGCCGAGAGACGATGAATTGTCCAGATTTTTTAGAGGCTATCGATCAAGGAGCGATCAATCGCCAGACCAAAATCCTTCAAAAATATTTTGTGTTTGAAATGCCGACGTACGCTTTGCCCGCGTCTTTTGGGTATTATATCATCGTGTTAGGATATATATATATATATACATATATATATATATATACATATATATATATATATATATATATATATATGGAGGTTGGTACGTGCTTGAGTACGTGATTGTGTGCACATAATTGATTGTGAATTATTGCTCGTGTGTAGCGACTAACTCTTCGGATCTTGGGGCAAAGGCAAAGAATGGCTCTTGCGATTGGATTTTAAGGTACGTGTGACATACTAGCATATGTAAATATATTATTATTATGTTTACTGAATAATATATTGTTGACGAGCCTTGGAAGTTTAAATTGATTTCGTGCTTGTTGCATATGTATTGATTGAAATTGAGATCATCAATGACTGGTGCAATGGTTTATGGTGATGCCGCTGTTGAGCGTACGATGGGTTGTGATGCCACCGCTGATGAGCGTGCGGTGGGTTAGTACGTGATATCATTCATTAATTGATAACTGAAATGTATATGATTTTCGGTAAATCATTGTTGTATTGAAATAATGATGATCGATTATGGAATTGATAAATATGGATTGCTCCATTATCAATTAAGGAATTGAATATTTTGAATATTGTGAGAACATGAACAACGTGAGAGATCTCATACAGTTAAGGTGTACTCAGGGAGTATTATATTAATTTGCAGTCTTATATTCTGTAAATTAGTAATTGTGCATTTGATGATATTGAGATTATATTGTTGGTATGCTCACCCCCTGTGGGGTTGTTTCTGTTGAAACAGGTAGAACATGTATGACATTGGTACTGGAAAGAAGTCCGAGCTATGATGAGAATGCTCATATGAGCGAGGTACCAGTATTGGTTGAGAATGATGAATCTATGCAATAGATACACAAATATTTATTAAATGCTCGTATATGAGCATAGAGATAGGTGTATGCGGATTGTATAAACATTCTTGATAATTCTCTTTTCATTTGAGTATTGCATGCAATTTAATTGAGACCAAACATTGCATGATGAAAATGAGAATATGGTTAGTGCAATGACGAGTGCATACATATATGAATTGAGTTGTGTCGAAAAATTGAGTAGGGATGTTTCGGACATTTTTATGCTAGATCTGATATGTATTAAGAAGCATATTATGAGAATCTCTTAATGATATGATTGTATGCACTTTGACGATTAAATGCACTAGTGACGAGATTAGGACTTGGGGTCCTTATATTAGTGGTATCAGAGCAGTGATTTGCTCTTTTGGGTTGTCTGAGGGCCTAGGGATGTGTTGATAGAAATGAATAGCACATAAATTATGCATGATTGTGGTTTTGTGTCAGTGTAACACAACATTTCCACACTTATGTGCATATTATTATATGAGATAATGAGAATTGGTATGAATGCGAACCATGGTAGTTACAGCACCATATGGAATACGTGTAATGTGAACCGGTGATGCCTATGAACATACACACCGAAAGTGGTATGGTTCAAAAATGTGCAATAGGTCTGTAACTTAATTAATAGTATGTGATTGATTTGATTATTGTAGTAGCAATGTTGCATTGTTAATGAGCGATGAATGACATACTATATTTATGGAATTCAATGTTGATAGTAACTTGATGTTGTTACCAATGAAATGATAAATGAATTTGTATTAAGATTGTGCACATGTTATATATTTGTATACGATGCTGAGGAATCTAATTTTGTAGGAAAATCAGAAAATGAGGAATGAGATGTGATGTCTGATGACATGAATGATGAACAAAACGGTACTGTTGAAATGGAACAATAGATGATGCGATGATCGGGTATGATTGCATTGTGATTGTGAGAGTGTAGGTATATGTAATTATACACATGCATCTCTATTGAATTGTTATTCTAAAATATGAACCCTTGATAGTGTCATTGTGCGTACAATATATTGTGATTATTGTGATGCTGTGTTATATCGATTTGCGATGGATCGGGATATTTGCCTCTGTCTTATCAAGCGCTGGATCAGGATATTTGCCGATGTCATATCGTAGCGTGGGTCGCTGATATGTCGAAGCAAGGTGTTGGCCTTAAACGCATGGTTGAGTTTAATGCTTAATTTATCTCCGGATTATTTATGTGTTTTGATGATCAACAAAACTTGTGTTTGTATACTAATGTGTCTACTTAGTGTACATGTTTAATGGTTGAAAAGTGGATTGATTGGAGAAAATCAATTGTGCAAAGTCTGGGCTCGATCGCCCCAGGCGATGGTGATCATCGCCCCAGGCGATGGCAGCCAGGAGGAGCATCGCCACGCACATCGACTGGAGCGACGCCGAGGCCCGCGCACATGGCACGAACGCCTGAGGCGATGGCCCGATCGCCTGAGGCGATGTCTGGAACGCCCGAGACGATGTGTGCATCGTTTGAGGCGATGAAGATTTTTGACCAACCGAATCTACGACATTGATTTTTGGCATGGATCGCCTGAGGCGATCTGAACTTCGCCTGAGACGATGTATGCAAGATTGTGATCGTTGGGGCGCGGCGATGGTGATCGCCCGAGGCGATGTCCGAGGCGATCTTGGAGTGATTCAAGCCTTGAGTGTAGCAACGGCTAGTAGGAGCCTTGGGGGCATCCTACACTATAAATATGGATTTTTTGGAGCATTTTGGAGACAAGAAACAATACTATAAACTACAAGAAAGCTTTGCTCAATTCAAATTAATCTAGCATTGCAAACTTCATACATTTTGTGTTGTATTGGAGTTTGTAATTCATTTCTTGTGTGTGAGTTTTGATTCTTCGTGTTGGTACACCGTGAAGGTGTATATTTAAGTTATTGTAAGGTCCTTCAACACCGACGCAAGTTGGAAATTGTAAAAGTCATCAACAAGTAAAGTTGGTGCAAGTGTGTGGCTATCCTTGGAGCCCTTAAGGCCAAGAAGACTCGTGAAGAGTGTGGGTAACTCGGGAAGAGTTTTGTGTGGCTATCCTTGGAGCCCTTAAGGACAAGAAGACTCGTGAAGAGTGTGGTGCTCGTGAAGAGCTGTTTTTACTCGGGAAGAGTGGGTTGTGGCTAACTTGGAGCCCTTAAAGCCAAGATCATTTTCGTTCTAGTGAAACCTCGGTTAAACGTGTTGGGTTTTGGAAACCCGAATAATCTTGGTTTTGATGTTAACAAAACTTGTTATTGTGTTGCTAACATATTTCATCAAGTGTGCAGTTCATAGATCATAATTAAGAGCTTGATGAATTACAAAGAAGTAGCTTGAAAATATCAAGCTGGACCAAGTCTGAAATCCTGGCAGAGCGGATGTTTCGATCATATCTCATAGCTCGGATATCAAAATGGAATGATTCTAAAGAGATTGAACAGCCAACTCAAAATACTAAAAGTCATATTTCACAACAGATCGGCTAGTTCGAATGTTATCAAGGAGAAAAGACGCCTGCAAGATCGAACTTTACCGCGAAGAAACAGCAAGCTGTTTCAGCAAGCAACTGTCAGTCTGGTGGGCATAACTCTTAGCTCGATTATCGGAACGGAACGATTCAGTATGGGTTGAAAAGCTAAGACAAAGATCTACAAGTCATCTTTGGAAATGAAAGACTGAATCGGATGTTACGATGGCCAAAAAGCTTCTGCAAGTCACGTCATGTGCTGCTGCATCCAGCAAACAGAGAGCAGGAGCATCGCCTCGTATTTCAAGCATAACTCTCTCATACGAACTCAAAATCAAACGATTCTTGATTCCGTGGAAAGCTAAGAGAAAGGGCTACAACTTTCATGTAGATCACTTTGCCCAGAAATCAAAGAATCAAGATTTACAAGCAACAGATCGAAGAGCAAGTTTATCAATCTGTTTTTGTATCAAGCTGATTGTCCAGACTGATCCGGACCAGATTGATCTGCCCGTGCTGATCCGGACCAGACTGATCTGCCCGTGCTGATCTGCCAGAATGAGCTGCCCATGCTGATCCAGCCAGACTGATCTGCCCAAGCTGATCCGGCCAATCCGGTCCGAAATACAAATAGCCCAGAAACCAGAATATGACCGTTGCAAGCTCGGGAATCGTGCAGAACCTTCTCCAACGGGCATATTCTTGTGTCTAACGTATATATCATTACTTGGGGCTATATATACATGATTTGGAAGCTCAATAACAGCTGATTGAAGATCAATCCAAGCCTTCCAAAGCAAACCCACTTGGGATTAAATTGAGGAACTTAAAAGACAAAAGCTGCTAAATGAAGAGCACTCCTCAAACCTTTGGCACCTCTTACCTTGCTTTATCAGATTGATTATGGAATCATTTGTGCCTTTGTATTCACTCTATTCATTGTATTTGTAAGCTAAATAGAAGAGTGAATACCATTGTAACGGTTGATGATTCATCACAACCGATTGAGAGGTCTTTGTATGTGAGACATTAAAGAACATACATAGTTGAGTTGCTAGGAGTTCTAGTTGGATGGGGAATTCCCAACTGGATCGGGTTTGTACAACGGGATTGTATAAATCAAAGTCTTCTAGTGGAATCCTTCCATGAGGTGGAAGAAGGGGAGACGTAGAAGGATTACACCACCTTCGAACTTCTTGTTTATTTACTTTACTTGCATATCTTTAAAATATCTTTCAATCGGTTATAGAGCGGGTTATGTCGAGTGTCTTCCGCTCGGTTTTTTAACCGAACTCGATATAATCTCCCTGTGCAATTATTTCAAGAACACGAGTTATTGAAGCTCAAGTTGATTGAACTCGGGTGTGGAATGACAACCCACCCCCGGAATCGATCCTGACAAGTGGTATCAGAGCGGGTTGTTCTTGGAAAGCATTTTAACCGATTTTTTTGGCGGATATCTTTTAAAATCATTTTCAAAATTTTTCATGAGCATGAAATATTTTCATAGCATATTTTTTCAAAATATGGTGTATGAAAATTTTTAGCATAAAAATCAATTTCATTGCATTCATTTTGCACGAAAATAATTTTAAAATCTATTTTAAAGGTTTAATTTTCGTTCAATCTGTTATTAACTCATTTTAAGTTTAAAATTTGTTATTTTGAGATTTTATCTAACAATTTTCGAAGCATTTTTAGTTTTCTGGCAGCTTGCAGCGACTTTGGGAAAATTGGCATAACTTCTTGCTCGGATGTCCAAATGACAAACCGTTTTTTGCGTTGCAAACTATACTTATAGAGGATCGCAACGGTATAGGTCCTGCAGCCTAAGTCTTCACGAGAAGATACAGTTTATTCTGTAAAGTTGGACTAAGTGTGCTGCCACCGCGGAAAGATGAAATGGACATTGTTGAGTTTTGTCAAGAAATTCAAATTTGTTGCCAAGTATGCTTCATCTATCATCAAAAGAGGTTATTTTTGTTCAAAAATTAATGTGCATTGCATTTTTTTTATTTGTTTCAGCCTACCCCATTTGCCCCTCACGTGCTCAAATTTTCAAACATTTTAAAATTAAGGGGGAGAGTTTAATCTCAATCCTTGAGGGGGAGTAAATTTTATTTGTCTTCCTTTTTGATTCACACAAAAAGGGGGAGAAATATGTTATTTAAAAAATATAATTTTTCTTGTTATGCAACATTGTGCTTTAATGTTCATATTTTTATTCAAGTTTTGTGATCATCAAAAAGTGGGAGACTGTTGGGTTTTGGAAACCCGAATAATCTTGGTTTCGATGTTAACAAAACTTGTTATTGTGTTGCTAACATATTTCATCAAGTGTGCAGTTCATAGATCATAATTAAGAGCTTGATGAATTACAAAGAAGTAGCTTGAAAATATCATGCTGGACCAAGTCTGAAATCCTGGCAGAGCGGATTGTTTCGATCATATCTCATAGCTCGGATATCGAAATGGTGTGATTCCAAATAGATTGAACAGCCAACTCAAAATACTAAAAGTCATATTTCACAACCGATCGGCTAGTTCGAATGTTATCAAGGAGAAAAGACGCCTGCAATATCGAGCTGTACCGCGAAGAAACAGCAAGCTGTTTCAGAAAGCAACTGTCAGTCTGGTGGGCATAACTATTAGCTCGCTTATCGGAATGGAACGATTCAGTATGAGTTGGAAAGCTAAGACAAAGATCTACAAGTCATCTTTGGAAGTAAAAGACTGCATCGGACGTTAAGATGGCCAAGAGGCTTCTGCAAGTCACGCCATGTGCTGCTGCATCCAGCAAACAGACAGCAGGAGCATTGCCTCGTATTTCGAGCATAACGCTCTCATACAAACTCGAAATCAAACGATTCTTGATTCCCTGGAAATTTAAGAGAAAGGGCTACAACTTTCATGTAGATCACGTTGCCCAGAAATTAAAGAATCAAGAGTTACAAGCAACAGATCGAAGAGCAAGTTTATCAATCTGTTTTTGTATCAAGCTGATTGTCCAGACTGATCCGGACCAGACTGATCTGCCCGTGCTGATCCGGGCCAGACTGATCTGCCCGTGCTGATCTGCCAGACTGAGCTGCCCATGCTGATCCTGCCAGACTAATCTGCCCAAGCTGATCCGGCCAATCCGGTCCGAAATACAAATAGCCCAGAAACCAGAATATGACCGTTGCAAGCTCGGGAATCGTGCAGAACCTTCTCCAACGGGCATATTCTTGTGTCTAACGTATATATCATTACTTGGGGCTATATATACATGATTTTGGAGCTCAATAACAGCTGATTGAAGATCAATCCAAGCCTTCCAAAGCAAACCCACTTGGGATTCAATTGAGGAACTTAAAAGACAAAAGCTGATAAATGAAGAGCACTCCTCAAACCTTTGGAACCTCTTACCTTGCTTTATCAGATTGATTATGGAATCATTTGTGCCTTTGTATTCACTCTATTCATTGTATTTGTAAGCTAAATAGAATAGTGAATACCATTGTAACGGTTGATGATTCATCACAACCGATTGAGAGGTCTTTGTATGTGAGACATTAAAGAACATACATAGTTGGGTTGCTAGGAGTTCTAGTTGGATGGGGAATTCCCAACTGGATCGGGTTTGTACAACGGGATTGTATAAATCAAAGTCTTCTAGTGGAATCCTTCCATGAGGTGGAAGAAGGGGAGACGTAGAAGGATTACACCACCTTCGAACTTCCATAAACAAATGCTTGTTTATTTACTTGACTTGCATATCTTTAAAATATCTTTCAAATGTTTAATCGGTTATAGAGCGGGTTATGTCGAGTGTCTTCCGCTCGGTTTTTTAACCGAACTTGATATAATCTCTCGGTGCAATTATTTCAAGAACACGAGCTATTGAAGCTCAAGTTGGTTGAACTCGGGTGTGGAATGACAACCCACCCTCGGAATCGATCCTGACAAAACGTTTTCTAACCGGGAAGAGGAGAGGTAGGCGATTCATCGCCGAACTTCTTTAACAAATTCTCGTGTCTTTTATCAACATTTTTGCAAACTCATTTTAAAAAAGCTAAACTAGCAAAGGAACCTCATTCACCCCTCCCCCCCCCCCCCCCCCCCCCCCCTCTTCGGTTCCAACACGAGGGTATCATTGAACCGTCGATAATTCGAAGAAAGAGATATTATTGAGCCGCTGAGATAACGAAGTAGGAATTGTGGAGCTTGTGAGATGTTATGTTGATTCGAGTATTTTGAGATCATTGTGATGATACTGATATGCATTGAGTAGCGATGGATCATAGTATTTGTCGTTGTCTTATCGAGCGATGAATCATGATATTTACCGATGTCATATCGTAACGCGAGATGCTGATATGTCGAAGCGAGGGATATCCATGGAACCGCTGATAATTCGAAGCCAGGGATATTATTGAGCCGCTGACTTACATGATTTTGTCGTTATATACGTAGCAACTGATTATGCCGATGTATACGTAGCGATGATATTATGCCGTTGTATACGTAGAGATGGATTATGCCGTTGTATACGTAGCGATGATATTATGACGATGTATACATAATGATGGATCATGCCTGTGTATATGTAGCGATGGATCATGCCGATGTATACGTAGTGATGGATCATGTCGTTGTATACGTAACGATGGATCATGTCATTGTATACGTAACGATGGATCATGCCGTTATATACGTAGCTATGGATCATGCCGTTGTATACGTAGCGACGACATTATGTCGTTGTATACATAGCGATTGATCATGCCGCTCTATGGATCATGCCGTTGTATATGCAGCGATGGATTATGCCGTTGTATACATAGCGATGGATCATGCCGTTGTATACGTAGCGATGGATCATGCCGTTGTATACATAGCGATGATCTTATGTTGTTGTATATGTAGCGATGGATCATGCCGTTGTATATGTAGCGATGGATTATGCCAATGTATATGCAACGATGGATTATGCCATTGTATACGTAGCGATGATATTATGCCGTTGTATACGTAGCAATGGATTATGCCGATGTATACGAAGAGATGAGTATTGATTGTGTACTGTCGTTGGGCGATGAATATTGGTTGTGTACCGCCATTGGATGATGATGATTGTGTACCGTTGTTGGGCGACGAGTATTGATTGTGTACCATCGTTGGGTGATGAGAATTGTGTAACGCCTTTGGGCGATGAGTATTGATGTGCCACTATTATGTTAGAGATGGGTATTATTATACTGCTATTGCATTTAAGATGTTTATTGATGTGGAAGCATGTTAGGTTTTGTATGTTTTGGATTAATAAGAATCACTTGTTGTATTTGAACTGAATATAACCATGCGGGAATGAGATGAATGAGTATGTCACGTATTGACATATACCGTTATGGGTAGACGAGGATATTATGAATGTCAATGGTTGGCATGTATCATCACAGGTTGACAAGATATTTTATGATGATACAGTCTGATGGGTGATGGGTGACTTGTGACGTTGTTACGACGAGTAATACATATATAGATGTATATATTAAGTTATATGATTTGAGTGCCACTGGTTGGTGTAAGATGGTATAGGTGTGCCACATGTTGACACGATACCATTATGCCGAGCAGGTTCGCTCAATGGATAAATGGTTGTGCCGTGCAGATAAGTGTACTGCATAGTGTATTGAGGTAAATGTGTTACGAGTAGTGGTACCTTTGGGTATACTCGTTGAGTTGGCTATGGCCAAGCGACTTGTAGTGTATGTAGTTGTCGAGGAACCTACATATGTATATAGATGGTGTGTATAATGGATATGATCTCATATACATGTGTAGATAAATCCTAATGAGTTAGGATTGATATGTGATTGGTTTAGGACATTGGAATGTCCCTTGTGTATCGGTATTAGAGAAATGTTAGATGACAATCTACTATCTCAAATTGTTTGTACGACGATAAGTAATTCATGATGTGATTCGTGAATTGTGAGAGTGGTATTAGTACGGGAATGGTACGATATTGTATACCCGGGTCGAACGTATGACATGTTGGTGGTTTTGTATAAATCTTAGGAGGCTGCAATTTGCTAGCCAGATATGATGAATTATCGTTGCAATAACATAGTGAGCTTATTATAACCATTATATTGCTTGTCGGCACCGAGTAGGGTGAATCGTATGATGGTACGATGGGAGGTTATAGTGAACTCGATGTAGTCACTATAAGCTTTTGAGCTTGAGGTAAGAGATACCTCAAGAGAGCATTCATACGTATAAATACGTTGAGGAAATTGTGTTGTGACATCTCAGTGTTGTTGGGGCACCAACATGAGTGTCAACAAGTTATTGTTATCTCTATTTGAGTATTCTCGCACTAAGAATGTGATGGTAAACTGTAGCCGGAACAGTGAAATATAGTTCGTGTGGTAACACTACTATGTGGCTTGTATTTCATAGGGAGATCGTATAGTATGTTAATTTTTGGTTTGTGGGCCATACCTGCATGGAGACAGTATGGTATCGATTGCGAGTTGTTGGTGAAGTACAAAGCATTGTTGGAGTTTATATACGTCTCATATGCGAATTGTAGAGTGATTGGTAATAGTGGTATTGACACACTATCATGAGTTAGTTATGTATATATTGGTTCAGGGATGCATTTCGGTATAAATGTATCTAGATTGTTCGAACGATGGGGCGAGTTTGGAGAATCTTTGATGTGTAATGTTTTCTTTGTAAGGAAAGAAGTTTTAATATACCTATTTTGAATCTTTGTAAGATTCTCTGAGTCGGTGAGTGTGGTGTTGATGTTAAATTCGCACCATTAGTCAATAGTTCGTCAATCATTATTCTCTATGGTGTGATGTTAGGATCGGGGTAGTGTTTAGAAGGGGGGGTTGAATAAACACTAGATACAATTTCGATTTCTTTTCTGGTTAACTGTAAACTGTTAAGTATTACAGTTGCTTCTCAATATCAGGCAAGTCAGTAGACACTTATTATAGTGCGGAAGACGTCTACAAAACTTGTGAGGAATAAAACTGAAGTAATAGAGCAATAAACAAGTAACAGGAGAGTTGTTTCTGGAAGTTCGAAGCACAACGCTTCTACGTCTCCCCTTCTTCCTTTGCAGGAAGGATTCACTAGAAGACTTGGTTTACACTTTTACAGTATACAACCTTCTTAGGCACTAACACACTTGGCCTAAACTCCTAGCAATCACACACTTCTTAACTTTTTGGTTACAATGGATTCTATGACACTCTTTACAGAATACACTTTCTAGCTTTGAGAGTTTTTGAGCAGCAGACTTCAATTGAAGATAATCTGTCACAGATTCAGTTTTGCTGTTTGTCTGCTCTTAGCTGAACGTTTGGAATATCAGTAGTTTGGCTTTCTTGTTTGCTTTGAAGTATATCTCTTAGTTGGAAATCGCTCAGCACCTCTTCATTCTCTGCTTGGATGTATTTATAGGTTTGGATGTCCAACGGTAGCCTTTCTGTATATGGAAGAGATTAGCTTTCCAATTTCATATTGTCTTCTTTCCTATTTTGTAAAGCAACGGCTCTTTTCACTCTGACGGTAATGGTGGCGGAGATATAGCAGGGTGCGCCGCTCTGTTGTACCTTTGTCAGAGAATGTTGTACTGATTTTGTCTCGTTGCTTAGTGCTCTAACTGGAAGCTCAGACTTCTGCTGGTTTTCTTTGTTCAACTGGTCGTTCATCCTCTTATGACCAGTTGATGTCCTTGTACAGTGAGAGACTATTCAGTTGATAGTTGTCCAGTAGATGTCCATCCAGTTTACGTTTATCCGGTTGACAGCTTGTACGGTTGATGTCTTCACCCGGTTGATGTCTATCTAGTTGATGTCTTATCCGGTTGATGTCCATCCAGTTGGTAACTTCTTCCGGTTGATATCCATCCAGTTGATGTCTTATCCAGTTGATGACTTCATCCGGTTGATGTCCATCCAGTTGATGACTTATCCAGTTGATGACTCCATCCGGTTGATGTCCATCCAGTTGATGACTTCATCCGGTTGATGTCTTCTCCGGTTGATGACTTCATCCGGTTGATGTCTTCTCCGGTTGATGACTTCATCCGGTTGATGTCTTCTCCGGTTGATGTCCATCCAGTTGGTAGGCATCCAGTTTATGTCTTCACCCGGTAGGAGTCTTTATCCAGTTTGTAATTATCAAAACTTAGAAATCGTTTTCCCAACAATTTCCCCCTTTTTGGTGATGACAAAACTAAGTAATGATCTATTTCAGTTTGAGTACATAAGATGAGAATCCTGAAAGTACTTGAAGACATAATGGAAAAGAAATTTTCATTAAATATAAGCAGATTATAAGTTGTAATCAAACTGGACAATTGAGAGAGATTCATCTTTATTTAAGATGAATTCTAATAACTTGAATTAAATAGAATCTAAGATCAAACTAGTTTACATAATATAGCTGATACATGACAAATCTTTAAACAAGCATTGTAGACCCGGAGAGCTTCGATCCACCTGGTGTCAGAGAGGAAGAGCTCGATCCACCTTATTTCAGAGAGGAAGAGCTCGATCCACCTTGTCTTAGAGAGGACCTAATTAGAATACTCTATCTCTGCCGGTCTACCTTGTTTCAGAGAGAAGGTCGGGAAGAGTCATACGTATATTCATCAGGCAGCTTCCATGGTTCATGGATTCACCTAACGAGAATAGTCTATCTCTGTCTTCCCCTTTTTGTCATCAGCCCCCAGACATCTGCTGTGAGTAGTTCCTGACTGATGAGGAGCACCAGAACAGGATCAAAGCGCTGAAGCTTAACAGAGCTGGGTTAGATAAGTAATCAACCCATGAGGGGTTGATTTAGATAAGTAATAAACCCATGAGGCGGAAAAAGATCTAACAGAAAACCAGGGAATTTTGAATAGCTTGAAAGTAAGCATGTTGAGTGAATGTGTGTTCTGTGAACAAACAAGAGTCGCTATTTATAGAAATGAAAAGGTTGCAATTAATGTGAATGTATTTAAGTGGATCAGTAAATACAAAGAAAAAGTCAAAAAAAAAAATAGTAAATAGATAAGAGTAATTAAAGGAGGAGTCAGAAAACGATACTATTTGCGCCCGAACCAATGTTTGGAATAGTCGCGTTTTTCGGCAGGCGGTTGGCGTGGACTCCGAGATCTTGGTTGAGCAGTTGGTCTGGACTGAGTGGGTGCTCCAGTTGCAGGGGATGAATGAGCAGCTGCACTTGAAGCTCGCTGCGTTGAGGGAGCAGTTCGGCTGGGTTCAGGTAATCTGCGAATAATTTGAGGAGCTGCAGGCAGGCTGTTGCAAATATCTTGAATTTGAGAGGCAAATGCTGCCTGCATAGTGGCCAACTGATCGGTCAATGTTTTCTTGGCGTCGTCAATCTTTTCTCCAAGAGCCATTGAGGTGGCAGCATGAAGAGATTCATTGTTTTGATTGATCTGAAGACGCGCCTGGCCAATTCTAGTAAAAGCATCCGCCACTGCATTCTCAGCAAATGTTTGAAGTCTGGTGACAGTAGTCGTTAAACTACTTAAGTCCCGGTAGACTTGCTGGAATTGTGAGTCCGTGTGCTGCTGATGAGTGCCTAGAATGAGAGTTGCAGTTCGTTCTTCCTGTTTAAGCTTATGAACATCGCTTGCTAGTGCTGATATGGCAGTGGATAGATTGGCTAGCTGTGCAGCAATGTTCGGAGGCTCGTCCATAGGGTGGGTAAAGACAAAAAAGTCTTCAGAAAGCTCTTGAACCATGGACGGATCTGCAGCAATCAGTGGAGCATCAGTAGTAGGGACAAGAGCGCTGAGATGAGCATCGTCAACTGCAGTGGAGGGCAACATAGAAGCTTCAACAATTGGTGCAGCTGTAGAATCTGAGATAGTGACAGCCAATTGGGCAGTTTCTTCATTTGGTGGAGCAGCCAAAGTAGTAGTGGGTTGATCAACCACAGCAGCTGACATCTGGGTGTGATCATTTGAGTGTGAAGACTCGCTGGGTTCATGATTGGCAGAGGATATAGTAACCTGCTGAACCAATGTCTGTATGACTGCATCCACATTGGTGTGATCAACAGCCATTGGCTGGGGCTGTTGATCATTGTGAGAGCTGGGAGGAGAGGAGACGCTGGGAGCAGTTGGAGATGAGAGTTCTTTAACCGAGGAGGCTGCCTCCAAGGCAGTTGGTGCGGCCTCCGCTCCAGGGGAAGTAGTCTCCAGAGCAGTAGAAGTGAGCTCCACAGAAAATGGGACAATCTCCAAATTGGCAATGACCGAGTGTAGATCCGGCTGATCAAGGCTGGCAGCAGTTTCAGCAGAGGAGCAAGAGTGAATCCCAGTGGATATGCGAAGGTCATGAAGAGCAAGCTCAGCCATTTCTAGCTTGGGACCAAGAGCATTTAGAACAGCTCTATCATGATTCGCAGTTCCTGAATTACCGTTAAATTGTTGAAGGCGAGTTTCAACCAGGGTCTGAAGTTCACCCACATAGATCATCAGACTGAAAACATCTCGCAGCTTCAAGCTTGTTTCAGGGTCTGAGATTTGAAGATATGCCAGTATTTTGTTCTCATCTGCTCTAGCCTGATCCAGAATTTGATCAAATCATCTAGTCGAACCTTGATACGGGCCTTTACCCATCGATCAAAAATCTCCAACTGTGGTTGCAGTTTGGCTTCCACTGTATCCATTACCATTTGAATCTCGAAGGCAACATGAGTGGACACTGGAGCTGTAAGAGATTTTCCTTTTCCAGCAGGGGTGGTCTTGGGATGACAGTATGGACATAATGACTTGGGTGTCCTGAAGCTGATAGAGCCTGGTGCTTGCTGTGAGCTCACCAGTGCTGACTGAGTGTCAGCTGGAACCACTGAAGGAGCAGGCAACATGGCTAAGGAAGCAGTTGGTTCCTCAGTTGAAGGGATGGCAGGGCTGGGTTCCCTATCAGGATTTACATCTGTAGGACCTGCGGAGGAGATAGTATCGGAGGCTGCAATGTCTAGCTGTCGGGCGGCCTGAGGAGCAGCTTTTCGTGTTCGGGGCTTCTTAGGAGGGGGAGGAGGGGGAGAAGACTCAGCGGATTCCGATACAGTCTGTTCAGAGTCACTGATTACTTGAGTCAAGCGACGCTTTGTCACTCCGCCTTCTCTGCCACTTCGTTGGCGATGAAGCTGAAGATACTTGTGAGTGATGAGCCTCCCTGGATGAAGGTGAGAGAGAGAGCCTGTCTTAATGTGTTTGCTCTCAAAAAGACTGCTGAGTGGGAGAGCAAAACCTGATTGACCCTTGCCAGATGCTACCAGACTAGTCAGTATTTGAAATAACACAGCTGACCAGTTTATCTCCAACCCTTTGCATATAGCGCTCATAACGTCAAACTTCTCAGGGGTAATCATATCAAATGATCCTGCCTTACAGAGGAGCCCCTTGGAGATTATGTCAGCCAGTTGTCTATAATGACTCTTCATCAATACTTTCCGGAAAGGCGGACGTGGAAGGCGATGAGCAGAGTCCGAAACTGTGAGACGCATCTCTTCTCTTAGTTCTGCCGGAATAGTCGAAAAATCAGTGAGTCCGGTAGAGGGTAGGCACAGGTGAGTGGCAAATTCTGGTTGGGTGATGGTGACCGATTGTCCAGAGACGGATGCCACCACTGTGTCATCCACAACCTTGGCCGTAGCAAAGAACTCTTGTAGTTCGTTCTTGTAAAATGAAGGGGTCTGGCTCAAGATTACTAGGAGTCCGGAGGTATCCAGCCTTTGTATCAACTCCTTGGTCTCATCATCAGAGGATGTGGATATTGAATGAAAATCGACGTGAATAGCATTGGTGATGAAACTTGGCTGAACATTCTTCGACATTTTTAGTGAGTAAGAGGAAGAAGCAGCAGCAGCAGTTTGTTAGAGTAAGGTTTTCTGAAAGAGAGAAAATAATCGCAGTGATTTGTTGGAGAAGAAGAGTAGTGAAACTAATGGCGGTGAAAAAGGAAGTATATGTAACGTCGTACTGTAGATGAGCGGACACATGTATACGTGGCGATCATCTAACGGTTAAAAAAGATTTAACAAATAAATAAAAGAACAGGATTTAGGCGAGAGTGAAATAATTTATTTTTATACAAAAGTAATTTTGAATTCCGACGTTCATTAGGTTAATAAGTATCGAGGGTTATTTTTGTCAAAGCATATTTGGTAACATCAACTGGTATGTAGGGTTCGATTGGTAGGAGAGCATCCAATGGATGTGGAGTCCTACTGGTTCGGATACACCTACTGCAGTTGACCATTGTATTACCAGCTGAGCTTAAATAACCAGATAGGATATAACATAAATTCCCCCTAAATTTATGCACATAAACTAACTAATTCCCCCTGAATTCATTACCCAAACAAAATAATCAGGAAGTAATTCAATTAAACCAAGAATATTTCGAAAGTAAGAAAACTTAGCGTCCGGTAGGGGCTTTGTGAAGATGTCTGCTGCCTGTTGTTCTGTAGAAATATACTCCAGCCGAATTTCTTTCTTCATGACATGATCTCTGATAAAATGATGATGGGTGTCAATATGTTTAGTACGAGTATGAAGAACTGGATTGTATGTTATGGCAATGGCAGATGTATTGTCACAGAAAATAGGAGCCTCTGTGGACTCAATTCCATAGTCTCTGAGTTGTTGCTGAATCCAGAGCAGTTGAGCACAGCAGCGTCCAGCAGCAAGGTACTCTGCTTCTGCAGTGGAAGTTGCAATGGATGTCTGTTTCTTGCAACCCCATAATATCAATCGATCACCAAGGAATTGACAATACCCACTGGTGCTTTCCTGTCAATTTTGCATCCAGCATAGTCAGCATCTGAGTATCCAATAAGATTGAAGGTTGAGTCTCTTGGATACCATAGACCGACATTCTCAGTGCCTTTCAAATATTTTAGGATCCTTTTAACTGCAGTGAAGTGCGACTGCTTGGGATTTGCTTGAAATCGGGCGCAGATACATACTGCAAACATAATATCTGGTCGGCTGGCTGTCAAATATAGTAAAGATCCGATTATGCCTCGATACATTGTAACTTCGACTGGTATTCCTGAATTATCCAAGTCGAGTTTGGCAGATGAGCTCATTGGTGTAGCAGCAGCTGAGCTGGTACTCATTCCATATTTCTTCAGTAGCTCTTTAGTGTATTTAGACTGATTGATCAGGATTCCTTCACTAGATTGCTTGACTTGCAATCCTAAGAAAAATGATAGTTCTCCCATCATGCTCATCTCAAATTGGTCCTGCATAATTTTAGAGAATCTTTCGCACAATTTTGAGTTAGTACTTCCGAAGATAATATCATCAACATAAATTTGAACAAGCAGAGTATGGTCTCCCTTTGTAAATTTAAAAAGGGTCTTGTCCACCGTGCCAATAATAAAATTGTGTTCTGTCAAATATTTTGATAAAGTTTCATACCAGGCACGGGGAGCTTGCTTTAGACCATACAAAGCTTTATTGAGACGGAAAACATGAGATGGCTGCTGATGGTTTTCAAATCCAGGAGGTTGTTCAACATAGACTTCTTCCTGGAGTTTGCCGTTAAGAAATGCACTCTTAACATCCATCTGATAGACTTTAAAGTCTTTAAACGCAGCAAATGCAAGAAATATGCGAATTGCTTCTAGTCGAGCTACAGGGGCAAAGGTTTCATCGAAATCAATGCCTTCTTCCTGTCTGTAGCCCTGTGCAACTAATCTTGCCTTATTTCTGATTACTGTACCGTGTTCGTCTAATTTATTTCTAAACACCCATTTGGTACCAATTACAGTGTGATGCTGTGGTCGTGGTACTAGATACCATACTTTGTTTCGCTCAAACTGATTTAGTTCTTCCTGCATTGCTTCTACCCAACTTGGGTCTAATATAGCGTCATCAATCTTCTTAGGTTCTATATGAGATATGAATGCAGCATGAAGAAATTCATTAATCATTTGTCCTCTGGTGCGTAGAGGAGCAAGAGGGTTACCGATGACCTGCTCAGGTGGATGATCCTTCTTCCACCGGAGCGAAGGTCCAAGAGGATTGAGTACTTCAGTTGACTGGATGTGAGTAGGCAAATCAGATGTTCTGATTGACTCATCTTTCTCATTTGTTCCTTCTGCTGCAGCAGGGGTAGATGCTACTGTTTCATTTGGAGCTGGCTGCTGTGCTTGTTGGCCAGCAGACTCCTCTGCTTGAGCTTCAGGAACTTCTGGTTCTAAGGAGCAGTCAGTCCTGCTTCTGTAATCAATCTCATCATCAACATTTTCGTCAATGTAAGTGCTTTCCAGTCGATTACTCAAGTTGTTGATTTGTATATCAGATAGTATACAGTCAGTAGGTTCATCAAATTTTACATGCACTGATTCTTCTACATTAAGAGTTCTATTATTAAATACTCTGAATGCTTTACTAACTGTAGAATAGCCAAGGAATATTCCAGCATCAGATTTGGCATCAAAAGCGGTGAGATGAGTCTTTCCATTGTTGTGAATAAAACATTTGCAACCAAACACATGTAAATAGGAAATATTTGGCTTACTGCCATTCCAGATCTCATAAGGGGTTTTATTTGCTCGCTTATTAATCATTGATCTGTTCTGCGTATAACATGCTGTGTTGACAGCTTCTGCCCAAAATCTCTGCGATATTTCTGATTCCGCGAGCATAGTTCGCGCAGCTTCTTTCAAAGTGCGGTTCCTACGCTCAGCAACTCCGTTTTGTTGAGGAGTTCTAGCTGCAGAGTATTCGTGTTTAATACCAAGGTCATCTAGATATGATTCGAGTGATTGATTGGTGAACTCAGTACCTTTATCACTGCGAATTCTATCTATCCCACACGTTTTCTCATTTTGGAGTCTTTTCAGTAATTTGATCAGCTTTGGAGTAGCCTGATCTTTGCCACTTAGGAACAAGACCCACGTGAAACGAGTGTAATCGTCTATTACCACTAGAGTATACTTCATTCCCCCTAGACTTGTTACTGGTATAGGACCAAATAGATCCATATGCAGCAACTCTAGGCACCGAGAAGAAGATTTACTCCCTTTGTTCTTAAATGAGGATCTGATTTGCTTACCAAGTTGGCATGCTGCACATATTTTGTCTTTTGAGAACTCAATTTGGGGCAGACCAACAACTAGATCAAGTTTACGCAGACTGGCAATAGTTTTAAAGTTTAAGTGACTCAACCGTTTGTGCCAAAGCCAATTTTTGGATGAATTCAGAGCAGCTAAGCAAGTAGAAGAGATAGGCTGATTAAGATTCCAATCAATTTTATATGTGTTATCATGCCTTCTACCTACAAGTAGTATACTACCATCAATAGATTTGATTGTGCATGAGTGCTGATTGAATTCTACGGAATGACCATTGTCACACAATTGACTTATGCTAATCAAGTTGTAGCATAGATTTTCAACTAAAAGAATATCTTTAATGATGATGTTACCGTAGATAATCTTACCCTTACCCACGGTTCTACCTTTCGCATTGTCTCCAAAAGTTATTCTGGGTCCGGTGGAGTCCACCAGTTCAGACAATAAGCTCGCATTCCCTGTCATATGTCTAGAGCACCCGCTGTCCAGAAACCATTCTGAGCTCCGAACTGGATGCATTCTAGTTTCCTGCAATTAAAGCGATAGAATGATTGGTACCCAATCCTACTTGGGTCCTGGTAGGATTAGTCCTTTCGGAACCCACACTTGTATGACCCTGAATGACTTAGGTCGGTGTGTGTTCTGAAATGTGTGTGCATTTATAGATATAGGTGATGATTTTGACTGTGGAGTGTGATAATATGTGTATGCATGTGCTTTTGGTTTGTAGTTCCTGTTATTTAGCATATACCTCTTCTGGACAGGTTTACAGTTGTAGTACCAGTTGGGTTTAACCTCTCTAGCTGCTCGACCAGTGGGTTTAAGTTCATTTCTGAACTTTTGCCTCGGTTTAGCCTCTTTGAGTGGTTCTACATAACCGATACCTCTGTGCTGTGCCTGTTCCTTGATGAGTGTTGCTTTAACAGGTTCTTTAACCAGTTTGTAAGGGTCATATACTGTGCTAGATCTTACAAAGTTCATTGATTGAACCTTGCCTTTTGTTAGACACAGTTGAGGTTCATTACCAGATGAACTGCTGTCATTGCTATTATAGTCTATGCCTGTTAAATCACCAGCAAGCCTTATAGACTCAAGCATTTCATCCTTTCTGGTAGTCGACGCATTCCAAGTGCTAACCAGTTTGCTAAGTTTCTGGTAAGCATTCTTGGCTTCATCTCTTTCCTTCACTAGGAGACTGTCTGTTTCCCTTAGGCAGTTCAACTCCCTTGATTGTTCACAATCAAGCTTGTTTTCATGCGTTTCAGTTTGGGTTGTATGCTCAGTCTTATAGCTTTCAAAAGATTCATATAGCGTCCGATACTCATTTATCATGTCCTGCAATGCATTGGTGAGTTCACTATGTGTAAATTCAGATAGGTTTGATTCATGTACCTCATTTTCATTATTTGCCATTAAGCAGTGGACTTCCTCGTCTTCACTCTCGCTGGATGAGCTAGTTAACTCTTCTGATTCTGATTCAGAATCAGCCCATTTGCTCTTACTTTCTTCTGCCATCAAGACCTTTTGATCTCTGTCCTTTTTGGATGATCTTCTGGTTTCTTTGGATTTTCTGTAATCCTTGGATCCTCTTTTGTGATCATCCTTCTTGGGTTTAGGACAGTCCGCAATGAAGTGCCCTGGTTAGAGGCAGTTGAAGCATACTCGCTCTTCTTCTTCTGAATTTCCTTTGGAACTCTGCCTCCGAGGATATGATTGATAAGATCTCTGATTCTTCTTCATGAATTTCCCAAATTTCTTTACAAACATTGCCATAGCATCATTACACATCTTTTCTGGAGTCATTTCTGTAGGAGTAGGCAGAGACTCCGATGCAGTGAGAGCTTTTGTTGGTTGACTGGTACTTGGTTCATCTTCAACCCGAATGCCTAATTCGAATTCATAGGCTTTTAAATCAGCAAACAGATCATGTAGATCTATTTTGTTGATGTCCTTCGATTCTCTCATAGCAATGGTCTTGACATCCCATTCTCTTGGTAGACCTCTCATTACTTTGAGAGTGACTTCTCTGTTGGGTAATTCCTTACCCAGACTGTTTAGTTCATTGATTATTCCAGTCACTCTTTCATCGTACTCATTGAGAGTTTCTCCATTTATCATTTTGATATGCTCAAACTTCTGTAAAGCCACAGTAAGCTTGTTTTCTTTGGTTTGATCATTTCCTTCACAGAGTTGAGCAATCTTCTCCCAGATTTCTTTGGCTGTAGGGCACATCTTTATTTTGTTGAACATATTTTTGTCCAAAGTTTTGAACAGAATGTCCTTAGCAACGTTGTCTAGATTTGCTTTTTTCTTATCTTCATTTGACCATTGAGATCTTTCCTTTTCTACCATTTGTGGATCACCACTTGTGATAGAAGCAGCTGTATTGATTTTCATGATCTTCAAAGGTCCTTCAGTGATTACATACCACATATCATCATCTTGAGCACTTAGATGTGCTTGCATACGGATCCTCCAGTCATCATATTCGTCTTTCTTGAACATTGGAATCTTGCTGAATGAGGCCATCAGTTTTTGGTAAATGGTAATTTCTCAAGATTGAGAAGACCTAAGCTCTGATACCACTTGTTAGGATCGGGGTAGTGTTTAGAAGGGGGGGGGGGGGGGTTGAATAAACACTAGATACAATTTCGATTTCTTTTCTGGTTAACTGTAAACTGTTAAGTATTACAGTTGCTTCTCAATATCAGGCAAGTCAGTAGACACTTATTATAGTGCGGAAGACGTCTACAAAACTTGTGAGGAATAAAACTGAAGTAATAAAGCAATAAACAAGTAACAGGAGAGTTGTTTCTGGAAGTTCGAAGCACAACGCTTCTACGTCTCCCCTTCTTCCTTTGCAGGAAGGATTCACTAGAAGACTTGGTTTACACTTTTACAGTATACAACCTTCTTAGGCACTAACACACTTGGCCTAAACTCCTAGCAATCACACACTTCTTAACTTTTTGGTTACAATGGATTCTATGACACTCTTTACAGAATACACTTTCTAGCTTTGAGAGTTTTTGAGCAGCAGACTTCAATTGAAGATAATCTGTCACAGATTCAGTTTTGCTGTTTGTCTGCTCTTAGCTGAACGTTTGGAATATCAGTAGTTTGGCTTTCTTGTTTGCTTTGAAGTATATCTCTTAGTTGGAAATCGCTCAGCACCTCTTCATTCTCTGCTTGGATGTATTTATAGGTTTGGATGTCCAACGGTAGCCTTTCTGTATATGGAAGAGATTAGCTTTCCAATTTCATATTGTCTTCTTTCCTATTTTGTAAAGCAACGGCTCTTTTCACTCTGACGGTAATGGTGGCGGAGATATAGCAGGGTGCGCCGCTCTGTTGTACCTTTGTCAGAGAATGTTGTACTGATTTTGTCTCGTTGCTTAGTGCTCTAACTGGAAGCTCAGACTTCTGCTGGTTTTCTTTGTTCAACTGGTCGTTCATCCTCTTATGACCAGTTGATGTCCTTGTACAGTGAGAGACTATTCAGTTGATAGTTGTCCAGTAGATGTCCATCCAGTTTAAGTTTATCCGGTTGATAGCTTGTACGGTTGATGTCTTCACCCGGTTGATGTCTATCTAGTTGATGTCTTATCCGGTTGATGTCCATCCAGTTGGTAACTTCTTCCGGTTGATATCCATCCAGTTGATGTCTTATCCAGTTGATGACTTCATCTGGTTGATGTCCATCCAGTTGATGACTTATCCAGTTGATGACTTCATCCGATTGATGTCCATCCAGTTGATGACTTCATCCGGTTGATGTCCATCCAGTTGATGACTTCATCCGGTTGATGTCTTCTCCGGTTGATGACTTCATCCGATTGATGTCTTCTCCGGTTGATGACTTCATCCGGTTGATGTCTTCTCCGGTTGATGTCCATCCAGTTGGTAGGCATCCAGTTTATGTCTTCACCCGGTAGGAGTCTTTATCCAGTTTGTAATTACCAAAACTTAGAAATCGTTTTCCCAACATGTGAGAATAATTGACCGATTGATAGTTGTGTCTGAGGCTTGTGCGTAGCTGGATAGTATGCTTAATTGGTAAATCTCTTGTAAGAGATTGTTGTATCATTGAGATTGGTAATCAGTGGGATGATTTATTCTGAAGAATAAATTGTGAGGTTTGGTTGACTCTCTTATGAGAAAAGGTTGTCGTATTTTGGGATAAGAAAATTCGTTGTTATTTTAATTCGATAGTTATCCTTGTACTAGAATTGTTGATTCTAAGGGTAAACAAGGGATAACCAGGATTCGAATTCGTTCGGTGTCATAGTCGACACATGTTGTGAGAATGCATATGGTTCCTTGCATGTTCTCTGAGGAATCATGTGACCTTGTGGGATTTTGATAGTGTGTTAGGGCCAATACATGATTTCTTGGAACACACTAGATGTGTATTTGTGTTGATCGGTGGCTGAGGGTTGCCCGATTCGAATTCTAAGTGGTGCAACTTTTTCTTCAATGAGTAAGATTCCATTAATTGTGATGGAATTGGAGAGGCGAAAACCGAGCTTAGTGTGAGTATATTGTTATATACTTGTGGTTTCTTTTGAAGCATTGTGTACTTTGCATCGTAGATCAACTTGTAGAGATGTCATAAGGTGATATTGATGATGAAATCAGAAATGATTCGAGTAAAGAGCAGTTTAAGGTTAAAACATCGAGGTTTGTTAACATATTGTAAAAGAGAATTTTGATTTTAGGAGAATATATCCATTTCAGAGTTCGGTACGAAGTTGATATCCTGGCAGTTGGAGTTTCGTTCATGACGCATTCTTGAACCCATGCTGAGTATTTTGAGTGGCGTTGCGTGGTTTGAATTCTTGGGTTTTTATACATTTTGTTATTAGAATTGTGTTTTTATTGAAGATTTGGGGAGTATGGGGTGTTGGTTGTGTTGGTTTTGGGTTTGGGTTCGAATAGCCTTGGAAAGGAAGTATTTTTCAGAAAATCACAGGTCGCGATCAATCGCGGCACTCGGGGCGATCAATCGCGACGTAGCGTGGAAAATCGTAGAAGATAAACAGTGCGACCGATCGATCGTGAAGATCGACCGATAGATTGCGGAGTCTCACGATCGATCGCGGGACTTTGGCGATCGATTACCAAGGGACGATGAATTGTCCAGATTTTTGAGAGGCTAAGGATCAAGGAGCGATCGATCGACAGGACAAAATCCTTGAAAAATATTTTGTTGTTGAAATGTTGACGTACGCTTTGTCAGGGTCTTTTGGGTATTATATCGTCGTGTTAGGATAATGGAGGTTGGGTCAAGTGCTTGAGTATGTGATTGTGTGCACGTAATTGATTGTGGTGCTTGTGTGTAGCGACTAATTCTTCGGATCTCGGGGCAAAGGCCAAGAATGGCTCTTATGATTGGATTTTGTACGTGTGATGTACGAGCATTGGTAAATATATTATTATTGTGTTTGTTGAATAATATATTGTTGATGAGCCTTGGAAATTTAAATTGATTTCGTGCTTGTTGAATATGTATTGATTGAAATTGAGATCACCAATGAATGGTGCGATGGTTTATGGTGATGATGTTGTTGAGCGTGCGATGGGTTGTGATGCCGTCGCTGATGAGCATGCGATGGGTTGTGATGCCGCTGCTGATGAGCGTGCGATGGGTTAGTACGAGATATCATTCATTAATTGAGAACTGAAATGTATATGATTTACGGTAAATTGTTGTTGTATTGAAATAATGATGATCGATTATGGAATTGATAAATATAAACATTATGGATTGCTCCATTATCAATTGAGGAATTGACGATTTTGAATATTGTGAGAACATGAACAGCGTGGGAGATCTCATACAGTTACGGAGTACTCAAGGAGTATTATATTAATTTGCAGTCTTGTATTCTGTAAATTATTAATTGTGCATTTGATGACATTGAGATTATGTTGTTGGTATGCTCACCCCGTGTGAGGGTTGTTTCTGTTGAAAGTATGACATTGGTACTGGAAAGAAGTCCGAGCTATTATGAGGATGCTTCTATAAGCGACGTACCAGTATTGGTTGAGAATGATGAATTTATGCCATAGATACACAATTATTTATTGAATGCTCGTATGTGAGCATAGAGATATATGTATGTGGATTGTATAAACATTTTTGATAATTCTATTTTCATTCGAGTATTGCATGCAATTTCATTGAGACTAAACATTTGCATGATGAAAATGAGAATATGATTAGTGCAATGACGAGTGCATACATATATGAATTTAGTTGTGTCGGAAAATTGAGTAGGGATGTTTCGGGACATTTATATGCTAGATCTGATATATATTTAAGAAGCATATTATGAGAATCCCTTAATGATATGATTGTATGCACTATTGTCGATTAAATGTACTAGTAACGAGATTAGGACTTGGGGTCCTTACAATCATCGTCAAAATAGACTATATATGATCATATATTCAAAATGGCCAACCAATAATAAAATTTCAGAATTCTCATGCCAAAGATCTATCGTCTTCATTCTATCTCTTGATCGTTTGTCGACATAAACATTTTTTTGCCAAAATTTGCTTTCAGCAATTGATCACGCCAATCCTATTGATCGATCGCTAATTATTTTACATCAGGTGATCGATCACTCCATATCCAGTGATTGATCGCTGGGACTGTTCATCGTCACCCAATTTTCCACTGCCTCGCACAATCGCTCGCGGCTCATCACGCTCGATCGCGCGACCAAGTTTTCCGCAAATTCGAGATTTTCACACATTTCAAACCAAATACATACAAACCCCAAATTCCTAAAGTAACTCAAAAAAAAAAAATTTACATCATTATAATCATCACACAAATTAACACTTCCTTTATCAACATTTTACCTCCCCCAAAATCAAATCCACGACAATTTTCATCACCAAAATTTAACTACCTTCAAAGCTTTCAAATTAAAACCCATAACATTAATACCATACCTTTTTAGCAAACAAAATCAAGTTAGAACAAGGTTTGATCTTCAATCCAAGCCTCTCCAAGATTTAAGAAGAAAAGGGGAGAAGGGTTTGGGAGGAGAATTTGTAGAGAATTTGTGTGTGTTTTGGGGTGAATTGTGTGAAGAAGTGTTGGTTATATTAAATTGGATTTTGCACTTTAGCCCCCCAACTATGATTCACCTCACAAACATTACCCAATAATTATCCCAATTACACAATTATTCTTCACATCAATAATTATCTCACAAATTCAATTCATATTATTTTCATAATTCACAAGATCCTTCTCAACTATTTATTAATTCAATAATTATGGTTCCGTCATATTATTCAATCACACTCGATTTACCCAAAAATGAGGCTACATATAAAAATGATACTCAGTCATAATCATTCCTTAATTATCACATTACTCAATTTAATTACAGTAGTTAAGTTCCAGGCATCACAGTTGTTCTCCTCCATTCAAAGATCCTTGCGGGGGTCGGTTCCCCTCTTGATTGGTTCTTCGGGTATTCACTATATTATCAACGTCTTTCGCTTTATTTCCCACAGATGGCATGGCGCCAATGATGTTACCTAGAAAATTCGAGCAGGGTAGACGTACTACCTTCCTAGGAACACAAAATCTTCACTTGATTTCTTCTGCTTTCTGCACGGATAACTGTTAGAAGGGAGCTGGATAAGTTTTATAAGCAACAGGAAATAGATAGGAAATAGAATACATGAAAATATATGATAGAATATTGCCTTCCTAGGAAGCCCTCTCAAAAGGAAATAGGAATTAGAAGGGAGCTGGAGAATGTTTTATAGGTAGACGTACTGCCTTCCTAGGAAGCCCTCCGATGCCTAAGTTATCAACATGAAATAGAATACAGAAAAAATATATGATAACTGGAATAATTAAATTTCTTGAATACTCTCAATAATATTTCAATCTTGATATTTATAGGCAAACCCTTTTCTTGTAGGTTTGAGGCTGGTACATGAGAAACTTCCTGCTATAGATAGGATTTTAGATCCTTGTCAAGATGGCACTAAATCAAACGAAATCTCCACTTATATCTATCCTTCTTTCTCGGGATTCTTGAAGATCTTTCTTTAAAAATAATGACGTTATCAGGTCAGCCACGTGTGTGAATATACCATCATGACTTGGGGCACATTTTCTTTTTAGCTCCGCTACTTTTAAGTGAGGTTCCCTAGTATATATACAAGCTCATATCTTTTACACCAAGCTCTTATCTTTCATGCCGAGCTCCTTTCACTTACGTCCCACGCTCTTTCTATTTGAGCGTAAGGAATATTAGTGTTCTATTTCCTAGTTGCAACTATGTATGTTCAATGTCTTTGTTTTACTTTAGGTCTGTCCTTATTCTCAGCAGGGACTTCCAGGTCTTGCTGAGTCCTACTCCCTTAGGGTATCACTCCATATTAAGACAACATTGGATGAAGATTCATCACTTGTTGTATTACTGTCATGCTCCTGTGAATATGCAAAAAAGTACCTCGATCATGATCAACAACACAAGTTACTTCAATTCCTTATGGGGACTAAACAGATATGTGCATATTAGAAGTCAATTTCTAATGACGAGTCTTCTTCCTACAGCTAGTCAAGCAATTGCAATCATTTTGCAGGAAGAATCTCATAAAGGATTGGTTAGTATAGTACCGCAACAGATTGAAGCTTTGTTTTTTACTATGCACAAGACAAAATGAAGGTTTCACAGAGATGTGAACATTGGAATTGACCAAGGCATAATAAGTATAGTTGCTATAAGCGGATAGGATATCCTCAGGGTCATAGACTGTACATGGGATCGAATAAAGGCTCAAATCAGCATACTGCAAAAGATTCACAGTAGAAAGGAAGACAATTTGGTAATGCAAATATTGTGACCGCTGCCTCGGAGTCAGAGCCTTCAGTTCAGAGTCACGTACATGGAAATTTCTTCACACCTATACAACACTGGATCATAACGATCCATCTGTTGAACCTGTGGTTTCCTCTGCAAACATGGCAGGTAACACAACTTCTTCTAATACAGTTTTGTGTTCTAATTGTATAGTTGACGATGGTGAGAATGACCATAGGGTTGGGAAACATGTTTTAAGCAATTCTATATATTGTGCCAATTCTAGCGAAGTTGGGTGATTGCCAAATGGTATGAAAGCTAGTGTGACCAAACTATGTTCTGTCAACATCACTTATAGTATAACCCTCCACAATGTACTCCATGCTTCAAACTTTCATTTTAATCTGCTGTCCATATCTAAATTTACCAAACACCATCATTGCTCAGTCACTTTCTATCACATTTTTTGTTTCTTTCAGGACCTACAAAGTGGGAAGATGATGGGGATTGGTAAAGAAAATGATGCTTATATCGTCTAGATACAACTAGCTTTAAATTTTCTAATAATGACTCTGTTGTTTTGCATAAAACCTTTGTTCCTTCATTATGTAACACTTTGCATTTGGATATTGAACATAATGAACAAAGTAGTAATCTAATGGATTTGTATGGCATCAAAGACTTTGTCGCTTATCATTATCTAGAAGGCAAATGCTTATTTTATTCGCACATACATCTAAATTTCATCATTATTATATGTGTACTCAATCTAAGTGGTATGTGCTAGTCGTGTACGCACAAATTAACCTCACTCAATCCGAAAGATTGATAACAATTATGTAGTAGTGTGAGTACGGATCGATACCACGATAAAGGTTATTCTCTTGTTAACGAAATCAAAATAAAACAGTAAAAGATGGGGTTTTAAATATCGAATGTTACTAATAAATTAAAAGTGAGATTACTAGATTATCAATTAAAAGCAATTCTTGGTTTCGGTCAACTCTACTTTTGATTTTGTTTGCTCGATCATCGATTCTCAAAATATTCAATTTTTTTCAATCATTCATCATTGAAAATTCAATTTTTATCTCACCATATTCGTATTCAAATAGAAACCAGCGCTCATATTCGAATTTTTATCAAATTGGTAACCAGAACAACATCAGTTAAGATTAATTCAA
Organism: Haberlea rhodopensis; assembly: GCA_907163345.1. NCBI lineage: Eukaryota > Viridiplantae > Streptophyta > Magnoliopsida > Lamiales > Gesneriaceae > Haberlea > Haberlea rhodopensis. The sequence continues at coordinate 6,397,082 of CAJQUN010000001.1, read as the reverse complement.
TGATAGCCTTCAAAACTAGTGACGGTTATGAATCTAAATAACATAAACACTAGCGGTTTATGTCAAAGTAGTCAGTTGTTTCCCCTGAGAATTTAATAAGTTTAACAGCAGAAAATATCAATATTAGTTACTTCTTAATTAGCCTTAGATTGCATATACGATTACTAGGTTATCAATCTAACAATCAAACACGAAAATAATATCAACAAAACCTGGAAAACCAATTGATATTGAATAAAAATCAACAAACTAACTATGAATCTCACAAGTAATTAAAATCCAAAGGTATTGTATCCCTCAACATAGAATAGTGTTTAGCCACTCATGACTAGACCAAAAACAATAAAAAGTTGTGTAGAAAGCATTAATCAGAAGATAAGTAAAGAATTACTAGAGAATAGCGCGATTCTGGCTTGTCACTTCCGTCTTCGTTCCTTGAATTCTTAAAAAATGTTCTTCAATGATTGAGAGAAAGATTATAAAACTATGTCTAAGCCATGATAAAAACTGAGTTAGGAGGTCCAAGTCTCGAATATAAGGTTGGGAGGCTGAAAGGGTAGGTCAAAATCTTCCACATATGTAATCGAGTTTCCTAATTTTCTCGAAGTCTTTGAATCGATCCCTTCGCAAGATCGATTGCGTGTTGCAGTTCTTTTTTTTTCAAAATTCTTCAGCTACCGATTGATTATTCATATATACTGATCGATCGCGAGTATGCATTTTTTTGTTGCTCGATTTTTTCAGTTAGGTGCAATCGATCTTGCTCTCTTGGGCGATGGGTTGCGCTCCTCAGGCCTTTTTGTGCATTTTTCTTGGTCTATTTTGATTTCTCTTGATCTCCAAAGCATTTCTTGACCTTTATTCATCATTGTTAGCTCTTTTTCTCCAATTCCACCTACAGTCAAGCAATTATTTGATTAGGTAATATTTGCATCAAATTAACCATCAAAACATACCTAGTCATTGACAAAATGTGTTTGTATCAGACACATCACTAAGCAAACTCAAATGAGATTTCCTAAGATAAAGTCATCCACTTCTACGAATCCATTTCAACTAATACATATAGATCTTTAGGGTCCATTCCATACGACCACTTATAATGGAGAGAAATATTTCTCACAATTGTTGATGACTTTAGTAGAGCCACTTGGGTGTATTTATTGCATTCTAAACTGGACACTTTTTCTAAACTTCGAAACTTTGTGTCTCCGGTTCAAAATAAGTTTTACACTACTATTAAAGTCATTCGCTCGAACAATGCACTGGAATGTTTCCATAAAGAATGCAATGACCTTCTTGAATCCTTAGGTATCATCCATCAAAGTTATTACTCCTCAACAAAATGACATTGTAGAAAGAAAGTATACACATTCTGGAAATTACTCGTTGTTTAAGGACTCAAGCTTCTCTTCCACTTAAATTTTGGGGTGATTGCGTTCTCAACGTTGTATATCTATTAAATCACACTCCTACACCTTTATTACTCAACATAACACCAACTGAAGTATTGTTTCATCGCCTACCATCATACTCCCACTTCGAGTATTTGGTTGCCTATGTTATGCATCTGTCTTGCCTCATAGTGATAAGTTCTCTCATCGAGCTCATGCATGTTTGTCCCATGGCTATTCAAGTACACAAAAGGTTACAAACTTTTAAATCTTACTACTCAAAGGTGTTTTGTCTCTAGAGGTGTTGTGTTTCATGGATCGGTTTTTCCTTGTTCCTCATCCATTTCTTCCTTACATCATCCTCCAGTTCAGAATCTTTGAACATGAAACTTCCAACATCTGATATAAGTCAATCTCTTTTACCAACCCCCTGCTATCATCCCACCTTCCACCACTGATCACCTTGATTTGCGACCATGCACCCCTTCATCAGTCATGCGGGCGTTCTACTCGTGCCACAAAGCCTCATATTTGGTCTTGTGATTACAATTGCCCCATATTGCAAGGACAACCAACCTCTCAATATCATATCTCCAATTACAACACTTACTCACATTTGTCCCCCTCATTATCAAGCTTTTTATCCTCCATTTCACATATTAAAAAGCCCACCACATACCATGAGGCATTTCGTGATCCTCACTGAAAGGAATCTATAAATAATTGGCTGCTTTGGAAGCTAATCGTACTTGGATGTCGCGACTTTACCACCAAACAAAACCATGACTTGTAGTAAATATATTACAAAGTTAAATATAACACTGATTGAAGTGTGTCGATTTAAAGCCCGCTTAGTGGCTAATGGCTATACTCAATTAACTGGAATTGATTATCATAATGTGTTCTCCTTTGTTGCTAAAATTGTTAATTTTAGATGCTTCTTGAATATTGTTGCTTATAGTAGATTGGCCTCTAAATGGCTTTACCACAAGGATTTTGTACTCAGGGAGAGCTTGGTAAGGAAACAAAAGCTTGTCGATTACTTAAATCATTGTATGGCCTCAAGCAAGCATCTCGTCAATGGAATCTGAAATTTGTGAGCATCAAGCTGGTTTTCATCAATCCTGTTATGAATTTTCAATTCATGATTAAGAACTTCAACTTGCACTGCCAATTCCAGAAGATGATCACCGACATCACATAAACCACAGAATGCACAACTAACTTGAACAAATCTGAGAAAATGGAATAAAATGGCTTGAACTCCATGCACAGACTGATTTAGGAACAAAATGGTAGACACACACCAAGCAATCAATCACAGCAAGCAATATCAATGAAATCAGAAAGAAAACACAAAGAATATGACACAAGAGTTTACGTGGTTCGGCAAGAACACCTACGTCCACGGGAGGAGTTTCATTGATTTCTTTTGAGTATACAAAGCAATTACATTACATGATTCCCTATTTGATTCACTCATATGATTACAATGAATCCACCAATGGAACCACTCACACCATTGCTCTCAAAAAACTCTCAAGCTCTATGCCTACTGCCTCCATTTTACCATGTTCAAGAAAGTTGCGTGCCTCCTCAAGAACTCCAAGAAAACTTGGTGCCTTACAAACTATTGGAGTGGAGAGGATACTTGGATCGAGGTGGAGCTTCGAGCGTGAGATTAAAGTCGGGATAGACTACGGATTCTTGGTGGAATGAGTAGTAGGCTTCAATCTCAGATACGCCTCGTGCCATTGGTTGTTCCGGAGCTTGATCATCGAGATTTTTTGATTGAATGAACATTAGGGCCGTGCATGTTCATGGTGGAGGATATGAATGATGATTGAATAAGTTGATAAGGTGAAGATTTGTTGAGATTTTATCAACTTGGCTCAATCAGATTCAGTCGCATGCTTGGAGGAATACTAGAAGAAGGTTGGGTGAAACAGAAGCTATTAACGGCAGTGAACAGCAGTGCATAAGCAATTGGAGGCAGTTACTTGTGACCGGTTAACTGGCTTGGATGCTAGGAGTTTACCTGCTGAACCAGTAACCAAATTGCTACCCATATATAAAGACATGATGGACACGGCAGAGGCTTGAGCTAGAGTGGCACAGAAAAGAAGATAGGCACAAGAGTGATTAGAGGCAGTAGGCATAGAACATCAATGACAATGCATAAGAGAAAACACAAAGAATATGACACAAGAGTTTACGTGGTTCGGCAAGAACGCCTACGTCCACGGGAGGAGTTTCATTGATTTCTTTTGAGTATACAAAGCAATTACATTACATGATTCCCTATTTGATTCACTCATATGATTTACAATGAATCCACCAATGGAACCACTCACACCATTGCTCTCAAAAAACTCTCAAGCTCTATGCCTACTGACTCTAATCACTCTTGTGCCTATCTTCTTTTCTGTGCCACTCTCGCTCAAGCCTCTGCCGTGTCCATCATGTCTTTATATATGGGTAGCAATTTGGTTACTGGTTCAGCAGGTAAACTCCTAGCATCCAAGCCAGTTAACCGGTCACAAGTAACTGCCTCCAATTGCTTATGCACTGCTGTTCACTGCCGTTAATAGCTTCTGTTTCACCCAACCTTCTTCTAGTATTCCTCCAAGCATGTGACTGAATCTGATTGAGCCAAGTTGATAAAATCTCAACAAATCCAAACATGATCCCTCGTTGTTTGTCAAGAAAGAAAATCAGTTTATCACAATTCTATTGGTGTATGTTGATGACAATGTGGTAACTGGAAATCACGATGCTTCTGTATCATATCTCAAGCATCACTTCGCATAATGCAATCCAGATCAAGGATCTGGGGAATTTACACTACTTCCTAGGGATTGAGGTAGCTCGAACCAAGAAATGACTTTGCTTGAACCAGAGGAAATATGCATTAGAACTCATATCAGATATGAGACTTTCTGGAGCAAAAACAAATGATACTCCTATGGAACAAAACTTGAGGTTAACCACAAAAGATTATGATGATATTAGAAGGAAAAAAAAAGGATTCAATGATCTAGTTCTTGAGGATGCTAGGGAGTACAAAAGGATAGTTGGTGTCTCTTGTATCTTACAGTCACACGACTAGATATATGTGATGTTGTACATGCTCTGAGTCAGTTCATGAATGAGCCAAAGCTTGGAGTGTTGTTATCATCCTGTAGCTTGATTACATTATCTAAATACGGTGACTCAGATTAGGGTATATGTCCAATGAGTAGAAAGTATGTCATGGATGTTGTATCGTGCTGGGAGATTCCTTGATATCATGGAGACAAAAAATAAGCCACTATCTCAAGTTCATCTGCAGAGACTAGATACAGATCGATGGCCCCCACAACATACGAAATCACATGGATTGTTGGAGTATTAAGCGGCATGGGAATGCAAGTGACATTAACAGTCTTATAGCATTGTGATAATAAGGCTGCTATACAAATACCCGGGAATCCATTGTATCACGTAAAGATGAAACATATAGAAATCGATTGCCACCTTGTAAGTGGGAAAATCCGTGAAAAGCTTGTCAAGACGGCATATATCTAATCAAATGAGCAACTAGTAGATTGTTTCACCAAAGCGTTGGGAAAGGGCCAAAACAATTATTTATTATCCAAGCTTGGCATGATGAATATGTATCAAGCTTGAGGGGACTGTTGAAGTTGCATTTTCAAATATGTATTTGTATTATAAATTTTACTTTACTAACCATAGATTTAAATAGAGGTAGCACAATGGTAGTTTTTAGTTTTTGCAATTCATTTTTCAGTTTCAGTTCAATGAGCATGGCTTCCTTCATACTGGTTTGAAAATTACTGTACAATCAGCATAAAGAGTCCGGTTGTGTGATTTATGGAGGTGTTCCTATAGTGTAATAGTAGCATGAGGATTATGGGCGTGAGTAGATTTTAGAATCTCGCATTTAGTTGTGAGAAACTTGAAAATGGGAATGGGCGTGATTTTGTTGTTATCTGAATCTTTTATATCGAGCGTCCCCTTGTAAGCTATACATTTTGGAGCCATGAACTTTGCAATTTATCACCAGATATTAGTTCAAGTTGTAAGGAGCTTGACTGCTCTTAGTAAGGTGATTGCTTTCAAGTGAGGTCTCGGGTTCGAGTTGTGTGAATATGAAGTAAGGCGGTGCAAATAATAGATTCAACCCTACTCGACTCAAAATTAGTTTGGACTCAATGTAGCTTCAAAAATAGAGGGTTTAGACCCAAAAAAACAATGTTCCGTTTAGATGGATGGATTTGGATTCCAAATCCATTCAAATCGTTTGGCTAATTAGAAATCCATTATCTTCAATTTTAAGACATTTTAGTATTTCAAATTACTAGTTATTGAAGTCGTTTCAAATCCAAATGTTCAAATCGATTATTGAAATGAAATCATTCAACCCAACGACAT